>CM069907.1:8763017-8793226 GCA_036172215.1 Camellia granthamiana
CCTATTTTCAGCAACTTTTGAAAAATGCCTTCCAAGTGTATTTTTGCATCCTCATTCCATTCTAGGCATTCTTAGGCCTAGTTTAAGGCATCTTAATGAGGATATAGATGTAGAACACACCGGGGCAAATTAGGGATTAAGTTATTGATCTTTCCCAACTGTATAGCTTAGTGTGTGTTCATCCTGTATACTGTTTAGGGTTGGCATTCCGAGGAGACGCTCTAGCCACTGATAGCCCAGAACTCTGTAAGTAACAATTGTGTAAAGATATGTTCAAAATGGTTATCTTTCAAATACTGAACCGAACTGTTTACTGAACTGGAATTATTTACTGAATGAATGTATGTCCTTTATTTCCGAACTGTACTGTGGCATCCTTAACACCTACTGTTTACTGTTACTGTTACAGAGCTCTGTCGGTTCCCTTGTGGAACCTTACTGTTTACTGATTGATGGCCATCATTACTGTTGGGTCTGTTAAGACCCGGTCCTTTTGGACCTACTGTTTATAGGCTAATGGATGTACCACATATCACTGTTTTGACTGTATAACTGTTATGGCCTGAGATATGAGCCACAAACTGAATGACTGATTGACTGAAATACTGAGTGACTGAAATACTGAAAGACTGAAATACTGTTTAATGAACTGTTTCATTACTGTAAGGCCATTCATTCATAACCTCTTTACGCTTTATGTTATTCACTGGGCTTTAGCTCACTGCTCATATATATATGTAGGTGTTCAGGCACCGGACTGTTGCTAGAGGCGTCAGGGGGTAAACTTCAGTTTTGTCCAGCCAACCTTCGTGCCTCATCCCGAGGTTCCTGAACTGTTCAAGCTTTGGCTTAGGGGTGTTTTAACTTCCCCGTCTGTCTCTGTTCTGTATAAACTGTCTTGTTTACTGTATAGATTGATAGACTATACTGTACTGTCATCGAGGGATTAAGTCCCCATACTGAATGTTGTAAATGATTGTATCGACTGTACTGCTTGAACTGTATGAATGTATGAAAAATCTTTTTGCATACAGACTGTCACTGCTCATTGGACATTGTTTAATTACTGTATTGGCTTCCGCCATGGCCTTGTACTCTGTTTTACTGTATTACTGTTAAGCAGGCCTTTGGTAATCACGGATTACTGGCCGGTTACGGTGCTAAACCCATAGGGCCGGGTTTTGGGTCGTGACAGGTACACACAGTCTTTCTTGGAATTTCAGTACATTGTTTTCAAATTTGAATCCCGGTCTCGATTTAGATTCCCTTTCTTCGATGATCTTCTTCAAGAAGTCATCTTATTGCTGTTTCTCTTTAATTTCCTCAATCAATGCCGGTTGAGCAGAAATAGCAGCCAGTGTGCCACCTTGTTCTCTCAAAACAACCTCAATTTCAGATTTTTCAAGGTCACAAAGCAACTCTTTCTGTCCGGTGAGCAAACAAGCTAAGTTCCCAATCGATTTCCTACTCAATGCATCGGCAACGGTGTTGGCTTTTCCAGGGTGATACAGAATCTGTAGGTTTGATCAATTCTAGCCACCTCCGCTGTCTCATGTTCAGTTCTTTCTGGGTGAAGAAATACTTCAGACTCTTGTAGTCGGTATATACTTCACATGTTGCCCCATACAGATAGTGATGCCAGATTTTCAACGCAAATACCACCGCAGCAAGTTCCAGATCATGGGTTGGGTAGTTCTTTTCATGTGGTCTTAGTTGTCGGGAAGCATAAGCAACAACCCTCCCATTCTGCATTAAAACACATCCCAAACCCTTATGAGAAGCATCACTAAATACAGTATAACCATCCGTACCTGAAGGTAAGGTAAGAACCGGTGCAGTCACCAATCCAGTTTTCAACTCTTGGAACGCTGATTCCTTTTGGTCAGTCCAGTCAAATGATATCCCCTTCTGTGTCAATTGAGTCAATGGTAGGGGCAATTTTGGAGAAATCTTTGACAAACCTTCTGTAATAGCCAGCCAAACCCAAAAAGTTTCGGACTTCTGTCACATTCGTTGGTCTAGGCCAGTTCACTACAGCTTCAATTTTCTACGGATCAACAGAAATCCCATCTTTGCTAACAACATGTCCCAAAAACATAACATGATCAAGCCAAAATTCATATTTAGACAGTTTAGCATAAAGTTTCTGTTCTCTTAGGGTCTGTAGGGCAAGTCTCAGATGATATTCATGTTCTTCTCTAGTCTTAGAATAAATCAGAATGTCATCAATGAATACAACAATAAAGTCATCAAGGTATGGTTTAAAGATCCTGTTCATGAGGTCCATAAATGCAGCAGGTGCATTGGTAACTCCGAAAGGCATAACTAAAAATTCATAGTGTCCATACCTCGTTCGAAAAACAGTTTTGTCAATGTCCTCAGGTTTAACTTTCAGTTGGTGATATCCAGATCTGAGATCAATCTTAGAAAATACTTGCGCACCTTGTAACTGATCAAATAAGTCATCAATATGCGGTAATGGATATTTATTTTTCACAGTTACCTTGTTCAGTTCATGGTAATCGATACAAAGTCTCAGTGAGCCGTCTTTCTTTTTCACAAATAAGACCGGTGCGCCCCACGGTGAAGTACTAGGCCTGATAAACTTCTTGTCTAACAGTTCTTGCAATTGTACTTTCAATTCCTTTAGTTCAGTCGGAGCCATTCTGTAGGGAGCTTTAGATATTGGTTGTGTACCCCGGAATCACATCAACGGTGAACTCAATCTCCCTGTCAATCAAATCCCCTGGTAGATCATCTGGAAATACATCTGGGAATTCTCTAACTATAGGAATACAGTTCACATCAGTTTTAGTATTATCACCAGTAGATACAGTCAATACAGAACACAGATATCCTTTACACCCCTTTCTAATCAATTTAACAGCTTTCACAGAAGAGATCAAATACGAAGAAGGTACTACTCCACTTCCATTAAATACAAATTCAGGTAAACCAGGTGGACGGAAAACAACTTGCTTTGTCACACAGTCAATAGTAGCGTAATATTTTTGTAACCAGTCCATCCCCAATATTGACATCAAAATGATCAATGTTCAATGGCAGTAAATCAATAAACAGATGCATATCCCCAACAATGATTTCATAAGCAGGATACATATATGCACATGTCATGGATCCCCGAACAGGTGATGATATAGCTAACAGATAATTCATAGGTTCTAAGGGTCTATTCAATTTTCGTGAAAAAGCATGCGACACATAAGAATGTGTAGACCCCGAATCAATCAGTACATATGCATTTTGAGCACAAATAGAGAGGATACCTGACACAACGTTTCAGTATTTTGCACGTCTCCCGGTACTAGGGCGAACACTCAGTCCTGCCTCATAGGCTCTTTCCCGGTAGCTTTAGGGTTAGGCTTTGGTGCTACAGTTGATGCTGCTGCGCTTGGTGTAGCTTTACTACTGGCCTACGGAGCAGAGGGGCAGTCTTTAACCATGTGGCCCACCTTGCCACACCTGTAACAGGCTCTAGATATTTTGTAACAAATCCCTTTGTGCTTCCTGCTACACTCAGAACAAGATGGAATGAAACCACTCCCTTGGCTGGGGCTAGTTGTTGACCCCGTATTCTGTTTCTTATTTGATGGGTTATGCTTGCCTCTCTTGAACTTGAAACCCTGCCTTTTACCACGCCATTCAGACGCTGGTGATTCAGATTGTTTCACTGCTTCGATGTTCGACTCAGCCATCAATGCTCGGTCAAGAACACCTACATAGGTCGGTAACTTTAGAACACTTATTCTGTCCAGTATTGCAACATTAAGGCCGCCTTCAAATTTTCTGGCCTTCTTGTAGTCAGTGTCCACCATATGTGGTGCATATCTAGCAAGCTCGATGAACTTTGTCTCATATTCAGCAACGGACATTGTGCCCTGTCTCAGTTGTTCAAATTTAGTTACTTTTCTGTCCTTGACACACTGGGGAAAATACTTTTCAAAGAAGGACTCCTTAAACTGAGCCCAAGTCACTACAGTGTTGGTGTCACGGACCAGCATCCACCACCATCTGGCATCTTCTTGCAAGGTGAAGGTAGCTAACAGTACTTTGTGTGCCTCCGAGCACGGAAACACTTCAAACAATTTTTCAGTCTCCAAAACCCATGCCTCAGCTTTTAATGGTTCAAGGCCTCCCTGAAAGGATGGCGGTTTCATCTTGCTGAACTTATGGGTGAGAGCATTTATGTCCCCATCATTCACATTCACATTCTGTTCCGGTACAGCCGAAGGAGGAGGTGGGGGCTGTTGATTCTGTTGTTGTTCTAATCTTGCAGTTATCAGTTCCATCATTCTTTCCATTCTTGCCATTCTTGCCTCAGTGGATGAAGACTCAGATTCATTTGCATTATCCATCTCACTATAAGCAATTATAGCAATTATAAACATAAACAGTTGCGTACTTAAACAGTTCAACACATTAGCACATATTCAGTCATGTCATAACCACACACTTTTCATGTTCATGCAATGCCCTAATCACCTTTCTAGGACATCCTATAGCTCATTTGGACACGTGTGTGCGATATAACTCGTGGTTAAGTATCGCTCTGATACCACTCTGTCATGACCCAACCCCGCCCCTATGGGTTTAGCACCGTAACTGGCCAGTAATCCTAGATTACCGAAGGCCTGCTTAACAATAATACAATAATACAGAGTACAGGGGCTTGGCGGAAGCCAATACAGTAAATAAACAATGTCCAATGAGCTGTGACAGTCTGTGTGCAAAAAGACTTTTCATATATTTGTACAGGCAGTGACAAAACAATATGTACATTATACACAACCATTCAGAGCAGGGACCCAGAATCCTATTTAAACAGTACAGTACAGTTTATACAGTATTACAAAACGGTAAAGAGACAGGCGGGGAAATAAAACACCCCTAAGCCATAGCTTGACAGGCTCGGAACCTCGCAGTGAGGCATAGTGGTTGGCTTGACAAAACTGGAGTTTACCCCGACGCTTCTAGCATTGGTCCGGTGCCTGTACACCTACATATATATATGAGTAGTGAGTTAAAGCCCAATGAATAACATAATGCGTAAAGAGGTTTAGAATGAATGTCCTTACAGTAATGAAAACAGTTCATTAAATCAGTATTTCAGTCTTTCAATCAATCAGTCATATGTGGTACATCCATTAGCATAACAGTACAGTAAGCAGTAGGTCTTAAAGACCGAACAGTAATGATGGCCATCAATCAGTAAACAGTAGTGGTCCCACGAGGGAACCGACAAAGATCTCTGTAATAGTAACAGTAAACAGTAGGTGCTAAGGATGCCACAGTACAGTTCAGAATATAGGACATATATTCATTCAGTAAACAATATCAGTTTAGTGAACAGTTCAGTACAGTATTCAGAAGATAATTATTTTGAACATATCTTTACACAATTGTTTACTCACAGAGTTCTGGGCTATAGTAAGCTAGAGTGTCTCCTCGGAATGCCAACCCTATACAGTTAGCAGATTGAACACACACTAAGTTTCACAGTTGGGAAAGATAATAACTTAATCCCTAAATTTGCCTCGGTGTGTTCTACATCCATATCCTCTTTAAGATGCTTTAAACTAGGCCTAAGAATGCCTAGAATGGGATGAGGATGCAAAGATACACTTAGAAAATATTTTACAAAATTTGCTGAAAACAGGGGTCTCGCTCGAGCGAGGATTCCTTCGCTCGAGCGGACATGCAGACAAAGGATCTTCGCTCGAGCGTGACTTCCGTCGCTCGAGCGGACTATGTGCTACAGTAAAAATATTGGATGCTCAAAATTTACGCTCGATGCTCGCTCGATGCTCGCTCGAGCGTGAGACACAGCTCTTCGCTCGAGCGTAGGTCCCTTTGCTCGAGCGTATGCCTGCGCGCACCAAGATTCTGAGAGCTTGAAATTTACGCTCGAGCCACCATTCCGTCGCTCGAGCGTAGCTCAGAGTAAATGGTGGTCGCTCGAGCGTAGAAGCCAAATTCTGGAATTTCCAGATTTGCCTCCCAAGCTCAAACCAAGCATTCCTAAGCTCAAAACTCGACCTCTTGGGCCCAAATTCTGGAAAACACAACTAAACTCAATATACAACAAGTTTCAAAGCTTAATTTGGGAATTTAAAGCCCAAGGGTGAGTCAATTAAATCCAAATTTCAAACCCATTTTCATGAACGTGAAGAACATGCAAACATGTATGAATTCAAATCATTTCAAAGCTTCAATTTGATGCTCTTGTGAGCCAATTGTTCCAAAAACAAGTTGAAAACATGGACCATTGCAAAATTATGAACATGCATGTGAGGAATGATAAATTACAACCTCAAAACTTCAAATTAAAGGCATGCATGCATGAGCTAGGCTCCAATTTGACATATATGGACCAATTCAAGGCTCAAATCACTAAGGATACAAGAACTAGGCATGTACAAGCTTAAACACAACAATGAGAGGTTAAATTCCTTACCTAGAGCTTCAATTACAAGGCGAGGAAGCTTAATTTGCAACCTATGTTCCAATTTCTTCAATTTCCAAGCAATTTACAAGCAAAATTGAGATGAAATCAACTCCTCAAGTCTCTCTCTCTCTCTAAGGTCGGCAATGAGCAAGAAATGGCTGAGCAAATGTGTTATGTGATCAAGTGAAGGCTCAAATGTGTGTGAGATAGTGGGCCATTAAGTGGTATTTTGGTAATTAAGCTCAATTTGGGCATTTTGTCAATATTTAATCTAATTTAATCATACCAAATAAATTTTCAAATAATTACACCATAAAATCACATAAATTACAATGATCATACAACATTATTCGATTTCGGGTTCGGCCGCCGATAAGGCCTTCAATTTACAGTTTAAACACATATACACGAACAGATAATTAGACAATCAACAGATAGAAATGCAATACAAACAGATACAGTCAATCAATCAGTTTCAGATTCTAGTCGGTCAGTTCAGTAGTTCAGTCAGTCATAATCAGTCTTAGTTTAGTAGTAATCAGTATTAATCAGTGATCAATGATGAGGGTTATTACATTTATAATTGATGACCAATCTTGGCACACCTCTTTCAATTTCTACATTTTTATTAACGTAAAAGGCAGTACAACTCCAAGGAGATCTACTGGAGCGAATAAGCTTTTTCTGGAGAAGAGTATTAATTTCTGTTTTACACAATTCTAAATACTCTTTTTTCATTTGACTTGGTCGAGCGCGAGTTGGAATTTTCCGCTCATCATATCCTAGTTCATAAGGAAGAGAAACAAAATATGTTTCTTCCTATTCCAAAAAGCATTTGGAATATCACTACAAATTTCATCTTTGAATTCTTGTTCAAGAGATTTAATTTTTTGCTGGAAAGAAGACTGTTGAAGTCTTTGTTCTGTAGTAAGAAAACTAATTTCTTTTTGTGAGAAATTAATTTGTTTTTCTTTAAAATTAACTAGATCTTTAATCTGATCTAACTCCTTCGTATAAGGTTCTGTTATAAACTCAAAAATAATCTTTTGATTATTTAGGGTTGTGTGGATGCCAATTGAGTCTATTTTAGTAATTGACATCAATAAACACAGAAAAGGTGTTCCAAGAATTATGGCTTGAGACATGTTCTTAATAAGAACAAAAGAAGTAGGAAGACATAATCCTTGATTACAAATTAAAACTTTTGAAAGTTTATACTGGATATATAAAGAATTACCATTTGCACTTGTAAGAGATTGAGTTGTCTTATGAAAGTACTTAGTAGGAATTAATCCTTCCTGAATACAATTCATATCAGCACCACTATCAACAAGAGCAATGGCATCTTTTATGATAAAATCGGGTTTTATCATAAAAGTAATTCGAATATACCATTTCTGAAAGGTTACTGTATTCATAAGCATGAGATAATCAAGCTCCTTAGATGTAGATTCTAGAGTGGGTTCATTAATAATGATCCTTTTTCTTTGTGTTGTAATTGACTATTAATCTTCTTTATCTCCGAATTAATAGCAATATTGGAAGTTTGTAGATGTTTAATTTCAACTTTCAAAGCATTAACTTCCATTTTTAAATCCTAAATAGTCAGAGGTTTTTCATTAGTGACGGGTTGAAGCCGTTGAAAAACTTTTTTCATACTGTAATGTTGAGGAGGAAGAATTTCCTGCTGCTTCTGTTGCTGTAAACATAATTATAAGAATTTTAATTTCATTTCTGGATTAGAAATCTGATCAGCAATATTGATCATATTCTGTTCATCTTCTGTAAGAACATTGATACTGGGTCCTCCAATATCAAGTCCATTCATTTCAACTATTGCTTTCCAATAATTGACTTCATCTGAAATCTGATTAAGATTTGTCTGACAAGGACAATTTTCTGGAATATCATCAGATGCATTAATAGTATCTGAGGAATAGAGTGCAGCAATTTCATCTTCATCATCAGATGAGGTGTCAGATTCATCAGAAAGCATTCTGAGAATTTGCTGCTGGATTTCATTATCAAGTGATAGTTCATTAAGCTTTTGTTGTATTTTAGACCTACAACGATTAGCATAATGACCTATCTGTCCATATTTATAGCATTTAATTGTGGATTTAGATTTTTTTCTGGAATACTTTTGTTTACCTTTAGAAGGTAATTGCTGCTGAGATTGATTCTTAGCATATTTATGTTTTCTGGATTTTTTGGTATAATTCTTTGGAGATTTTCCAAGTTTATGTCTTTTTTGTTTATTTTGTATCATAGGCAAATTGTTCACAAAATTCACCTAATTCTTTTCTTCCTGTAAGATGTTGGTGTTTCATCTGCTGCTGTAATTTAAGGTCATTACATAACGCAAGTCCTTCGTCAGTTATAATACCTACGAGTTGACCATAGGTATATCTATTGTATGGAATAGCTAATTGATTATGGTGATCTCTTAACTTCTTTCTGACTCTTTCAGCAAAAAGAGTAGGAAGACCATCAATAAATTTAACTTTCCAACGGTCTGAATTGGTATTAGCTCTGCGATGTACTTTTATCAGGAAGACATCTTTATACCATCTGAAATGAGATAAAGATGGACATCTTAATTTCTGTAATAGTTCTCTACTACGATCTTCAATACCTGTAACGGTACCAATAAAGTGGAGAACTATAGTGTTTACAAGAGTGTAAACAGCGTCTTGTTCAGTAGATTCGACTCTAGTATCGAGATCGACTTTAATTCGAGTAGAGCCTAAGATTTCATTGTTTTGGGTTGTACTTAGGATGTTATCCCACCATCCTTTAAGGAGTCCTGTAAAGCCGCTAACAATAAATCTAGCAACTTGGTGGTCAGTATTCTCATTTTGTTTGCACACTGTGGCAAACATGAGCATATGATGGAGTACCTCAAGAATTTGATATTCTGAAAGACCATCAATATTCCATTCATAAATGGTTCTACTGTGGTATGATTTCTGGCTATGGAGAAAATCTTATTCATAAAGGATATCCATAGGACTAGGTCTGGAATAATAATACCTGCTAGGAGCAGTGTAAGCTTGTCGTTCAACATTAGTTCCATAATGAACTTTATTAATACTGGAGGGTTCATTTTGGAAATTTGCCTGAATTTCAAATATTTGGTGTGGTTCCAGATTCTGATAATTTTCATCTAATTCCTGAAAATGATTTCTGGATAACATATTAACTTGTGAGAATTCTCCGATATGAAGGTTTTTAATCTTATTTAAAAGAGTATCCATAAATTCTGTATTATCCTTTTTAGGTTTTAAATTAAAATTTGTTACCGTAGGAGTAGGCTTAAAAGCTACAGGTTGGATGTCAGGAGTTTTTGGCTGAAGATGACAAGTGTTCTGGATGTGAACAACTGTTTCTTCAATTCTGGTTAGTTGTTTGCCCATAGTTTGACAGAAAAGATTAGTATAATTATTCTGTTTTAAAACATGAATAATTTCTTTTACTGTTAAAGCATTATTGCTTTTAACTGGAGGTTCCACAAAAGCAGTAATCACTAAAGGCTGACTGGAAGTAGAATCACTAGGAAGCAATTCTAAAGATCTAGGTGGAGGATGTATAGAATTAAGAATATTACCATCCTTTGTGACCCAGTTTTTCTGAACATTTTCTAAAACATTTATTTGAGAGTTCTGGATATTACCATTTTTCATAAACCATAATGGAAATGATAAAAGTTTTTGGTTATCTTCCAAATACTTATAATACTGGATTTTGATTTCTTGTAATTGGTCTGGAGTATGTGTTGCAAAATACCATTCTCTGAATTTTGCATATCTATCCTGGTAAAAATCCTGATTTAGGATTTTTCTGTTTTCACTTCCTGAATTAAAATCCATTAAACTTCAAAGTTCATGTCACTGGCTGTAGGACTATAGGGTCCTTTGCTATTGGATTCCCTTGGTTCGTAAACACCATGTGGGATTCTATTTGTTGAAAACTGTAATCCTTGGACAACTGGATCCATAGGGTCTATGTGGTTAGGATTACTGGGTGGCCTAGAACGCATACCTTGGGTAACCGATTCTAAAGGCTCAGCTATAGAATGTCTAGATGACTCAAGGAAATCCACTCTATAAGGTTCTCTAAAAGAGGGAGTAGATCTAACACTAGTGGTAGACATGCTTCTGGATAATAGTCTTTGTGGTTTCTGGAAACAAAGAAAAACATTTCCTCCTTCAGTCTGGATAACATCATCCAGATTTTGCTGGACAATTGGTCTTAGGGGAACAACATTTGTAATCTGCCATCTTTCTGGAAAAGTTATCTTCTGCCATTCAATCATTTTTGGCATTGCAACTTGGCTACTGTATAAGTTTGTGTCGATAAACACTATGTGACCTTGATCACTTTGCTTTCTAATGTAAGGATTTAAAGTTGATAAAACTTTTAAATAAATTCTGGAAATGACCGTAAAGGGTGGTGATCCTGGAAGATACTCATAACCATGAGACAAAACTCGCAGTTCCAAAACCTTAGAAAGATTTTGATCTGAAAGGGCTACGCTCAAGTTTGGATATATATTAAAATATACTGGACCATGAGCTAGGCTGGTTTCTATGGCTCCCATTAGCGAAGCTCTCCAATTGGTACATCTACCATCTCGTAGTGTACACTGGATACTGGTATTTTGTCCTAAAAGGGTCAATGGCTTAAAAGCAACTTGAACAAGTCCTATGTGGACATATTTATAGTTCTGTAGAAAAGGTAAAAGATTTTGGATATGTATTAAATACATAAGTTCGTCATTATTCTGGACTGAGGCTGCATGCTCAAAAGGTTTTAATGATTTTTCAACTAGAAAAGTCTAGCTTACCTATCTTGTAGGTGGTATTTGGTTTGACTTTTGGAATTGTCCACTTATCAAGTGCCTCCTTGACATCTTGATAAGCAACAAGCTCTCTTGCTTCTGATGTAGAAGCTACTGTATTGGCCACTGTGTTGGCTACTGTAGGTGCAATATCTTCTGTAGAAACAGTACTCATCTAGTTTTATGATGACCATATATGTATAATTAAAATTAAATAAAACAGACTATAATGAGCATTAAACATGGCTCTAATACCAATAACGGTGCTTGACACAGGATAAAGCTAGCACGTCTGTCAACGACTTACGAGAATGACCTAACTGAAATCACTGCTAACGGTCTGACTCTACGCGACTTGGGTGACGTCCCACTAACCCTACCACTATTCTACCCATCATTAAGCACAAATCCATGAATAACATTTATTATAGTTTTATTTTATTTTATCTTAATTATGCCATATATGGTCTCATGATTTACTGTACTGGAGGGGGAGACCGGATGGCCGTAGCCAACAGGCAAATCTGTTCGTTCAGTTGAGTCTGGACTTGTATAATCTTTTGATTACAGGTTTCTAATTCTTGGAGAGCCCAAGCATCATTAGGCCAAATAGATAAATACTATTATTTTTTCTTGTTAGATAAAAATCTAAAATCTCATTTAATATAGACAGAGAATATACAGACATGCATTAAATAAATAAAAGAAAGAAATACTTACAACCAATACTTACTTCAATAAGGCAAACTTTTATTATAATACTTCACAAAGTAGGAGGAGAGTACACTAGAAGAGAGAGAGAGAGAGAGAGAGAGAGAGAGAGAGAGAGCAGAATATGAAACTGAAAAACTAAAATATTAATGCGTGCCTACAACAAGGGTGTGGCATCCCTTAAATAGAAAAAATAATAAAGGGATAAGATTAAGTGAGACAAGTGGCGTGTCCTGAATGGTAGTGGAGTCGAGCATCTTATCTCCTTGGATTCCCTTATCTAGAATAGTGTTGGTAGATGGACAGCTGGAGGATAAGGCAGATGAAGGAATCTGCTTTTGGCCGAAAACTCTTTTGGCATTTTATTAAGCTGTAAAATTGCTATCGAAAGTTATTTGTCGTAGCATTGTACTGGAAAGTGATGCTGAAAAAATGGGAGACAAAGAGGCAAATTATTCCTCTTTTCCTTTTCCTTTCTTGTCTTTTTCTTGACTCATCTTGTCGGCAATCATGCTTATGAGAGAGTCCCAGAAGTCACCAAAATTGGGGTCGGCTTCGGCTTCAGCTGGATCTTGTGATTCACTGGCTAAAACAGTGAATTCATTTTCGTCCTCATATGGATCAGTATGAGCTTCATCATCTGGATCGCCAGGACTGGTACCAGATTTCATGCTGGTATCATCTTTGGAAAATAACTGGAGAAATTGTTCTTTCATATAGTCCATGCTTTTGATGACTAATTCTTGTTCGGAAAGTGCTGGATATTTTTGCCTTAATTCATTCTGAATTTGGACAAAAAGATTCTGAACTGGTGCAACTGGGATTAACTTAGGAGTAGCATCTCAGCAGGCCTGAGTATGACCTTTAATTTTCTGGAGCAATTCTTGATGGGGTTTTGGATCATCCATCTTATTCCACCACTTATAAAAGAAAACTCTTTTTAAACAGGGAATTTTTTTTTGGAAATCGCATTGAAAATCCCCCTTCCAAATCCATGGAATTCCAAAGCGAATTAAAAAATGGACTGTAGATTTGGACATAGATATGTCCTTATAACCTGGAAGGTGGCTGTATGCAATATGCCATTCTTTGAAAGCATTGCGAACATCTTCTGGAAAAGCATCAATTTGAATACCAAACTTATCCCACCAAACGAGAAACCAGTTTGGGAGATCGTTTTGTAAAAGTTCTGGAAGGACACGGATAAACCAAGAATGGTTCCGGGGGGGATTCATATAAAAGAATGCCTGAGAGAAGGCATCAATATAATCCCAGTAGCTATAACGAGATTCCTTGGAACGGATCTCAAGAGTACGGGTTACATGGGGGTGCATCCCCCAAGCCGACATAGGCATAATGTGCTGGATAGTGGCTTTGCTGTAGTTGATAGGACTAGCTGTGCGATTTGGCTCGGCAAGAGTATGCTTGAAATCCACAGAGGCAGTATCAACAAGGATCTGCTCATAAATGTATTTAATTTTTGCCACTTGGCAGGGCCAACTTTCCGTATTTGATTTTGACATTGAATATATCAAAGGAGAAACGAATTCTCTTCCAGACTTTCTAACCCGCGAATATTTGCAGGGTCCAAATAATGCAGAATAGAGGCCGAGGCCCGGGCAGACGGGGTCGTGGCAGGGGCTCAAACCCTTACAATACAAAATTTCCAGGGCTTAATGCCTATTCCAATAATTTTCTACTTTCCTGCTTCTCTCTCTTACTTTTTCCATTTCTCACCTATCATTCTATGATCTCATGATCCCACATTCCTCTCTCTCTTTTTTTTTTTCTTTTTTTTTATTTTATTTTCTCTCATTTTTATTTTTCTCTCTATTTGTTTATTCTTTTTATTTTCTCATTTTTGTTCACTTATTTTTATTCATATTATTTTGAAAAGTTTGCGATCCCAGAATTCGGAGCTAGATTTTACTATGTGTAATGGAGAGTATATTAATGAATGTTTTAGTCCAAAAATTAAATGAATTTGAATAATTAATTATTATTTTTAAATATATTGAATATCTGATAGATTTCGTAAATTTAGACCTCATATGGATTTTCAACATCTATATAATAAAGCAATATGGTTTTTGAATTTGTCTTGTACATATTTGTCCTACTAGGACATTTAGACAGCTTAGATCTATTCAAATTATAAAACAACAGCTGAAATATATTTTTTGAAAAATATCCTACATGTACATTTTCTATTTGCCCGTCTCTCTCTCTCTCTCTCTCTCTCTCTCTCTCTCTCTTTTTTCTTTTTTCTCACCCATCCTTCTATGATCCCATGATCCCACATTCCTCTATCTTTTCTTTTTATTTTTTTTCTTTTCTCTCATTTTTATTTTTCTCTCTATTTGTTTTTTTTTTCCACTTATTTTTATTCATATTATATGGAAAGTCTGCGATTCCAGAATTAAGAGTTAGATTTTACTGTGTGTAGTGGAGATTATCTTAATTAATTGTTTAGTCCACAAATTAGATGAATTTGAACAATTAATTATTATTTTTAAATATATTGAATACCTGATAGATTTCGTAAATTTAGATCTCATATGAATCTTCAACATATTTTAATAAAGTATGACAGTTTTTAAATCTTCAATATATTTTTGTCTTATTAGGACATTTGGATAGTTCAGATCTGTTCAAATTATAGAACAATAGCTGAGATATATTTTCCAAAAAATGTTTTACATATACATTTTCTACTTTCCTGCTTCTCTCTCTGTTACTTTTTCCTTTTCTCACACCTCTCCTTCCATGATCCCATGATTCTGTCTTCCTCTCTCTTTTCTTTTTATTTATTTTTTTATTTTCTCCCGTTTTTATTTTTCTCTCTATTTGTTTTTTTATTTTTTCATTTTTGTTCAATATATTTTACACATATTTCCATACCACATATGTATTCCCGTAATACACTAGGACATTACAGGCATACATACAATTTCTATATAATTATATAAGCAAAAGCAATATCGTATGTATGCCCGTGGAATTGTATTTATGCTAGGCACATCTATCTATCTAGCTATATATTATATAGGTAAAAATGAGTTTTCGTGAAGAATTTTGTAAGAATTTCAAAATTTTATTATAAATTTGTGATTTTATCAAATTAAAAAATAAATTTAAATAGTATTAGTATTATAATTATATTATAATCTTAATATTATTTACACCGTGCCTTCAGGCACGAACATACGCTAGTATAGTAATATAATAAGAAGTAAATTTTAATTTTTTTTTAAAGAAAATAAAAATCAGTGCAAGAGGATTAGGTTTGAAAATATATGAAATATTTTTTTTATATTTCGTTTTGAAAATGATAAGTTATGGAATTATTAATATTTTGAAAACTATTACTTTAAGAATAATCTATACTATATATTAAGTAAAATGGGGTTTTTAACCCCAAGGCCTGTGGGAGCTCCAATCTCCTAATTCTAATTTTCTAATTTTTTGATTTAAAAAAAAAAAAAAAACCTCAACACTTATTGATTTCTCCCAACCCAACCTCAGCATTTATTGACTTTTTACAACCCACAATTCCTTTTGACTTCTCTCATAATTATTGTAACATCCTTTTCAATTTCTCTCATAAACTATGGTTACACACAAAAATAAAAAATAAAAAAGATAAGAATTTAGTTATAGATCTCAAAAAGATATAACATCTAAATTTGAATTATGATTTAATACTATAATTATGTATTTTTTTATATATATCTATCAAAATTTTAAATCACTTAATGGGACAAATTAATCAATTTTCCAAAATTATTGATTTTTAATTTACAAAATAGATTTAAAAAAACTATTGACTGATTTATTTATTTAATAACAAAAATACTTCATAATCTCTCTCTCCTAATCTCTTTCACAAATTTTCAAAAAAAAACATTAAAACTTGCATTCATTTTCTCTTTCCCAAAAAATCAGATAGGAGCTCCAATCTTCTAATCCTAATTTTCTAATTTTTTGATTTAAAAAAAATCTCAGCATGTATTGACTTCTCCCAACCCAATCTCAACATTTATTGACTTTTCCCAACCCATAATCCCTTTTAACTTCTCTTATAATTATTACAATACTCTTTTCAATTTCTCCCATACACTATGGTTACACACAAAAATTAAAAAAAAAAAAAAAGATAAGAATTTAGCTATAGATCTCAAAAAGATATAACATCTAAATTTGAATTGTGATTTAATAATATAATTATGTATTATATATATATCTATCAAAATTTTAAATTACTTAATGGGACAAACTAATCAATTTTTCAAAATTATTGATTTTTAATTTACAAAATAGATTAAAAAATACTATTGACTGATTTATTTATTTAATAACAAAAATATTTCATAATCTCTCCATCCTAATCTCTCTCACAAATTTTCAAAAAAAAATATTAAAACTTGCATTCATTTTCTCTTCCTCAAAAAATCAGATAATATTTTCTATTAAAATTGTAGATATCTACCTATATTATATATATTATATTACAACATAACAAAAAAAACTAAAAAATTTAAAAAAAATCTTTAAAGTTTATCTAAATAAACTTTAAATCAATAAAACTCACATGTTTATCACATATCTAACTCACATCATAACTTACCTAAATAATAATAATTAAAAACAAATGGAAACCATAGATAAATTAAATTTAAAAAAAAAAAAAAGATACTCACAACTCCATCTTAAATAAATTGGAAAAAGAAAATACCCGAATAGAAACCACACAAAAATAAAAATAAAAATAAAAAGATATATCTATCTATTTATCTATCTATCTATCTATCTATCTATCTATCTATCTATATCTATACTATATATTAAGCAAAATGGGGTTTTTAACCCCCAAGGCCTATGGAAGCTTCAATATCTCAATCTGAATTTTTAAAATTTTTTATTTAAAAAAAAAAACTCTGCATTTATTGATTTGGTCAAAATCCCCTGATTAGCATTTATTAATTTTTTTCAATCCACATATCTTTCCATATGCCTGCAATTATTAATTTGGTCAAAATCCCCTGATCAACATTTAAAATCCCCTTATACATATAATTATAGATACAATTCGTGTATAGTTACTGCAGTACCATTTTCAACTTCCTCCATACACTATGGTTAGTGATAATAAAAAAATCTTAAAAAACATAATTTATATATTAAAAAAAATCTAAAACAAATATAAGTATCTATAATTATCTCGTGCATAGCACGGGTGATAGGCTAGTAATTATTATCAAAATATTTAACTTTAATATAATATAAAAAAGGAAAAAAAGAAGACATTTTTAAAAAAAAAGATATTTAAAAATTGCAATTCAGATATATAGATAACTAGCATATCACCCGTGCTATACACAAGATAATTATAGATATTTATATTTGTTTTAGATTTTTTTTAATATATAAATTATATTTTTTAAGATTTTTTATAAAAATAATTTAACAATCTTATCACTAACCATAGTGTATGGGAAAAGTTAAAAATAGTATTGTAGTAACTATACACGGATTATATCTATAATTATTTGTATGAGGGGATTTTAAATGATGATCAGGGGATTTTGACCAAATCAATAAATGCATGCATGTGGAAAGACATATGGATTGAAAAAAGTTAATAAATGCTAATAAGGGGACTTTGACCAAATTAATAAATGCTGAGTTGTTTTTTTTTAAATAAAAAATTTAGAAAATTCAGGTTGGGATATTGGAACTTCCACAGGTCTTGGGGGTTAAACACCCCATTTTGCTTAATATATAGTATAGATTGTAAATATATTAAGGAAAAGGGGGTTTCTAAACCCCAAGCCTTGTGGGAGCTCTAATCTCTCAATCTTAATTTTCTAAATTTTTGATTTTAAAAAAACATTCTCAGTATTTATTGATTTAGTTAAAATCCCCTGATCAGCATTTATTAACTTTTTCTAATCCATATGCCTGCATTTATTGATTTGGTCAAAATCTCTTATTAACATTTAAAATCCCTTCATACAAATAATTATAGATACAGCCCGTGCATAGTTACTGAAGTAGCCTTTTTAATTTCTCCTGTACACTATGGTTAGTGATAAGATTGTTAAATTATTTTTATAAAAAATCTTAAAAAAACATAATTTATATATTAAAAAAAATAATAACAAATATAAATATCTATAATTATCCCGTACATAGCACGGGTGATAGGCTAGTATCTATATATTAAGGAAAATGGTCTTTTAAAACCCAAGGCTTGTGGAACCTCCAACATACCAATCCTAATTTCTTGATTTTTTAATATTTTTTTTTTAAAAAATTGACTTGGTGATTGGTGATTGGTTCAAAGATTGTAATAATTACCCTATTGATTACAATAAATTCAAGGATTGTAATAATTACACTATTGATTACAATAAACACTTAATTTATAATAGGGATTTTTATTGATAAGTCCAATTTAGAAGTGTTTTAACCCAAGAAGTCCATGAAGGAATTTTTTAACCCATTTAGTCCCATGTATGTATAGTTTTATTCCATAAAGTCCATTTTCTTGATTTACACTATTTTCTTGGACACTTATGCCCTTATATTCAATTTTGATACCCTTATAAATATTTTTTTGAAGGATTAGCAATTTAATCTATATATTAAGGAAAATGGTCTTTTAAAACCCAAGGCTTGTGGAACCTCCAACATACCAATCCTAATTTCTTGATTTTTTAATATTTTTTTAAAAAAAAATTGACTTGGTGATTGGTGATTGGTTCAAAGATTGTAATAATTACCCTATTGATTACAATAAATTCAAGGATTGTAATAATTACACTATTGATTACAATAAACACTTAATTCCTAATAGGGATTTTTATTGATAAGTCCAATTTAGAAGTGTTTTAACCCAAGAAGTCCATGAAGGAATTTTTTAACACATTTAGTCCCATGTATGTATAGTTTTATTCCATAAAGTCCATTTTCTTGATTTACACTATTTTCTTGGACACTTATGCCCTTATATTCAATTTTGATACCCTTATAAATATTTTTTGAAGGATTAGCAATTTAATGATGTGAAAATTTATATTTTAAAATTCACATTGGTAGAAATGTAAAATTGGCCCGTGGGCGGCCTAAAACCTGCCGACGAGCTGGGGCGGGCCCGGCCCGTTGCAATGTGAATATTCACATTGACATGTTAACATTCACATTAATAGGAGTGTAAAATTGGCCCGCGTCCCGTGGTGGAGCGAAACCCGCCTGCGGCCCATGGGCGGCCCGGGGCGGGCCCGGTCCGGCCCGTTAACAATGTGAATATTCACATTGACATGTTAACATTCACATTGATAAGAGTATAAAATTAGTCCGCGACCCATGGGCGGCCAAAAGCCCGCCAGCGGCCCGGGGCGGGCCCGGCCGGCCCGGCCCGTTGACAATGTGAATATTCACATTGACATGTTAACATTCACATTGATAGGAGTGTAAAATTAGCACGCGTCTCGTGGCTACCCGAAACTCGCCCACGGCCCGTGGGCGGCCCGGGGCAGTCCCGGCTCGGCCTATTAACAATGTGAATATTCACATTAATATGTTAACATTCACATTGATAAGAGTATAAAATTAGCCAGCAGCCCAGGGCGGGCCCGACCCGGCCCGGCCCGGCCCGGCCCGTTGACAATGTGAATATTCACATTGACATGTTAACATTCACATTAATACGAGTGTAAAATTGGCCCCCGTCTCGTGGTGGCGCGAAACCCGCCCACGGCCCATGGGCGGCCAGGGGCGGGCACGGTCCGACCCGTTGACAATGTGAATATTCACATTGACATGTTAACATTCACATTGATAAGAGTATAAAATTAGTCCGCGACCCATGGGCGGCCAAAAGCTCGCCAGCGGCCCGGCCCGTTGACAATGTGAATATTCACATTGACATGTTAACATTCACATTGATAGGAGTGTAAAATTAGCACGCGTCTCGTGGCTACCCGAAACCCGCCCACGGCCCGTGGGCAGCCCGGGGCGGTCCCGGCCCGGCTTGTTATCAATGTGAATATTCACATTGACATGTTAACATTCACATTGATAAGAGTATAAAATTGGCCAGCAGCCCAGGGCGGGCCCGACCCGGCCCGTTGACAATGTGAATATTCACATTGACATGTTAACATTTACATTAATACGAGTGTAAAATTGGCCCCCGTCCCGTGGTGGCGCGAAACCCGCCCGCGGCCCATGGGCGGCCCAGGGTGGGCCTGGTCCGACCCGTTGACAATGTGAATATTCACATTGACATGTTAACATTCACATTGATAAGAGTATAAAATTAGCCTGCGGCCCATGGGCGGCCAAAAGCCCACCCGCGGCCCGGGGCTGGCCCGGCCCGTTGACAATGTGAATATTCACATTGACATGTTAACATTCACATTGATAAGAGTGTAAAATTGGCCCGCAGCCCATGGGCGGGCCGAAGCCCGACCGAAGCCCGAGGCGGGCTTGGCCCGACCCGTGACAATGTGAATATTCACATTGACATGTTAACATTCACATTGATAGGAGTGTAAAATTAGCCCGCGCCCCGTGGCTGCCCGAAACCCGCCCACGGCCCGTGGACGGCCCGGGGCGGGCCTGGCCCGGCCTGTTGACAATGTGAATATTCACATTGACATGTTAACATTCACATTGATAGGAGTATAAAATTGGCCCGCAGCCCGTGGGCGGCCCGAAGCCAGACCGCAGCTCGAGGCGGGCTTAGCCCGCCCCGTGATAATGTGAATATTCACATTGACATGTTAACACTAACATTGATAGAAGTGTAAAATTTGTCCGTTGCCCGAAGCTCGCCCGCAGCTCGGGGTAGGCCCGGACCCAAACCCGTGCCGCCCCGGACCGCCCATGGGACGCGAGTCAATTTTACACTCTTATCAATGTAAATGTTAACATGTCAATGTGAATATTCACATTGTCAACAGGCCGGGCCAGGCCTGACTCGGGCCGCCCACGGGCCGTGAGCGGGTGTCGGGCAGCCACAGGGCACAGGTTAATGTTACACTCTTATCAATATGAATGTTAACATATCAATGTGAATATTCACGTTGTCAACGGGCCGGGCCGGGCCTAACCCGGCCTGGGGCCAGGCTTCGAGCTGCCCACGGGTCACAGGCCAATTTTACACTGTTATCAATGTTAATGTTAATATGTCAATGTGAATATTCACATTGTCAACGGGCCGACCCAGGCCCGCCCTGGGCAGCGGGCGGGCTTCGGGCCGCCCACGGGCCACGGGCCAATTTTACACTCCTATCAATGTGAATGTTAATATGTCAATGTGAATATTCACATTGTCAATGGGCCGGGCCGGGCTCGCCCCGGGCCGCCCATGGGACGCGAGTCAATTTTACACTCTTATCAATGTGAATGTTAACATGTCAATGTGAATATTAACATGTCAATGTGAATATTCACATTGTCAACAGGCCGGGCCGGGCCCGCCCCGGGCCGCCCACGAGCCGTGGGCTGGTTTCGGACAGCCACGGGGCGCGGACTAATTTTATACTCTTATCAATGTGAATGTTAACATGTCAATGTGAATATTCACATTATCAACGGGTCGGGCCGGGCCCGCCCAGGGCAGCCCACGAGCCGTGGGCGGGTTTCGGGCCGGCCACAGGCCGCGGGCTAATTTTACACTCCTATCAATGTGAATGTTAATATGTCAATGTGAATATTCACATTGTCAACGGGCCGGGTCAGGCCCGGGCCGGGCCGGGTCGGGGCCGGGCTTCGGGCTGCCCACGGGTCACGGGCTAATTTTACACTCTTATCAATGTTAATGTTGATATGTCAATGTGAATATTCACATTATGAACGAGCCGGCCCGGGCCCGCCCCGGGCGGCGGGCTGGCTTCGGGCCGCCCTTGGGCCGCGGGCCAATTTTACACTCCTATCAATGTGAATGTTAACTTGTCAATGTAAATATTCACATTATCAACGGGCCGGGCCGGGCCTATTTTTTTGGCCTGTGGGCCGGCCCGGCCCGACTCGAATTTTTCCGAGCACCCACGAGGATCGACATGGGCCGGGCCCCTACACATTGACGATATGAACATTCACATTGACGGTGTGAACATTCACATTAGGGGTATTTTGGTAATTATGTCACCAATTGGACTTATTGAAATATGAGAAAATAATGTGAACTAAATGGAACATAAGTAGATGAAAAGGGTATTTTGGTCTTCTTATCTCAAATTGGACCTAATGGAATAGTCAAAAAGAATATGGGTTGGATGGAATAAAGCTCTTAGAAAATGGATTTATCAAAAAAGCTCCCTTTATAATAATTACACTTATTAAATGAATAACGCAATAAATGAAATCATAATTTCCTTACTTTTTGCATCCCCAAGAGACCCATGTAATTATTGTGTAAATGCCTCTTAAATAAATAAATAAACACTTATTAAATTCTTTCAAACTCCTCGGTCAAACCCCATGTATTTAATTTATATATTATGTAATTATTGTGTAAATGTCTCTTAAATAAATAAATAAACAAACACTTATTAAATTCTTTCAAACTCCTCGGTCAAACCCCATGTATTTAATTTATATATTTAATTTATATATTAAAAAAAATGAAAACAAATATAAATATCTATAATTATCCCGTGCATAGCACGGGTGATAGGCTAGTTATATATTAAGCAAAAGGGAATTTTTAACCCTCAAGGCCTGTGGGAGTTTCAATATCTCAATCTGAATTTTCTAAATTTTTTATTAAAAAAAAAAAAAAAACTCAGCATTTATTGATTTGGTCAAAATTTCCTGATCAACATTTATTAACTTTTTTCAATTCACATGTCTTTCCACATGCCTACATTTATTGATACAATCCCCTGATCAACATTTAAAATTCCCTCATACAAATAATTATAGATACAATCCGTATATAATTACTGCAGTATCCTTTTCAACTTCTCCCATACACTATGGTTAGTGATGAGATTGTTAAATTATTTTTATAAAAAATCTTAAAAGCAGAATTTATATTTTAAAAAAAATCTAAAACAAATATAAATATTTATAATTATCCCGTGCATAGTACGGGTGATAGGCTAGTACTATATGTATCAATTAAGATATACATTAGTGTATTAATAGATGATGTGACATCATTTATATGATTTTAGATATTTATAACTTGTATAATGAATGTGGTTAATAATAATATCATAATATTAATTGATATACTAATGTCTATATTAATTGATATATATAGTATTACTGATATTGAAGTAGATTTGTAACATTACAATCATATGTATTTTATGTACATTATGGTGACCTTTGGTAATGGATACAACTCTTGGTGTTGTTTCACAATATCAATAGCCACAATACTTCCTTTTGGTAATGGATACAACTCTTGGTGTTGTTTCACAATATCAATAGCCACAATACTTTGTCCAAGAGTTGTGTTCTTTAGCTTTGAAATTCAAACCGTTTCTTCCGGATTGTTCTCCTTTTCTGTGGGAGGGTTCATCACCAATCAAATGAGTTATGATTGAATGCAGAGAGACCCACCAAATTATGGTGTGGTCACTCCTATTCCATAAAAATAGGGAAGAAAATTCCTAATTGAGTGCATATCTTGTAGAATATTAGTCAATTTGATTGAAGTGCACTCCTCTCTCTCTCTCTCATCTGTGAAAATTTTCTAATTCTGCCACTGGTTAATTAGTTAATAAATTTTAAATAATTATATATTTTTTATTACATATACTTTTATAAAAATAAGTATTTTTTTTTTTTAAAAATTAACTAATACTTTTAACAAAATCTATCTTTTAAAAACTTTTAAGTGAAAACTTTGACGCTAATCAATATAGTTAAAGCGGGTGTTTATGACTTTTATTATTTCAAATTTTGTTTTAGAAAGTCTTTTGCACCTGTTATTTACAACCAAAAAATAAAAAAATTCAAATAAATTAAAAATAATAATTATTAAAAGGTTGGAGAAATAATTTTTTAAATTTTTAATTTAAATAACATATTTTTACTTGTCAAAAGTTTGGCTTGATGGAATCAATCTAGAGAAGGAATAATTGTAGCATTACTATTAGTAGATATCTTTATGATTTTTCTTTAACACTTTTTTTGTGATCTAGCCATTAAAACAAAATCTCAAGATTCATTGTAAGATATTGGAGAATAAATAAAGCAGTTGGTGATGATGAGGATACCATATCTCAAGAATAAAGAACAAAAAGTGGCTCATTTCAATTTCAAAATAGTATTTATACAAAATATTTTTTTTTTTAATGTGTAGACAACTCTTAAAAGACTCCGAATAATTACTCAAGTGGTCATGAAAAGAGTATTTAAGTATCAATATAAGTAAGATTTCAGAAAGTTTCAGATTCAAACTTATAAATAAAAAAAAAAATCTATATTATAATTTAACTACTAACATAATTATTAAAAAAAAAAAAGTAAAATAAAAAACAACCCCTTTGAACTTGAGTGGGTATCTATATATTAAGGAAAAGGGTCTTTTAAAACCCAAGGCTTGTGGAAGCTCCACCATGCTATTCCTAATTTCTTGATTTTTTAATATTTTTTTTAAAAAAAAATTGACTTGGTGATTGGTGATTCGTTCAAAGATTGTAATAATTACACTATTGATTACAATAAACACTTCATTTATAATAATTACACTTGGTGATTGGTGATTGGTTCAAAGATTGTAATAATTACACTATTGATTACAATAAACACTTAATTTATAATAATTACACTTATTAAAGTTTTTTCCCTCTTAATTTTTTTGTTTTGTTTTTGAAAAAAAAATAAATAAACACTTATTAAATTCTTTCAAACTCCTCGGTCAAACCCCATGTATTTAATTTATAAAAATTGACTTGGTGATTGGTGATTGATTCAAAGATTGTAATAATTACACTATTGATTACAATAAACACTTAATTTATAATAATTACACTTGGTGATTGGTGATTGGTTCAAAGATTGTAATAATTATACTATTGATTACAATAAACACTTAATTTATAATAATTACACTTATTAAATTTTTTCCCTCTTAATTTTTTTGTTTTGTTTTTTGAAAAAAAAATAAATAAACACTTATTAAATTCTTTCAAACTCCTCGGTCAAACCCCATGTATTTAATTTATATATTAAAAAAATTAAAACAAATATAAATATCTATAATTATCCCATGCATAGCACGGGTGATAGGCTAGTGTATTAGTATGCCATTTGAAGTTTTGAAGAGTCACCACTTTTGTTTGAACTTTAGCATCAAATACAAAGGTCACATTGACACTAAGCCCTACCAATTCATCTAGAACAACAGAATTGCGGTTCTTTTGGTGCACCTCATAAATTGGTTAATTGCTTATGCTTTCTTTATTTTTAATACAATTTTAAATTTTGAGTTACAATATTTTATTTTTTTAGATCCATCTAAATTAAATTTATAAAAAAAATCAAAAAATTCAATAAAAGCATAAATAAGCTTACATTTTTTTGGGGACAAAGTTTGACTTATTTTCGTCATTAGTGATTTTTTTTTCTTTCATTTCTAAACTTTAATTTTACAGATCATATAATTTAGACAGCTTTAATTTTTTTTAGTCATAATGGGTAGATTATTTATTAAAAAAAAAAATGTTGGTCTAATACTCATTAACTACATAATATTTTCACATTCCTCTTTAAAAAAAAATGAATAGGGTTCCTTGACATTAAGGTGTGAAGGCGGTCATCCATTCCTATGAAAAACTTGGGTCTTAGAAACGCATGGCAGCAAATAACTTTTCAAAGTATAAAGACGCAACTTGTTACGAAACAAATTTGATTGTAGTCTAGCGTAGCGTAGCGTAGACGCAAATGGCTACCGTCAGGCCACGCATTCTAAAAACAAATGTAAGGTTCACGAAAATCTAAACGCAACAATTACTCCACCAATTAAAATGTGTGTGACGCGTCATCACAAACGTCACACTTTGCACTTGTTACTTCTTTTTTTTTTTTTTTTTTGAACTGGCACTTGTTATTTGTAACAATGATAGATACGCCTAATTTTAAAACTTTAACGTTGTGTTTGGTCAGAGATTTGGGGAAAGATTTAGAAAGAGAAGGAAAAAAATTAAATAAAATATGAATAAAATATACATATATTTTATCTAATTTCACACATCTTTTCTTTTTTCTTTTTCAAATCTCTCTCTAAATCTCTCAACCAAACACAGTATAAAAAGAACTTTAATGATGTGATAAGAGAAAAAAATATATAAACACACATATCATATCATATATAGATCTCATTTCTTACCACATTATTAAAATTTACTTTAAAATTTTAAAATTAAAACTCTCAATTTTTTTTGATTACCTGCCTCACTTTTACTTTTACTTTTACTTTTTATTTTACGTGTTTCCCTTTGGATTGCACGTGTCCAGTAGTTAACTATGTAGGTGTTCGAAAAGTGAGTTTTTATGTAGGTTTTTTTAGTTATAAAATATTATTGGATAAAAATTTTTTAGTATTTGAAAAGATAGTTGGATTTTTTTGTGGTTGGATGTGATGTTTGTAAGAGAAAAAGTAAAATGATTATGAGATTAGATGTGATATTTTGTTTGGATGTGTTTTTTTTTATTTTGCAATATTTTTGTCTTTTAGTAGAAAAAATGAAAAAAAAATTGGGAACCAAGTTCCCAAATTTGGAAAAAAATGAGAAACTTTTGGGTATGTTTGGTTTGAGTTTGGGAGATGAGTTTTAGAGATAAAAAATACGAAAAGTTATTTGATTTGGTTTTTTTCAAAAGATATTTTGGAAAATTATTTTGAGAGAGAGTTTTAGAAAAAGTGATTGATTTGATGTGTATGAGAGAGAGATTTGTTTAGAAAACTTGTAAACCAAACAAGTTTTGGGAAATTTTTTTAAAAAAATTTGTTTGACTTAATTACTTTTAAAAATTTATTTGTAAAAAAAAATTTTCAAAAATTTTTTTGTAAAAAAAATTTTTCAAAAATTTTTAAGAAACACAAACAAAGAAGGCCAAAGACTTTCTATTCCGGCTAGGAATAGTCGCGGGTCAGATTTGTGATCGGTTTGTAGTAATTCGCTTTCGTCCCGTATCATATTGAAAATGATGGAGACTAGGTGAGTGTGGGGCAAAAAATAAATTAATTTTATAAATTAAATAATAATAATGATAATTATAAGTAATATAGTATTATGGATAACAATTTATACTTGATAAAAAAATATAAGATATAAGATTAAAAAAAAAAAAGACTTAAAATTAAGAGGTATTTTTTTTCAGGTCCTTAGTATTATGATTTTTTAACATAAAGGACACCAAATATTTTCATAATGTCTAAGGTCTATCAACAATATTTTCATAATGTTTAAGGTCTCTCAACCTTGATCCAAAGAAATTTCAGTCCAGAGAAATTTAATCCAGAGAAATTTCAGTCCAGAGAAATTTCAGTGCAGAGAAAATTAGTCAGAGAAATTCTAACCCAGAGAAATTTCTCTGGATGAGTTTCTCTACTTTTCTTCTCATTCACATCCAAATCATTCTGATTCATTAGGTAAGCAACATTGTTCAACTAAATTCAACTGGAAAAATTCCACATTGTAATATGTAAGCAACATTAGAATGGAATAACAATGGCAACTTACCAGAACTAGAGAAATTCTGAAAAAATCTAAGTATTTCTCTGGTTTGTTATTCAAATATTAATTGAGAATTTCTTTGGTTTATTAAAAATAACAATTGAGAATTTCTCTGGTTTATTAAAAATAACAATTGAGAATTTCTCTGGTTTGTAATATCTGGAAAAATTTCTGTAATTTACCCAAATCTGTTCTTCACTTTTTTCCAGTTGAATTTTTCAATCGAAAGTGTTTTTCTGATGTTTGCAGATTCGTCCACCAAATTTCTCTGGATTTCGAAATTCCTCTAGATAATCTAAGCACAATGGGAGTTGTTTGCTCGGCTGGAAAAATTCAAAATTTCTCTGGCTGCATGATTAGAAAAGAAAGTAAACTTAATCAATATTAAAGTCGCATCATAAGTTAGAACTGAAATTCCTTTGCTTTGAACTGAAATTTCTCTAGATTGGTTCAGAGAAATGCTCTGATTTTAGCTGAGCTTTGACATGATCTGGAATAATTTTTATTCACTCAATGGAGTGAATAATCCCAATCATAAACAAAATTTCTCTGACCTATATATATATATATATTTATCTGATTTAGCTGATTTCTCTGATTTCTATAATTTGTATAGGTCCAGAGAAATTTATATAAATTATAGAGTGAACTGTTGGTCCAATTGGTCCAGAGAAATTTTGTTATAATGGATTGTTATCAACATATTTATCTTATATATGGATTAGAAAAGAAGATATATATATACATACATAATGGATTACATATTTATCAACACATATTTATAATGGATTGGTCCATTATATATATTTATCAACAGTATAAGCTATATATATAATGGATTGTTACAATGGATTGTTGATATATGTATATATATATAAATTTCTCTAGGTTAGAAAAGAAGGTAAAAGTTATCAACAGTTCACTCCATTGAGTGAATAAACAACAATAGCAACCTATATATATATATAAATTAAAAGTTAGCCCCAAGCTCCAATGCAAAACCACACCAAGAGGACTTCGGGTTCGAACCCATCTTCTCCAAGCTCTCCTTGTGAAATTTCTCTGGGTTTCTTCGTAATTTCTCTGGCATGTTTATTTTGTTCAATGCTCCATTTCCTCAAAATTTCTCTGTAATTTCTCAAAATTTCTTCGTAATTTCTCCATTTCCTCAAAAAACCTGCAATTTTCTCTGCACTACACAAAAAATGTAATTTTCTCTGCACTTTTCTCTGCACTACAAACCTGCAATTTTATAGTAACAAACCTGCAATTTTCTCTGCACTACCCCACAAACCCCGAAAAAGAAACCAAAAGTCTCTATGAACAAAAAGCATGCAATTTTGTCTGCACTGCACAAAAAATGTAATTTTCTCTACACTTTTCTCTGCACTACAAACCTGCAAATTTATAGTAACAAACTTGCAATTTTCTCTGCACTACCCCACAAAACCCCGAAAAAGAAACCAAAAGTTTCTGTGAACAAAAAACCTGCAATTTTCTCTGAGCTACACAAAAAATGTAATTTTCTCTGCACTACAAACCTGTAATTTTATAGTAACAAACTTGCAATTTTCTCTGCACTACCCCACAAACCCCAAAAAAGAAACCAAAAGTCACTGTGAACAAAAAACCTGTAATTTTCTCTGCACTACACAAAAAATGCAATTTTCTCTGTACTACAAACCTGCAATTTTCTCTGCAATTTTATGTTTTCATTCTATAGTAACAAACCTGTAATTTTCTCTACACTACACAAAAAATGCAAAGTGAACAAAAAACAGAGCAAAAAAAGGCAAAAAAACAGAGCACCAAAAAGCAACTCATAAGCATGTTGATAGAGAATGAAAAAGCAACTCCAAAAATCAAAATCAACTCCATCGAAAATTCATCAATAACAGATAATGAAAAATTAACTTCAAAATCAAAAACAACTACACTGAGTTCGTCTCTCTCACATTGATCAAAACAAAAAACAAAAACCTAATTCAACACCTACACGATCAAATCAAATCAAATCAAAAATTGAAAACTTATCTAATTCAACTCCACATGAAATCAAATCAAACACAATGAACCAGATTTCAACTCCTACACGATCGATCAACACCTACAAACAGCGAACATGATTTCAACTCGTACAAGATTTCAACACCTACAAACAACGAACAGGATTTCAACACCTACAAAAACCCTAGAAAATCTTCACAAAAATCTGAATTTGCCGCAGATTCGGGGGGGTGACTGCTGGGGCATGGGGTCTGTTGGGTTGTTCCAGGTTATGACGTTGCCCAGTGGTTGAGTCGCTGGTGCTGGTTTTACTCCAGGAGAATGAAGTCGGGTGAGGAACAAGAGTTGATCTGGACAGATCTGAGAATGGAGAAGTTTAGAAAGAGAGAGATAGAGAGAGACGAGGGTTAGGGATTTGCAGCCAGCAGTGATTAAGCTCAGGACAACGTGGATGGAGAGGGGATGGGGTGAGGGACCT
>CM069907.1:8793426-8874336 GCA_036172215.1 Camellia granthamiana
GACGTGGCCTCAACGGTTACTCATATTCAAATTCAAATATAAGAGGGAAGTTTAACTGCAAGTGATGGCGTAGTGGAACTACTTCTAAGGCAGCATGATCAGCAATCATGGAGGAGCAGTTCGACGGTTTGAAGTGCAGTTCGAAGGTCATCCTTAGCAAGTATAAATAGCAAGGAAGTCCCCAGAAAAAAGCCCCAGACTCAGATCATACAAACCAGTCATTTACTTTATATTTTCTTTCCCAGTTTTACATTTCCTGCACTTTAAATACCTGCACTTTAAATACTTGTCCTTTAAATATCTGCACTGCACTTCGATTCCTAGGAGTAGTTTCAAGTAGATTCAAGTAGACTGTTGCTGTAAACCTCTTCGAGGCTGAGTTTGGACTATTGTAAGTGTTCATTTTTAATGAAATACTGCGATTGTTCTTCATATTGCTTGTTATCTTTCTTAATTTCTCCTAAGTCAAGCCACCAATAAAAGTCCTCTTCATTGAGGCTGAAAGAACTAAAAAACACAATCGTCTGATAAATTGGTTGGCAATTATAATTTCTGTAAGGACTGATTGATCCTTGCTGGCACGCTCGCATTTACAAAACTATCCTTCGAAAAGCCAAAAAGCCAACATATATTTTTGGCACGCCCAGTGGGACATAATTTAAAATGGCTAGAAGAAGACGACAAGGAGAAAATGAACGTCTGGAAGAAGGCGTAGAAGGAGAGGTAGAAATACCTAATCCAGAGGATAATGTGATAACACATCCTGTGGAGGCTCCTATGTTATCAGAACCTATGGTCGAACAGACCAGTACTTCTGGACAAGAACCATATGTTCATAATATTGGACGAAACCAAGGAATTGGAACATCCACCGTTCCATCTACTCAGCCAACAAATCCGTGGGATGGCTTAGTAGATGCTATGGGACAACAATTAATGAACACCATGGAAAGGTGGGCAACATCCTTTTTGGATCGAATGAGTAACCACCAACCAACAAATACAAGACACACAGAGGAAGTTTTAAATGTCCCTCAGCAAAGATTGGCTAGAGAAAAACAGCCTATGCAAATTAATGGACAATCTAATGGTCAGACTAGTACTCAGAATTATGAAAGACCATCGCCTCAGTCTTGGTATGAACCCATTTCAAGGCCTGTAGTAGGCCAAAATGCCTCAGTACCCAACAATGAAGCCACACATGTTGGCGGATCTGGGCAAGTACAAGAAATTGGCATGAGAGTGGTTACAAATCCCATGTTCGAAGCCATACCTGGCACTAGGGGATATAATAATCCTTTGTTTGAATTTATACCCGGGGGGTTGGAGAGTTTTCCTGTAAATGGAAGGGACACAACACCTGTTCCAGCACCTTTCGCAGGTCCCTTCGTAGGACAGGCTCAAAGGGGTTACCCATATCCCCAACAGCAACCTGTACCACAGGGGCAACCAGTCCCAAATGTACCACCTTATGGACCAAGAGGGCCACAAGCACAAGTTTGTCCACCAAACCCTGTGTTTGTTCCTCCAGTACTGGTTCAGCAGGCACAGAATATGGTCCCTAGGGACCAAATTGTTGATATTGTTAGGGAGATGTGTGGACCGATGGCTCGGGGGGTCCAGACTCCTGTATACAGAAAACCATACCCAGAATGGGTAGATAGGGTACATGAATATCCAAGAGGATTCAGAATACCAGATTTTACCTTGTTCTATGGAACTGGAAATCAATCAACAGTAGAGCACATTGCCAGATTCGCTGCTCAATGTGGTGAATTCACTAATCATGATTACATGAAACTGAGATTATTTCCAAATTCCCTGACTGGGGGAGCCTTTGTATGGTATATCAACCTTACACCTGGCTCCATTCAAAATTGGCAACAAATGGAAGAGGCATTTCATGCCCAATTCTTCCAATCGGAGCCAGAGGTGTCTATGGCAGACTTGGCAAGATTGAGTCAAAGGCCTGAAGAAAAGGCTACTCAGTTTATTGCCAGATTTAAAAGGGCTCGAAATAAATATAGGGTCATCCTTCCAGAGTCAGAATTTGTAAGATTGGCTCAAAACGGTTTAGAGTTCAGGCTTCGAAAGAAATTTGACTCAACTGAATTTAGGGATTTGGTCGAATTAACCTATAAGGTGTCTCGATATGAAGCATTACTAGAGGAGGAACAAGATCGAAATAATGCTTCGTATAAGACGTATTATAGAGATCCCAATTATGAGATTGATGCAGCAGAGATTGTGGGCAAAGAACCTGTAATCTGTGAAGCATTAATTCATAAGGATACAACCATCGACCAACAGTTTAAAAAGAAAGACTTTCACCGAAAGTATTCTTTTGACTTAACAAAAGCAGATGACATTTTTGATCATTTGCTTGCAGCCAATTTCCTTAAGTTACCAAAAGGAGTTAAACTGCCATCTCCAGAAGAACTTAAAGGAAAAGTGTACTGTAAATGGCATAATTCTTGGTCTCACTCAACTAAAACCTGTATTGTTTTTCGAGACAGGATCCAAGAGCAAATTCGAAAAGGAAGTTTGAAGTTCCCAGCCAAAACAGAAAAAGCCATGGGAATTGACAGCAACCCATTTCCAGAAGTTGGAGAAAGCGCGGCTAATGTGGTTGTACCAAACTTTCAGAATCTATCTCTGCAGGAATTGGAAGAGGTCAACGTGCAAATGCATATTGCCAACCAGACGACTGCCAAGAAGGAGATTGGAAACCCACCAACTATTGGACAAGGTTTCTCACGTCAGAGGGAACACTCTGATGAAGAAGCACTGGACGATGATTCTCTCGAAGCAGCTGTAGTGCAGAGGATGTGTCCTAGATGCAGATTAAGTTACAAATGGTTAAAGGGGCTTCCAATTGATGGGAAGCAATACTATAAGGATGTTCAGAGACGTCTTAAATCAACCAATGCTCACAACAAAAGGCCGTAGCCGGCTGGTGACAGGCAACGCCCATTAGTGGTGGAACCTGTAGTGGACAGAATGCATGCTAAAGGCAAGAGGCCTGTGTATGAGTCTAGGCCACCTAACTACTACAGAGTAGAAAGCAGCCATTCTGAAAGAAGATTGGAGAGGGGTCCAGGTTATGGGAGTAAAGCCAGAGATTGGCCTTTTAGACCAACCTTGCGAAGGACGGAAAATGGCTCTTTTCATCGAAGGACTGAACCAGGTTCAAAACATGAAGTCAGAGCCAAGCATTTACCTTCACAGCCAGCTTCGAAGATGGCTTCGAAGGTAGAAGGAAACAGTTCGACATCTGGATCAGTAAGCTCGTGGGTACCAGGGGTCCCAGATTGGTTTGTAATGCAGAACAAACCTAGGGAGGCGCCTACTCAAAGGGATGTTGGAAACCAAGGCAGGATGGTCAAGCCTCCTTTGGTGGCCCCAAACAATTGGGTATTACTTAAACATCCAAAGACAAAGGAACCAGACATGGTCCCAGTCATTTCCAGATCACAAAGAAGGAAAATTCAACGCAGGTATACCCAGTACCAGCAAGATCTGAAAGAAAGTGGAGAGAGTTCTTCACAGGTCAAGACAGAAGGAAAGAAAACTTCGAAGTCAGATCATACTCCAAAGCCGACTCTGCAAAGCAAAGTGGTTTGTAGCAGAGAACAATTGGCCCAAGTTCATTCTGAACTAAAGGCCAGGGAGAAGTCTAGTTTGGCAGGATTGGAGAAGGCTCTGATGGAAAGTGATAGTGAAGTGGGAGACGAGATTGACATGAGCCAAAAGAAGGAAATGGCAGAAGAAGAAATGTTCGAAGCCTTCATGGCTGAACATACATTTCTGATTGAAGAACCAGTTGAAAAGGATCCTTCAAAGGGATCAGTTATCAATGAAATACCAGAGTGCAGCATGGAGGATGCTGCTGAGGACATTGAGCAAGGTAGCCAAGAGGGGAAGACGGTACAGTCAGCCATTCAGTTTGGCTCATTTCCCCCTGTATCAGTCAATATGGTACACATACTACCTCATGAATTCCAGGCTGAAAATGAGGGTCATGGTGACCAAGACATGGATCCAATTCCTGTATCTAGTGAAGAGTCACAAGTGAGTATGGTACAGGATGCTCCTGAAATGGCTACTCCAATGGAAACTGAGTATGAGAGCGAGGAAGAAGTGAGCATCAACCTCTCATACCCTTTTGAATATCCCTCAAATTCCATGACCCAGCATGTCAAGCCTTTGTACATCAAGGCTTTCTTTGATGGGATACAGCTAAACCGAGTCCTGGTAGACAATGGGGCAGCAGTGAACTTATTACCGAAATCTTCTTTGAAGAAACTAGGGAAAAAGAATCCCAGGTTGATCCCAACCAGCACGACTATTGCTGGTTTTGCTGGAGATAAACAAATGGCTCAAGGGATTCTGCCTATTAATTTGAGTGTGGGAACCAGGGATTGTATGACAGCATTCTTCGTCATCGACAGCAATGCCAAATATAATGCCTTACTTGGGAGAGATTGGATCCACACCAACAAATGTGTGCCTTCCTCTTTGCATCAGAAGATCATGATGGCCTTGGGTAATGGAGAGACAGAGGAAATTGATGCAGATCCTCAACCCTTCATAGCCTGTGCAGACTTTGCAGAGGCCAAGTTGTATATTGAGGGAGTAACACCACTCAGTATACTGAGGAAAGCTGATGGCTCAGCCGAAGTGACGGCTGATGAGGAAGTGACACACCTAAAGCACTTAGTCCAAGAGAGTGCTGATGAAGAGGCTGTCATGAAAGATGACAATGATGCCTGGTTATAGGCAAAGAGATGAAGAGCAAGAAGCCAAGTCTTTGGCTCTGGTTAAATTCTCACCATTGGACGTAGAAGCAATAGTCCAGAAAGTACAGGAGCAAGAAAGAGAAGCCATGATGATTGGCTGTAAACAAGAGCAGTTACAGGTCAGAGTTTTGACCCTTGGGAAATATTGCGCATTGGACATTGAGACAAAGGTCCAGGAGATACAAGAGGAGGATGCCTTATGGACAGATTTTGTCTATGAGGAAGAAGGTAAGGATGTGGAACCAGAGAACTTGCGAGTGGAGCAAAGCAAGAAATATGCTTCGAAGGTAGAAGGAATCAAAGAGGAAGCTCTAGTAAGTTCTCAGACACAAGACCCCTTAGAAGAAGTGAATTTAGGGGAAGGTTCTGTACAACAGCCAACCTACATAAGTGCTTGTTTGAACGTTCTGGACAGAGACCAGTTATTGGTTGTTCTAAAGAAATACAAAGATTGCTTTGCGTGGTCTTATAATGAACTACCAGGATTGGATAGGTCATTAGTGGAACATAGACTCCCTATGAAGCCAAATTTCAAGCCATACAAGCAGAAACCGAGAAGGATGAGTCCAGAAGTAATTCAGAAGGTCAAAGAAGAGATCCTTAGACTACTTAAAGCAGGCTTTATTAGGACAGCCAGGTATGTTGAATGGCTATCTAATATTGTACCTGTAATTAAGAAGAATGGTAAAATGAGGGTATGCATCGATTTCAGAAACTTAAACCTAGCGACTCCCAAAGATGAGTACCCTATGCCTATAGTGGACCTACTGGTAGACAGTTCAGCAGGGCACCAAGTTTTGTCAATGATGGATGGGCATTCTGGTTATAACCAAATCTGCATTGCGGAGGAGGATATCCACAAGACAGCATTCAGATGTCCTGGAAATATTGGCACCTTCGAATGGATTAAGATGCCATTTGGCCTGAAGAATGCTGGGGCAACATATCAAAGGGCTATGAACACCATCTTTCATGATCTCATTGGAGGGTATCTAGAGTGTTATATTGACGACATTATAGTGAAATCCCAGTCCATGAAAGAACATCTGTTTCAGTTGGAAACAGCTTTTGAAAGAATGAGGAAGTTCAAGCTAAAACTCAATCCTCTCAAATGTGCCTTTGGTGTATCATCTGGAAACTTCTTGGGTTATGTCGTGCACAAGAAAGGAATACAGATTGATCAGAACAAAGCCAAAGCCATCATCGAAGCTAAGCCTCCATCAAGTAAGAAAGAATTACAAAGGTTCCTTGGGCAGGTTAACTTTCTTAGAAGGTTCATTTCTAACACTGCTGGGAAAACTAAAGTATTTTCTTCCTTGTTAAGGCTGAAGGATGAAGAAGAATTTGTTTGGACAACAGAGCATCAAACTGCTTTCGAAGGTATTAAAGCCTACTTGGCCAATCCTCCAGTACTGATGCCACCAAAGGGAAACAAGCCCTTGAAGTTGTATATAGCTGCAGCAGAAGATTCATTGGGAGCTTTCTTGGCCCAGGACAATGAAGAAGGCAGGGAACAAGCTGTTTATTACCTTAGTAGGTTTTTAAATTCTTGTGAATGTAAATACTCAGCTGTCGAAAAGCTGTGCCTTGCTTTGTATTTTGCTGCAATGAAATTAAGATATTATCTTTTACCTACAACTGTCTTGGTGATTGCAACCACAGATTTGGTTAAGTATATGTTGTCAAGACCTATGTTGAGGGGAAGAATTGGCAAGTGGATACTAGCCTTATCAGAATTTCATTTAGAATATGTCCCTCAAAAGGCAGTAAAAGGGCAAGTCTTAGCCAATTTTCTAGCAGACCACCCATCTCAAACAGAGAACCAAGAAGTAATGGAACTTGGCATGACCAGTGTTGAGCCATGGCAGATGTGGTTCGATGGATCGAAAGCCAATGGTTTAGTTGGAATTGGTATTGTGATTAAATCTCCACAAGGGGTAGAAACCACACATGGTTTCAGAGTGGACGAAGTTACTTGTTCCAATAACCAGGCTGAGTACGAAGCCTTAATAGTGGGGCTAGAGATCCTTATTGGATTACAAGTACATGCAGTTGATATATTTGGAGACTCTCAGTTGGTGGTTAACCAAGTAAATGGGATTTTCAAGTGTCAAAGCATAAGTATTTTACCATATTATGTTGTTGCATTACATCTGCTTTCTCAATTTCAAGTAGCAAATGTAACCCATGTTCCAAGATTCTTGAACAATAGAGCTAATGATGTGGCTCAGAAAGCTTCGAACTTCAAGAGAAGGGATAATACCCAAAGGAGCATAGGCCAAACAACATATCAAAAATTGATACCACCTTTGAATAAAAGGAATGTAGTCTTAGAAGTCAATCATAATGACTTGCAAGAACAAGATTGGAGGCATCCAATAATGCAGTATTTGGCTGGTCCATCTTCGAAGGCCAGCAGAAAAGTTAAATTGCAGTCTATGCAATATATCATGTATGGTAATGCTCTTTATAAAAGGGGGGGAGATGGCCTATTGCTGGAATGTTTAGGCCCAAGAGAAGCATTAACAGCTATGGCTGAGGTTCATGAAGGCATTTGTGGTGCTCATCAACCCGGCGTAAAGATGAGATGGTTGCTTCGAAGGCATTCTTACTACTGGCCAACTATCCTTAAAGACTGCATAGAATATGCAAAGGGCTGCCAGGCATGCCAAAAGCATGGCACAATAAGGCATGTACCCATAACTGACCTACATGCAGTAGTAAAGCCCTGGCCATTCAGAGGATGGGCCATGGATATGATGGGAAAAATACACCCACCTTCTTCGAAACATCATTGTTTCATTTTAGTGGCTACCGATTACTTCACTAAGTGGGTCGAAGCTAAGCCATACAAGGCTGTAGACCAAACAGAGGTTATTGGGTTCATTAAAGATCTGATCCATAGATTTGGCATTCCACAAACCATAACAGTTGATAATGGGACTGTGTTCGATGGGAAAATGGTGAAGTCTTTTGTGGCAGAGTTTGGAATTAGCCTTGTTAATTCCACACCCTATTATGCACAAGCTAATGGTCAGGCCGAATCATCCAATAAGTCCTTAAAAAAGGGAATACAAAAGGTTGTGGAGGATAATCCTAGGGATTGGCATAACCTGTTGTTGGATGTGTTATGGGCTTACAGAACCTCTCCTAGGTCAAGCACAGGGGTTACTCCTTATGCCTTGGTATATGGGCATGATGCAGTTTTACCTGTGGAAATCAATGTTAAATCTTTAAGGGTAAGATGCCAAGATCAGTTAAATTCTGAGCAATACCATCAAAGCATGTGCTTGGAATTAGAAGGCATAGATGAAGCCAGAATTTTGGCATTAAATAGCATTCTTTTCCAGAAGAAGAAAGCAGCCAAGAATTATAATAAAAGGGTCAAACACATTGGCTTTGATGAAGGTGATTTGGTATGGAAAACAATACTCCCAATAGGGATTAAAAGCCATAAGTTTGGCAAATGGTCACCTAATTGGGAAGGACCATATCAAATTCATAGAGTTCTGCCTTTTGGGGCATATCATTTGAGAAATTTGAATGGTTATGTACATCCCAAAAAGATTAATGGCAGATATTTAAAACCTTATTTTCCAACCATTTGGGAAACACAAGGAATAACATAAAGCATCAACTACGAAAACATAAGACTACTTAAATGATAGACAAAATTTGTTCTTTTATAAAGAATTAAATACATTGTGCCACAGATTGGCCCAAAAATCATTACAATGTCTTAATTGTTTTTGTACAGTGGACTTCCTATGGCTAAGTGCTGGAAACAGTTGAATAGCTGTAGCCATGTCTTCTTTTCGGTCAGCTAGCTCTTGGTTGGTAAGTTGCAATTTGGTATCAGTTCGAACCAAGGCTTGGTTTACTGCAGCCAACTCCTCTTCAAGTTGAGCTTTTTTCTCCAGCAGTTGGATTCGAAACTGGGAGACAGAAGAGTGTTGTTCCTTGAGATCTGCTACTTTAGTATGCACTTGAGAAACAAAACTCTGGTCTCTAACCAGCTTCTCATCCGCAGTCTTAGCAGCATGACAGATGTTGAGATAAAAATCAATAGTAGCTGCAGCCTGAGATAGATGATTTGAGACATTCATGCTGGACTGTTCAGCAATGTTGCAACACTGAAGAAACCCATTTCTAATGATAGGCCTTTGAAGAGCCTCGAAGGGAATCCTCGAAAAGGAAGTTAGCAGTTCCAAACATGTGTCTAGATCTATTGAAGGTGCAGGAGGCTTGTTACTGGGAGAAGGACTCTCGAAAATCTCCAGCAAGGAGTTAGCCAAGACTAATGGCTCAGCTTCAGCACTAAATGTTGGAGAGGTAGAAGGTATATTGAAAAGACTAGCGAGTCTTCCTTCGAAGATGTCTACCTCATCCCTAGACATGAAGGGCATAGAAAGTATTGTGGTGGAAGACACAAAGGGCTGCATGGGGATGGGAGAAATGGATGGAGCATCTTTGGCAGCCTCTATGGTTTTAGCCACCAATGAATCTAGTGAAGAGGGGCTGGAAGTGGACATAGGTGATAAATTATGAACTGGAGAACTACCAGTACCCTCTGTGGGAGAATCAACTGGAATATCCTTGGAAGAAGGAAGAGCAAGGCTCGAAGAAGCATACTGAGGCGGGTTAAAAGCCAAAAAAGGAAGACATGGTTCTAGACCAAGGAAAAGAGATGGAGGAATGATGGGGCTCAAAGAAGGCACATCAAATGTAGGCCTTGAAAGTGGGAGTGCGATTTGAACGACCTTCACATTCTGCATTTGATCGACCTCAATTGAAATTGAGGGAGGCCTCAATGGAAAGATGAATGCAGTGGGTGTTGCTGCAAGAAGAAGAGACAAAGAGCAATGTCATAATCCAGCGTCAAAGTTAACAAAAGAAAAACAACAGAAGAATGAAAGAAATTACTTGTTTCAGAAATGTTGATATTGATGGGAGAACTTCGAAGAGAATAACGTTCGGCAATTTGTTGTCTTCGAACAATTTCTCTTTGTAACACATCAGCAGCAGCAGCTTCATCTCTCAGAAACTGTTGCTGCCGTTTCTTCTCAGCCCTCTCAAAAACGATTATTGCTTTGGAATGTTCTTGTTCCACTGCCTTGGCAGCGGCTTTATGAATCGGATCTTCCACCAAGTCAGCAGCAGAAACAGTCATCTTCTTTCTCTGCCTCCTTGGCAGTGATACTACTGGTTCTTTATCAATCTCCCTCTCTTCAATTTGAGTTTCAGATTTTTCAGAGGTAAGTGCTTCCTCCGTTACTGTAGTGGGTGTTTCGAAAGAAGAATGCTTAGTTGTATCAGGAAGGGAGGCAACTATCTTTTGTCTCTTTGTTCTCTGCAAGGGCTCTTGCTCAACCTCTTCTTCGGATTCCTCAGGAGGAAGGACTAGATTCCTTTTGTGTTTTTGTTCTTGTTGTCTCTTTTTGAGAACAGCTAAAGTTTCAGCTCTCTTGGGAGATTCTTCGTGTAGAGGCCCTGCACAAAAGAACAAAAGTGTAAAGGGAAGGAACAAAAGGTTCAAAAGAAAGGAAAAGGAGAAGTCTGAAAATGTTTACCCTTCTTCGAAGTAGCTCTAGTAACTCTAGCTGGAGGGGATGAAGCTGTAGGTTTAGTTGTGGCAGCCTCATGAGATGTCGCTGACTTAGCCTTCGAAGGCACTCCCAATCCTACCAGCAAGTCATGAGGATGTTCAGATAAGCGCACTTCCATATTGACTGTCCACCAGTTCTGGAATCTTTTCAAGACTGAACCATACGGAAGAAAAGGGACAAATTGGAACTCATTCAACTCTTTCAGTAATTTGAGAATGGCCGTCTCTAGTCTCGATTTGGATATTTTCGAATCTCTGACAGTAAGATGGACATTCGAGAGACTGCAAAGAGGAACTGGTATCCCTTGAGTGAGTCCAAATTGTCTGGCAAATTGAGAAGGGCAGTACACCTCAGATATGCATTTGTAAGCTCGAGGGTTTAGACTACCAATGAACAATTCCCTTGGTAGTAGTATAGAGGCCCACATGTCTTTGTGAGGAGAAGTGGAGCATTCTTTATCAGCCAGGAAAGCTTGCAGCCAGGTTGGTCCTTTATTGGCTTCAAAAGGACAAAAGAAAGAGGCAGATGGAGAAATGGGGAGTTGATAAAAAAAGGTAAAGTAGTAAGCGAATGAAGCAGGGTAAAGGGCAATCCTAGCATACTTTTCCCCATAATTACTAGGGTCCTGAACAAGGAATTTTAGACATTTGGGGTGTAGGTCAGTGAAATAGGCGAAGAGCCAAAGTTGAAGTACCCAGAAGGGACCTCCTTGGTTGGCATCAAGAGGTTTTTCACAAAATTGGGAACAGACTCTGTAGACATGACCTAAAAGATAAGGAGCAAGAGCTATATGTTTTTTCAAAACAAGTGCCTTCGCGAGAGGGACAAACTCAGGCATAATCCTCTGAGATGAGGTGCAAAAGAGGAATTTGCATAACCAATATAAAATGAAGGAAAATAGCTCTCTGTCCCTCACAGGACCTTCCCTTTTATTTTCAGACTTTACAAAATCACTATAAGAGGAGCTTAAGGACGGAAGGGAAAACTTAACAGGAAGGTCTGGATAGTTGGGAGTAAATGGAGAACCATGTGGAGAAAGCCCTAAGAGATGGCAAATATCAAGAACGGTGGGGGCCATCATGCCGCACCGAAATTGAAAGAAATTAAAAGCCATATTCCAGAAACATAAGGCAGCAGGTATCAAGAAAGGGTCCTCAGGAATGATGAACCTGGAAAGACGAAGGGCATCGAGGATACAGAGCTCTTGCAGGTCATCTTCTCTTGCAGGTACAACTCTGTCATACCATTCTTCCCATTCAGTCCTCATTGTCGGCCAGCAACGGTGAGGACGATTCACCCTCCAGTTTCCCCAATCAAGCCCTACTTCGTAAAGAAGAAAATGGTCCTCCAAGCGAGGATATAGGGCTGCGAGTTGAGCAGGAGCTTCCCAAAAGATAGGGCCAAGAACGTATTCCTGTTTGTCGCTATGACGAGGCACGAAAAGACGTCCATCTATGTGGCTTGACTCACCAGATGACAGTTTAGTGATTTCTTCATCGATACATCGCTTCAAAGCCAAGGTAGGACTGATACGATCGTCAGTAAACACTTTTAGTGAGGAAGGATCCATTGATAGCAAGTAATAAGGAAGAGGGGTTTAATAGGAGATCGGTAGGGTTTGTGTGTCAAAAGAGCAAGTGATTTCAGAGTACAAAGCAAAGGGGCTTTTAAAAGGTTCCGTGTCTGAAAAATATATTGCGTAAATCGTTATGTACTAAAAGTACGAATACGAGGAGTTCTTTCCAATATTGATAATTTTTGGAGGGAAAAGCACATTCCGGACGCCGATGCCAGCTTCGAAGCAAGATATTTGGCTTCGAAGCCGAATATTCAAACAACTATGGCTTCAAAGCACGGAAGCCAGCTTCGAAGCGTACTCATGTTCGAATACACTGGACTGTTCGAGTATTGGTCTACTTCAAGGGGTTTTAGGGCCCGTTTATCAAAGTAATGACCTTCAAAGCAAGTCTTCGGATCCTTTGAGGGATGAGGAGCACTGTTCGACGCATTGAAACCAATATTTGGTTTTATTACATATAAAAAGAGGAATTGCTTTTGAACCAGAACAATGTGGATTACTCTTCTAGGCAAACTAGTTAATTTGAAATTGATTGGTTACATTAACCATGATCATATATTGGCTATAGTTAGTTCTGAAGGGTAATGTTAATAAGTTCAGAGCATTGATTCCAGGTAATAACAGCCAGAATTGTCAACAACACCCCATAAACTGACATGTTGGTTCTTTTAACGTTTCATTAGACAATTAAATCCAGATTCGAAGGATGAGATTGTTTAATTCGAAGCTATGGGTTGGCTTTTAAAGACAAAAGGAACAAAATCAAACAATGACAAATGTAAAAAGACTTTGTTTGTACTAAAGCCAAAACAGTTACATCAAGTGACCCTATCTGGGTACGAATTCTAGCTCATAAAAATAAGGAATAGAATAAATAACAAGGTCATGGAATTTCATCCAACAATGATCAATGAATTTTTGTTCTTTCTTTATTATTTCCTCTATCTCCTCTAATGTTGGCTGCATAAGCTGATGTGCTCTTACTTCATAGTAGAGCTCTTCAGCCTTTATTTCGAAAGCTTCCTCCCTCAGTGTTTGTTCCAGCTCATCCATAACCAAATCGTCCCAATACGCAGATTCTTTATTTTTGAAGTCATCGAACTCTTCGAGGAAGTTCTCTGCTTCGTATTGAGCATGAATTCGTAGGGATGAGAGTTGATCCAAAGATTGCGTAGCAACCAGAGAATTTCGATGCCAATGGAGGAGCACTGGAAGTTGGTCCAGAAATAGGTAAAGTTCTGCTTGGGCGATGGGGTTAAGGATATGGCCCCTGGTCAAAATATCACAAGCCCATTGAAAGTTCTTGAGAGGGGTATCACCCTCAAGAACATTGAAAGGCAAGTGAGAGAAAGCCGCTAGCAGAAGTTGAGCTTGTTTCCGCTCAGTTGGAGAAGGGAATAATGGAGGGTTGTAAGGTGAAAAAACTCTGTCCATTGGAAGAGCAAGCCTTAGTTTCTCTATCCAGGAAAGAGCGGGAGGAGAAGAAGGAGTAGAGGCTTCAAATTCAGAAGATGAAGAAGAAGGTGTGGATGCCTCTATTGTAAGAGATGGCGTGGGAGTGGAAGGAACAAAGGCATTAATGTAATCAAGCCAATCAGAAGAACAAATCTTCGCCTTCTTGGCTAAGAATGAAGGACTGTATCCTTGTGCTTCTTCCGGGCGCCGGGTAGGATGCATTATCTTTGTGGGCATGGATGAGGTATACCAGGCCACGAGCAGATTTTCTTCTAAACTACGTCGAAAATCAATGGGCACGTAAGGGTAGACTACTGAACTTCGAGCGAAGGAAGGAAACTCCAAGGGATCAGTAAACTCAACAAAATGATGGTTGATGCGCTCCCTTACATCATAAGTCTCAGAGGACGACCAGTTTGTCCAACCAGAAGTCCCAGACGATGAAGAAGTTATAGCTTCATCCCATGCAGAGGTGTACAAAGAAGAACTTCCCGAATCCATATTTGTAACTTATCGAAGCAAAGATTTGAGGGTAGTTTGTTCAAAATACAAAGGGATGCTAGAGGAAGAACTTCTTGTATTTACGGAGTTGTGAATCGAAGGGTTAATGGCAATATGCGCATAGTCCAAAGCTTGATAATTCGCAAAAGCCTCCACAACCTGAATATGGAAGGGCGGATAAAGATGGCTAATGAATGCGTGAAGATTCTTTCGAGGGGAAACAGCATTACTCAATGGCTCTTCGTATGCTTGATCAGTAGAATGAGAAGTTGATTGAGCCATAATCCGTTCGGATGCTAAAGATATTGAAATATTCAATAATTTGAGAGTTAATGCTAATGATCACCAAATGGGTGACGGTTATGTTTCCCGAAAGTAGATTCCGTGCACATTCCAAAAACGCGGGAAAAGTTTTTAATCCACTAATATCACCAAGTATTGGGTATATTAGTGCGGGGGGTAATGTTGGCTATATATTTTGTAAAAGCCAATAACAATTTGACACGTGGCAGAATAAGGGTATTATGGGAAGATGATTCATATCTTCAATCCTGATCGTACACGTGGCGATGACAATTGGTTCTCACGTGATCCGAGTAGCACCAGATCAATAAAGAAACGAAAGATGACGTGGCCTCAACGGTTACTCATATTCAAATTCAAATATAAGAGGGAAGTTTAACTGCAAGTGATGGCGTAGTGGAACTACTTCTAAGGCAGCATGATCAGCAATCATGGAGGAGCAGTTCGACGGTTTGAAGTGCAGTTCGAAGGTCATCCTTAGCAAGTATAAATAGCAAGGAAGTCCCCAGAAAAAAGCCCCAGACTCAGATCATACAAACCAGTCATTTACTTTATATTTTCTTTCCCAGTTTTACATTTCCTGCACTTTAAATACCTGCACTTTAAATACTTGTCCTTTAAATATCTGCACTGCACTTCGATTCCTAGGAGTAGTTTCAAGTAGATTCAAGTAGACTGTTGCTGTAAACCTCTTCGAGGCTGAGTTTGGACTATTGTAAGTGTTCATTTTTAATGAAATACTGCGATTGTTCTTCATATTGCTTGTTATCTTTCTTAATTTCTCCTAAGTCAAGCCACCAATAAAAGTCCTCTTCATTGAGGCTGAAAGAACTAAAAAACACAATCGTCTGATAAATTGGTTGGCAATTATAATTTCTGTAAGGACTGATTGATCCTTGCTGGCACGCTCGCATTTACAAAACTATCCTTCGAAAAGCCAAAAAGCCAACACATATATAGGGAAATTGATATAAACGTAACGTAACGTGACACCTACATAAACGTAACTTGACACCTATACGTAACGTGACATCTACATAAATGTAACGTGACATATCTACATAAACGTAATGTGACACCTACATAAACGTAACGTGACACCTATATAAACGTAACGTGACATATCTACATAAACGTAACGTAACGTGACACCTATATAAACGTAACGTGACATATCTACGTAAACGTAACGTAACGTGACACCTATATAAACGTAACGTGACACCAATATGAACGTAACGTGACACCTACATAAACGTAACGTAACGTGACACCTATATAAACGTAATGTGACATTTACATAAACGTAATATGACATTTACATAAACGTAACGTAATGTGTCACGTTATTAAATTAATTCAAAAGACATGACGATTTGTAACTTTTATCCATTTTCATGGTCAGCACTGCCAACAACAGATCCACTGTATGCCTCTTCTCTAGGACCATGTAAATCTTGGATTTGCTTGCCAGGACCTACGCACGCACATACATACATACATACATATTCATCATCATCATTAACAAACCCATCAAAAAATATATATATCTATATATATATGATCACAAAGCATAATCAAAATAAGTAGTATTTAGTATTTTTTTTTTAATTTACGACAATTTTTTATTTTTCAAGTTCATGTAGAAGGATCTAACAAGTTTTTTTTTTTTTTGAAAAAAATTCTCTAAAGATAAAATTGAAAAAATTCAATACTCTTAACACCTCAAAAAATTATTTTTAATATTTTTCAAAAATTAGTCCCAAAATTTTATGGACTTAAATAAATATTAATATTAATTATAAAAAAAAAAAAAACGAAGTGGGGAATGATGGGCGTTGGACGGCAACTGTGCCGGTGTGCATGTGAAGTATCCGGAGGACCGTATAGAGGAGTAGAGGGAGGAGTCATAATAATTGTCACCTATGCTCTGCCACACTCTGTTATGCTATGCTGTGCTATGCTGGACATAATAATAGCCTCCTACCCACCCACCAATTTAATATTAACTCTTAATTTAATTCAACAACGCGTGGTTCCAGAGCAATAGCAATTCATCAGTCACTCTCACTCATCTCTCTCTCTCTCTAGAACTTTTTCTCTACCAAGCAGACCGCAGGGCAGGGGCAAATGTGCCTGTGCCAAACCAGACCCACCTCCCCCTCTCGTCTCTATCTCTCTCAATTTAAGGCCAAGATGATGCGTATGCTCTGTAGAGCCCCCTCCTCCGCCATGGCTTCCTTTCCTCGCTCTTCTGGGGTAAAAAGATTAGGGGTAAAAAGATTAGGATCTTGTGGAATATATTTTTATGAAAATAGGACTTGAGACTCTATAAGAAATTACACAGGACTTAACCTAGCATAAGGTTCTGAAAAAGGACTTATAAATAAGTCTTCCTAAATTTTAACTATTTAGTCCACAAATTAAATTTCATCTTCATCCATCGAGAGGGATGAATACAATCAAGGGGAATCAATAGCAATCTTAACAATTCACCAGTGATGAATTGATCTCAAGCAAATTTAAAATTTAATTATTTAATTAATCAATTAATCACTCCAACACTTAGACAATTAAGATAGCAAATCTATGTCGATAGTGAGAAAACTCCAACGCAAGGAGTCGGGAGCTATGTAAGAATTAAATGAAAAAGAAAGCAATATTCACATATCTGTCAAGTGGGTGAGCAAATTTGTTTTCGTTCTGAAGATAACTGAATGTACCAATAAGAAAGAGGGAAGAAGGAGAGGAATGTTGGTAGTTTGAATCGAGATTGGCCTCCAAGATTAAAGTATGTTGGCAAAGTCTATTGTGAATTTATTTTTATTTTTTATTTTTTTTACGAGTCTTGAACACTTTTAAGTTTGCTATTGGGTAGGATATGTTTAGCTTTGGATAAAACTAGGGGTGCAACTCGGGCGGGCTCAACCCGAGCAACCCGAGCCCAGCCCGAGTTTTTTTAGGGCTTGGGCAACTATATCTTGTAATCTGGACGGGCCTGGGCAGATTTTTTATGCCCGAATTGTAATTCGGGCCGGGCTTGGGCAGAACCAATGGCCAACCCGAGCAACCCGAACCCGAATTGAATTTAATATATTATATAATATATAATATAATATATATATAATTTAATAAATTATATAATATATATAAATTAAGTAAAAGAGTTCTTAATTTTTATTTTTTATTTTTTGGTGACCAGAAAATAACTTTGAATAATTCTCAATTCTTTGTTAATTATCAATTCTACCTACAGGTTTCAAAACAAATCTACCTACAAGTTTCTGGGCAATTCGGGCAATTCGGGCAACTCGGGCAACTCGGGCTAACTCGGGCCGGGCTTGGGCAGCAAAGCTCGGGTTCATGTTCGGGCTTGGGCGGGCTTGGGCACTGCTCTGGGCAATTCGGGTCGGGCTTGGGCAGACCCCCAACCCGACCGAACCCGCCCGAGTTGCACCCCTAGATAAAACTACTGCTTTGGTTTAGTTCTAATATGTGGGCTAATAAAATGTTATTTTTGCTTTTTTTGAGTTTGCTATTGGTAAGTTAGATTTTCATCAACTTAAAGCTCCTCATAAACTTCTACTACATAAAAAAAGCATAAATTGATTGAACATACATACATATGATCTGCCAATCAAAAAACACATACATATGATCCGTTAAAACAATCACTCATTTGAAACATTGACATTATTTCAGAGTTCTCTCATGTAGAGTAGTGCGTACAATACAAAATTAGCATCTAGCATATTTTCTTTCTGATCTTATTCAACAGAAGAAAGAGGATTGATCATAAGGAATGGGAATCAAGATCAGATCATTCTTTCTTCTCACAATCAAACCAAGGTCCTCTTCCATGTCTAGTTCTTCATGATTCTTTCCATCAGGGAGTTTCCAATCGAAATGATACAACAATTGTGCAAGTGGAAGCTCAATATTAGGAATCGCAAATGATATCCCGGGACATATCCTCCTTCCAGCACCAAATGGAATGAACTCAAAATCTCTCCCCTTGAAATCAATTTCACTGTGAAGAAATCTCTCGGGATCAAATTTCTCTGCTTCGTTCCAATATTTGGGGTCTTGGCCAATTGCCCAAGCATTGACAATGACTTTGGTCTTGGCAGGTATGTCGTATCCATTAATCGTACATTGTTCACCGCTTTCCCTTGGAACTAACAATGGAGCTGAGGGATGTAGCCTCAAGGTCTCTTTGATTACTGAGTTCAAGTATTTTAATTCGTGGAGGCGTGTTTCATCGACATTTCCTTTTTTGTCAAAGACACTTCGTACTTCGACTTGTGCTCTTTTCATTAATTCAGGGTTTTTTAGCATTTCTGACATTGCCCAGTCTACAATTGTTGATGATGTCTCGCTTCCCGCACTGAAAATGTCCTGAAATTGATGAAATTAATATACTTTAGTGCATGTTATTGATACTTCCGGAAATTCAATAAAATCTAAAAAAAACTAAGAATCTATTGAGTTTCAAGTTTTTAATTTTACAATAAGATACGAAGACTTTCCACTTGGGATTGCACAAAAAAGTACTTTTTACTCTTCACAACACCACCACACGCACGCGCGCGCACACACAAAAAAAAAAAACAAAGATAAAACTGCAGAGTGAGTGAAGATTGCTCATAGACCGCTTAATCAAATCATTACCTATTTTCTAGGCCATGGTGTCACTTCTGCTTGGCAATTAATTATTATTATATCATGTGCTATGAAAAGAAAATTTTTATGTTTTGTGCAAAAATTGAAATGATATAGAAAAATAAAAACATACTAACCAAGATGACTGCTTTGATGTTGTTGTCTGTCAATGGAAATTCAAGGTCACCATGCTTCTGAATTCTTAAAAGAACATCAACTAGATCCTCCTCTGCTTCCCCTTTACCACTTTCTGTTATTCTCTTTCTTTCTCTATGCTCATTCAAAATGTTTTCAAGTATCTGATCAATCCTTTTATGCATCTTTTCGAGTGTACGTCGTATTCCACTGATCACTTGAAACAATTTCACCGATGGGTACATGTCAACAATGGTGAAACCACCTGTCAAGTCTCCAACTTCCTCAACAATCGAAATGAACGCTTCTTGGCCTTTGCTTTTCCCACCAAAAGCCGCTCTAGCAGTAACGCCATATGTGAGCGAGAAAATCTTCTTGGTAAGATTGATCGGTGATGTCTTGTTTAAAGAAATCGATTTGACTAGATTCAAGACCTCCTCTTCCCTAATTGCTTGAAATGATTGGACTCGCTTCACACTCAGAAGCTCCATTATGCAAATTTTTCGCATTTGCCTCCAATAATCGCCATATGGGGAAAAGACAATGTTTTGAGAATCATAAGAGAGAATCCTAGAAGCAAAAAAGTAAGGCCTTTGCGCGAAAACTATGTCGTGTGTTTTCAAAACCTCTCTGGCAATTTCTGGCGAAGAGACGACGATGGTGGACATTTCGCCGAGTTGGAGGTGCATCAAGGGTCCATATTTTGTGGCCAATTTTTTCAATGTGTGATGGGCTAGTGATGAGCCAAGAAGTTGGTGAATGTTTCCTATGATAGGTAGTTTCCTTGGCCCTGGGGGTAGTTTTGGAATAGAGTTTTTGGGTTTGGTTCTCTTCATGTTCTTGACTAGAATGAAGATGAAGAGGAGGGACGCTAAGAGGAGAGGAATGGGTGGGAATTGGAGCTCCATATTGGGGGAAAGTTGTGTTGAAGAGAGTGTTATGAGCTTGTTAGAAGACATGTCTTTTATATTTGTTTTTGTTTGCTACAAAGTCATTGCAGTTGCCATTTATGACTTCTATGATTAACTCAAAAAGTAGTAATAGTTGGTAATTGATGTAGATAATTTTGTCTCCATTGTCGGTATTATATTATACTTTCCAATAATACTCTATTTAGATTTTGGATTTGTGAAGAGAAAAAGAAAAGTGAACAAAATTTAACTTTCATTATATTTTATCTTTCAACAATTTTCTTTGCATCGCAACTCCAAAATTATGTTTAGATCTTGAATTTAAAGAGAAATTTGCACGCGCACACATAAAAAAAATAAAAAATAAAAAAACTTAAATTTGTTACTGTCTTTTTGTAAATTTCTCTCTCAATTCCGTGATCAGATCATATAGATTCTGGATATGGTTGAGTTGATTTGAGAAAGAAACAAAATTGCTTCAACTTAATAATATGTCTGTATCCTGTCTTACCGAGCTAAGGTGGCAACTGATGAAGGAAAATCCAACTTGAATTTGGAGTCTTAAGAGGCAGGGTTTGTTTTTTCCCCATGTATACATATATATATATCCCCCCAAAAAATATAATGTGAGATAGATTCATTTTAAGTGAGTTTTACAACATAAAAATTAAATTTGGATAATATATTATTTCTCTTTAAAAAAAAAAATTGTATAGTTTTTTGTCCATGGCATTACTATTTTCCACCACATGATAACGTCGAACAGACCAACCATGTGAAAGGAAAGCGGCTTGGAACACTATACGTTAGAGTATTCATATAAAAAATTTGACCTTTTTTTAAGGCTATATTTGGATTTTAAATTGTCTTCATAAATCTGGACTCATATTCAAGATTCAAACAAAGTCTAAAATTTGAGAGATTCAATAATTGTAATTTGCATATTCATTTTTACAAGCTATGTATACTGGGGACCCCCTAATTTCTTTTCATTTTTAATCTCTCCTTGGGGCGCTAAAATTTACAGTGGAAAATTTTCTATGCTATAGGGGGCATATTCTAGAACACCACATGACAACCTTAGGTTGATGTTGTTTTTTTTGGAGTCTACATAGTAGCATCTTCAATTGAAAATGTTTCGAACAATTCAAAGTTTAACGATTTAAAATGATACCTACGTTGAAAAGTTGAAGAATTTTATTTTATTTTATTTTTACAAATGAAAAACTTCTCTGAATAAAGATCATATTGAACTCATTTCTACTGAGTAAATTCCGAAGTAACCACCTACCAACCATTAAATCTGAGCATATCACTTTGTTAGGGGATTTGAGGAAGGATTTGGCAAGGAAAATAGAAAATGTAGGTGAAATGTGAATAAAATATACCTATATTTCACCTAATTTCACACACATTTTCTCTTTCCCTTTTCAAATCTCTCCTCAAATCTCCAACCAAACATAACATATGAGTTTAAAAATACACTCAGCACACTGGGTGTGACTTCCACTACTTTGCCAACTATGAAAAGTTTTAAATGGTTTGGTCCGCCTGAGTCACACATTCATAGCATCACATTATTAAATAAATTGGAGTCAAATTTGAGTAGCCATGTGAAAACCGTGCAGTGTATGAAAGTGATTCAAAAAAAAAATTCACGTGTTCAAGACTTAAAACACACCACCTGCTGTGTAGGCAAAACAAACACTTTCCGCTAGCTTCTCACAATAATTGTTAAATCACTTGCACTTCTATCTTATTTAATTCAATTGCTACTCTATTTTGTTTACACAATCAACTAGTAACTATATTTTTATAATGCTAATAAAAAAGCTCAGTCATTTGACTCTAGTAGGTTTATAATTGCAGTTCGTGAGACTGTGTTTGTGTTTGGATTATGAATTTGAAGAGGAATTTGCAGAGAAAAAAGAAAATGGAAGAGAAATGTGAAATCAGATAGGTTTGTATTGTGTTAGGAAAGATACTAGAAGCTAAGTTCTGAAATTGTGAAGAATTGCCTATTTTCATCATCTAAAAGTTATGGTTTGCTTTGTTTCTCCTGCATTTCTTGCCTATTTTCTTAATCATTTCGGCAATTATAGGATCAAATTTTAGCTTTAGGCATATACATCGACACAATGTTGTACCAAATTTTCTTTTCTGGTCATCCAAACACAAAAAGAAGGAAGCAGAACAGAGCAGAGAAAGCAAAAACAACACAGCTTGGAATGCGGCCCAGTGAGCAAACTCAATTGCAAGAACTTGAGCAATTCAGAAAAGGATATGATTCAATTTTCAATTGTTTTATGCAGACTCTCTCTTCCTATTATCAACCATGTCCTTCCATTGAGAGAAGCTAATTTGCAAGCTGAACAATCAAAGAATACCTCTCAATGCAGACATAGATTTCACTCCACAATCTTGTAATTTTGAGTGACCATGCATAGAACAACCTTATCTACATATGGGATGAGGTCTGTCAATTTGCTCAATCTTCTTTAATCTTTTAATTTTGAGTGACCCTGCATAGAACAACCTTATCTACACATGGGATGAGGTCTGTCAATTTGCTCAATCTTCTTGTCACACATTTTCCAATCATGGCAACCACAAACTAGAGAAAAAATTCAATGTAATTGTTATACCACATTATCACCGACACGTGATATCATCATTTAATGATAATTTTTGACCTCGCAATGACATTTCTGAGGAGACCCTTAAAAGGAAGTGACCGGTAATTACACACCAAGTTACTTGCACTTTGAGGATTGACATCCCCATCCACCTTTAAATGGAAATTTGAGGCCAAGGGGCCATTCCCTTGACTCGTAGTACTGATAAGAATTTTACTCCATGAGAAATTGAACAAAAAGGTGCTGAATTTGCCTATTTCTTGCATGTACTAATTGAATTTTTCTTTTTCTTTTTATTTTTAATTTTTAGAAATTAACTAAAGAATGAATGTTTTCTTCATAACACTTGTAAATTAGCAAAGCTTGCAACTATATTCAATTGACAACTCATTTCCATTCACATCAGATGACGATTTCCATTCAAAGTTTGTAATTTACTCTAATAGAATTCATGATCGTCAAAGCATATCTTTACTGAAACGACAAAGACAAAAGGAAGTCATGTGACAAGGCAAAAACATGTTTTCTACAGTCATAGCACATTGCAGTCTTGGAAAATAAGAGAGAACAATGTAAAATAAATTATGTGACAACAAGAAAACATTTTTACTCCATACCAATAGTACATGGTGGTCCTGGCAACATGTTCCTACTAACCTAATAGTACAAACACTAAATTCCAAAACCAAAAATCTTGTTTAGCCAAGTATATATTAGCAACTCATAAGGATTTCTGTTCGCTAATAGGAGAACTTCAATTCTCCCTTTACAAAAGTGGCTGAACCTACCCAACCGGCCCGGGATTTTGTGTGTCCAAATCTTTTCATCTTCTCTCTATCCCAAACGCAATTACAACCCATACGCTGAGAATTTCGAGATATTACTTTTTTTTGCCAAACCTTAGCATACAGGCCAAAGATTCTTTGTACCCAAATCTTTGTCTTCTTCCAATCCATATAGTGAGAATTTCAAGACATAATTAATCGGTTACAAATGCATTGAGATAGAAGAATAGAAAATTTTAAAAACAAAAAAATCTCGCCCTTGAGGAGGGTCTCATAGTTAAACGGGCCTCCTCTAAATAACATAATCAGACCACTCACAGATATCTGAAGTATGATCCATGGTTAAACTAGGAACCTTGTCAAGCCTAACTGGGTTTTCTTTTCCTCCAATCAATCTAGCTGAATTCCCAACAGCAGTGGTCCTAGGTGGCACTTCCTTCAACACCACTGACCCTGCCCCAATTTTAGCCCCATCACCAATCTTAACATTGCCCAAAACACAAGTCCCTGCGCCAATCAACACCTCATCCGCAATTTTTGGATGCCTATCCCCACTAGCCTTGCCAGTGCCACCCAATGTCACATTGTGCAAAATTGACACATTATCTCCGATCACCGCCGTCTCTCCGACCACCAATCCGGTGGCGTGATCGAGCAATATCCCCCGTCCAATCTTCGCCCCCGGGTGGATATCCACTGCAAAAACCTCAGATATCCTGTTTTGAATCACAAGGGATAGAATTTTTCTACCCTGTGATCATAAATTGTGTGCTATCCTATGAGCTTGGATTGCCAAAAAGCCTTTGAAATTTAAGAAACAGTGCACATAGCTAATGCAAGCTGGGTCTCTCTCTCTTTCACTGCCCTCAAATCATCTTGAATTGCTTTCATGATTTCTTGATTCTCTGTGAGCACCCCTAGGAAAAGAGCATACAGGGTATTACTTGGAAGACTTGAATTGCTTAACTTCATGGACAGGTGATTGGCTAGGGCACTTCCTAAGGAATCATGAGATAAGATTGAGGTGAAATAGAAGTTTGACAAAATGGGTTCTTGGTCAACGTCTGATCGAGCTTCATCTTTCATTCTCAGCCACAGATCATCATCATCAATGGAATCAACGGCTGTGCGGGTTTGGATGGTTTTTGGTTGAATTTGGGTGATGGGTACGCAGGAATCAAGATCTGGGAAACTGGGTCGGCATAATTTTAGGTCATTGTGAACTTGGAACCCGTTTGGATCGCAGGAACGTGGGTTTGATTGGGTGGTGTCTGGTCTTGAAGTATGGATACAAGCTGGCATCTTTTGTTGTTTGGGACGAGAGATAAATGGTTCAGGAATGAGAGGTGATCTGCGAAAATAAGCGGACATAGAAGAGAGATGTGTGAGATGATGTGAGGCGGGGTGAGAGAAGTTTTTTTTCAACTTTCTAGATGGACCTTTTTTAGATGTAGCTAAAAAATAAAATTTTTGTAAAATTTTTTTTTAAAAAATCACTAAATATCAAAAATATAAAAAAAATTTATAAAAATTCAGTATATTTTTCATATTTTTGTGTATTTATTAATTTTTTAAAATATTTTTTCACAAATATTTTACTTTTTAGATACATCTAAGTCAGGTGCATCTAAAAAAGTAAAAAAAAAAATGCTTAAAATTTAAAAATATTTCCTAAAAACAAAAAACTCAATTTTAAAAAATTGAAACTAAATATACTGATTAATTTTTTTAATCAGCTCAAATTGGACTGATTTTAAGCTTATTTAAGTGATTTTGGATGGTTTATTTTTTAAAATTTTATTAAAAAAATTATTTATTTAAAAAAATTTAAACTTATTCAACATTGATATGCACGTGATCAATATACATTTAATTTTAAAAATATAGACGAAAGTATAATTTTAAAAATAAACTATTTATTTTTAAAGACAAATATAAACTAATAATAATGAGATTATCAAATTTATATGATTTATTTGATAAAATTTATAAAATAAACTATTCCAATTATTTATGTGAGTGTGAAGCCTACCAATTGGACCCTATTCACTAGAGAATATATATTTTCATTTATATATTTTATATTTATCCCTGATTAGTTTACAAAATTAAAATAAAATAAAAAGTCAAATGCCTAGAAACACCACCAAATCACATTGTTAGGGCGACTAAAAATTTAGTATAATCATGATATATAATATTATCATCAATATGAGTGGATGGTATCCTCATTAAAATAAAAAGAAGAGAGGAACCTCGATATTTAATTGATTAAGCCTAGATGTAATTTGTTATTATTCAACATAATTAATTAATTACTCACATTTATATGATGAGATTGGATGACCACATGTAATAACATGATGTGACAATCACACTAAAAAATATGACCTCTAAATTAGGGGTGCAACTCGGGCGGGCTCAAGCCGAACAACCCGAGTCCAGCCCGAGTTTTTTTAGGGCTTGGGCAACTATATCTTGTAATCTGGATGGGCCTGGGCAGATTTTTGATGCCCGAATTGTAATTCGGGCCGGGCTTGGGCAGAACCAATGGCCAACCCGAGCAACCCGAACCCGAATTAAATTTAATATATTATATAAATTATATAATATATAATATATATAATTTAATAAATTATATAATATATATAAATTAAGTAAAAGAGTTAGTCTTAATTTTTAATTTTTAATTTTTATTTTTTGGTGACCAGAAAATAACTTTGAATGATTCTCAAGTCTTTGTTAATTATCAATTCTACCTACAGGTTTCAAAACAAATCTACTTACAAGTTTCTGGGCAATTCGGGCAATTCGGGCTAACCCGAGTTCAAAATACAAAGCTTGGGCCGGGCTTGGGCAGCAAAGCTCGGGTTCATGTTCGGGCTTGGGCGGGCTTGGACACTGCTCTGGGCAATTCGGGTCAGGCTTGGACAGACCCCCAACCCGACCGAACCCGCCCGAGTTGCACCCCTACTCTAAATAAACTTTATTGAGATATGAAATTCTTGTATCCCCACTATAACATCATGTATGTTCCTCCTAATAAAAACTTTACATCTTTAATGGGATGTAATGATTTGTAATCCAATCATAGAGGAAGTGTTTTGGTTTTTTTTAATTTCACGGTCGGTTTATTAAAAAAAGTTCCAAAAGAAAAGTCAAAAGAGGTGAGACTTTGGGCCACACGTGCTTTTGGGCACGTGGCAATTAATGAAAATTCTAATTAAACACTATCAATTCTCCGGATAACATTTTTAAAATTTATTTAATTTCATGTCCTTCAAACAAAAAAGGGGGACTCTTTTAAAAAATCACCATGACCATTTGAAAAGTCATCAATTCACCTATACAAACAGGCCTCTCATTGCATTTATTTAGAATGAAATTCATCTTATATTTCTTTTCTTTTACACTTTGTCTTTTTTGTAAGAGACTTCTGCACCATAAGATTCGCCAGACTTGTCGTAATAGTGCTGCTTCTGCAAGGTTCAATCGTTGTATCTTGAGAGACAAACGTCCAATAAAAAACTCGTGAGTACCATAGCGAGGAACGAATTTGTCTTAAAACCATTCTCCAATGGTGCATTTTGAAGTCAATTTCTCATTTAACTATTAATGGTTTCCAAACTATTTTTCCAACAGAAACCTCTAGATTTAAGAAGAATAAGAACTTGGGGCATGAGATGGAATTGAGTTTTCAAATCTAAGGATGAAATGAAGTGAAGTATAATAGATAGGAATGAAGGAGGAAGGAGCTTTAGAGCAAGGGAAAGAGACTAGAAAGGTGGTAATGAAAAAGAAGGTCAGTACAAGGGCAATTGAAGAGAAGACGAAAAGGGATTGCAAAAGAAGTTAGGAACAAGCAATGAAGATAACTAGAAAGGAAGATATGGGAAAGACGGAGGGATGGGAATTGGGAAGAAGTAATGTCAGCAATAGGTGGTGATTAATGGGTTTTATTTGAGTTAGGGTTAGAAATTGAAGGATAAATGTGAAAATATTATAAAGATTAATGTAGTGTGAATAAAATAAAAAATAAGAAAAAGTGAGTTAGGGCTAAAAAAATATATTTTTGTAAGTAAATTAAAATTGTTTATATTGTTGTCCATATTTTAATAAGAATGGTAAAATTGGAATAAAAGATATTGTAAAGAAAAAGTGAACTTTTTTAGAATAAATTAGAAAAAAAAAAATAAGACTTAATTGTCTACATTGAAATTTAATAGGACTCATTAATACTCTTGAAATTAAGATTTATTGATAAATTTTTTAAAATTTATTTTTGAAAGGGCTGCATTGCTCTAGTTACCCTTGACAATTGTTATAGATACGATAGGACAGAAACCAACTCGGGTGGATGAGAGATTTCTTAGGAATGTGATTGGCAAGAACCCGGAATTATCCTATAGGACTGACCTATATTTTGTATGGTTTGCCCTTCTAAGTGTATGGGGCCATATAACTAATTTTTCAAACATTTTCTCCTACATTGGAGACAAACAAACTATGTGTCTCATTGTCATAAGATGGGCACTGTAAACACAAATTTTCGTATCCTGTAATTAAGACGTGAAATAAATACATAAATAATTAATTTTATTTGATTATAATAAATGGGCACAGTTCTCTGTAGTTTGCTCTATTACAAAAGAGTGAATCCTCTGATTCGATCTCCGAAATGGGCGTAATTCAACGGCTGAAAAAAGCTTGTTGTTGAACTAGACAAGTTGATGAATTTCTTCAAGTCTTCGAATGGAGAAACTTGGAGAAGAAAGGCTTGATCGAGGGCTTGAATGGCTTGATCTCGAACGAGTCTTGAAATGATCTCTTTGAAAAGAGAGACCAAATTTGTATTTGTAATTTGAAAGGATTGGCATAAGTTTGAAGTGCTTAATAATCCTTGTTAGGTTTTTATTCTTGGTAATCCCGTTTGACAAAACTCCTTTCAGTTGTACTTATTTTCGCACTTTTTTATTTCAGTGAGGCTACGAGTTTCTAGATGCGAATCCAACCCGAATTGTGCCTTGCAGAGAAGTTTGTGATGTTAATGCTTTCAAGATTGCCACTTCGTTGATTATGATGGGGGATCGAGCTGCCCGGTCAGTTTGCGGGGGTCGAGGGGGGCAGCGCCCCTTAGCGGGTTCGGGGCAGCGCCCAAGCGGGGTCGAGAGGCAGGGCCCCGAAGCAAAATGCAAAATTACATTCGAAGTTGCATGTCTACCCTTGCTCGCTCGAGCGAAGGAGTTCTCGCTCGAGCGAAGGCTGCGTCTGCATAAAAACCTGAAAAAGTTGATTGTACGCTCAAGCGCAGGTTGCGTGGCTCGAGCGAAGCCACTTATGGAAAACACACGTTTTTGGTTCCTCGCTCGAGCGAGAGAGTCTTCGCTCGAGCGAGCTTCGCAGTCCCAAATTTCTATAAGTACGTGTTTTTGTCAGATTTTAGGATTACTTCTCCAGATCTTCTTTTTGGATATTAAGGTTTATATCTGGGGATATTTTGTTAGTTTTCTTTGATGTTTAATTGAGTATTCAACTCATGGGTTAAGAAGAATACATCAAAGGTTCATTTGTTCATTCTATACAAAAGAGAGAGTTGTTCTTCGGTGGATTCTAAAGAATTTGAGCCTGAAGCTTTAGTGGATTTTAGAGTGGCTCATCGTCAAGACAATTCTGAGGTGAAGACGGGGTTGGAAGAGACACATAGGGGTTGGTTTAGACACATAGGGGTTGGTTCAATTTGGGCGTGGATTCGCTAGGTAATTGAGAGTATACCTTTGTAATTCCTTTATGTCTTTTTAGTGGATTGTTTTGTGACTTTTGCCCGTGGTTTTTTATCACAATTGGAGGTGTCCAATTGTGGTTTTTCCACGTAAAATCGTTGTGTTGATTTGTCTTGATTGTTTGATTGGGATTGTTGTTTATTGCTTAAAATTGATACATAATCACGAATCAACATCTAGGGGATTTCTAGATTTTTCAATTGGTATCAGAGCGGATCGTTCTATTATTTTTTAAAAGATGCTATTGCTTTTAGTTGTGCTCATAGAGTTGGAGTAGATTCTGATGAGGACTGTGAGATAGATTCCAAGATTACGGATGCTTTTGTAAAACAATTTAAAAAATCTTTTTTGAAAAAGAATCCTAATCTTTTGGACTCTACTCATACTCATAAATCCAAAGGCAAAGATAAACTCAAAATTAATTCTATAGCCAAGAAGGAAAAAGGAAAGATACAAGGGAACTCTGAAAGAGTCCAATGCTATGAATGCCAAGGATTTGGCCACTTTGCTCAAGAATGCCCTACTCGTTTGAGGAAGAAGAAAGCCCTCGCTATCACTTGGGATGATGAATCAGAATATGATAAAGATGAAAGTGACAACGAAGATCAAGGCGAAGAGGGATACAAACAATTCCTTGCCTTCATGGCAGCTTCTGAAACTGATGGACGAATAGAGTATCCGAAGAGCCCGATTGAGAATGCCACTAATGATGAATCCTCGGGGAGTGAAAATGAAGAACTTCAGCAAGCATATCAAAAGTTGTATAAGGAATCTCTTAACTTATCCAAATTGAATGACAAACTCACTACGAAACTCAAAGCTCCAAATTGAAAGTGAGAATGTCAAATTAAAGAAAGAGATTTCCGAGGCTAGGAATGATGCCCTTAAGATTTCTAATGATCGACAAGCTCTTTATGCAAAACTCTTGACTTGTGAGACAGAGAGGAATGAGCTACAACAAATCTATGCAACATATGAAGAAAAGATTAAAACTCTCGAGATGTCTCAAGTTGCTTTGGAAGAACTAATGATCAAGAAAGAAGAAGAACTCAAGTGTGCTATGGCTACCATTGGTCTTTGGAATAGAGAATCAAAGACTTTGGACAATATCATTGGGTCTCAACAAATTTGTTTTGACAAGAGTGGCATTGGCTTTGGTGGTAAGAAAGAGCAAAAACAAAGTGCTTCCATATCTCATGATACAAGAACTCAAGGAAAGGGAGAACAAAAAATTCAACATGAGGATGGACTTCTCAAAATTCCTAGAGTTGGTAAGGCCAAAAAAAAGAAGGTACACTCTGTTTTTATTTGTCATCATTGTGGTATGCATGGTCATATTCTCCCTTATTGTTATGAGTTGCATGGGAGAGTGTCTCATAGAGATAGAAGAAATTCTAACATCTCATGGGGCAGGAGACACTTCATTGGTCGTAAGGAGGTCACGGGTCATAATAAACCTTGCTATTTTGATTTGCTTGAGACCAAACATGGAGCGAGTTTGTATTTGCCTAAACCTAGAAATAGGAAGTTGGAAACCAAGCCGAGACGGGTTCCCATTGAAGAGGAAGGGAACCACAACGTCAAGACACCACCCAAAAACCGCAATTCTCACAACTTTGTTCATACCAAAGCGGTTTGGGTGAGAAAACTTGACTTGTGTTAATTTGTTTCTTCGGTTTTGTTTTTAGGTTTCTGTGTGTTTTTTTCTTTTTGAGTCATTTAATGTGTGCATGTTCGTTTTCTGTCTTGCTTTGTTTTGAAAAAGAAAAAAATTAATAAATAAAAAAAAATCCAAAAAGTTTTTCTTAGTATGGTTTTGCAAGCTTGAAATTTTTGAGTCGTCCTTGGTGCATATTGGAATTGATGAGAATATCCATTATATGTTAATATGTGTGTGCTTTCTTTGATCATTACTCATTTTGGAGTGTGTGTTCTTTGATTAGTATGTCTCATTCTGTACACACTCTTGGATTAGCAAATATTGGAATCTTCCGCCTTAGTGATTATTTTTTTTTTCTATGGATTTCTAGCATTGTATCTTTTGTTTTTCTAGAGGAATTGACCTATACTAGCACATTGTAACAACCCTCACTTTGACTTAGCCATACTTGCATACATTCATGTATGATCTTGTCTTATTATGTTGTATTTGCAAATCTTGACTTGTCTTATTTTGCTTAAGTGTTACTTGCATGATTTTGTCCCTTGCTTGTGTGTAGCCGAGGTCATCTTAGCCTAGTTCGCCTTTGAACCTTTGCACCTAGAAATACCTTGGAACCACTTTGGTTGACCTCCATTTTCACCCTGGCATATTGGCCGAGATGTCATTATCTAGGCCGAGGTGTGCATCACCATGGCCGAGATGTGTATCATCTGGGCCGAGATGCTTACCCTTGCACTAAGTGATTTTGTTCCTGGATTGGTATGACCTAGACTGAGGTGTGGCACCTATAGGCCAAGGTGTGGCACAGCTTAGTTAAGCGTTGTCCTTCCAAGCCGACATCCTTGTCACCCTACTTGCCGACGCCTATGTCCTAAGCCGATATCATTGTTTGCCGGAGTGCCTTCGCCTTAGCTTGATGCATACGCTTTGTCATAGTCTTGTCTTGTCAATCAGTCACCTTTTTGAGGTAACCCAATCCGGTAGCGCCACGTGTCCGAGCTGAGGGTTAAGTCAGCCGATAGACTTAGAAAACATATCATTTGTATCAAATCTTGCCTTTTAGAGAGAGAAGCTCTAGGAGGAGAGGAAGAAGTTCTTGAGAGAGGAGTAGAATTCCAAGCTTGATCTTTGGTGTTTGAGCCGCTATATTCATGGTTTGAGGTTAGAATCTTAACCTACTCTTGTTGTTCTTATTGATCATCTAGCTGTATTGCATGATCGAACCTGTTTTGCATGCCATGCATTGATTTAAAGTTGGTTTTAGAAAGAGAAAATAGTGTTCATGTGCTCTTGAAGAAAAAGTCTTGTTTGATCCGAAAGTTTGCATTAAAGATTCATGTTTTGTGTTTTTTTTCATTAGATCTTCAAGCATGGGTACCCAGGTCCATGTTTTCAAACTCATAGCATGAAATCTTAGATTTTGTAATAACAAGTTGTGATTAAGCATTCATGTTTTTCCATGTTCTTCATGTTCTTCAGCAGAGGGAAACCCAGATTTTTCCCGACCTTGCTTTTGAATGTGGCCGTCGGGACAACGCCTCGGTGAGAGGGTGTGGGACCTCGGCCAAGACCTAGTTGGTGCCCAGCATGTTTTCCCGAGATGGGAAACAGTGTTTTGTTTTGATTTGACTTAGCTTTTGAAGAGTGCCGAGATCATCTGTGCGCATGTGAAGCTTGTTTGAAAGTGCATTCAATAGACTTTGCCGTGTGTTTGTAGGACTTGGACTTGCCTTGACCCCGACGTTTGAAGAACTATGTGAGTGGTATTTTTAATAAAGCTATGTTATAAAGTTTTGTTAAAGCTTTGTTTTGCTTGTTTTGGAAAAGTAATTGTTAAGCTTGAATGGCTGTCCCTATTTTGTGTATCAAGTATTGGCTTTGGTTTTGATAACATTTTGAAAGTCCGTACGTGCTAGGGGACTATAAGCATTTGTAGCACAACCTGTGAAAGTCCGTACGTGCTAGGGAACTATAAGCATTTGTAGCACAACCTTTGAAAGTCCTTAGTGTTAGGGGACTATAATGTAACTGCACAGCTTGTTTTGGAGTCCGTACGTGCCAAGGGACTTTAAGCGCTTGTGGCACAAGTCCTTAGTGTCAGGGGACTATAATGCAACTGCACAGCTTGTTTTGGAGTCCGTACGTGCCAAGGGACTTCAAGCGCTTGTGGCACAAGTCCTTAGTGTCAGGGGACTATAATGCAATTGCACAGCTTGTTTTGGAGTCCGTACGTGCCAAGGGACTTTAAGCATTTGTGGCACCTTTGTTTGCTTGTCCGGAATGTCATCACCCCAAGTATATGTTTTGATACAAGTTTTGCCAAGTACATGTTTTGATATAAGTTATGTTATATGTATTGTTTTGACAAGAACCTCGGGAATCATTCATTTAACCCTTTATTACTTGTACCATTCACTGAGTATCCAAGCTCACCCTCTCTATATATATGTAGGTGATGAGCAGGACGGCGGCGACGCCTAGATGTGTACTTGCAAGCTTGTTTTGGGTTCATGTTATGTCGGCTTGATTTGTTTTTATGTCGGCAAAATTGTATTTACGTCGGCAATCTTGAAGATTATGCTTCTTGGCTTGTATTCATTGTATTTTGTACATGTCGGCTTGAGAAGCCTTTTGATCAAGATGTAACATGTATTTTGCTTATTAATGACCGATTGTAAAACTATATCATGTATGTCTTTCCATTTGATCTATGCACAGCTCTTATGGACCACTTGTATTTTAATTTATTGCTTCCGCATTTGTAAGCCCCCTATGTATACTCTGTTTGTGTGTGAATCTTTGAAAGAGGCCTGTGGTAATCTCGGATTACTGGCCATCATGGCACCATTCTACTAGGGGCGGTTTGGGGCCGTGACAGAATGGTATCAGAGCACAAGTTCCTTATAGTACGTTGTTCACACACTTCGAGTCCTAAAGAGCATAGGATTTCCCTTAGAATTGATGTTAGGATTGCACCAAAATGCTTGCTACTTGACAATGTATGCATCATTTTGGCGTGACCATTTGTTATTTGCATGCATATTATTTGATCATTTTGTTTTAAAGTCACATTTTGCATACTCTTAGCATCATGAGAAGGGGTAGACCACCAGTTGGCCGAGATCATCCCGAAGACAGATTGGACAGATTAGAGAGATTGGTCGAAGGTTTGGTTCTTGAGTTGAGACAACCTAGGCCACAAGACACTAGTACTACTTCTACCCAGGCTGAGCAGACAAACGGCCGACATGCAGTTCCACCTCCCCCTCCTCCAGTGCCGCAAGTGCCTCCACAGCAAGCTTTATATGGGAACGGCACCATAGCCTTGATCAGAGAGTTCAAAAAGATGAAGCCGCTGAGATTCTCTGGGGGTATTGAACCGATGAAGGCCGAAGCATGGGTCTTGGAAATGGAGAAGCTATTCGAGATTTTTCCCAGCACCGACGCCCAGAAGGTGTTATTGGCAACATTCACACTAGACGACGATGCTCGAAGATGGTGGATGATGACCAAAGAAGGTAACCCAAGGTTGACTTGGGCTAGATTTTTGGAGTTGTTCTACAACAAGCATTTTCCCCTTAATGTCCGAGATCGCAAGACCACGGAGTTCCAGACTCTAACGCAAGGCAACAGGACTGTGGCGGAATATGACCGTGCTTTTACCGAATTGGCGAGATATGCGCCTCACATGGTCGATGATGAATATAGGAAAGCTAGGAAGTTCGAAAGTGGACTGCGTGGACCCATTCAGGATCGAGTTAACATGCTCAACATGCCGACTTACGCCGGGGTATTGGACAAGGCCATCCTTGCAGAAGCTAACTTGAACCGATATCAGAATTCAGGAGAGAGCCCGAGGAAGAGACAGAACTATGATAATCGCCAAGTTCCGTTTAACGCCAAGAAGAAGGCGAATGTGGGCAGCTCCAACAATTCGAACCAAGAAGGTAATACTAAGCCGACGTGTGCAAGTTGTGGGAAGCCGCATTTCGGAATTTGCCATTGGGCGTCAGGAGCCTGTTTTGAATGTGGTGAAATGGGCCATCGTGTGAAGGACTGTCTGAAGGCAAGGACTGATGATGGTAAGAAGAATGGGAGTACCTCGGGCTCTGCACAGAGAAATAACATCGGGAGGGCACAGACGAGACAGGGCAGAGTTTTTGCATTGGTACCAGGAGACACTCAGAATACTGAGATAGTCGTGTCAGGTATACTCTCAATCTGCTCTCAAGATGCATACATATTGATTGATTCGGGTTCTACACATTCATTTGTATCTGCTAAGTTTGCCGAGAAGTTAAATAGAGAACAAGAACCCCTTGATTATGTGTTATATGTGTCTACTCCATCTGGGAGGACTATGATTGTTGCATTCATTTATAGGGCGTGTGTTGTTGTGATTGAGGGTGTAGAATTATTGGTTGATTTGATGCCTTTAAGCATGACTCACTTTGATGTAATATTAGGAATGGACTGGTTAGTAACGAATCATGCATCTATAAATTGTGTTTCGAAGAATGTCACGCTGAAACCCCTAAACCAAGCCGAGGTTATTTTCCAGGGTAAAGGAGTAGTACCCCCACCTTACTTAATCTCTTCCATGAAAGCCTATAAGTTGATCCAAAAGGGGTGTCAAGGTTATCTGTGTAGCATACTGAGTTGAATGGAAATGTTGAGTTAGCTGACATCCCCATGGTTAGAGAATTCCCCGACATTTTTCCAAAAGATTTGCCTGGCCACTTAATTGATAGAGAAATAGAATTTACGGTTGACGTTATGTCGGGAACCCAGCCTATCTCCAAGACACCCTATAGAATGGCCCCAGCCGAGCTTAAGGAATTGAAAGTGCAACTGCAAGAATTGTTGGATAAGGGTTTTATTAGGCCGAGCACTTCACTTTGGGGAGCGCCAGTTCTATTTGTCAAGAAAAAGGATGGTACACTTCGTCTTTGTATCGACTACCGAGAACTAAATAAGGTAACCATTAAGAATAAGTATCCATTGCCGAGGATTGATGATTTGCTTCATCAACTACAAGGAGCACGAGTCTTTTCAAAAATCAATCTTAGGTCGAGCTACCATCAGCTCAAGGTTAAAGCCGAGGATGTTGAGAAGACTGCTTTTCGGACAAGATATGGCCACTACGAGTTTCTAGTGATGCCTTTTGGGGTGACTAATGCGCCTGCAGCATTCATGGATTTGAGGAACAGAGTCTTTAAACCGTACCTAGACGAGTTCGTGGTTGTTTTCATCGATGACATACTGATCTATTCCAAGAGTGATGACGAGCATGAGAAGCATTTGAGACTGGCCTTACAAACCTTGAGGGACAGGAAATTATATGCCAAGCTTAGCAAGTGTGAATTTTGGCTTGCCAGCATCTCATTTTTAGGCCACGTGATTACTGAAGAAGGTATTTCTGTTGATCCAAGTAAGATTGAAGCCGTGGTGAATTGGCCGACACCGACTAATGTGTCCAAGGTTCGTAGCTTTCTGGGTTTGGCAGGTTATTACAGAAAGTTTGTGAAAGACTTCTCAAGGATTGCAGTACCATTAACACAACTAACTCAGAAGGGAGTGGCGTACGAATGGACCGAGAATAGAGAATCAGCCTTCTAAGAATTGAAGACAAGGTTAGTCACAGCACCAGTTCTTGTACTTCCATCAGGTAATGAGGAATTTCAGATTTACAGTGATGCTTCACATAAGGGTTTGGGTTGTGTATTAATGCAAGGGTGTAAAGTCATAGCATATGCATCCCGTCAATTGAAACCTCATGAAAAGAACTATCCTACCCATGATCTGGAGCTAGCAGCCATGGTGTTTGCCTTGAAGATTTGGCGTCATTACTTGTATAGAGCTTCTTGCCAAGTTTTCACAGATCACATGAGTTTGAAGTACTTATTCACTCAGAAGGAATTAAATTTGAGGTAGAGAAGATGACTTGAATTATTGAAGGACTACAACATGCAGATTCAGTATCACCCAGGTAAGGCAAACTCGGTAGCCGACGCATTGAGCAGGAAGTCAAGAGGAAGTTTGGCATGCTTAGCCATGATCTCAGCAGAGCCGACTATCATTGAAGAAGTAAAAGCAAGGCAGATGGAGGACGAATTCCTGAAAAAGATAGCTGATGAGATTATCACCAGGCCGAGGTCAGGATACACCTTTGAGAATGAAGTACCTAAGTTCGAAGGAAGATTGTGCGTGGCCGACGTCCCAGAGTTGAAAGGGAAGATTCTGCAAGAATCTCATGGTTCCAGAATTGCTGTTCATCCAGGGAACACTAAGATGTATCAAGATGTGAAGCTGACCTTTTGGTGGCTGAACATGAAGAGAGAAATAGCCGAGTTCGTATCCCAGTGCTTGTATTGTCAACAAGTGAAAGCAGAACATCAGAGACCAGCAGGACTTTTTCAACCTTTGTCAATTCCTGAATGGAAATGGGAACACATCTCCATGGATTTTGTGGTTAGTTTGCCGAGGACACAGAAGGGTATGGATTCGATTTGGGTTATTGTCGACAGGTTAACTAAGTCAGCACACTTCTTACCTGTTCAGATTTCAGTCAATACTGACCGACTTGCTGTACTGTATATGAACGAGATTGTAAGACTTCATGGAGTGCCGATGTCCATTATGTCAGACCGAGATCCAAAGTTTGTTTCTAGATTTTGGCAGAGTTTACAAAGAGCCTTGGGAACCGAGTTGAAGTTTAGCACAGCTTTTCACCCCCAGACCGATGGACAAACAGAAAGAACGATTCAGACACTCGAAGATATGCTCAGATTATGTGTGTTAGATTTCAAGGGAAGTTGGGGAGTACATCTACCGTTGGTAGAATTCGCTTACAACAACAGTTATCAAGCTAGCATCGGCATGGCGCCATACGAAGCCTTGTATAGAAGGAAGTGCAGATCGCCGATATGTTGGACCGAAGTAGGAGATAAAGCTTTGATTGGTCCCGAACTAGTTCAAGTTACAACCGAAAAGATTAAGCTCATTCGACAAAGGATCAAAACTGCTCAGAGTCGACAGAAGAGTTATGCCGATCAGAGAAGAAGAGAGTTGGAATTTGAAGTTGGGGATCATGTATTCCTGAAGGTTTCGCCCATGAAAGGAGTTTCCAGATTTGGGAAGAAAGGTAAGTGAGCACCTCGTTACATCGGGCCGTTTGAAATTCTTGAGAAGGTTAACCCACCTGCCTATAGACTTGCTTTACCACCAGAACTAAGTCAAGTTCACAATGTGTTCCATATCTCGATGTTGAGGAAGTATATTCGGAATCCCCTGCATGTGATTGACCATTTCGGGATTGGGATTAATGAAGATTTAGGTTATGAGGAGAAGCCGATACGTATTATCGATAGACAAGTAAGGCGATTGAGAAACAAGTCGATACCAATGGTAAAGATTGAATGGAGAGAGCATTACGGCAAGGATGCTACATGGGAAATGGAAGAGGAAATGAGAATTCGACATCCAGAATTGTTCTTGGAACAAGGTAACTTAAGTTTGGGGACCAAACTTCTTTAAGGGGGGCAGGATGTAACAACCCTCACTTTGACTTAGCCATACTTGCATGCATTCATGTATGATCTTGTCTTGTTATGTTGTATTTGCAAATCTTGACTTGTCTTATTTTGCTTAAGTGTTACTTGCATGATTTTGTCCCTTGCTTGTGTGTAGCCGAGGTCATCTTAGCCTAGTTCGCCTTTGAACCTTTGCACCTAGAAATACCTTGGAACCACTTTGGTTGACCTCCATTTTCACCCTGGCATATTGGCCGAGATGTCATTATCTAGGCCGAGGTGTGCATCACCATGGCCGAGATGTGTATCATCTGGGCCGAGATGCTTACCCTTGCACTAAGTGATTTTGTTCCTGGATTGGTATGACCTAGACCGAGGTGTGGCACATCTAGGCCAAGGTATGGCATAGCTTAGTCAAGTGTTGTCCTTCCAAGCCGACGTCCTTGTCGCCCTACTTACCGACGCCTATGTCCTAAGCCGATATCATTGTTTGCCGGAGTGCCTTTGCCTTTGCTTGATGCATATGCTTTGTCATAGTCTTGTCTTGTCAATCAGTCACCTTTTTGAGGTAACCCAATCCGGTAGCGCCACGTGTCCGAGCTAAGGGTTAAGTCAGCCGGCAGACTTAGAAAACATATCATTTGTATCAAATCTTGCCTTTTAGAGAGAGAAGCTCTAGGAGGAGAGGAAGAAGTTCTTGAGAGAGGAGTAGACTTCCAAGCTTGATCTTTGGTGTTTGAGCCACTAGATTCGTGGTTTGAGGTTAGAATCTTAACCTACTCTTGTTGTTCTTATTGATCATCTAGCTCCATTGCATGATCGAACTTGTTTTGCATGCCATGCATTGATTTAAAGTTGGTTTTAGAAAGAGAAAATAGTGTTCATGTGCTCTTGAAGAAAAAGTCTTGTTTGATCCGAAAGTTTGCATTAAAGATTCATGTTTTGTGTTTGTTTTCATTAGATCTTCAAGCATGGGTACCCAAGTCCATGTTTTCAAACTCATAGCATGAAATCTCAGATTTTGTAATAACAAGTTGTGATTAAGCATTCATGTTTTTCCATGTTCTTCATGTTCTTCAGCAGAGGGAAACCCAGATTTTTCCCGACCTTGCTTTTGAATGTGGCCGTCGGGACCATGCCTCGGCGAGAAGGTGTGGGACCTCGGCCAAGACCTAGTTGGTGCCCAGCATGTTTTCCCGAGATGGGAAACAGTGTTTTGTTTTGATTTGACTTAGCTTTTGAAGATTGCCGAGATCATCTGTACGGATGTGAAGCTTGTTTGAAAGTGCATTAAATAGACTTTGCCGTGTGTTTGTAGGACTTGGACTTACCTTGACCCCGACGTTTGAAGAACTATGTGAGTGGTATTTTTAATAAAGCTATGTTATAAAGTTTTGTTAAAGCTTTGTTTTGCTTGTTTTGGAAAAGTAATTGTTAAGCATGAATGGCTGTCCCTATTTTGTGTATCAAGTATTGGCTTTGGTTTTGATAACATTTTGAAAGTCCGTACGTGCTAGGGGACTATAAGCATTTGTAGCACAACCTTTGAAAGTCCGTACGTGCTAGGGAACTATAAGCATTTGTAGCACAACCTTTGAAAGTCCTTAGTGCTAGGGGACTATAATGCAACTGCACAGCTTGTTTTGGACTCTAAGTACATGTTTTGATATAAGTTATGTTATATGTATTGTTTTGACAAGAACCTCGGGAATCATTCATTTAACCCTTTATTACTTGTACCATTCACTGAGTATCCAAGCTCACCCTCTCTATATATATGTAGGTGATGAGCAGGACGGCGGCGACGCCTAGATGTGTACTTGCAAGCTTGTTTTGGGTTCATGTTATGTCGGCTTGATTTGTTTTTATGTCGGCAAAATTGTATTTACGTCGGCAATCTTGAAGATTATGCTTCTTGGCTTGTATTCATTGTATTTTGTACATGTCGGCTTGAGAAGCCTTTTGATCAAGATGTAACATGTATTTTGCTTATTAATGACCGATTGTAAAACTATATCATGTATGTCTTTCCATTTGATCTATGCACAGCTCTTATGGACCACTTGTATTTTAATTTATTGCTTCCGCATTTGTAAGCCCCCTATGTATACTCTGTTTGTGTGTGAATCTTTGAAAGAGGCCTGTGGTAATCTCGGATTACTGGCCATCATGGCACCATTCTACTAGGGGCGGTTTGGGGCCGTGACACACATCATGGGTGATGTTGAGTCTTTTAACCACCTTCCTTCTTTTTTGCATCTCCATGGCTTTCCCCTCTATTCTTTGTAGTCCAAACCATAAGGAAAAGGATACTTCAGAGTCACCAACCAGGCTATCCTTATTATATCCATGCTTCTCTGGTTCGGTTTCCATACTCCTGAGCGTGTCAGCCGCCAATGAGTGTGCAAAAGAAAAAAAAATGTGCAAAAGAAAGAAAAGAAAAGATGTGCAAAAGAAACAAAAGAAAAAGATATGAAAAAAAAGGAAAAAAAAATAAAGGGTTCATTGATTGAGGGGGAGCCTCCGCTATTACTCAACAAATAACCCTTGATTCCTAGTGGTTTGATTTTCCTTAGTTGTGCTTAGATTTTCTTGTCAGAGGTCTAGCTTTCATATCACTACTAGGATTTGAATCTAGTGTTTGTCGAACTCCAAGAGTCACACACACACTTTTATCATGGGATCTATGCTTTTCACATAATGCATCACTTTCATTTGTGAGGAATCTTCTAAAGGCTATGCACATTGTGTTTTCAAGTAATTGTGCTTCTTGGATAATCTTGTGTGTTTTAAGGTACAACTCTGAAATTCCTTGCTAGCTCCACCATATTATTTTTGTCGTCTTCTTCTTGTTCACTGTTTTAAGTGTTTGTAGTTGCTTTTAGTGAGGGGGAGTTTGGTTAATCGTTATCATGTCATTGCTTGTGTGTTTTATGCTTTTACTTTAGTTGTTTGAGCTTCCTTCGTCAATTCGTGACAAAAAGGGGGAGAAATGTTGCCAGGTGTATGTGTCTTAGTTTTCATGTTTTCATGCTACATGTTCTTAATATCTCCAAGTTGCATCGAAGTTTCATGTTTTCCATCTCATGCTTTAAGATAATCTTGTCATATGTTTATTGCTTTTTCATACACTCTTGTGGCGCTAATAGTTGTTTTGGAGATTGTGACACTAATAGTTGTTTTGCAGATCATGACCTTGATAAAGAAGTTTGCGTTTGTTGTCTGTAATGGGTTGGGGTAATTAGGATTTTATTTGTTAGGTGTGCTTTGTCACGGCATTGCCAAAGGGGGAGATTGTTAGATTTTTATTCTTGGCAATCCCATTTGACAAAACTCCTTTCAGTTGTACTTATTTTCGCACTTTTTATTTCAGTGAGGCTACGAGTTTCTAGATGCGAATCCAACCCGAATTGTGCCTTGCAGAGAAGTTTGTGATGTTAATGTTTTCAAGATTGCCACTTCGTTGATTATGACGGGGATCGAGCTTCCCGGTCAGTTCGCGGGGGTCCACGGGGCAGCGCCCCTTGGCAGGTCCGGGGCAGCGCCTAGGCGGGATCAAGGGGCAGCGCCCCCGAAGCAAAATACAAAATTGCATTCGAAGTTGCATGTCCGCCCTTGCTCGCTCGAGCGAAGGAGTTCTCGCTCGAGCGAAGGCTGCGTCTGGATAAAAACCTGAAAAAGTTGATTGTACGCTCGAGCGCAAGTTGCGTGGCTCGAGCAAAGCCACTTATGGAAAACACATGTTTTTGGTTCCTCGCTCGAGCAAGAGAGTCTTCGCTCGAGCGAGCTTCGCAGTCCCAGATTTCTATAAGTACGTGTTTCTGTCAGATTTTAGGATTACTTCTCCAGATCTTCTTTTTGGATATTAAGGTTTATATCTGGGGATATTTTGTTAGTTTTCTTTAATGTTTAATTGAGTATTCAACTCATGGGTTAAGAAGAATACATCAAAGGTTCGTTTGTTCATTCTATACAAAAGAGAGAGTTGTTCTTCGGTGGATTCTGAAGAATTTGAGCCTGAAGCTTTGGTGGATTCTGGAGTGGCTCATCGTCAAGACAATTCTGAGGTGAAGACGAGGTTGGAAGAGACACATAGGGGTTGGTTCAATTTGGGCGTGGATTCGCTAGGTAATTGAGAGTATACCTTTGTAACTCCTTTATGTCTTTTTAATGGATTGTTTTGTGGCTTTTGCCTGTGGTTTTTTTTATCACAATTGGAGGTGTCCAATTGTGGTTTTTCCACGTAAAATCGTTGTGTCGATTTGTCTTGATTGTTTGATTGAGATTGTTGTTTACTGCTTGAAATTGATAAATAATCATGAATCAACATCTAGAGGATTTCTAGATTTTTCAATCCTTTCTTTTAAGTTTGAGGAACTTTAAATAGAATTTTAAGAAGATAATTTGGCAGAGTCTCGAGATTACTTAGGAGCTTGCAAGACCATTAGCCAAAAAAAATGTCTCCATCCTCATGGTGAGAGCCTCTATTTATAGGCATAAGAGAGAAGGATCAATTTTGGAAACTCCAACATTGATTTTAATTTCCAAGAAAATAACAATTTATTTCTTATTTTATGGACATGATTTGCATTCAAATTTAAATTTAAATTTGAATTTGAATTATTCCACTAAATTTTGGTAAAACATTTTTATGGGCCCCACACATTTGGGTTGACTCAATTGTCAAAATAGGTTCACTTTTCCTTGGTGTCATCCATAATTTAAAATGGGTTAAGATCCATAATTTTAGTAGGACCCACATCCATTTGAAAAATTTGACCAACTTAATTTTTATTAATCAAGAAAATTTAATTATCTTGATTAATCAGACGGTGATCAAGACATATCAAAATTTAAGTGCCTACAGGTACACAACCAAAAATTATCTAGTAAGTTCAGAATACCATATGTCCATGTGCCCGTCCAATAATATCATACAATTTCTCCACTATTTTCTTATTTTGGAAGCCATGTATTCATTAAGTCCTCCTATTTGTCAGGCAAATGGCCAACGTCAAATTCTTGCAAAACAGAATAATTCCTCGCACATAACCACTCGGTAGAAAGGCAACTATGGTAATTAATCCAAGGTATTGAACTTGTTATGCTCAAATTACTAGCAAATTTGAGCTGAATTTTTTATCATCCACCCTTCAATGACGACAATTATTTTATCATCTACCTTCAAACAAGCTAGACCAACATTCAAATATTGATTACCACTAAAGTATCCCCAAGTAATTATTTAGTATTTAAAAATTTTAGTTGAGACAACCAAATCTATGCTCATTTCCACCACTTCAACTTAAAAAAATTATTTTTTGTCATAAAGTATTTAATGAAGACTCCTAGAACAAAGCCACATGAAAAAGGTGACAAAATCCAAATGCTAACCATAATACGACCCCCACAAGTGGAAGTAGGCATTAACGCATGACATTCCAGTCATCGTCCACCACAACACAAACTGGGATCCCATAACTTTGTTTAAAAAATTCTTGCCACAGTTACGAAATTTTAATAGCCTATCACCACTTCAAATCCAAGTCTAGAACTTTTCTTTCACAGCTTCAAAGCCAAATCATAGAAATAACTATATAACCTTAGGCATGTAAATCCTCTGTTCTAGTGTGTGATGTTTACTTCTTCAACTAGCCCAAATCCACAGGCATGATACCCAAGCTCGCTAAATATTAACCAACTAGGCTAACCTAATTGGTCACCATGACTTTCCTAAGAGTTTAGTTCCTAGGGGGAGTTGAACTCTCCCTAGGGAGAGTTCAATTAGGGGGACAAACAGTTAATGCTTTACAAAATGTAGAGAGACATATTATGTTGAGTCTTCAATAACCCCAATTCACAAACACTATAACCGCAATAATTCCCCACTTCACACAAAGCTCGAGACACCCTAATTTCATACTCGTAAACGAGTCTTCAACACCATGAATTTCATTATATTTAGCTACAAAAGTCGTAGAGAGTGTATGGAACAATGCAATTGGTGGGAATTCGAGAAGAGAAACGCAGATTTCTAGGGAAATTCTTAGTGGGTATTCAGATTTGAGGGCTCGAACGAGGAAAGAATGTTGATGGATTGGGAATTGAGGATTTTGTTGCTACTACTTCCATGACAACTCTCTGTAAACAGTTTGTAGAGAGTGTGGGTGGATATGAACATGATACAAATACTTTTTATTTATTTATTTAATTTGGTTTTAAATTTGTTTCCTTTAAAATTTTGATTGTGAATTAATCAATATTTTCATTAAAAAAATCTTATTAAAACTTTTCTTTTTATTCTAAATTTCTTTTTCACCAATTTTGATGAAAAAATAGTCTCCGATGTATTATCATTTTAAATTTTCATTAAATTTAAATTTGATAGAAGATTTGATGATAATTCGATGGAAACAAATTTCCTATATTTGATAAACATTTGATTAAATGATTAGAGATAGATTTTTAGTAATTTTTTTTTATCAAATTTTAATTTGATTGACAAAAATGGAAGTTAAGAATTGGACATGCTTAAATGGAAAAATGATGTTATCATATCTTTTATACTGACTGTATTAATTTTTATTCCTTTAGCTATGTTAAAAGAGAAAGCAGTATAATTATGCTTAAGTTGTGATATTTGTTTTATTTTCTTTAAATTTTAGAAAAAATCAATGTAATTTTTTCTTTCTTTTTTATTAGCTTCGGCACCTGATCAAAAAGCTAAATTTTGAGCTTAGTAAAAAAGAAAAACTTATATTGAAACATCAGTTAATCAATTTTTTTTGGCTTTTGAATGTGAAAATAAGTATTATCCTTTTTCTTCATATGAGTAGATTTTGTTTTTTGTTTTTTTAAGACATTGCCAAACGGGGTTAATTTTTTATTTCATAAATAACAAAAAAAAATTGCTATTTAAACCTAAACCAGCAGGGCCTTAATGCTCATAGCAATCATTCAATCAATAGTTCATTGTATTTGGGAGAATTGGCAGAGAAACAGCAACAATATAAAAGGACAAAATTAACTTCTTAGAACACAATAACAATTTCAGTACACCAAATTACCATTTTTAGCTGTAAACAACCAGAAAAAAGAAAGCAAAAAAAAAAAAAAAAAAACTGATGCATTATAATTACATGGTCACATCAGTTGGATCCGCGATCGCATAATGAATTGTATAGTACTAATTAATTAGACTTCACAATCTCAACAACATTCTTGCCTATCAGCGACCTGTTCAATTAATACTCTCCATATCACCATTTTCATATTACAATTAATCACAAAATTACCACATCTTTGAACAAGTGCTAGTAAATATCTCTAGTTTGATCCCCCAATTGCCATTGAAGATGAAAAAAGAACAAAAAAAAAAAAAAAAACTAATTATCATCAATTTTGTTTATTGATAGAAAGGTATGGAAGAGAAAAGATGTCGAAAGCTCGGCTGGACTACAATAGCAATAAGTAAAAGCACTGCTCAAAGAGTAACATATAAACATTATTTTCAATGCGAATTTTCTATCTACTTGCCAACATTTCTATTACTCAAAATGATTAAGAATGTAACAAGGGGAATGGTTGGAGTTGTAATTTGTAAGATTGCATTTCAAAGTTAAAAACTTGGCAAGGCCTTGTCTTCTGTGACTGAAATCCAATTTAAAAGCAACTACACACAAAAGTGAAAATCTCCAAAGGTTGCTACACAATGCGAGAAAAGAAACACGAAAGAGTCATGACATGCAACTCTTATTTAACTTAGTGTTTTAAGAAAACTAAACAACTCAACAAAGATTTAGAATTTAATACAGCAACAAAAGTAAAGCTTTTGAAGTGATCCTATATAGCTGCTATTTGGATGCGCATACACTCAAATGCAACAGCTAGGTGAGACACCCCTTCAATTGGATTCCATTGCTTTATTGTGCAACTTAAAGGATCTAGTTTTCAAAAAAAAAAAAAAATTAGTAACTCAAATATAGCTTATAGATAGAAACCATAAACGATAATCCAACAAAGTAATGTTGCAAAGATAAATTCCAATTACCTAATAACACCATTTGACTTTGTTGATTTCTTTTTTCACTGCATCAATGGGCACCCTTCTTAGACCATTATGCTAGAATCTCCCCAACAAACTTGTTTGAGGAAAGATTCAATGATTCAAGGTTTTTCAAATTTCCAAGTGAAGTTGGAATGCGGCCTTCGAGGTTGTTATGGGCTAAGTTAAGAACCCGAAGTGAATTAAGCCTCCCAATGGATTTCGGAATCTCTCCTTGGAATTTATTTCTTGAAAAATCAATGATTGAGAAGACTGTTAAGATTCTTGAATATTGAATCTCATATCCGTTAGTCATCACCACCAAACAATCTCGATAACTGTCACCCATGTATTTTAATTTCATTTCATGTTCATCGACATTGATCATAGCTCCAAATTGTTTGATATAATTTGTTGGCAAAAGGCCAGTGAACTCATTGCAAGATATGTCAATTACTCTCAACTTAGGAAAAGGATGTTTGCCTTTGGTCTTGGAGGTGCCTATGTGACCATGAAACCTATTAAACCTCAAGACAAGAACCTGCAAGTTTCGAAGAGTTCCCAACCAGTGGGGAAATGTATCATTTATCTTGTTTTTTCCAAGATCTAGAACTTCCAAGTATTCACAATTGAGCAAAGATCGCGGAACTTGTCCTTCAATTTGGTTGCCATTCAAGTTAAGATTCCTTAGGATATTGCCTTTGGTAAATGTTGCAGTAAAGGTGCCAGAAAAGCTATTGATCCCTAAATTCAGCACCGAGAGACTGTTGCTCAAGTTTCCCAAACATTGTGGAATCAAGCCACTCAAACTGTTATTAGACAGATCAAGAACTAGAAGATAACTCAGACCGCAAATCAATGGAGGGATTTCCCCGCTCAATTTATTGTTTGAGATGGAGAAAACATATGTGGTGTTTGGTGGAACAGGGAGTGGTCCTTGGAGTAAGTTGGAGTGCAGGTCAATGGACTGTAGATTCTTCCATGGAAGATGCTCTAAACTTGTAAGGAAATTATGAGAAAGATTTAAATTATACAATGAATCTTTCCCCACATTGAACAACCATTTTGGAACTTCACCATGAATTTTGTTGTTTGAAAGATCTAGAGAACCCAATCCGGCTTGTTCTCTCAAGAAGTTTGGGAATTCACTCAAGTTGCAGGAAGCTAATCCTATAGTGCGAAAGTTGGTCAAGGTAGAGTTGACACTGTTGTTGATGTTCAATGAGAGACCATTATATGAGAGATCAAGATAGACCAGATTTTTGAGCTTTAGAAGCTTATCTAGATCCACTACACCACTTAAGTTATTTGATGAAAGCAACAAGAATGTTAGGTTCTGGAGTTCATAAACTAACCCTGGAACTAGCCCTCAACTCCCGAGTTAATCCTTCAACTAGCCTTTCTAGTCAACCCAATCTGTCTTCTGATTGATCTCGGCCAACTGGTGGTCTTCCTCTCCTCATAATGCTATGAGTATGCAAAATGTAACTTTAAAACAAAATGCGCAATAAAACATACATGCAAGCAACAAGCTGTTATGCCGGGAAGATGCACACATTGTCAAGTAGCAGGCAACATGATGCAATCCTATCATCTTTCTAAGGGAAATCCTATGCTCTTTAGGATTCAAAGTGTGTGAATAACGTACTATGAGGAACTTGTGCTCTGATACCAATCTGTCACGACCCCAACCTGCCCCTAGTAGGTCGGCGCCGAGATGGCCAGTAACCCGAGGTTACCAAAGGCCTCTTATAAGAATTCACACACACACGGAGTATACATATGGGGCTTACAAAATGCGGAAGCAATAAATTAACATACAAGCAGTCCATAAGAGCAGTGCTTAAGTTGAACGAAATGACATACATCTATTGATAGCTTCAATACAGCAAAGAGAGTACATAAATTACATCTTGACAAAAAGGCTTCTCGGCCATTGAATACAAAATACAATGAAATAACTAAGAAGCATGTTCTTCAAGATGTTCACAAAAATGCGAATCAAAACACGTCGGCAAAACACCTCGGCAAACACATCTAGGCGTCGCCGCCCTGCTCATCACCTACATATATATAGAGAGGGTGAGCTTGGATACTCAGTGAATGGCAAAAACAATAAAGGGTTTACATGAATGATATCCGAGGTCTTAACAAAACAATACAAGGTATACATCAAGTTCATCTAACGAATCTTTCAGGTTTCAAGGGATGTTCATTAACATCGATGTAATACAAGAGATGACAGTCCGGACAAGCAAACCCACGCGGTAAAACCGTCAGTGGCAAGACGAGACAAGAATGTGCTACAAATGCTTATAGTCCCCTAGCACGTACGGACTTCCAAACCTTGTGCTACAAGTGCTTATAGTCCCCTAGCACGTACGGACTAGTGCCACAAATGCTTAAAGTCCCCTGGCACATACGGACTGGTGCCACAAATGCTTAAAGTCCCCTGGCACATACGGACTGGTGCCACAAATGCTTAAAGTCCCCTGGCACATACGGACTGGTGCCACAAATGCTTAAAGTCCCCTGGCACATACGGACTTTCAAGAGTGTGCTGCAAATGCTTAGAGTCCTCCAGCACGTAAGGACTTTCCAAGGTTGTCATCAAAACAAGATATAATACTTGACGTACAAAATATGGGTAATCATTCACGCTTACAAATACTTTTCAAAACAAGGCAAAACAAGACTTTTATCAAAACATTTCAACATAGCTTTATTAAGAATGCCACTCACATAGTTCTTCGGACGTCGGGGTCAAGGCAAGTCCAAGTCCTACAATCACATGGCAAGTCTATTGAATACACTTCAAGCAAGTTTCTCATGCATGCAAATGATCTCGGCTTTCGCCCAAGACTAAATCAAATCATATCAAACACTGTTTCTTACTTTGGAAATCATGCTGGGCACCTAACCAAGTCTTGGCCAAGGTCCCACACTCTCTCGCCGAGGTGTGGTCCCAAGGGCCACATTCAAGAACAAATGAGGTCGGGAAAAATCTGGGTTTCCCTCTGCTCAAGAACATCAAGAACATAAACATGAAGATTATGAAGGAATGAATGCAAGGATCATAACTTACGTTTACAAAATCTGAGATTTCATGCCATGAGTTTAAAAACATGGACCTGGGTACCCATACAAGAAGATCTTGATGAAACAAACACAAAAACATAGATTTCAATGCAAGCTTCCGGATCAAATCAAGGCTTTTCCTCAAGTACACATGAATGTCTTATTTTCTTTCTAAAACCAACTTTAAATCCATGCATGGCACACAAACAAACTCAATCATGCAATGTAACTGAACAAACAATAAAAGTAATCAAAGGAGAGCAAGAATCTAACCTCAAGACTTAAATCCAACGGTTCGATCTTCAAGAATCAAGCTCGAACTACACTCCTCTCTCTAGAACTCTCTTCCTTCCTTTCTAGAGCTTCTCTCTCTAAAACAAAGGTTTGAGACAAGAATGATGTGTTTCTAAGTCTGTCGGCTACTTTAGCCTTCAGCTCGGACACGTGGCAACAAGTGGTTGGCTCAACTCAAAAGGTGACTGACTGACAAGACAAGTCTATGACAAAGCGTATCTAACAAGCTACCCAGTGAAACACTCCGGCGAGTAACGACATCGGCTAACAACAAAACCTCGGCAAGGGATAACATCGGCCAAAGACAGGACTTCGGCAACAGGATAACAAGGACATCGGCTAGGGAGGACGACAATTGACTAAGCTGTGCCAAACCTTGGCCAGGGTGTGCCACATCTCGGCCTATGTCATACCATCCCGGAAACAAAGGTCACTAGTATGAAATACCTCGGCTAAGCGGTGACATCTCGGCTAGAATGCCGGGGTGAAGGTGAAGGTCAACCAAGTGGTTCCAACATGATTCGCAACACTAAGGTTCAAAGGTGAACTAGTCTCAAGGTGACCTCGGCTAAACATTCACACACCAAGAAATACAGTATCAATCAACACCTATGCCAGACAAGTCAAGAATGCAAGGCAAGTCAAGATTGAACATGCAAGCTCAACAAAGCAAAATCATATAAATGCATGAGTATGGCTAAGACAGTGTGAGGGTTATTACATCCTACCCCCCTTAAAGAAGTTTGGTCCCCAAACTTGAGTTACCTTGGTTCAAAAACAGTTCTGGATGTCGAATTTTCATTTCTTCTTCTGTTTCCCATGTGGCATCCTTGCCGTAATGTTCCTTCCATTCTACCTTTACCATCTGTATTGTCTTATTTCTCAATTGTCTCACTTGTCTATCAATGATACGTACTGGTCTCTCTTCATAGCTCAATTCTTCATTAACCACAATTCCAAAATGATCAATCACATGCAAGGGATCCCGAATATACTTTCTCAACATCGAAATATGAAACACATTGTGCACTTGACTTAATTCTGGTGGTAAAGCAAGTCTGTAGGCAGTCACGTTAATTTTCTCAAGAATTTCAAATGGCCCGATGTATCGAGGTGCTAACTTACCTTTCTTCCCAAATCTAAAAACTCCTTTAGTTGGTGAAATCCTCAGGAACACATGGTCCCCAACTTCAAATTCCAATTCTCTTCTCCTCTGGTCGGCATAGCTCTTCTGCCGACTTTGGGCAGTTCTGATCCTTTGTCGAATAAGCTTAATCTTCTCGGTTGTCACTTGAATCAGTTCGGGGCCGATCAAAACTTTATCTCCTACTTCTGTCCAACATGTCGGCGATCTGCACTTCCTTCCATACAAAGCTTCGTATGGTGCCATGCCAATGCTAGCTTGATGACTGTTGTTGTAAGCGAACTCTACTAATGGCAAGTGTGCTTCCCAACTTCCCTTAAAATCTAGTACACAAAGCCTGAGCATATCTTCGAGTGTTTGAATTGTTCTTTCTGTTTGCCCATCCGTTTGGGGGTGAAAAGCTGTGCTAAACCTCAACTCGGTTCCCAAGGCTTTTTGCAAACTCTGCCAAAATCTACAAACAAACTTCGGATCTCGGTCTGAAACAATAGACATCGGCACCCCATGAAGTCTCACAATCTCATTCATATACAGTATAGCTAGTCGATCAGCATTGAATGTAGTCTGAACAGGCAAGAAGTGTGCTGACTTGGTTAATCTGTCAATTATGACCCAAATCGAATCCATCCTTTTCTGCGTCCTCGGCAAACCAATCACAAAATCCATGGAGATATGTTCCCATTTCCATTCAGGGATTGACAAAGGTTGAAGGAGTCCGGCTGGTCTCTGATGTTCTGCCTTCACTTGTTGACATTGCAAGCATCGGGATACAAACTCGGCTATTTCCCTCTTCATGTTCGGCCACCAAAAGGTCTGCTTGACGTCGTGATACATCTTAGTATTTCCTGGATGAATAGCAATTCTAGAACCATGAGATTCTTGCAAAATCTTCCTTTTCAGCTCTGGGATGTCGGCCACGCACAATCTTCCTTCAAACTTAAGCGCTCCATCTTCAAAAGCGTAGCCTGACCTCGGCTTGGTGACGATTTCCTCGGCTACCTTCTTCAGGGATTCATCCTCCATTTGTCTAGCTTTTACCTCCCCAATGATAGTCGGTTCGGCTGAGGTTATGGTTAAACACGCCACACTTCCCATTGACTTCCTGCTTAATGCATCGGCTACTGAGTTGGCCTTGCCTGGGTGGTATTGAATCTGCATGTCGTAGTCCTTCAACAATTCCAGCCATCTTCTCTGTCTCAAATTTAGTTCCTTCTGAGTAAATAAGTACTTCAAACTCTTGTGATCCGTGAAAACCTGGCAAGAAGCTCCATACAAGTAATGACGCCAGATCTTCAAAGCAAACACCACGGCCGCTAGTTCTAAGTCATGGGTGGGGTAATTCTTTTCATGAGATTTCAACTGACGAGATGCATATGCTATGACCTTACCCCCTTGCATTAACACACAACCCAAACCTCTATGTGAAGCATCGCTATAAATCTGAAATTCTTCATTACCTGATGGAAGTACAAGTACTGGTGCTGTAACCAACCTCGTCTTCAACTCCTGGAATGCTGACTCTCTATCTTCGGTCCATTTGTATGTCACTCCCTTCTGAGTTAACTGTGTCAATGGTACTGCAATCCTTGAGAAGTCCTTCACAAACTTTCTGTAATAACCTGCCAAACCCAGAAAACTACGAACCTCGGACACGTTGGTCGGCGTCGGCCAATTTACCACGGCGTCAATCTTACTGGGATCAACAGAGATACCCTCCTCACTGATCACATGCCCCAAAAATGAAATGCTGGAAAGCCAAAACTCACACTTACTCAACTTAGCATACAACTTCCTGTCCCTCAAAATCTGTAAGGCAAGTCTCAAATGGTTTTCATGCTCAGTCTTACTCTTGGAATAGATTAGTATATCATCAATGAAGACAACCACAAACTCATCCAAATGTGGCTTGAAGACTCTGTTCATTAAATCCATAAATGCAGCAGGGGCATTGGTTACTCCAAAAGGCATTACCAAAAACTCGTAGTGGCCATATCTGGTTCGAAAGGCCGTCTTCTCAACATCCTCGGCTTTAACTTTAAGCTGATGGTAGCCCGACCTAAGGTCAATCTTGGAAAAGACTCGTGCTCCTTGAAGTTGATCTAGCAAATCATCAATCCTAGGCAACGGGTACTTATTCTTAATGGTTACCTTGTTAAGTTCTCTATAGTCGATGCAAAGACGAAGTGTACCATCCTTTTTCTTAACAAATAAGACTGGGGCTCCCCATGGTGAAGTGCTTGGCCTAACAAAACCCTTATCCAATAATTCCTGTAACTGCTCCTTCAGTTCCTTAAGTTCGGCTGGGGCCATTCTATAAGGTGTTTTGGAGATCGGCTGGGTTCCCGACATGATGTCCACAGTAAACTCTATTTCTCTATCGACTAAGTGGCCAGGCAATTCATTTGGAAAGACATCGGGAAATTCATTGACAACTGGGATATCATCTAGGTCAACATTTCCATTCTGATTACCCAATATACTACACAAGTAGCCACGGCACCCTTTCTGAATTAGTTTATAGGCTTTAATGGATGAAATCAAGTAGGGCGGGGACACTACACCTCTACCCTGGAAAATAACCTCGGCTTGGCTTGGGGGTTTCAAAGTAACACTCTTAGAAACACAATCAATAGATGCATGATTCATCACTAACCAATCCATCCCTAATATAACGTCAAAGTAAGTCATGTTTAATGGCAACAGATCAACTAATAATTCTACACCCTTAATCGCAACAACACACTCCCTATAGATAGATGCGACAGCCATAGTTCTCCCAGATGGAGCAGATACATATAACACATAATCAAGGGGTTCTTGTGGTCTATTCAACTTCTCGGCAAACCTAGCAGATACAAATGAATGCGTAGAGCCCGAATCAATCAATATGTATGCATCTTGAGAGCAAATTGGAAGTATACCTGACACTACTGTCTCAGCATTCTGAGTGTCTCCTGGCACTAGTGCAAAAACTCTGCCTTGCCTCATCTGTGTCCTTCCGACGTTGCTTCCCTGTGCGGAGCCCGAGGTGCTCCCACTTTTCTTACCATCACCAATCTTTGACTTCGGACAATCTCTCACACGATGACCCAATTCCCCACATTCAAAACAGGCACCTGACGCCCAACGGCAAACCCCGGAATGCGGCTTCCCACAATCTGTACACATCGGCCTCGTATTACTTTCCTGGTTCGAGTTACTGGAGTTGCCGACATTCGCTTTCCTCTTAGCATTAAACGGAGCTCGGCGGTTATCATAACTCTGCCTCTTTCTCTGATTCTCTCCTGCACTGTGATATCGGTTCAAATTGGCTTCTGCAAGAATAGCCTTGTCTAAGACTCCAGCATAAGTCGGCATGTTCAACATGTTGACTCTATCTTGTATCGGTGCACGCAAACCACTTTCAAACTTCCTTGCTTTCCTGTACTCATCACTGACCATATGAGGTGCGTACCTCGCCAACTCGGTAAAAGCACGGTCGTACTCTACTACTGTCTTGTTTCCTTGTGTCAAAGTCTGAAACTCCGTGATTTTGCGATCTCGAACACTAATGGGGAAATGCTTGTCATAAAATAGTTCCAAAAATTTAGCCCAAGTTAAGTCAGGGTTCCCTTCTCGTGTCATCATCCACCATCTTCGAGCATCATCATCTAACGTAAATGCGGCCAATGCCACCTTCTGAGCATCCGTGCTAGGAAAGATCTCAAACAACTTCTCCATTCCTAACACCCACGCTTCGGCTTTCATTGGTTCTACGCCCCCTTGAAATCTCGGCGGGTTCATCTTCTTGAACTCCTTAATCAAAGTCATAGTCCCATCCCCATACAAGGCTGGCTGTGAGGGTACTTGGGGCACTGGAGGAGGTGGAGGTGGAACTGCATGTCGGCCATTAGTCTGTTCGGCCTGAGTAGATGTGGCACTAACAGTCTGTTGTCTTATCTGCCTCAACTCCCGAGTTAATCCTTCAACTAGCCTTTCTAGTCAACCCAATTTGTCTTCTGATTGATCTCGGCCAACTGGTGGTCTTCCTCTCCTCATAATGCTATGAGTATGCAAAATGTAACTTTAAAACAAAATGCGCAATAAAACATACATGCAAGCAACAAGCTGTTATGCCGGGAAGATGCACACATTGTCAAGTAGCAGGCAACATGATGCAATCCTATCATCTTTCTAAGGGAAATCCTATGCTCTTTAGGATTCAAAGTGTGTGAATAACGTACTATGAGGAACTTGTGCTCTGATACCAATCTGTCACGACCCCAACCTGCCCCTAGTAGGTCGGCGCCGAGATGGCCAGTAACCCGAGGTTACCAAAGGCCTCTTATAAGAATTCACACACACACGGAGTATACATATGGGGCTTACAAAATGCGGAAGCAATAAATTAACATACAAGCAGTCCATAAGAGCAGTGCTTAAGTTGAACGAAATGACATACATCTATTGATAGCTTCAATACAGCAAAGAGAGTACATAAATTACATCTTGACAAAAAGGCTTCTCGGCCATTGAATACAAAATACAATGAAATAACTAAGAAGCATGTTCTTCAAGATGTTCACAAAAATGCGAATCAAAACACGTCGGCAAAACACCTCGGCAAACACATCTAGGCGTCGCCGCCCTGCTCATCACCTACATATATATAGAGAGGGTGAGCTTGGATACTCAGTGAATGGCAAAAACAATAAAGGGTTTACATGAATGATATCCGAGGTCTTAACAAAACAATACAAGGTATACATCAAGTTCATCTAACGAATCTTTCAGGTTTCAAGGGATGTTCATTAACATCGATGTAATACAAGAGATGACAGTCCGGACAAGCAAACCCACGCGGTAAAACCGTCAGTGGCAAGACGAGACAAGAATGTGCTACAAATGCTTATAGTCCCCTAGCACGTACGGACTTCCAAACCTTGTGCTACAAGTGCTTATAGTCCCCTAGCACGTACGGACTAGTGCCACAAATGCTTAAAGTCCCCTGGCACATACGGACTGGTGCCACAAATGCTTAAAGTCCCCTGGCACATACGGACTGGTGCCACAAATGCTTAAAGTCCCCTGGCACATACGGACTGGTGCCACAAATGCTTAAAGTCCCCTGGCACATACGGACTTTCAAGAGTGTGCTGCAAATGCTTAGAGTCCTCCAGCACGTAAGGACTTTCCAAGGTTGTCATCAAAACAAGATATAATACTTGACGTACAAAATATGGGTAATCATTCACGCTTACAAATACTTTTCAAAACAAGGCAAAACAAGACTTTTATCAAAACATTTCAACATAGCTTTATTAAGAATGCCACTCACATAGTTCTTCAGACGTCGGGGTCAAGGCAAGTCCAAGTCCTACAATCACATGGCAAGTCTATTGAATACACTTCAAGCAAGTTTCTCATGCATGCAAATGATCTCGGCTTTCGCCCAAGACTAAATCAAATCATATCAAACACTGTTTCTTACTTTGGAAATCATGCTGGGCACCTAACCAAGTCTTGGCCAAGGTCCCACACTCTCTCGCCGAGGTGTGGTCCCAAGGGCCACATTCAAGAACAAATGAGGTCGGGAAAAATCTGGGTTTCCCTCTGCTCAAGAACATCAAGAACATAAACATGAAGATTATGAAGGAATGAATGCAAGGATCATAACTTACGTTTACAAAATCTGAGATTTCATGCCATGAGTTTAAAAACATGGACCTGGGTACCCATACAAGAAGATCTTGATGAAACAAACACAAAAACATAGATTTCAATGCAAGCTTCCGGATCAAATCAAGGCTTTTCCTCAAGTACACATGAATGTCTTATTTTCTTTCTAAAACCAACTTTAAATCCATGCATGGCACACAAACAAACTCAATCATGCAATGTAACTGAACAAACAATAAAAGTAATCAAAGGAGAGCAAGAATCTAACCTCAAGACTTAAATCCAATGGTTCGATCTTCAAGGATCAAGCTCGAACTACACTCCTCTCTCTAGAACTCTCTTCCTTCCTTCCTAGAGCTTCTCTCTCTAAAACAAAGGTTTGAGACAAGAATGATGTGTTTCTAAGTCTGTCGACTACTTTAGCCTTCAGCTCGGACACGTGGCAACAAGTGGTTGGCTCAACTCAAAAGGTGACTGACTGACAAGACAAGTCTATGACAAAGCGTATCTAACAAGCTACCCAGTGAAACACTCTGGCGAGTAACGACATCGGCTAACAACAAAACCTCGGCAAGGGATAACATCGGCCAAAGACAGGACTTCGGCAACAGGATAACAAGGACATCGGCTAGGGAGGACGACAATTGACTAAGCTGTGCCAAACCTTGGCCAGGGTGTGCCACATCTCGGCCTATGTCATACCATCCCGGAAACAAAGGTCACTAGTATGAAATACCTCGGCTAAGCGGTGACATCTCGGCTAGAATGCCGGGGTGAAGGTGAAGGTCAACCAAGTGGTTCCAACATGATTCGCAACACTAAGGTTCAAAGGTGAACTAGTCTCAAGGTGACCTCGGCTAAACATTCACACACCAAGAAATACAGTATCAATCAACACCTATGCCAGACAAGTCAAGAATGCAAGGCAAGTCAAGATTGAACATGCAAGCTCAACAAAGCAAAATCATATAAATGCATGAGTATGGCTAAGACAGTGTGAGGGTTATTACAAGATAAGTGATTTGTGTAAGGTTCCCAAGAGAAGCTGGAATGGACCCCGAAAAGTTGCAACCATAGAGATCAAGAAACTGAAGGGAACTAGTCACATTGAAGTATGGAAGTTTACCTGTGAGTTCCGAATTTCCCGATACACAGAGCTCTCGTAGGTTTGGAAAGTGAAAAATGTTTTCTGAGAATTTCCCACGCAGTTGACAATAGCGAAGACTGAGAGATGTCAAAGAAGATAGATTTAGCAAAGCATGAGGTAAAGGTGAAGAGATATTCAACGAATCAAGGTGTAGTTCTCTTAATTGGGTTAGGTTTCGAAGGAGCATATTGAAAGTGTGTTGTTCAAGTCTCATCGGAGAATAGTCAACACCATAATGATTATAATTCATAAAAGAGATATCAAGGGAAATCAATTTGGACAGATGACAGATTTTTGAAGGAATTCGGCCAATAAAATTAGAGTAAGAGAGGTTGAGATGGGTCAAACTTGGAAATAAGCCAAAATCAGGTGAAATTGTAGAGAAATTGAAGTCATTGAAGGCAAGATTGAGGGTTTGGAGGTGACGAAGGTGGAAGAGGGTGGTGTTGGGTTGGATGGTGCCTTGAAGGTGGCTGCAACTGAGGTCAAGTCCAATCACATGACCATTCGACCAGTTGCACGTGACCCCCTCCCACGAGCAGCAATCACTAGTCTTATTCCAGAACACCATTTTAGGATGAGAATCAGATTCACAACCTAAAGAGGCATTAGCAGTTATGGTAAATGTTGTTTTAAATTGGAGAAGTGAAAATCTCTGGTCCTCAAGGCAGGTATGGCGTGCACAAGTAGAAGAAGAAGACAAGAGAAATAGCAGAAGAAATTGATGAAGAAGAAACATAAGCCAACTCATTTTGTTTTCTTATAGGTAGGAGGATTCACAGAGAGAGAGAGATATGAAAAGCAGAGGAGAGTAAGAAGGATAGTAGTTTGATGATGGAGAAGGAATAAATGTATTACTCATTCTTATACACACTGCTAAGTCTTTCTATGGTGGTGGTCAAGCATGGCAACTGTGTGATTTTATCCACCAGCCATCATGACTTCCCAAGTTCGTGACAGTGATTCTTTGTCTTTAATTCCAATGCGAAATTATGTTGATATTCTTTACATTTTGCATTGTCATTTTAGTTTGAGTAATTTCAATCAATCTTATTATTTCAAATCCTTAATTTTAAATTTTGTGTTAATTTGATTTAATTGATAACATTAATTATGGTTGTTGAAAGAAAAAATGTTATTGAGTTAGTTGAGGATTGAATTAAATAAGTTTACAATTTTTTAGCTATAAAAATATGAAACATGCAACTCGTGCACATTTTTCATAAAAAGAAAATACTAAAAGTTGTAATGAATTGAATCAAATTGAAATAAAATCATAAATTAATGTCAAAATTGACTCAATTGAAATTATAAAAATAAAAATAACACGAGTAAAAATATAAAGACTACTAATATAGTTTTCCTTAAATCAATTAAAATTATTTTGGGACTGGTTTGCTTTTAATTGAACAAAAGCATAAACGTAAAATTCATTATTTTTTTGTTGTCTCGCAGTTAGAAAAAATATGAATTTTTTAGGGTATTTTTTTTCACAATTTCTTTGATGGAATATTTTTAAAAATAGACATTTTAGATTGTTTAATAAATATATTTTTCATAGTACAAGGCAACAGAAAATGATGAATCCTATGATATAGTTATTTTCATCAAATTGTTGAGTATGATTTGTTTGATGTAGTTTATTCAAATTTTGCAATTAAAAAATATATTTTTTTTAAAATTAAAATTGTGTATGTAATTGTTGTTTATGGTATAACTGGAATAAAATATATTATTAAGAAAAAGTGAACTTTTTTTAGAATAAATAAGACTTAATTGTCTGCATTGAAAATGACTCATTAATACTCTTGAAAATAAGATTTATTGATAATTTTTTTAATTTATTTTTGAACACATTGCATTGCTCTAGTTCCCTTAATAATTGTTAGAGATGGGAGATTTATAAGGAATGTGATTGGAAATAAGCAAAAATTATTCTATAGGACTAATCTATATTTTATGTGGTTTGTCCTTCTAAGTGTACGAGGCCATATTATTAATTTTTCATACATTTTCTCTTACATTTGAGGCAAACTAATTATGTGTCTCATTGTTATAGGATCGGCACACAACTAAAAATTATTTATTAAGTTTGGAATACCGCGTTTCCATGTCCCCGTCCAATAATATTCTATAATTTCTCCATTATTTCCTTATTTTGAAGTAATGTATTCATTTAGCCCCTACTATTCGCTAAGCACACGGCCAACGTGAAATTCGCACAAAACAAAATAATTCCTCGCACGTAACCACCTAATAGAATGGATCCACTAGATAACTTGGAAATTAGGGAATACCTTGAAGTTAATACATATTGATACATGCGAAACAAAATAATTCCTCCCACATAACCACCTGGATTATGTATAGTATTTTTTTTTTAATTTTATCAAATTGTTTTGTTTGATATAGTGTTTATATAGCGATCCCGGTTTTCCCTTTACTGTTTAATTGTATTCCGGACTCGGTTCCGTGGTTAATGGTTGTTGTCTGTGTTGCATTTCCATCCTTTAACTCTTGGTAATTGAGTTTAGAATTGTCTTGGGCGTGTTTCGAACAGGTTGGTTGAGCTTTAGTCCCAATTCTTGTTGCCCGCTTGAGCGGGTCATCTTGCGCTCGAGCGGAGTTTGCATCTCCTCAGTATCTTGTGCGTTTGCAAAAATACTGCAAGTGTGTTTTTCAAGCTCGAGCGGATTTCCTTACGCTCGAGCGGGTCGCGCTCGAGCTGGTATCCCTGTGCTCGAGCGAGTGTTCGAACTCTGTAAAAATACCGGATGAGTGTAATCTACGCTCGAGCGGGTGTATTTTGTTTTTGTGTCTTGGCGCTCGAGCGAGTCTTTTTGCGCTTGAGCGGGTTAACTTTTTGTGTTTGACGCTCGAGCGTCCTATTCTCCGCTCAAGCGAGTCATACGTATATCAAATCTGGACTGTGATATTTTAAATCACTTTTTACACACTCTCTCTCTCTCTTACTTTTCAAAACCCTATTTTGAGAGCCTCTTTCTCTAAAATACAACTTCTCTCTAAGGTTTGATCTAGTTTGAGTGATCTTCCACCCTAGTCCTTTTGTAAAAAGTGTGGAGCTTGGTGTGGGCTACATTTCAATCCGAGAATCTTTGGTTTTGGAGCATTTCGAGTTTCATCATCTTCTCCATTGAGTCTCTCCATTTGAGGTAGGGATAACTACTCACTTTTATGAGCTTTAACATAGATGTCGGGCTTTTTGTATAAATGGTTTGATTTGGGAAGTTAGGGTTTGAGATGTGAAATATTGAAAAGAGGAGTTTTGTTCTTTTGACTCATATATGTGTGTTTTGGGTCTGAAAAAGAGGTTATTAGTGTTGTTGCTAGTATTTGGACCTTTGGGTCAATATTGAGAAAAAAGGGGAAAAATTCCATGTTTGCGTATGTTTGGGTCATTAGTGTAATTAATGACATTTATTATAGAAATATGAAATTGAGTTGGAAATAATGAAATTGGCTCATTATGATATCGAATGGTGGAGTTGGATTCATTAATCACTCACCTTTGAAAATGTTGATAATTTATCTGTTAATGCATTTATTATCTGTTGAGAAATAATTGCTTTGGGCTATCGATGGGGGATAATCTTAAATGTTGTAGACACTACATGATGATTAGGTGAATTAAAACTAATCGGTTGAATATGTCATTGAATATGACGGTTGGAATAATACATCGAATTTTTGTATTGATTGAACATGTATATGATAAACGTTTATATGCATTGTATTGTATGGGAGGAGATAGGGGATGTACTCCACGGTTTGGGAGGAGATAGGGGATGGACTCCTAAACCGGATATTATTTGGGAGGAGATAGGGGATGGACTCCATTGATACAGCGAATCTGTGTATCATTTGTGAAGTATGGAAGTGTTTAATATGACATTGATACATCAAATATGTGTATCTATTGTGAAGTATGGAAGTGTTTTAATATGAGATTGATACAACAAATATGTGTATCTATTGTGAAGTATGGAAGTGTTTGATATGCATGTTATCTCATTTGAAAACGAATTGTGGATAAAGGAAATGTTTTAATATGAGATGTAATCTCATTTAAATTGTTTGGCCAGGTTCTGAGCCATGTTTATGAATTGAAAATTTGTTAAGTAAAGGAAAGTAAAATGAACATGGACATATTTGTCATGGAACTGGAATGTGTTATAAGTTGGTTTTTATGAGTTAAACATTTATCAAATGCTAATAGTTTAGTTATTGCTCATATTATGTTTAGCATATCTCTACTGGGTGTTGGCTCACCCTATATGGGACATCACTTTCAGGTTCAGGTGATATACCGCCTCCAAGGATGTAGCTTGGGAGGTTGTAGAAGCTGAAGGCTTCCCTTTTGTGATTATTTTGTATTACATGTAAATCAAGCCAAGGGCTTATTTTGTGTTTTGAGTTAGTACTCTCCTTTTTGTAACCAAGTGTTGGCTTGGAAAGTTGTAAGCCCGTAGGACATTTACTTTTGTTGTCAACATGTAATACATTCTGTAAGAATACTTTGATTTATGAAATATGATATCTTTTTCTTGTATCATGAATGTCTGTTTGTGGGTTTATTTTGAGGGCGTTACAGTTTATAATTTTTACAACTAAAGAATATATACTTACAGTAAATTAAAATTAATTATACAATTGTTATTCATATTTTTATAAGAATGGTAAATTTGTAATGAAATATATTATTAAGGAAACGTGAACTTGTTTGAGAATAAATTAGGAAAAATAAGACTTAATTGTTCAAATTAAAATTTGGTAGCACTTACTAATAATATTGAAATAGTGGTTTGAATCATACAATTCACAATATGATTCGTATAATTCTATACGAGTTTTACATAGGGCAATACAAATTGCTCCTAAGAATAAGAAATTTGTTGGAATCGTGCAATTCAGTAATGGAATCGTAGAATCGGAATGAATTCAATTCGAATTATTTTCATTTTTTACTCCCAATACTATTAAATGACCTTGTTTGGTGTCTTTGACCCCCAACAATAAATAAAAATAAAATAATAGAAGAAATCGATACATATCATACCAGTTGATGAAAGAAATTAGGTCATAAGGAATTACGGAATCAACGATGGAAGTGAAGCAAATTAGTCGACCAAGCAACAATAGTCCTTTTTCTACCCAAAATCTACAGTTATGCAATGTTTATTCGATAGATGGTTGTCTTTTTCTCATTGTTATTTTCATGGGTCTCATATTTTTCAAACTAGAATCATAATCACCCATGGAATAATCTTGCAAAGGTAATTTAGATAAGTAATTTAAGCTCAAAACTTAATTAGTGATAACGTAAATAAATGCTTTAAGTCTAAAATACTATTATTCTTACAATAATCTTGATTATGGGAAGAAAGATATTGCAGAGAATCCTATTTCATATTAGTTCATGTCATTTTTTGCAAGACTTCCATGATTTTGTTTGTGGGTTGCTTTAGTTGGTGAGAGTATTATATTATGCTGGAAAAGATTGCACATGTTCTTCTTTAATAATGGCCTTGTTTGGTTTGTCTCTTGAGAGATAATTTTTGATAAAAAAAAATTTAAAAAATTTGTTTGGTAGAAATTTTTCGGAAAAAAAAAAATTCAAAATCAATTTTCTCTCTACTATATATCAATCAATCACTTTTTCTCTTTCTTCTCTCTTTCTCTCACATCTTACATATCAATCAATCATTTTTTCTCTTACACCCATCTATTCAATTATATAAAAAAATAAATTAAATCATCCCAAACTCTAAAACTCCAAAACTAATTTCAAAACATATAACCAAACAAAATTTTAAACTTTGTAAACTCTTCCCAAAAATTATTTTTTTAAATTGTTTCACAAATACAAACCAATTAGTCTAGTTAATGTGTGCGTAACTATTGAGAGAACTTAAATATATTGTATCTTATTTATTGAACTCATTTTCATACACAATGTGCAATATTTTTAAATTTCTTAGCATGTATCTCAAGGACACACACATTAATAAAATCTATATTATATTTAATTATATATATATAAATTGTTATTTTTTTCATTTTAAGAACCATATATATGATTTTATATGTAAATATATAAGTATATAATATTATATCAAAAATATATAAAATGAAATGAATTTTACGATTCACAATTTGAAAATAAGACTTATTAATGGACTGCATTACCCTGACTAATTGTTAGAGATAGATAGAATATGACAAAACCAAATTGGGTGGGTGGTGGGAGATTTCCAAAGAATCTGGCTGGAAATAAGTCATAATTATCTTATAAATCTAGCCTTGTATTCAAGTGTATTAGGCTCTCGTTTGGCATATGAGGTTTTTGGATTTTTTTTAACTAAAATAATCATAAAAAGATAAAATAGGTTAAAAATTTAATAAAACAAAATGTCATATCCAAATCATAATCATTTTATTTTTTCTCTCACAAAAATCAAAAAAGCCAAAAAGTCCATCCCAAACAAGATTTTTTAGCCCCAAGCTAAAATAACTAAAAAGCCAAAAAGCCAACCCACATCCCAAACTAAGCCTATATAATTAGTTTTTATTTTATTTTATTTTTATATTTTAGACAAATTAATTATGTGTTTCATTGTTATAAGATGAAAACATGGATATGAGGTGCGTGTTGTGCCTTGTGGCACATCATGCATATTTTGATGTATTATGAAAACTTGTCCCGGGTCTATTTGATGATTTAAATAATTCATATTATAAGGTTCATCAAACCTATCATCATTGTAAAAAATCAAGTCCTAACTGCTTTAAAATAAATTATTAAAATTATATTAATCGCTTATTTTAAAAAAAATATGTGATGTTATTTTAAGGTTAGAAATAACCAATTGATTTGATTTTTTTTCATAGATAATTTACCCAATAAACCTTACACAATGAAAAGTTTGAATCAATAACATGAGTTCGGGACAAAGATCCAATGAGCCTTACAGCACCATGTTATGCCTGATGTGCCTACGCTTCCCAATTCCATGAAATCACAGCCACCCTAAAACATGGATCCACCAGATAATTTTTTAGAAATAAGAGATATTGTGAAGTTTATACATGTTGAACTTTCAAAGTGACTGAATTCATACTCAATTTAGAATTGACCAGCTTAACTCGAAACCAGTAAGCACAACCAATTTTATTCGGCTGAAACTTATTTAAATTTGTGTTAATAGATTAAAAGTATTATATTTAATTTATTATACTCATTTTTATTCATAATGTATAATACTTTTAAATTTCTTCACGTGTCTCAAGGACACACATTAATAAAATTCATATTATATTTAATATATATATATTCTATAATTGTACACTTGCACTTTAATATTATATATTATATGTGTAGATTTTTTTTTTAATTTTAAGAACTATATATTTGATTTTTTTATGTATATATTTTATTAAAAATATAAAATGAAATGAATCTTAAAATTCATCATTTATTTGATTAAAAAATCAGTTGATGATTCAATTTATGATTTGACACTTGAAAATAAGACTTATTAATTTAATTTTGAATGGAGAGTATTGCTCTACTTCTTCTTAATAATTGTTAGAGATAGAATAGGACAAAACCAACTTGGGTGGGTGGTGGGAGATTTCTAAGGAATGTGACTGGAAATATAAGTCATAATTATCTTATAAGTGTGGCCTATATTCAAGTGTATTAGATATGTAATTAGTTTTTTTTATTATTATTATATTTTAGACAAACTAACTATGTGTTTCATTGTTTTAAGATAGAAATACAGCCACAAGATAACTTCTTGGAAATGAAGGAACACTTTGAAGTTGACATTTGCTGAACTTTCAAAATGACGGATCAATTTGGTGTTGACAAGCTTAACTTGAAACTGTCAACCACGCCTAATTTTATTCGTTTGAAACTTATTTGTTTTAATTTCATAAACGGATTATAAATGAGTAGCATTTATAAATGGGCAACAAGAAATTTGATTCACAATAGCATCATCCACAAATTCATATTATATGTATAGATTTTTTTAAAAAAAAATTTAAGAACTATATGTATGATTTTTTTATGTATATATTTTATTAAAAATATAAAATGAAGTGAATCTTAAAATTCATCATTTATTTTATTAAAAAATCAATTGATGATTCAATTTATGATTTGACACTTGAAAATAAGACTAATTAATTTATTTTTGAATGGATAGTATTGCTCTACTTCCTCTTAATAATTGTTAGAGATAGAATAGGACAAAACCAACTTGGGTGGGTAGTGGGAGATTTCTAAGGAATGTGACTGAAAATATAAGTCATAATTATCTTATAAGTGTGGCCTATATTCAAGTGTATTAGATATGTAATTAGTTTTTTTATTATTATTATATTTTAGACAAACTAACTATGTTTTTCATTGTTTTAAGATAGAAATACAGCCACGAGATAACTTCTTGGAAATGAAGGAACACTTTGAAGTTGACATTTGCTGAACTTTCAAAATGACGGATCAATTTGGTGTTGACAAGCTCAACTTGAAACTGTCAACCACGCCTAATTTTATTCGTTTGAAACTTATTTGTTTTAATTTCATAAACGGATTATAAATGAGTAGCATTTATAAATGGGCAACAAGAAATTTGATTCACAGTAGCATCATCCACAAATTCATATTATATGTATAGATTTTTTTTAAAAAAATTTAAGAACTATATGTATGATTTTTTTATGTATATATTTTATTAAAAATATAAAATGAAGTGAATCTTAAAATTCATCATTTATTTTATTAAAAAATCAATTTATGATTCAATTTATGATTTGACACTTGAAAATAAGACTAATTAATTTATTTTTGAATGGATAGTATTGCTCTACTTCCTCTTAATAATTGTTAGAGATAGAATAGGACAAAACCAACTTGGGTGGGTGGTGGGAGATTTCTAAGGAATGTGACTGAAAATATAAGTCATAATTATCTTATAAGTCTGGCCTATATTCAAGTGTATTAGATATGTAATTAGTTTTATTTATATATATATATTTTAGACAAACTAATTATGTGTTTCATTGTTTTCAGATAGAAATACAGCCATAAGATAACTTCTTGGAAATAAGGAAATACTTTGAAGTTGATATTTGTTGAACTTTCAAAATGACGAAATTTATACTCAATTTGGAATTGACAAGCTCAACTCGAAACCGTCAACCATGCCCAATTTTATTCATTTGAAACTTATTTGTTTTAATTTCATAAATGGATTATAAATGAGTAGCATTTATAAATGGGCAACAAGAAATTTAATTCACACTAGCATCATCCACAAATTCTAGAATGAACATAAAAATAATAATAATAAAAGAAAATGCAAGCAAAGCTGGATACAAGAAAGAATAAATGCCTAGTTGGTTCTGCTCATTTTTATGTTTCTTTTTTCTTCTTCTAATTCATATGCATGTTCATTTTTCCCCCTCAAGTAGAGTGAACTAATCCATTTTGATTGAACACTCAAATGCCTTTTTACTCTGTATGCTCTCTGTCTCCTTGAACAAGCAATCCTCAAGAACAAAACTATGATTTTTGTCAAGGGGGGTAAGAACTTACCTAGAATCATTCAGGAAAAATTTTCCTATTTGACAATCGAAAAAAGCAAAAATTTTGAACTAAGAACAAAGCAAAAACTTAGATATTCATTGATAAGATACTGGTTTAATTACAAATAACCTCAAAGACTTTCCATGTTTTGGAAACGATGCATGATAGCCTCATTTGGAATGCTTCTGCAAATCTCTCCCTCAATATACACAACCAGGCTGTCATTCATCAACTGATCACCATTTTCATCGCACAGCCTGGTCTTTACAATCTTTGGCGCAGAAAATGCCCTCTCTATTGTGGCAGTCGCAACAGGTAAAATCAGTCCCAAAGTCAACAGTTTGTAAACCAAGAAATAAATTCTCTCTTTTCTAGTCTCAACCATCTTCTGAGCAAGGTCACTGATTCCTTTTAAATTTGAAAAATCAACACTAGTGTAGTGATCCCGGTTTCGATCCTCCTTTTATGTTTTGCCACTCCGACTGGGCCGGTTAGGGGTCGAGCTGCCCGGTCAGTTCGCGGGGGTCTAGGGGGCAGCGCCCCTTGGCAGGGTTGAGGGGCAACGCCCCTCAAAACAAAAATGCAAAACGCATTCAAAGTTGCTTGTCCGCTCGGTTGGTCTGAAGTGTCTGGAGTTGAATCGATAGAATTATGGGCTAAGGACCAGGGCCGCACGTGCGGGAGAGGGCCACACGTGCGAAAAACAGGGCAGGGGGTTGAAGCACACTGCTACAAAGGCAGGTGCGGGGTGAGGTGCGGGGGAAGGAAACTGCACGTGTGGGGATGAGTGCCGCACGTGCAGGAACATGCGCCGCACGTGCGGGAAGAGGCTCCGCATGTGCGGGAAGTTAGGTGAGATCCGAAATTTCTCATTTTCTCCTCTTTTTGGGCTGATTGTGTATCACTTTTTGTATATCTTTCTCTCTCTCTAAAAACATTTCCTCTCCCTTCTCTCTATATTTCCTACCAAAAACCTCACAAGATCTTTGATTTCTCCAAATCCATTGGGATTTAGATCTAAGTTCTTCATCAAAGTTGGTTGTCTAGGCGAGAGCTACGTTGTGTGTGGTGGAGATTGAGTTTCATCATCGTTGATTTTGGGATTTTCAATTCATTTCTTCTTCATACTTGAGGTAGGGATTTTCTTTAAGTTATATATATGTTTTTGTAAGATCTAGATGATTTTGAAATCATCCTTTGATTTGCTTTGAAAATGGGTAGTTGATTCAAGAAGATGAGTAATTTTTGAAAGTGGGTTTACTTTCTTGTTTCCTTAAAAATAGAAATTGAGGGTTTTGAACTATGTTGATTGACTCAAATGTTTGAAGATGGATGGTTTTGGTGAGAAAACCTAGAAATTGGGGATTTTTTTAAAAGAAGTACAAAATCCATGGTTGATATTGTTATATTTATTTTGAATGCCCAAAATAAGTGATGTTTGGAAAATTTCTTGTTTATATTGTATAAATGATAAATTTTGAGAAATATGAGAGTTGTTGTTCATTTTGAAAATTGTTATTTAAAATGTTGATTAGTCTTAAAATGGCTAATTTGTTGAAAATGCTCGAAATATGGAAGATGTGTTATTCCTCGGATGAATTGAAATAAATGTATATTTATTCATCTTGTGAAATTGCATGGAAAGGAGAAATGGGAATTTTGATCACAATGGTAGAATTGTGTGGAAGAATTGGAAATGGAAGACTTGTTGTATTGTATTGATTATTGTTGCATTGGCATATCAATTCATTTGGTTACATTGAGCTTTGAATGTTGATTTGAAAACCTTGCATTGAGAAAAGAATGTTTGGAAACGGGTTGTCATGAAATGGTTTTGGGGTAAATACGGTGGTGAGTCTCGATAGGTGGTGTAGAAGAAATTGATTAAGTTAGCCTGAGTGTCCTTGGTGAAAGACTAGAAAGTCGCGCGAATAGGTGTCGAGCCTTCCGGTTAATACCGGTAAAAATGACAATTTGGTAGTACTTGTATAGTCTACTTGCAGACACCGACCTAAGGATTACCAGAGTTGTATTTACCACCCCTTGAATGAAATTGTTAAGTTTTGAACAATGAAATTGCATCGCATCATTGAGCATGATGATTTTCAAAAGAGGAAGGTGTAATTTATTTGCAAAAAGACATAGCATGGCATATGCATACATCTTTTGAGACTTGTATAAAATGTATATACTTTGTTAAGAATTTCCTCCTGGGCTTTATGCTCACCCTACGGGATTATTGGGCAGGAAAAGACGTGGTGATTCCGCCCAACTGAGGGTGTGGAAATGTGTGTGTTGCGAGTACAATGCTCTCACTTTGCGTGACTCTGTTTTGCAAGCCAAGGGCTATATTTGTATGGTTTGAATAACCGATTTGTGTAACCGGGCCTAATCCTTGGAAACTTGTAAACTCATGAGGGTATTTATTTGTTTATGTCATCTTGATTTGAGGTGAATGTATTATCGCATGAGGATTATTTGTATCATGTATTGCAAGCGTGAAGATTTACTTTCAGTTTTACTTTAAAGAACCATGATTATGGTATTATCATTTGGGCATGAGAAATTTGGGGGCGTAACAACTAGACCGCATATTAATGATAAAATTCTCAAGTTGAATAGGAAGTGTCGTAAGCTCAATAGCTGGAAAGTCTTTTAGATAAAATTGGGCAAAACTAATCAATTTTGTCATATCAAAAGCAACAATTGAATTGCATGGATTTAGGAATGCAACACAAAGAAGCAACTCAGTGTTCACCTCATTAAAATGATTATTCAACTCTTGGAGTTGCATATCAATGACAAAATTGAACAACTTGACGAAGTAGTGATAAGAGTTTGTCATTTCTTGATCTATACACCTTGATTATAGCGATCCCGGGTTTTCCCCTTTTATGTACAGTATTCTAAACTTGAGTTCCGTGGATGAGCATTGTTGTATATGTCTCTTCCCGTCCTTCAATACTTTGTATTTGAGTTATAGGATGTTTTGGGCAGGTTTGTTATAGGTTGGGTGTGATTGGGAGCAAATGGTTGCTGCCCAAAATTTTGGTTCGTCGCTCGAGCGAGCTCTTTGTTTTTGGTCCTTTGCTCGAGCCAGGATTCCTTTGCTCAAGCGAGAGTTGGGTGTTGTGTCTGGTGGCTCGAGTGAGAAGTCTTACGCTCGAGCATGCGTCTGCGTCTGGTTCTGGACCTGAGAGTTGCAATTCTTGGCTCGAGCGAGCTTTTCTTCGCTCGAGCGAGCGAGGTCTATGTTTTGGAGTTCTTCGCTCGAGCGAGCTTATCTTCGCTCGAGCGTGCTTCTTGGTTGCAGACCTGAAGCTTCGAATTATTGGCTCGAGCGAGGCTTTCTACGCTCGAGCGAGGGTTCTTTATGTCTGGTCGCTCGAGCGACCAATCCTTCGCTTGAGCGAGCCTGTGTTATATCAGTAGACAGCAACGGGATTACACTTCACTTTTTCATCCCCTTTTTCTTTCCAACCCTAGATCTAAGCTCTCTCTCTCTCTCTCTCTCTCTCTCTCTCTCTACACACCTTCTCTCTAGGGTTTCATCTATTTTTAGTGTGTTTTTACCCTAAGTTCTTTGTAAGAAAGATAGAGAGTTGTGTGGGCTACATTTTAATCTGAAAATTTGTGGATTTGGAGCACTTTGGATTTTCACCATCTTCTCCTTTGGTCTCTTCATTTCGAGGTAGGGATACCCTACTCCATCTTATGAGTTTGGCCTTTAATTTTGGTCATTTTGATTAGTTGGTGATGTTGAGTAATTTTGGAAAAAATTGGGGTTGTTGTGTAATTTATAAAAGAGGGGTTTTCAAATATTAAAACCCATATGTATGTAAGACATTGAGAAATGGAATTATTGTTGTATTATCGATGAAATTGAACCTTAGGGTTGATATTGAGGTTTAGGGAAAAATACCCTAATTATCGTGATAAATTAATTGGTATAATTAATTTGGGAAAATATGAAATTGAATTGGAAATTGTGAAATTGGGAAGTTATGGGATTGAATGGTGTAGTTAGATTAATTTATCACTCACCTATGTAAAGGTTGATAATATATCTGTTTAATGCATTTATTTCCTGTTTAGAAATAACTGCTTTGGGCTATCGGTGGAGGATAGTCTTGATTGTTGTAGACACTGTATGTTGATTAGAGAAAACTGAAACTAATCACATTGAATATGTCATTGAATATAACAGTCGGGATAATACATCAAATATGTGTATTGATTGATTCCTGTATATGATAATTGTTTATATACTTGGAATATGTGTATTATGTGGGAGGAGATAGGGGATGTACTCCATGGTTTGAGTGAAGATAGGGGATGGACTCTCAAACCTGTTTAGGAGGAGATAGGGGATGGACTCCATTAATACAGTAAATATGTGTATTAAATTGAAGTGTTGATACAACAAATATGTGTATCATTTGAAGTATGGAAGTGTTTTTATATGAATTGTAAATTTCATGTGAAATTGTGAAATATGAAAATGTGTTAATATGAGCCATAGTCTCATTGAATTGGTTGGCCAGGTTCTGAGCCATGTTTATGTATCGAAATTGTATAAGTAAAGAAAATTGAAATGAAACATGGACATGATTGTTATGGAACTGGATTGTGATATAAATTGGGTTATAAGTGTTAACCATCTATCAAATGCTATTGTTTTAGTCATTACTCATATTTGGTTTAGTATATCTCTACTGTGCTGTGGCTCACCCTTTATGGGACATCATTTTCAGGTTCAGGTGATATGCTACCTCCAAGGACGTAGCTTGGGAGGCTTAGAGATTGAAAGATTTTTGTTGTTATCTTTTTGTTGTATTACATGTAAATTCAAGCCGAGGGCTTATAGTGTATTTGAGTTAGTACTCTCTTTTGTGACCAAGTGTTGGCTTGGAAAGTTGTAAGCCCATAGGGAATTTACTTTTGTTGTCAACACACTACTACAAAAATAATTAAAGATCACACTTTGAGAAAAAAAAAGATCTCACTTTTATTGGAAGTGTGATAAAAAAAAAAATTAGATTGATATTTTTATCACACTTAATTTGATTGAGTGTGATGATATTTATTTTTTATGTCACTTTTCAATTAAGTGTGATTATATATATTTTTTAATCACACATTCTAATTAAAGTGTGATTATATATACACTACTACTTTTTAATCATATAGCGATCCCGGTTTCCCTTTGCTTTAATTGTTGTATCCGGACTTAGGTTCCGTGGAGTTGGGTGTTGTGTATATCTTGTTTACATCCTTTACTCTTTGTATTTGAGTCTTGGGTTGTGTTGGGCAGGTTTGAAACAGGTTGGTTGAGCTTAGAAACCAAAACTAGTTGCCCAGATTTTGGCCTGTCCGCTCGAGCGGAGCTTTTGACGCTCGAGCGAGGACCTTTTGTTGCTTGTCCGCTCGAGTGGGGGTTTTGGCGCTCGAGCGGGAAAATCACCCGTCCAGTATTTTCTCTGTAGGGTTGTCTGCTCGAGCAGGAGTTTGGGCGCTCGAGTGGGAGTTTGTGTGTGACGCTCGAGCAGGGATTTGGGCGCTCGAGCGGGGACCTGGTTCTGCAAAAGTGCTGGGAGTGTGTATCCGGCGCTCGAGCGGGGGTTTGGCCACTCGAGCGGGAGTCTGTAAGTGCCGCTCGAGCGGGGGTTTCCACGCTCGAGCGGGGCGACTGGGTTAAAGCTTCGTGTTTTGACATTTTAAAATCACTTTTTCATATCTCTTCTCTCTCATACTTTTCCAAAAACACCATTGTTGAGCTTCTCACTCTAGAACTCTACCTTCTCTCTAGGTATTGATCTAGTAGGAGTGATTTTCTCACCTTTGGCCTTTACAAAAAAGTTGTTGATCGTTGAGGGCTATCTTTTGATCCGAGAAATTTGTGATTTGGAGCATCTTAATTTTCGTTATCTTCTTCCCTTGGACTCCGAATTTGAGGTAGGGATTCCTATTCACTCTTATGGTATTTGACATAGATTTTTGGTTGTTTTGATAAAGTGTTGAAGTTGGGTAAATTTTGGGACTTAGGGTTTCAAAATGTTAAAAGAGGGTTTGGTTATTTTGATTCTAAAATGTGTATTTTGGGTTTCAAAATAATGGTATTGATGTTGGTTGTTGATATATGGACCATTGGGTCATTATTGGAAAGAGGGGTAGAAAACCCTAATTTGTTGTATAAATTAATTGGTATAATTAATTTGGAAAAATCGTTGTTATTTGGAATTGAGTTGGAAATAATGAAATTGACTCATTATATTATGAATTGATGGAGTTGGATTTATTAATCGCTCACTTTTGAAAACATTGATATTTTATCTGTTGAAGCTTTTATTATCTGTTTAGAAATAATTGTTTGGGCTACCGGTGGAGGGTAGTTTTGATTGTTGTAGACAATGCATGATGATTAGGCAAACTAAAACTAATCAATTGGATGTGTCATAGAGTATGACAGTTGATAGAATACATTAACGTTATGTATTGATTGATTGTGTATATGACCTTTGTGTATATACGTTGTGTGTATGGGAGAAGATAGGGGATGTACTCCACGGTTTAGGGGAAGATAGGGGATGGACCTCTAAACTGGATGTTGTTTGGGAGGAGATAGGGGATGGACTCCGCTGATACAGCTCATATGCTTGTCAGTTAATGTGTTGATATAGCTCATATGCTTATCTATGGAAGTGTTGATATAGCTCATATGCTTATCTGTTGAAGTGTGGATACAGCTTGTATGCTTATCTGTTGAGATGTTGATATAGCTAGTATGCTTATCTATTGTAAAATGGGAAACGTTTAATATGAGTCACTGTCTCATGTAAGTTGTTGGCCAGGTTCTGAGCCGTTGTTGTGAATTATGAATGTGATAAGAAATGGAAAATGAAATGAAACATGAACATAGTGGTCATGTAATAGAAATGAGTTATGAATTGATTTATAGGAAATGAGTTATGAATTGATTTATAGGAAATGAGTTATGAATTGATTTATTGGAAATGAGTTATGAATTGATTTATGGAATGGTCACCACCACTACCAAAAAAGCCACCCCCTTTGTTGGTACATCCAATCCAAATCCCCGAACTTCGAACTCTCTACCCTGAGGCAAGAGGGTTTTCACCCCACTTTATATGCCTCTGCCTGAAGCTCTAGGGGTCTTACTCAGGAAAGGACATCTGAAACCGTTGGAACAACGGCCTCTACCCGATCCCCTTCTTCCAAAGCATGACTCGGCTAAGTACTGTGCTTTCCATCAACAAACCGGTCATGACACTGACAGTTGCGTCCGTCTTCGCCATGAAATACAAAATCTGATTGACAATGTGGTCATCGTCGCACCAAGCTCTGCAAAGTCTGTCGGCACTTGATTAGTGAACCTGTGGGGAATAATGTGACTATGTGATCGGGGGATGAACCACCTGCGGGCGGCGTTCAGTTTATTTCAGATGTGGTGTATGGCACGCACTGTTTTGAGCATTTGTGAATGCTGGTTTTTGTGCGTTCTGGCTTGGGTATTGGGTCAGTTCTGTTGTTTTGTTTTGAGTCTGTCTCTTTGTTTTGAGTCAGTCTTTTCATACTGAGTCAGTTGAGGTCTGTCTTGTCGTATCGAGTCAGTCCTGTTGTGTAGGAGTCGGGTGATCCCAGGGGCGTTACCTCATATTCACTATTTTTGTTTTGTGTTTGTTTTTCGCTTTCTTTTGAGTCTGTTTCTGCCGGGGAGCCAGTTACACCAGAAGATCTAATTGAAACAGCAGTGATTTTCACACTCTTATGTTTGCTTCTGCCTTGTGCCAGTTATGCCGGAAGTTCTGAATGAGATGGCAGTATTTGACTAAGAACTCTATCTTTTCTGCGCCTTGAAGTCATTGCATTGACCTAAGTTTTTCAAAACTTTTTGAACACTGTGGTGAAAATGAAGAGGAAAGAATTCCTCGGGATTTGCAAAAATTTGATCAACTGAGAGGAAGAGCAGCGTGCTAAGCCCTTAATGATTGAGATCATGCTTGTTAATGTGAGTACTCAGAAGGATCCTGGCTTGATCCAGATTGGTTCTACATTGTCTTTCGCGTGAGCGATTAGTCGCTTTCTTAAAAGATTTCAAAAAAAAAAAATGTTTTGCGCGGTCCTGCGAAGACTTGTGTGGAATCGCTCTTGAGATTGTGCAGCTTAGGATCGCTCTCAGCCTCAAGACTCAACCCCCTTACTTTCAAACCTTGAACCTGGATTCATAATGTTCAACGGTCAACCGTAATGTGAGGCCTGTGTGGCCAAATTTGACGTAGCCCTTGAACAAGAGGCAAGAAAGTCAGATCAAGAAGGTCAGACATCGTCAACAGAAGCTTGCAAAGCTAGATCAGAAGCACCCCTCGAACTAGGGGCAAAAGAATTTCAAATATGCTCGAAGAGTCAAAGACGAAGATCGGCAAGAATGCCAAATCCCAGAAGGGGGGAAAGAAGAAAGCGTTGCTGAAGAACAACTGAGTTCCTATCCACAACACTAGGGGCAATTCAGCCCCCCATTGGATGGACTCCTGCATCATCAACGAACAGCAGCCACTCTCTTGGATTCAGACAGATTCGAGATCTCAGAACCATTTGACATGGACAAAGCTACACTTTTACCCTTGAGAGGCTCGCTGGGTCGAAAACCTGGAAGGGCAACCCAGGCAAAAGTGAGAGCAAGAAAAAAAAGAAAAAGAACAAAAAAAAAAATGCAAAGAATGAAAAAAAGAAAAAGAACAAAAAGAACAAAAAAAAAATGATGAAAAGAATTGAAAAAAAGAAAAGAAAAGAAAAACAAAGCTCGCAAGGTTGAAAACCTAGAAGGGCGGCCTTGGCAAAAGTTAGAGTGTAAAAGGTAAGGGTTAATACACGAGTGTACCTTACCCCGAACTACGTAAGGCTTGATTCCCATGTTTGGGATACGTAGGCAACTTCATTCTGAAGTCCGGCCATAAACACTTCCAAATCAAGTGTGTCCATGTATTGGTTTTGATGGTCCTCGCCTTCTCTGTATTCGAGAGTTCGGTTGTGATCATTACCATGAAGACTGATTACAATGCGCTGCGGTGCCATTCAGACAAGGGGCAACTTTCCGTTGCCATTCAATGCACTGCGGTGCCGTTCAAACAGGGGGCAACTTTCCGTTGCCATGCAGCTCTCTTTGAGCAAGGGGCAATTTTCCTCTAGATCCAAGGTTGTGCATCTCAAGAGTATGTTTCGTGCTTGTTGAGCATTGGCCGTTTGCAAAAATAGTTTTTGAGAATTTTTACTGAGGTTGACTAATTTTCTCGAAAATTATTCCATTTTTTTCCAAAATTGGACCATTTCTTGGACCCAAAAAAGGAAAATTTTCAGTGCTCATGACCTGACTTGCATGATTTCAAATCAGAAAATCGAACAAACGTGTTAATCTAACTCTCATATTGGTCAAAATTGTTTTAGTAGAAAACCAAAACAAAAAAATGGTCAAAATGATGAACTAGGGGCACAATTGAGTCAGGCTTCCTGTCTTTCCCCCATTGTCAATGCACTTGCCAGAAAGGGCACCATACTTGCCAAGAAGGACACTCTACCTGCCAGAAAAGGGCACAACAGAAACTAACTGTCACGACCCAAACCCGCTCCTATAGGTTTAGTGACGTAACCGGCCAGTAATCCGTGGATTACCTACGGCCTCCAGACAGATTAACAAATAATAAGGGGCTGCGGAAGCAATAATGTGAAATAAACAAGGTCCAATGAGCTGTGATGACATACATGGGACAGAAAATTTTAAAACTTATTTATATACATAAACATGCTAGTCAGATACATCCATATGTACAAAATATTTACACAAGTATGTCCCAAAATCCGACATTACAAAACACAACCACCAACTAGCATGATGTGCAAAACTGCCCAAACAACAGGCTTCAAGCGGAACCTCCTCGGGAGGCGCGACAGGTGGCTTGACCAAAACAAAGCGAAACAGAGGCCATCAACTCTGGCCAGGGTCTTGTGCCGGCTCACCTACATATATATAATAAACTGTGAGCGAAAGCCCAGTGAATAATAACAGAGTAAAGGGGTTAATGAATGATGTCCATCACAGACCTAGAAATCAGAGTTCATATCAGAAACATAATCATATTCATGTTCATATTCATATCAAAACAGATTCATGTACTTGTACAACATCATTTCCATAATCAGGTTTGTAACATAATCATACGTGGTACATCCAATAGCATTCACAAATCTGATGACCCATAAAGGGACCTGATGACCCATAAAGGGACAGCCTTGAAGGCTTTCTGATGACTCATGTGCACAGAGACGTTCTGATGACCCATAAAGGGACCTGATGACCCAAAAAGGGACCTGATGACCCATAAAGGGACCTGATGACCCATAAAGGGACGCATATCATGTAGTGCTAAGGATGCCACGGTTAACTTTCAGAATCTGGGACAATCATTCATTCATTTAAAACATAGCGTAGCATTTCAGAAGAGTAATCATTTCATGTCATAATGTTCAGAAAATATTTAACATTGAACATAACTTTACAAAGTTATTACTCACAGTGGGCGTTGATACAGATAGACGAAGTCAAAGGGGTCAAACAGACTGCGGCACGTGACCTACATAACACATCATGGATACACACTTTGAAATATGCACTCAAATTGTACAAAACTTGCACCCATGGTTCTAAGTGTGTACCTAACCCCTTACCCTTAATATGGAGTCTTAAACATGGCCTAGGAATGCCTAGGATGGAATGAGGGTGTAAAAATGCCTTAGAAAATGTTTTTCAAAAGTTGCTGAAAATAAGAGCCTCGCTCGAGCGAGCCTTCCTTCGCTCGAGCGAGCTTCCAAAATCAAAGGCTTCGCTCGAGCGAGAACTGCTTCGCTCGAGCGTGCGTCTGCGTGCGCCAAAAACCTGAAAGCTTGCAATTTACGCTCGAGCCACCATTTTCTTCGCTCGAGCGGAGCTCAGAACAAACGATGGTCGCTCGAGCGAGGAATCCTTCGCTCGAGCGAGGAAGCAAAATCTGGAATTTCCAGATTTGTCTTCCAAGTTCGAACCAAGCATTCAACAACCCAAAACTCAACCTCTTGGGCCCAAAATCTGGAAAAACACTTTAAACACAATGTATAACAAGTTTCAAAAGCCAATTTGCACATGCAAGGGCCAAGAGTGAGTCAATTAAAGCCATTTTTCAAACCCATTTCAAGAACAATTTGAAAACATGAAATGCATGAACTTTAAACCAAATTCAAGCCTCAATTCTTGCTCTAAAGAGCTCAATAGTTGGAGAACAAAATGAAAACATGGACTTTAATAACAACATGAGCATGCATGTACAATTTACCATGAATTAAACTTCAAAATGTACCAAAATGGCCATGCATGCATGAACTAGGCTCCAATTCAACATTATTAGACTTAAACATGCCTTAGCTCTACAATGAAGCATGAATGATGGAAGAATTGGTTTATACACAACATTGAGAAGATAAAAACCTTACCTAAGTCTTGAATGCAAGAAGAACAAGCTCAACTATGCAATCTAAGCTTCAAATCCTTCAATTCCCAAACAATTCTCTAGGTGAACAAGTTGAACTCACACTTTCCTCTCACCTTCTCCCCCTAGTCGGCAATGACCATGAAAATAGGCTGAGGAAATGTTTGTATTGAATGCAATAAGGCTCTAGAATAATAATAAACAATGGCCGCACTCACCATGGCAATTTGGTAATTATGCCAACTATGCAAATTAGCTTGTTTTAATCTAATTTAATCATACCTAATCACATTTGGTTAAATATACCATAAAATTACATAAAATCTAACGAGTTCAAAACACTAATCAATTTCGGAATCGGGTGCCGATAAGGCTTCCAATTTGCAAATTAAAGTTTAAAACTCAAACAGATAAAAACACAAAATTCATGCAATTGACATGCAATTTAATTCCGGATTTCCTCTTAATTATCATTAGGTATAATTAAGTCCCAATTAGCACTAATCAGGGTCGGGGTTATTACACTCTTCCAGAACCAGAGGCAGACATTGTCTCAATTCACAAACCTACAATCATATATTGAATATCAATCAATGAATCAATTGACTACAATTTACAATTTGATAGTTATGAAATATCATAGAGAAAAAAGTCAAGTTACAGTCAAAAATAAATTGATTACAATAGTAAACCATGATGCCCTACAAAGGCCTCATTGAAATTATAGATAAGGATAAATTAGATTTTAGAAGTTAATTTACAAATTACAAATGAAAGACTACAGTCTACATAATCATAAGCAACTTTAACTTAAGTTATGTTAATAAAAAGACAGAGCAAACAAACATTGAATCAACTGTACATGATGAACACTAGGTAATCTAAAAGTCATGTTACAAATTAATTGAGAACAAACCTGTATGAAATAAAGCTGCAAATTGCAATTTTCCTTGGTGGTATCTGCGCACTTTTCCTCGGTGGTATCTGCAAAAATAAATTACAAATTCAAAATTAGGTTGACTGGAAATGGAAAAATGGAAGAAGGGGAAAAATGGAAGAAGACAGAAAAATGGAAGAAGAGGAAAAAAAAAAAAACAGAAGCAGAGGAAAAAGAAGATGGAGGAGAAGAAGAAAAGGAGTCGAAGAAGACGAACAGAGGAGAAGAAGGAGTCGAATCGAACAGAGGAGAAGAGGAGTCGAAGCACAGAGAAGAAGAGAAGAAGGAGTCGAATCGAACAGAGGAGAAGAGGAGTCGAAGCACAGAGAAGAATGAGTCGATCGAACAGAGAAGAAGAAGAAGAAGAAGAAGAGAAGACGAAGCACATACCTGGACCTCGAATCTGGATGGAGGCTGCTCAGCCATCGTTCGTGAGTCGTGACCAACTTTCCCCCAATATTTTGCCCTAATCTGATGTCGTGGGTCTTTAGAAAAGGGAGAGGTGCATCAAACCTGTAATAAAAATATCAGAAATAAGGCAAAAGTAGGATCGTATTATAATCGCGATCCTATACGATCCTACGATCCCATTACCGATCCTACCGATCCTGTTCCGATCCTGAGCAAAATACGATTCTTCATGCGATCCAGATCGATTCTCCAAAATTGGATCGTAGGATCGTACGATCCTACGATCTGGATCGCGATTTTAACAATATGGCTAGCACCTAAGCAAAGCAGTCTAGCATCAAGTAGAGACAACAACCAGAGCATAGCAATCCCAGACATCTAAGGCAAAATAAGACCTCAGCAGAGCAGTAGATAGGGCCATAAGCAGATATTCAAACCAGTGGCACTCTACAGCATCTGATGCAGGACACACCAGAGAGCACCACAGAAGACAGAGCCCATAGTCGACAGTTCAGATCAAAATGTAAAACTAAAACACAGCCCAGATCAAAATGCAGAAGACAGAGCCCACTACAAATTTGACTTAGTTGAAATTTTTTTATTAACAACAAAAATAAACACAAAAATAAATAAATAAATATAAATAAAAATAAAAATAAAAAATAAAAAATAAAAATAAAAATAAAAAAACTGACCCAAT
>CM069907.1:8874536-8915126 GCA_036172215.1 Camellia granthamiana
TTCAATTATATGTGCCAAAAATACCTCTTCTGTAACATGCAGGGTCATACAGACACCATAGTTTTTTTTTGTTCTTTCTTTTTTTATTTTATTTTATTTTATTGTGATACAAACACCACAGTTAGATATCGTAACTTCTTATTAGATGTCTTACTTCTGTTTAAGGGAAATAAACAGATAAGGAAGAAGAAAAGGGAAAGGAAAACAGCAACAAACAAAACAAAAATTAACAAGGAAAGTTGATACAACACCTTAAACAATCGCTGTGAAGGGCATAAGTAGTAGTTATGCAATTGTTCTTACCTAAAAATGAAATGTGGTACAATGCCAAACCCCTGCTGCAGCTTTAACCCCAGAGTCCATCTCCCCCTGAAACAATTTGACATGGGATAATAAGTCAATTAATACAATTTGTGAACATGAAAAAACTGGGTGCAAAAATATCTAAAAATCACATAAACTGCAAGTATTAAATAAGAATCTAGTCTTCAATACAATATTAGATTGTCATTATCTAATGTTTACCAATATAGTACATTAACAAGTTAAATTGCTAGTATTAATTAAAAATCTTGTATTCATTCTTTTTCTTCTTTGGGTTGGGTAGGCAGAAGCAGCAAGAAATCCATCACTTCAAAAATTAAAGGAATATATTTATATAAATATCTCATAATTGACAAGGTTCCAAGTAGACAAAACCTCTGGGGGAGGGCCGTTTTGAATCTTCCTTGTAGGAGTCCTCATAGTGACAAACTCCTCAGCTGATGTAGGGTGAATACCCACTGTGGCATCCAATTCAGCCTTTGTCAAGCCAGCTTTCACAGCAACTGCAAATCCCTGAAATTCAATTGAACAAAATTCTATCAATTGTAAATATTGTAACAATTTCACAAAAGCACTGAACTTAGAGGCGGGAAAACCTGAACAATTTCTGGTGAATCCTCTCCACACGTGCAACCCAAGGGCTTTGTTTGTCTTTGCATATACTATAAGTTTCATGAACATCCGGTCTGGAAGTCCAGAAAGTGTAGCCTTTAAGGGCCTGAAGTTTGCTGTGAAGATATCAACATCACCATATTCATTTACAGCCTGCAAAAATCCTTAAATAATAAGCACAACAAGACAATTGAAGCTGTTGCAGATATAGTTCAAAATTTGCAACACCTGTTCTTCCGTAAGGCCGACTTGTCCAATAGGTAGCTGGGAAAACACAGCAGATGGAATAGCCCTACTCAAAGCAGATAATCTGGTCAGAAAGCTACTGGTCATGAATTTAAATCACCATTACTGAATAAATATTCAACTAAACTTTTTCCTTAGAAACTGGAATGCGATATAAAGCACAATCCAAGGGTTATCAAATAGCCTCCTAGATTCCCACATACGGATCAAACTAGGAAATGAACAGTCTAATGGTCATTAAATGGTCTCCTAAACTCCCACAAACCCAATAAGCTACTAACCGATGCATCCCTAGGAGCACTTCAGAGATTTTCCCACATGCTTAAGGCTATTATACAATTTATCACAGGATATGTAAAATACCTATGATCTGGTTTTGTTGGTTCATTCCTAAAAAGAGTTTTCTCCAATGCCCCTCCCTCCATTAAAGCAACTGGAGTTAAATTCACCCTATCTGTAACATCTCCAACAGCCCAAATGGATGGAACTGATGTACGGGAGAACTCATCAACCTAAAGAAACATTCAACAGAAAGCAATACAAGGAAACGCATCAGGTTGAAGAATTAGAGAGAGATAAAGAGATAAGTGATAAAAGTAAAAGAGAAGTCTAAAAACCAAAGACACTACCTCTATCGCTCCATTCTTTGCCATTTTTACCCCTACCTTCTCCAACCCCAAATTCTGCAATGGAATAGGAGTCCATGTATCAATCATTGAAAATTGGTTAAGCATACACATTTTCAGCATAGAATTCATATAAGCTCTATTAAGAAATTGTATGACTTCTCCATGCTAGATCACTTCCAACTTTATTAGGTTACCAATTTCTGAGCACCAAGTCAAAATTTGAAGTAAGAAAAAAATGATGACAGAGAGGAACCATGACCACAAGGCATGTGCAGAGAGAAGACAACCACAACATTAAAAAATCAAACCTTCGTATTAGGCTTCCGGCCTGTTGCAAACATAATATGAGAAAAACCTTCAACTGTTCCTTTGTTAGTTTTCAAAGATAGTGAACCATCTGCCAATTTAAGGATAGCCTGAGGTGACTCCTCTGTGTGAAATTCAATCCCTCTTAGAGACATTTGTTCTGCAACAAAATCTCTGACCTGTGGCAATCAAAGAATGCAAGATTTTTTAGCACGAGGAGAAACTTTTGTCCAAGTATGACTAACCAACTACATTAATGTTGTTTGTTATTCCTCACCTCCTCATCAAAACCTCTCAAAACCTTTTTCTGTCGTATGAATACACGGACGTCACTTCTCAAACCATTAAAGATACCAGCAAACTCAAGTGCAATGTGACCTCCCCCAACTATTGCGATTTTTTCAGGTCTTGAAGGCAAATCAAGGGCTGCATCTGAATCTATTGCATATTCACTTCCGGGAATTTCAGGAATGGAAGGGTGTCCCCCAACTGCAACTAGTATGTGCCTTGCCCAGTAGAGTTTCCCATCTACATCCACTGTGTGTGGGTCCACAATCTGTGTATACAGTCATACAAGTCAATGCAATAGTTACAAAAACAATGAAATGTCAATGGAATTTTTTTCCACAAATACTCGCTAAAATGTTATTATGGGCCACACAACATCCGACCTTTCCACGCCTTTCAATCAAAGTGACACCAGCATTTTTCAGAATGTTCTTGTAGATACCAATAAGGCGCTGCAATTCAGCATTCTTATTAGCCATCAGGGTGCTCCAATCATGCTTGGGTTCCGTTTCATATTTCCATCCAAAACCACGACTCTCTTCAAATTCATGAGAATATTTGGTTGCGAACACAAGTAGTTTCTTTGGTACACATCCACGAAGCACACACCTTCATGCCAAAAATATAACATTTGTTTACAAACAGAGAAAATTTCAGCATTGAAAACTTTAAAATATAAAGAATACTGATGATCTGTAATGAATTTGAACTGAATGAAAAGAAAATAACCTCATGCCTCTTCAATGTATAAGTAGAACAGACATAAAGGAACTTGCAGGTGTGCTATTCAAACATATTTGACAATGCCAGGTCAAATCAAATTCTTAAATAAAACCAAACAAATTCAAATTCAAATATATGCAGCTGATAACAATCTGGCTATTTTGATCTCCATATTGTTGTATCAAACACATACACCAGTGATGTAATATGAATAAAAGAATTACTGCTGCACATATACAACAATCACACAAGCAGACAATGATTTACATCTTTTTTTTCATATTTTTGTGTGCAAGAAACATCATCACTTCATGTGACTAAGGCTATCTATGCCATAGTGATGTTAGCTCACTTACTCTTATGTGATTCCAACTCCTTCCTAGAAAAATTTCCAAGAGAAAAATTACTAGTATAAAGAAGCTTCATGACATTCAATGGGGATTGGCAAGATTCATGCAAAATGTAACTGAAATTCTATCAGAAATTAGAAAACATCCCAATGCAACTGGCCCTTATTCCCGAAGTTTGCATATTTTATTTGAATATATATATGTTCTCAGCATGAATTTGGGTATCAAAAGTCTTTCAATCCTTTTGCCCACTGAAACAAAGACAATGACAGAGCGGCCTGTGATTGAGTGATAGTTTGATTGAAAATCATTTATAACATGAAATTATAGCAATTTAAACATACCAAGGTTTCAGACACAATCAACACAATAACCCAAGGTTCTTACTTCCAAAACCTGAACTTGTGTTGTGGGATATTATAGCAATATCTTTTGGTTATTCCTATTAACTGCACTTTCGAGATCAAAATGACAGTACAACTGCTTAACTAAAACTTTCTGATCACACTTCCTAACAGAATCAGACAATGAATTCCACAAGAACCATCAGTTGAAAATTCATAAAACACCCATTGACTTCTCATTACGGTACTCAATTACACAAACCACAGTCATGATTGCCACCAAACATTCTTTCCTCTCCACCAAGCAATTGTATCAGTTTAGTTTAGCTTCTTCTACAAAGCATTCTTAGAGCATCTCCACTCCTTAAATCAATTTTTTCATCAAATCCAACTGTGTATGGCCCATGAAATCCAACTGTCAAACTTCGTCGAAGCTCCCAATTGTTTATTAATTTAATAAAAATAAATAAATAAAATAAAAATAAAGTAAAATAAAATATTTGATTTTATAATTATACTTGCTAAAATGTAATCTAATTTAAAATTAGAAGCATTGTTCCTACAAAAACATAACAATGTGATTAATATATTGTTTGAGACCAAATCAAAACAACCATGAAATTTTCAAAATATTTGGGGTTAGGATGAAATTAAGGGAAAGGTAAGCCCAATGGTGGCATTCCAGCATAAGCCACCTTAGGAGAATTAATGCATGGATGGTGATTCACCTTGGTGCTTAAAGGATGAATAGCCTCCTTAGGCTTAAGTATAAAAGGGGGACTGCAGCAGTAACTAGGCAGTAGAAGAAAATAAATAAATAAATAAACAACAACAATAAACCAGTAAGTCAGTACGGAGAAGAGTCACTGAAATCAGAGAAAATAGGAAGAAAATAGTAGGGTCAATATTAAGATAAGTTATATTATATTTTCAGTAATCATAAATTGTTTTATTATTTTATAAATTATTTTATGCAAATCATGTTTTTTAATTGTATTAACATTCAATTATGTTATTCATTTTATGAGCCCTGCTTATTTAAAATTAAAATCTATAGATATGATTATTTAAATTTTGACAATAAGTATATAACCATTTATTTTTATAAGTACCACCACGGCGGTCCCATACCTTGGAGACTTAAATAACCATTAGCCCTCTGAATTGTCACTTTAGTGACGCTCTGACGGTCCCATGCCTTGGGGGACCTAAATAACCATTGGCCCTCTGATTAGTCACTTCATGACCCTCTGTCTGTCATAAATCCATTGATCCTCTATTATGCTCTGTATTGTGGTTTTGATTGTTTGTATTATATGTTTGTTATTCAAAATAATTTATTCGAACCAAACTATTCATTATTTAGCCTAAATAATTATCCATGGTGATTTGTATACTCTTATGCTTTTAGTATAATATTTCTCACTTTGCCATGTGCTTATAACTGTTGCAATCCTTTCAGGTGAAGAAACTTGAGGAATAATGGTTTTAGCTCAGATTTGATATAAACATCATGTTTCTTTTTTTTCTTTTCGTATTTATTTATTATCTGTTACATAAATAATAATTTCAATGTATGTTTCAGATATTTATCTACATCTTTTAATTCATTTTGCTGCATTATTTAATTTAGTTACTTCGAACTAATCTTAGAAATTTTAGAATTTAACTAGTTGGGAATCCAACCCTAGGCACTAGTATGGGGTCGTGACAGAAGCAGCGACGAAGGCTATGGCAAGATTAGCGAAACCGTGAGCAAAAGCCCTAAAATTAGGGTAGAAAAGTGAAAAGACACCATTGAAGACACAGAAGAGAGAAGGAGAGAGATAGAGGAGAGAGAGAGTTTGAGGTTAGGGTTTCAAGAATGAGAATGGAAGAGAATGGTGGGTATGACACAAATAGAGAGAGAAAGATGGAGGAGAAAGAGAGAGCGGTTTGACTATAAGAGGAACAGATACGCGTGGATTGTATAAGGGTAGTTTAGTACTTTTGTAGAAACATGTCCTTATGGACATTGTAATTCAATGGGTGGACTTTTAAACTGAAGAAATCTAAAATCAGATTTATGGACCGAGTACTTCACCAGTTGTCTGGATGGGTTTTTTTTTTTTTTTTTGTGTGTTATTTAAAAGAGAAATTTGGAATTTGATATGAAAATTGGGAAATTCTAATAGACACACCCTTGAAAGGGGTGTATTATATGCATCCCCTAATTATGTGATTTTCTTATTTAGTTATGATATTATTTTAGTTATGACTTATGAAATTTTTTAATTATGTCTCATATTGTATTTAGTTATGACAATTTTTTTTTAGTTATGACTCAAAAAGTATGAAATTATGTCATTTTCTTATTTAATTATAAGGTATATATGGTACACACCATTTAGTATTTCAATTGAAAAAAATTTCTCAAATTATTTTTGGATTTTTTTCTTCTAAAAAACACCTTTTTAAAAAATTAAAATTATTTTCCCACAAATTTTTTTTTAAAAAAATGATGAGTGTTTTTCTAAGATTTTTATTATTTTTATTTCCAAAAATATAAATGCAAAAATAAATTTTAAAAGCGATACCAAAAACAAGGCATATACAACACAGGGGCTTACCAAACTCTACTTTTGGCTCTCCTCTAAAAACCCTCTGCCCACTCTCTGCCACCGGGTAAATTTTCGTTCTTTGATTTTTTTGTCCTTTTATTTTCTGATTATATATATATGTATGTATGTGCTTATGTGGTTTAAAAAGCATGATTTTAAGCATTTCCTTGTGATTTTCCATCCCAAAATTGAACTATCGAACAGTAATATCATTGGGTTTCGTGGGTTATAGCAAGAGAAGTGAAGTTTTAAGAATTGCTTGAATATTCATCTTCTTTTTGTGTTCTTTTGTTTTTTCCCTTCTAATCAGTAGGGCATATTGGAATGAGCTTCTCTCTTGTTACTCCATTATTTCTTATTGTTGTTTTGATTATGTTATTCTCAGTTGTTTTTATGGTTCTGTTGTCATTGGTTAACAAAGTTGTGCATTATACAATTATTTTAAGCTTCTTGACAAACAAAACTACAAGTCGTGGCACACATGATGTATGTGCATAGAATTGTTTCCTTCTAGCAAGAAAAGGTTGTGAAGAGTCCCAATTGAATTCAAAATCTGTAAATTGAAACGGTTTTTTGACTTGTGTAGAATGTGTGGTTAATGCAAAATTTTAATTTTCATGTTTGCCACCAAAGTTTGTGAAACCGAATCTGCTATTTGTTGGGCAAAATTGGTACGCAAAAATAGCATGATGGAGTTCACAATAACTTGGGTGCTCACGTTATATAATAGAATATAATCTTGTTTTTATACAGTTTTTTTAATTTAGTTTTTTATTTTTTGTGGGTGTTGCCTAATTATGTGATTTTCTTATTTAGTTATGATATTATTTTAGTTATGACTTATGAAATTTTTAATTATGTCTCATATTGTATTTAGTTATGACAATTTTCTTTTAGTTATGACTGAAAAAAATATGAAATTATGTCATTTTCTTCTTTAGTTATAAGTTATATATGATACACACCATTTAGTATTTCCTATGAAAATTTGTTCTCAAATTATTTTTGGATTTTTTTTCTTCTAAAAAAACACCTTTTTAAAAAATTAAAATTATTTTCCCACAAAAATTTTTAAAAAAAATAAAATTGATGAGTGTTTTTCTAAGATTTTTGTTTCCAAAAATATAAAAGCCAAAATAAAATTTTAAAAGCGATACCAAAAACAAGGCATATCTAACATAGGGCTTACCAAACCCTACTTTTGGCTCTCCTCCGAAAAATTATTTTGGAAAAAAAATAAGTGGAGGTCATCTAATTTTGGATTTTCTTCTAAAAAACACCTTTTTTCGTTCTTTGATTTTTTGGTATGACGGAAAATGAAAATTAACTGAAACATTTTCTGTTGATCATAAAAAAAAAGTTTATTTAGGTGAAAAATATTTTTTGAACTAAACTCCTTTCCTACCAACAACATCAAATGACCTCCACCTCCACAATTCCTGCCCCATCATTATCGATGATGCTGCCACACCAACATTACCACTACTACAATCACTAAAACATTAATTTTAAGGTCACAATGAAATGTTGAAAAATATTTGTTTGTATTTGTAATAAACGTTTTCAGTGACAAAATATATTTTATCAAAACAAATAGAGTGGTAATTCTAGTGGTCCCAAAGCTAGCAAAGGTTGGCCATAAGTCACAAAAAAAAGTTGGAGTTGGTATTACTAAGCAAGTAATGCAACAGTTTGAGACTGGAATTGTTAGAGAGATGTAAGAAAAACCAACCCTGGTAGGTGGGTTATTTCTTAAGGAATGTGGCTGGAAATAAGTAGTTTGAGGTGGACACATGTTGAACTTTCAAAGTGGGCGAACTCGTACTGAGAGAGAGAGAGAGAGAGAGAGAGAGAGAGAGAGATTTCCAAGTCATCCAATACAAGGTCTACCCTCAGGCTCTGTATATTAACTTTCATTTTAATTTTGTGAAATATTGAGATATGATCCCATGCACGCATTTTTATAATCAAAATTTTCAATTCTTCATAGCTCCAGATTAAGTTATAGATGTAAAGAGTCCACTTTCAAGACAGACATTTAAGGGGAAAAAAATTTAAACATTGGGGAATGAAATCTTGTTACATTTACAATGAAAATTGATTGATTTTTATGGCCAATTTTTTAGCATGCAATTTTAGAAAATTTTAACTAGGGGTGCAACTCAGGCATATTTAGCTGGGTTGAGGGGTTGCTCAACTTGTGCTCAAAGTTGTCTAAACCTTCCCGAGTCCAACCTGTAGCCCAATTTTGTGTGCTCAAGGTTGGCTCAGGCTCAATATATTGAACTTGGGGATAAGAAACTATTGCACATAAAATTAACAAAAAAAAGTGGTTTCATTCACTAATTACAATTTTAAGTACAAACAATTGGCATGAACAACTAAACATAAAATCCAAATATGGTCCTACTTATGACAACAGTAGCACCAACAAAAAATTTATAATTGGAGTTAAAAAAAAAAATCCTAGGTTTGAGCCTTCTAGCAAAATAAACTTTGACTATTTAACTTTGTCAATTTAAACCATATTAGTTTGATTTCTTTTCAATTTAAACCATTTATCTGTTTTTGTTATGTAAAACGGTTGGGAAAACGATATTTTATTAAAAAAAATAGGAAAACGTTATAACACTTGGGTGTTTTAATCTATTGGAAGGTGTATTTAATCCCTTTATTTTCATTTTGGGAGCCTTTGGAGTTATTGTATGTTGGTTTTGGAGGAGAACAATCCGATTTAAACTCGTTGGGTTTGTTCGTTCGCGTTTGTTCTTGGCAAAAGTTCCTTGGAAACTTAGAAATTATGTTCTAGGGTCGACACCAGCCTTCCTAAGGGTCGACCCCTTACTTGATGAAATTTCTGGAAGTGTTGCTGGAATTTAGGTTCGACACCAGCCTTGGTGGTGTCGACACTTGTCTCTTGTTATTGTCCATAAGGGTCGACACTAGTCTGGGAAGAGTTGACCCTTGTATATTGCAGAATCTGAGTTTAGGTGCTAAAATTTAGTGTCGACCCTTCCTGTCCAAGGGTCAACACCTTGCCTTGACAACATTGTCATTTTTTCATGAAGGGTCGACACCCCACACCAGGGGTCGAACCCCTACATGTTTATTTTCAGAATTTTGGGTCCGAATGGGCCCTACCTTTGGGAGGGTTTTGGACTTATTCTTTTTATTGACCTTAGGGATACTTTTTTACTACTATAAATAGACCCAAACTACTTCTCTCTCATTATTTTTTTTCTCTTCTTTCTCCTTCCAAGCCTTGACTTCTCTCTTCTCTCTCTAACTCAAACTTTTTCACTTAGATCTTTAGATGTACCCACCTAGAGTGATCTTTTTACTTTGGTCCTTTGATAAAGATTGTAGATCTTGTCAAAAGCTTTTTTTTTATCTAAGAGTTTCGTGGTTTCATCGCCGGTGATTTTTGGGTTGTTATCTCCTTACTTGAAGAGGTACGGGTTTCTAGTTCTCCTTCAATACTCTCATTTATGGATAGATTTGTGGTATTTTCTTTATACAAATACAAAATTTACATTTTTAAGCATATTGATAAATCATGGGATTGGGGGTTTAGGGTTTGAAGTGTTGGGGTTTACTTGTTGGGTAATGATTTTGGGTTATGGATTTGGGTGTATAATTAGTAGGAGAATTAGAATAAAAATGTGCTTTTGTGAAAAGCTTTAATTTCTCTTAAAAACCTTAGTTTGGTTCATGAAGATGGGTGATGGTTTTGCTTAAATTGAAAGTAATATTGCGAAATTGAGGGGTTAAATTGCATATATACAGGTTTAATTGAATTTTGGAAGTGTTTAGAAATTTATGTAAAAGTTGCGATTGAACTCTTATTGTTGATCTTTTAAATTATGTTATAATATGAAACCAGATTTGGGTACATGAATTGTTAATGGTATGGATCATATGAGATTTGTGATAAAATGATGAAGTGAATATTTAAGAATTTTATTGTGTTATGTTGAATTGCATTGAGTTATGTTAAATTGTGTAAAGTCTAGGTTGAGTTAAGATGAGTGTGAGTAATGATAAATGGGAGATTGTGAAATATGACGGTGTTATTTGAAGGAGTTGTATCAAAGAAATTAATGTTGGAGATTGAATTCATAGCCTTGGGTAGTAATTGATAATCAATGTGTTGTGAAAATTGAATTTAAAGACTTGATAATAATATGAAAAAGTAAAGAACTAGTTTGAACCCAAGAATTGTGAACACATTAAAGATGAATCTTTATGCCTCTTTGTAATAAAAACAATGAATGATTTGATGGATAATAGAGATGGTGGTAGAACATATTGTGTACTTGTTATGTAAATGGAATTTTAACATATGGTGGATGTGTATTAAACTAATGTGTTACGGGAATAATGGAACGAATGTGTTACGGGAATAATGGAAAATGTGTTGGCATTGCCCACTAATTATAATGATGGATTGTGATGTTACCTTGGGGTACGTTTCCCCGCCGTATTTTGAGTCAGCAAAGCATGGCGTTTGAAATAGGTTCCGCTTTCCTTCCGGAGTAGCGCCCGATAAAGCGTGTGATATGTTGAGGTTGCGCGTTCCTTCCGGCTTATGACTGGTAAAGCGTAAGGTTCCACGTTCCTTCCAACTTGTGACTGGTAAATCGTGTGACTCATGGAGATGACTTGTCAATGGATCCGGTGTTGGATATGACATTATTTGAAAGAATAGAAAATGAAATGGTAATTGGATTAGAGGTTGGTGATGATAAACTCACTGGATTGGTTGTGTATATGGGAAAATTACGAGTCTTGTTTTGTTAATAATTGAGAAATTGAAAAAGGGTTTGTTATTCTTGTGTTATGCTTGAACTCTAATTGATAATGTAAATGTTAATGTGATGTAATCATTAGACAAGTAGAAGTTAAGTGTATGAGGATCGTCTTTTTTAATATAAAGGAAATTTGGATTTTGGTGTCATGTAGTTGTAGTAATTGGAAATAGTATAAGGGAAAAACGGAAATGAAATGAGGAATAATTTGGAAGCGGGTTAATAAATTTAAGATGATTACTTTCTTAAGTGTACTTATTTTCAAAGAGAATTTATGACTTCCTAATGATAAGAGACAACATTTATGGTAGGGAGTTTTCTTAAATGTTCAAATGAAATTTTAAGAAAAAGATACCCTGCATATAATATTTTAAACATACAAAACATCGCCTTAATATATGGTATCACCCTGCATGCATGATCATTTCTATCTATAGGATGGTTATTGTTTTAGAACTATAAGATTCATAGTAGGCAATTGAGATTCCTACTAGGCAATTGTGCTCACCCCTTGTTATTTCATTTTTCTTATAGGAAGATAATTCGGATTGATTGGTTGGAGGGTTAAGAAGTTCATGTATGTTTTATGTGTAATTTCATGGTAGATGTGAAAGAATTGAATTCTGTATATTAACGTTTGTAATTATTTATTTGTAACTCTGTAACGGAAGCTTGACGTGTATTATTATTATTATTATTATTGTATTCATTATGAGAGAGAACATGTATTATTATGTTTCTATTATTTAAGGATACTAGATATTTATAAATAAATAAAAAAAAGACCTAAATTAAATGCTTTTGGTAATGATTCCGAGTAATTAAAAATTGGGGCGTGACAAACATTGTGTATGGTTATACAGTATAATAGGATATATATTCAAGGTAAATAGACATGTGGCATAATATGATTGGAGATAGGACTAAATTGACTCAAATTGTCAACTTTGGGAATCAAAATGATAAAAATTAAAATTTAAGGGACTAAAATGATAAGAACGACTTTATGGACTAAAACTGTCTTTTAGCCCTATTGTTCCCGTTAACAATATACACGGACGTAAGAACTATGGCCAAATTGATTCAAATTGACAATTTTAAGAATCAAAATGACAAAATTGAAATTTAAGGGACAAAGATAAAAAAATCGCATACTTTAGGTATTAAACTCTCTTTTATCCAAGTTTTGATATTTGGAAAAAGAAAACTAGTGTTCACCCACTTGACAGTGCCCAAGAAAACCACCCTTATTTTCTATATTTTCTTTCACTATTACAAAAATAATTAAAGATCACATTTTGAAAAATGAAAATATCTCACTTTTATTAAAAGTATAATAAAAAAATTAAATTGATATTTTAATCACACTTAATTTAATTGAATATAATAATATTTATTTTTTAATATCACTTTTTTAATTAAGGCCTCGTTTGGCAAGTGACTTTTTTAGCCAAAAAGTCACTAAAAAAACTAAAAAGTCAAACATTCCATTTTCTCTCTACTTTTTGCATATCTTTTTATAAAAAACCAAAAGGTCATCCCAAACATATTATTTTTTTTACATCATATTTTAGTTAAAAAGTCAAAAAATTACTAAAAAAGCCTGTTCCCAAACAAGGCCTAAGTGTGATTATATATATATTTTTTTAATCACACATTTAACTAATATGGGATTATATTTTTTTATGTCACTTAAGTCTCATTATATCTTTCTTTCTTCTTCTTTTTTATTTTTTTATTTTTTAAATTTATTATCTGTGTCTATAATACATACACAGAACAAACCAGACAACAAACAGACCATCGTCTCGCCTCCTATCGATTTTGATTCAGGTCTCTCTCTCTCTCTCTCTCTCTCCCCCCATTTCACTCTAGCTCTAGGGTTTTTATTTTATTTTTTTGATGCTGTATAATCTTGATTTCTGTGAAATGAGTAAATGTGTTTTGATTTTTGTTCTAGATTTAGGGTTTTTATTTTTTGTGCAGAGGCTTGATCTGTTCTGCTAAGGAATAAATGTATTGATGGAGATTTGAAGTATTTTGCTGATTGATTACAGCAAACCTGAATGTTTCGAGTGGATTACAGAATTGCAAGCCGTCACACCATTTGAGTTTCGAGTGGAATCACTGTCTTGGGTATGCATTTCACCATTTTCCTTCCTTGTTCACTTGATTTATTTTAATCCATGCTCATATTTGTATTGATTGGGGATTGGCGTGAGTGCTGTAGTATGGTGTTTGTTTGGGTTTTTATTAATATTTATTGGTGTCATTCAAGTTGTGTTGGTGGAATTTGATAACATGATACACGTGGGGTATAGGTGTTCTCTTTGACAGTTTCAATGGGTGCTTCACTGTAGAAAGTGTAATAGTGGATGTTAAGTGGCTGTTCATAAGTGAGTGTTTTGGTGTTTAAAGGTTTTACAAAATAGGATTACATCTGCAGGCACATATATAAGTATCTTTTTTATATTTTTGTTCCATAGTCATGAGAGAAATAGAAACTAGAATTTCCCATCCGTAGTGTATGTTGTATGATTCTTGTATTATTGATTAGAGTAATTCATCTACTTCTGATTTGAGTTTCTTAAGGTGGTCCAATGAGTTCTCACCATTCCAATGTTATGGTTTTTTGTGATATGAAGGTAATTGTCCTGGTTGATATAGCTAGCCTAATCATGTGTGTCTTTGTTGATTGTGTTCTTTATTTACCAGCTGTGGGATTTCTTACTATACTGAGGTAGGAAAATCAGTGTGCTCTATTAATTGGTGTTCGTGAACCACATGCACTTGTTTGGTTGCTTTTGATCCTAGAATAGTTATGGACAACTAACTATGCTCTGACTTTGCAATGCATCGCAGTACTAAGTTTCTAGAGATAACTTCTCTTCTCTATTTTTGAGCATAGGTGAACTGTACATGGTTGTATGCAGCCCAACAGATGGTACATTAGTGGCAATGGGGTGGAGATGACAAAGGATTTCTTTGGAAGATTGGTCAAGGAGATTGGGCTTTTGAGCTACAAGGTATTAGTCACTGATACATAATTGGCTATCTAGAAGTTATCAAAATGCTTGGCTCACACCGACCGTCTTTCTAGAAGGCCTGCTAGGGAAGATTGTCACAAATCATCCACTGACAAATTTATTATTTTCATTTTTTTACCTTAATAATCTCTCTTTTCTTCTTCTTTCTTCCTACATTTTGTTACTTTGAAATAGTTTTTTTTATTATTTTATTTAAGAAAGTTATAAACTCCTAAATGTATAGAATGATTCCTTGTTTCAAGTTATTCATGCAGTTCCTGTCATATGGGGTTTGGCATCCTATACTTTTGTCATTATTTTAGATTCACATCAACTGCTACAAGTCATAGGCTACTAAGATTACATGTCATAGATTTTTTGTTTCTTATTTTTAATTTTCTTTTTTGGAACTCAAAATGCTGTCATTACATTTCAAAACAGTATTGTTTGAGAAAACTATATGTAAAGCCATATGGTTTATTGCGTCCCAAAAAAAAAAAAAAAAAAGTGAAGAGAGAGATTTTTATCCCTGGTTACAACATCTCTGATGATTTTCGTTAAACCTGACTTAGAAATGAAAGGGTAAATATGGTTACCCCATGGACAGCTCCATTTCCCTACTTATAATGCTCTTGAAGGGCCAAAACCAAAGATAAAGTGCTTACTTTGTTGCTTTTCTGATAGTGCTACTAGTTAAACATCTTAAAAAGTATTTTAGCTGAATGCCATTTTTAGCACATCAAAGTTATTGTTAATGGTTGTCCAATTACAATTTAAGTGTCATGTTGTCTAATCACAAAACCAATTTAAGTAGTATATGTCCCCTAGGGTTCCCAACAGTTTGGATGTAGTTCTCTTCCCAATAAAGAGGATAAATTTGAGTCTCCTTAACTTACCTATCAAAAGGAAATTATTTAGAATGCACAAGTCTTTTATACTTTTTAGGTGTAGGGAAAACAGAATTTATGGGTTCATTCATACTTATTATGGTGATCTTGAGTTTCGGTCAAATAATTGACGACCTGGTACTTTAATCATTTAATTGCATGTGTAGTTGTCCAACCTCATCTTGGACTGCAAATGATTTTGTTTAGCTGTCTGCATATTTCAATCCAGTATGTCATGATTTTATGGCTCCAAAAAAAAAGTTCATGATTTTTGTTTTAAGATGATTTCTGTTTAGTCCAATTTTTCTCTGCCTTCAATCACTGTAGCATAAATTGGTCCATGATTCCTTAATCCTTGTGCTTTAGTTGAAGCTTTTCAAAAACCGTGCAGGTCATTAAAAATCTGTGTCTAGTTTAGCCTTTAGTACGGATGGACAGTTGTTTGCATCTGGAAGTTTTGATGGACTCGTTCAAATCTGGGACATAAATTCTGGGAATCTCAAGTGTACGCTTGATGGTCGTAATGGGGGCATTGAGGTGAGATTTTATGACTACTCTTAGTGTTTTTTGTCACATTGTTAATGTATGAAGATTGAGTATGAACAATCTGGCTACACAGTGGATCAGGTGGCATCCAAAAGGACATTTGGTCTTGGCTGGTTCGGAGGATTCCATTGTTTGGATGTGGAATGCTGACAAAAGTGCCTATCTTTATATGTTTTAAGGTCATGCTAGTAGTGTGACGTGTGGTGATTTTACACCTAATGGTACTATCCTAGTTTTGGTCACAACAAAATAGAAATTGTGCTTATATATGTATATTTAAGGATTTTCATTCAGAAACTAAATTTTAGAGGTATGCACTTGTTTCCTTTTAAAGATTTGTGTTCTGTTTTGTCCTGTGCAGGTAGTACTTAACATTCAATTTTTGTGCTAAATTCATAATAGTGTAATTACATGCTTGATGTGCTGCAACATATCTTTTTGTGGAAATTTGAATGGTCGTAATATGAAATGCTTGAAGTTAATGGGGGAAGATGGGCCTTATCCTCCCTAATACCCATGGTCAACACGTGATCTGTTGACAAGGCATAATGTCTTGTTTCAAGATACCTATAAAGTTTATGATGGCTGAAAATCCTAAAAAAAATGAATTCCAGGGCCAACTCAAATGAATTGTGAGCATGGCTTTCATGCCTAAAATGGAGTCCATCATGCTTGCATGTTGGTGTGGTTGAAAATAGCATCAAATAAAATGAAAAAAAAAAGGTGAAATAGGATTTCTTTGAAACTACAGAAAGAAAGCTTTGTGCAAGCAAATTACTAAAGCAGGTACGAGTTATAACCAGCAGAGACATTCCGATTGCCTCTTTGTCCATTAAGTTTCTCACGGGTGTATTCTTCTGCCTTTGCAAAGATGCAAAGTCGTATGTGCAAATTCTGAATGTGATCCAAAAAGCAATTTTGGATTTTGAGGTCTGCAATTGTAGCTTCGAAGCATGGCCACCTTAAAATTTCAAGTCTTGAACCTCTAATTATTGAGCTAATGATATTTCAGTTTAAGGTCTAATTCTCGATTTTTTAGGGTGTTAGTTGCATCTGTTAAAGACCCATCACCAGCAATGACAGCATCCAGTAGCATTGATTCATGTCAAAATTATATGTAAGAATATAGCACATGCGTCTTTTTCATGTTTCTACTTTAATCTGATTATTTCATTTGTGTTTTTGGTGCCATTTAGAAACTGCTTTTTTTCTATTAATGTTATTCAACAAAAAACGTGAAACTGGATGAACGGTTTTTGAGTTCTGGGATGGTTTTGTTTCTTTCTAAACAGAAGAAAATTTGAATTTTAGGCTGGTGGCATTTGTTTTTTTGGATTTTGCTATTCATTATTGACGAAGAATGTTCTATCTTTTGTAGGTCATTCATATCACACTGAAGGATTGACATGCTTAACAATAACCTCTGATTCAACTCTTGCTCTTACTGGTTCTAAGGACATCCCTGTTCACATTGTGAATATAACTACTGGGAAGGTGTGAATTCTTGTTGCATTTAGTACATTTATGCTTTTGTTTTCTCATTCTCATAGTTTTGTTTTGTTTTGTTTTTTTTTTTTGTTTTTTGTTTTTTTGTTTTTTTTTGGGTTTGGTGCGTGTGTGTGAAGACTTGAGACAAATGACATCATTTGGCATCTTAGGGCGTTTGCTTATCTTGGTATTTTGGGCATTGCTACATAAACCCATGTCGCTCATTTTGTTGGAAGATCTCTCTCTTGGGTTTCTGGTTTATAAGCCTCATGAATCATAGATGTTTGTGCACACTAGCGCCTTGTTCTATTGTATCAGCTATTCCCTAGTTTTGGTCTCTAATAGTCAGGGATTAGAGGATGCTGCGAGGGTGGGTAGATGGGAAAAATGCCTAGCCTTGGGTATAATATGGTCTTAGACTTGAACTTGCATAGGGTTAAAAACGAGCCGAGCTGAATTTTAGTATGTTTGGACTTGTTTATTAAGAATTTATCGAGTTCAAGCTCAATTTCAATAAAAATTTAACGAACTGAGCTCGAGTCGAGTTGGCTTAGGCATGACTGTAGCTCGTTGCCTATTCATGAGCCTTAGCGAGCTAAAGAAATAAATTCATACTTGCATATAAGGCTATAGTTAAAATTGAAACTTTGATTATAAAATTATATGTACAATATATATAGACATACATTGGAGGGGGTGGCTGAGATGTTATGTATGATGAGCTTGGGTAGCCTCTACTTTTCGTGTGCTTGTTTATAGCTTGTTTGGCTTGAGGCTTGTCTGTTATTGAATTGGAACCTCACCAATTTTCTATTGTTGTTTTGAATTATGCAAATGATTGGTCTTACCATGGGTGCCAACATAGTTGGGATGTGTGGCTTTGACAATGATGCATTTTAAATCCGAAATTTTATCTTGTATATCTTTTTTTCATCAATAAATTCTCTTTTACTAATAAAAAAAAAGTAGCAAAAAAATACGCTGACTATCCAATTTTTATTCTTCTTTCACATGTGCCACTACCTATAAATTATTTTGTAGTCAAAGTGCATAAAACATAATAATCACATTATCTCAATTATTTTGATTGAAACACACATCTTTGTACATTTCTTGCCTTTATTTTGCCTTTAGCCCAAAATTATGTCTAAAGAAGAGGCAAATTTTGCCTCTGAATTAATTTGTGTTTTTCTCAGGTTAGAAATAGCTTGGAGAGATGCAAAATATGGTCAAAGAATTGAAGGACTTCGTGCTTCAAGTTTTTTAATTTTTTTAATATATGTAATCACAGTTAAATATTTTTTTATTAATTCCTTTGTATATATACTTTTGAACATTCTACTTTAATTTATAAAATATATGACGTTATTCCATTCAATATGTGGTTGTGATTAAAAAGATAATATATAGTGTGTATTACATTCTTCAAATGCGTACAAAAATAATATTGATTATTCTTCAAATATGTCGAACTTTTTTTTTATCACATGCATTAACTGTGATGAAAAATGCATATAGTGTGTGATCTTATCTCATTTTTAATCACATGTTTTATATGTGATCTAAATATTTATTATTATAGGTTTTATTAGTTATACATTACACATAAAAAGTGTGATCTAAATGTTTATTATCACATGTAAAAAATGTGATCTAAATATTTATTATCACACATAAAAAGCGTGTTCTAAATATTTATTATCACACGCATAACGTGTGATAGAATCATCTTTTAATGACACTCAAAACGTGTGATTAAAAATAACACTTTAATCACTTCCAAATATCACACTTTGACAAAACTTAAAACATGTGATTAAATATTATATATCACACATAAAAAGTGTGATCTATTTATGATTTTATAGTAGTGTTTCTTCACAACTTTACAAATTTTTTCATAAATTTAAGATCGAAATACAATCTTAAGATTATCCAAGAAATATCTGATATCCATTTATTTAAATTGTTTTTAGAAATGTTAAAGTAAGTTTTGCAATCTCTAATGGACCCTAAAAAGTGGATGAATATATCTTGTAAGTTTAAAGCTAAACTAAAATGATATCATTTTAGGATGTGTAGTTTAAAATAAAAACATAATATTTTAATGTTATTTTACTTTAATTTTAATGTTATGTTGTTGAATAATGTATTTCACAGACATGTTTTACTATGGTAAAAATCATAACAAAATCATTATTAAAAAAATGACAATACTAAAAAGTTGCAAAATAAGAGAAGTACGAACTTCTTACAGATCAAAAATTGTTGATTGAATTACGTAGTTGGTCAAAAGAAAACTAGTTTGAGAAGAAAAATTATCCAATGCTCCTGTAGATAATTCAAAGAGAATGGCTTCTTTCCAATTTGAATATGGACTAAAGAATGTTGTTTGGGCACTCAGATTGTCTATCCATTAACATATTATATTGGGTCAAGTTTTTTATTTAGATCTAATTGTGAATTTGTAAATAAATAGACAAAATCTTAACTATTAATTTATAAAAAGTGTCAATGTGACAAACATCTATTGCTTGTACTAAACTAAACGTCCAGTTTGAATATCTGGTTTGGTTGTGGAATTCAGACATTCAAACTGGAGGAGCTCCGCCCATAGCCAGAAACTGAAGGGAACAACAAGACACATTAAGATCAATTGACTTACAAATAACTGCCATCTTCTTTTTTAATGTTTATAACAATCATTTAGTTAATAGTTTATTTTATTGGCAGAGAAAAATACAACAATATAGTACACCAAACTATCACAATTGAAAAAAGTAAACCCTACTATTGATTGTATTTCCATGATTCTTTTCTTGCTTATGAATAACATTTCCAATCAATACTCTCAGAATCACCATTTTCCTACTGTAATTAATCACAAAATTCCCACATCTCCATGGAAACAAGTGCTAGACTATATCTCCAGTGTGATCCCTTAGTCGCCATTGAATTGAGAATGTTTTTACCTCCCAATAAGCATCTTGGCAATATTTTAAAATGGAGTAACACATCATTATTTTCAGTGCAAATTCTCTATCAAGTAGCCAACAATTTTGTCATTCAAAAATGATTAAGAATGAAACAAGGGGAATGATTTGAGTTGTAACTTTTAAGATTGCATTTTAGAGTTAAAAAACTCAGCAAGGCCAAGTTTGACTAAAATCCAATTTAAAAGCAACTACATAAAAAAAATACAAATCCTTAAAGGTTGCAGGAAAAGAAACAAGAAGGAGTCATGATATGCAACTCTTATTTGACTCGTGCTTTAAGAAAACTAAACAACATAACAAAGCTTTAGAACTTAATACAGCAACAAGGGTAAAATCTTTTGAAGTGATCCTGTATAGCTGCTATCCGAATGCACATGGACTCAAATGCAACAGCTACATGAGGCATCCCTTCAAGTGGACACCATTGCTTTATTGTGTTACTTAATGGAACTGATCTAGTTTTGAAATAAAAACATTAGCAACTCAATAATAGCATATACATAAAAACCATAAAAGATAATTCAACAAAGTAATGCTTCAAAGATAAATTCTACTTACCTAAATGACGCCATTTGTTTTTTGCTGATTTCTTCCTTTACTGCATCAGTGGGCACTCTTCTTGGACCTTTTCACCTTCTTATATTGTTTTCTTTCAACAATTTTCATCAGGCATTGTGAACTTCGAGTTACAAACATAAGATATCCCATAACCATTCTAAATACAAAGCCGAATCCATACCCCATCACAACAACTTTCCAGTTAAATCCGCCCTCCGAATCTAAATTTTCATCTTGTTGGAGTGTTGGTGAAGGTGGCAATGGCTGTTGTTCCTCACATATCTTTGATAAGGGGAATCAACACATGGCCAAGTTCCCAATGTATGAATCATTCCCAAATGTATTAAATTGGCTCTCTTAAAGAATTCGTCCCACTAGTTGGTTATCTGAAAGATTTAGTACCTCAAGAAATGTTAGACTTGCCAGTTGCTGCGGAATCTTGCCAACAAACTCGTTTGAGGAAAGGTCCAATGATTCAAGGTATGTTAACTTTCCAAGTGAAGTTGGGATATGGCCTGTAAGGTTGTTATGAGATAAGTTAAGACCTCGAAGCGAATTAAGCTTCTCAATGGATTTCAGAATCTCTTATTGGAATTTGTTGCTTGATAAATCAATGATTGAGAAGGCCGTTAAGATTCTTGAGTATTCAATTTCATATCATTTCATCATTACCACCACAGAATCTTGATAATAGTATTCACCCATATATTTCAATTTCAATTCATGTTCATCCACATTCGTCATAGCTTCAAATTGTTTGATATAGTTTGTTGGCAAAAGCCCAGTGAACTCATTGTAAGATATGTTGACAATTCTCAACTTAGGGAGCGGATGTTTGCTCTTGGTCTTGAAGGTGCCTATGTGACCATGAAACGTATTAAACCTCAAGACAAGAACCTGCAATTTTGTAAGAGTTTCCAACCAGTGGGGGAATGTATCATTTATCTTGTTTTTTCCAAGATCTAGAACTTCTAAGTATTCACAATTAAGTAAAGATCGCGGAACTTGTCCTTCAATTTGGTTGCCATTCAAGTTAAGATTCCTTAGCAAATTGCCTTTGGTAAATGTTGCAATAAAGGTGCCAGAAAAGCTATTGATCTCTAAATTCAGCACCGAGAGACTGTTGCTCAAGTTTCCCAAACATTGTGGAATCAAGCCACTCGAACTGTTATTAGACAGATCAAGAACTAGAAGTGAACTCAGACCGCAAATCAATGGAGGGATTTCCCTGCTCAATTTATTGTTTGAGATAGAGAAAACAATTGTGGTGTTAGGTGGAACAGGGAGTGGTCCTTAGAGTAAGTTGAAGTGCAGGTCAATATACCATAGATTCTTCCATGGAAGATGCTCTAAACTTATAAGGAAATTATGAGAAAGATTTAAATTTTGCAATGAATCTTTCCCCACATTGAATAACCATTTTGGAACTTCAGCATGAATTTTGTTGTTTGAAAGGTCTAGAGAATGCAATCTGGTTTGTTCTCTCAAGAAGTTTAGGAATTCGCTCAAGTTGCAAGAAGCTAATCTTATAGTGTCAAAGGTGGTCAAGGTAGAGTTGACATTGTTGTTGATGTTCAATGAGAGACCATTATATGAGAGATCAAAATAGGACAAATATTTTAGATTAAACAGCTTATCTATCTCCACTACACCACTTAAGTTATTGTTACTCAAATTTATAACAACCAGTGAAGGCAGAGCAAACAACAAAGATGGTATTGTACCAGTTAGCTAATTTCTAGAAAGAAACAAGTCAATAAGTTGGCTCATGTTGCCAAGGGAATCCGGTATTTGTCCGTTCAAATTGTTTTCGTCAAGATACAAGCCATTAAGCTTTACAAGGTTTGAAATTGATGAGGGGATTTGACCGCCGACACTGTTATCCACGAAGCCTAGATTGGTGATTTGTGTAAGGTTCCTAATAGAAGTTGGAATGGACCCTGAAAAGTTGCAATTAAAGAGGTACAAAATATTCAAGGCTTTAAGATTGTTGATTGAATTAGGCAATTGGCTAGAAAAACTTGTCTCGGAGAGATCAAGAAACTGAAAGGAACTAGTCACATTGAAGTTTGGAAGTTTACTTGTGAGTTCCAAATTTTGCTGTAGTTTGAGTTCTCATAGGTTTGGAATGTGAAAAATGTTATCTGAGAATTTCTCATGCAATAGACAATAACCAAGATTGAGAGATGTCAAAGAAGATAAATTTAGCAAAGCATGAGGTAAAGGTGAAGAGATATTCAACCAATCAAGGTGTAGTTCTCTTAATTGGGTTAGGTTTCGAAGGATCATATTGAAAGTGTGTTGTTCATAGTAACAATAATAATAATCATTTAAATAAGAGAGATCAAGGGAAATCAATTTGGATAGATGGTAGATTTTTGAAGGAATTCGGCCTGTAAAATTAGAGGAAGAGAGGTTGAGATGGGTCAAACTTGCAAACAAGCCAAAATCAGGTGAAATTCTAGAAAAATTGAAGTCATTGAAGGCAAGATTGAGGCTTTGGAGGTGACGAAGGTGGAAGAGGGTGCTGTTGGCTTGCCGTGAAGGTGGCTGCAACTAAGGTCAAGTCCAATCACATGACCATTCGACCAGTCGCACGTGACCCCCCGCCCACGAGCAGCAATTAGCACTCTCATTCCAGAACAACATTTTAGGATGAGAACTAGATCCACAATATAAAGAGGCATTAGCAGTTATGGTAAATGTTGTTTTAAATTGGAAAAGTGAAAATCTCTGGTCCTCAAGGCAGGTATGGTGTGCAGAAGTACAAGAAGAAGAAGAAAACAAGAGAAATAGCAAAAGAAATTGATGAAGAAACATAAGCCAACTCAATTTGTTTTCTTATAGGTAGGAGGATTCAGAGAGAGAGAGAGAGAGAGAGAGAGAGAGAGAGAGATGAAAAGCAGAGGAGAGTAAGAAGGATAGTAGTTTGATTTGATGAGGGAGTAGGAATAAATGTATTACTCATTCTTGTACACACTGCTAAGTCTTTCTATGGTGGTGGTGGTGGTCAAGCACGACAACTATGTAATTTTTTTATCCATCAGCCATCATGACTTTTAAGTTCACAGCAGCAAGTCTTTTGTCTTTAAGTCCAGTGGTCCCAAACTATTAGTAATGGTTTTCCATACACCAAATGAGAAATTATATTGGTAATCTTTACATTTTGTTCTTTGTGTGATATTTAGTCTGAATAATTTCAGTAAGCCCGATTTTGAATTCTTGATTTTAAATTTTGTGTTAATTTGGTTCAATTGATAATACTAATTAGGGTTCTTGAAATAAAATGTTATTGAATTGATTGAAGTTAATTCATTGAATTAAACAAGTTTATAATTTTTTGTCTATAAAAGCATAACACGTGTCACTCATGTGCTCATTTTTCGTCAAAAAAAAAAAAACTAAAGTTGTAATTAATTAGACTAAATTGAGATAAAATTATAAATTCAGATCAAAATCGAATCCATTGAAATTATAAAAATAAAAATGACATAAAAGTAAAAATATAAAGACTGCTAATATAATTTGTTTGAATTAATTAAAAGTTGGCAATTTTAAGATTGTTTTGCTTTTTTATAGCATAAGTTTAAGATTCATTATTTTTTGTTGTCTCAAAGTTTGAAAAATAAATTTGACATGATATTGTACTAAAAGTCTCATGATTCACGATTCATTTTATTGAAAAATCGAAAATCACATTTGTCACTAAAAATTTACATAGTCCAAAATAATATAGAACTCAAAACACAAAGACTAGTGGTCCAAATTATTTGCCCAAATATATTTTAAGCGTTGATTCTAGTGGTCCCAAAGCAAGTCAACAAGGTTGGTCGTAAGTGAAGAAAAAGTTGGAGTTGGTATTAGAAAGCAAGAGTGAATGGAACAATTTGTTAAAGAAATGGAAGACAAACCAACTTTGGGTTGGTGGGATAAAAGGGAGAAATATTTCAAAGTCATCCAACCAATACGAGGTCTAGCCTCTGGCTCTTTATATCAACTTTAATCAAACCTTTCCCATCATTATGTCATAATTTTTTCCATTTTTATTTTGGTTAATTATTGATCTTATGTACTCATTTTATGATCAAAATTTTCATTTCATCAGAGTTCCATATGAGATTATAAATGTGAAGAGTCTACTTATAAAACAGTTGTTTAGATTATGAATTTAGATAAAGATTTAAAAAGAAAAAAGGAAAGGAAAGTAGAGAAAAAATTTAACTTATATTTAATTCACATTTCACTTTTTTTTTTTTTTTTTTTTCTTTCCTTTCCAAATCTCTATCCAAATTTATGATCCAAACATAAGATAGGGAAAAAAAATTACACAGGAAAATGACATCTTGGTACATTTGGAATGAAAATTGATTGATTTGTAGCACATTAGGATTTTAGTATCAATTAAGGTAGCTCATAATTTTTAACTTGGGGTGCAACTCAAACAAATTCAACAAGTTAAGGGTTATCTAAGTAGTGTTGAGTGTTGTCTAACCCCGCCCAAGTCCAACCTCTAACCTAATTTTGTGTGCCCAAGGCTAGTTCGAGCTCAATAAATTGAACTTGGGCTAGGCCCGAATTACCCACAAATTTAAGTTGAATTTTTATAAAACATCCTAACAAGTAACAAAATAAGAAACATAAGTATCAACTATGAAATAACATCAAAACAAATTAAACATCCTAGCTGTTAGGTTTTATTCTTGGCAATCCCGGTTGACAAGGATTTCTATAAGAAGTTGGTTTTCTTTCAAAACTAGGATTACTTTTGATTTTTATAAGGAATTAGTTTTCTTCCAAAATTAGGATTACTTTGGTTTTCTATAAATAGTTGGTTTTCTCCCAAAACTAAATTAATTCCTCCAGATTTTCTTTTTGATTCTTAAGGTTTATATCTGGGGATATTTTATTAGTTTTCTTTGATGTTTTATTGAGTATTTAACTCATGGTTTAAAGAGAGTACATCAAAGGTTTTGTTTGTTATATACAAGAGAGAGAGAGAGTTGTTCTTCGGTGGATTCTGAAGAATTCGAGCCTGAAGCTTCGGTGGATTCTGGAGTGGCTCAGCGTAAAGACAATCCCGAGGTGAAGACGGGGTTGGAAGAGGCACATAGAGGTTGGTTCAATTAGGCGTGGATTCGCTAGGTAATTGAGAGTATACCTGTGTAATTCCTTTAAATCTTTTTAGTGGATTGTTTTGTAGCTGTTGCCTGTGATTTTTTAATCACAGTTGGAGGTGTCCAATTGTGGTTTTTCTACGTTAAAATCGTTGTGTCGATTTGTCTTGATTGTTTGATTGGGATTGTTATATTCTGCTTAAAATTAATACATAATCACAAATCAACATTTAGGGGATTTCTAGATTTTTCAATTGGTTGAGCAGGTCGTTCTATTTTTTTAAAAAAAAATTCTTTTAGAACGAGATCTTGTTTGATTTGTGATAATGGATTCAATTCGTGAGGGAAATTCTATGGTTCGACCACCCTTACTTAACGAATCCTCGGAGAGTGATGATGAAGAGCTTGAGCAAACTTATGAAAAGTTGTATAAGGAGTCTCTTAACTTATTCAAATTAAATGACAAACTCACAAAGAAACTCAAAGCATGTGAAAGTGAGAATGTCAAACTTAAGGAGGAGATTTCCGAGGCCAGGATTGATGCCATCAAGATAGCTGATGATCGACAAGCTCTTTGTGCAGAACTCTTGACTTGTGAGACAGAGAGGAATGAGCTACAGCAAATCTATGCAATGTATGAAGAAAAGATTGAATTTCTCGAGATGTCTCAAGTTGCCTTGGAAGAACTAATGATCAAGAAAGAGGAAGAGCTCAAGTGTGCTATGGCTACCATTGGTCTTTGGAACAGAAGATCAAAGACTTTGGACAATATCATTGGGTCTCAACAAATTTGTTCTGACAAGAGTGGCATTGGCTTTGGTGGTAAGAAAGAGCAAAAACAGAAGACTTCCACATCTTGTGATACAAGAACTCAAGGAAAGGAAAAACAAAAAATTCAACATGAGGATAGATTTCTCAAACTTCCTAGAGTTGGTAAGGCCAAAGAAAAGAAGGTACACTCTGTTTTTATTTGTCATCATTGTGGTATGCATGGTCATATTCGCCCTTATTGTTATGAATTGCATGGGAGAATGTCTCATAGAGATGGAAGAAATTCTAATATCTCAAGGGGTAGGAGACACTTCATTGGTCATAAGGAGGTTAATGGTCATAATAAACCTTGCTATTTTGATTTGCTTGAGACCAAACATGAACAGAGGTTGTGTTTACCTAGACCTAGGAATAGGAAGTTGAAAACCATGTCAAGACGGGTTCTCATTGAAGGGGAAGGGAACCATAACGTCAAGACACTACCCAAAAACCGCAATTCTCACAACTTTATTTATACTAAAGCGGTTTGGGTGAGAAAATTTGACTTGTGTTAATTTGTTTATTTGTTTTAGTTTTTGAGTTTCTGTGTGTTTTTTTTTTTATGAGAAAAAAATGTGTGCATGTTCGTTTTTTGTCTTGCTTTGGTTAAGAAAAAAAAAATCCAAAAAGATTTTCTTAGTATGGTTTTGCAAGCTTGAAATTTTTGAGTGGTCCTTAGTGCATATTGGAATTGATGAGAATATCCATTACATGTTACCATGTGTGTACTTTCTGTGGTCATTACTCATTTTGGAGTGTGTGTTTTTTGATTAGTATGTCTCATTCTGTATACACTCTTGGATTAGCAAATTTTGGAGTCTTCCATCTTAGTGATCATTTTTTTTCTATGAACTTCTGGCATTGTATCTTTTGCTTTTCTAGAGGAATTGACCTATACTAGCATATCATGGGTGATGTTGAGTCTCTTAACCACCTTCCATCTTTTTGCATCTCCATGGCTTTCCCCTCTATTCTTTGTAGTCCAGGCATGAGGAAAAGGCTACATCAAAGTCACCAACCAGGCCATCCTTATTATATCCATGCTTCTCTGGTTCGGTTTCCATACTCTTGAGCGTGTTAGCCGCCAATGAGTGTGCAAAAGAAAGAAAAAAAAATGTGTAAAAGAAAGAAAAGAAAAAAAAATGTGCAAAATAAAGAAAAGAAAAAAATTGTGAAAAAAAAAGACTCATTGATTGAGGGGGAGCCTCCGTCTTTACTCACCAAATACCCCTTAATTCCTAGTGGTTTGACTTTCCTTAGTTGTGCTTAGATTCTCTTGTCGGAGGTCCAGCTATCAGATCACTACTAGGATTTGAATCTCGTGTTTGTCGAACTCCAAGAGTCACATACACACTTTTCTCATGGGATCTACGCTTTTCACATAATGCATCACTTCCTTTTATGAGGAATTTTCTGAAGGCTGTGCACATTGTGTTTTCAAGTAATTGTGCTTCTTGGATAATCTTGTGTGTTTCAAGGTACAAATAAGAAATTCCTTACTTGCTCCACCATATTATTTTTGTTGGATTCTTTGTTGTTCATGTTTTCATGCTATATGTTCTTAATATCTCCAAGTCGCATCTATTCATGTTTTCCACTCATGCTTCAAGATAATCTTGTCATATGTTTATTATTTTTTTCATATACTCTTGTGGCACTAATAGTTGTTTTGGAGATTGTAGCACTAATAACTGTTTTGCAGATCATGACCTTGAGATAGGAGTTGGCTTTTGTTGGCTGTTATGGGTTGGGGTGATTAGGATTTTATTTGTTAGGTGTGTTTTGTCACGGCATTGCCAAAGGGGGAGATTGTTAGGTTTTATTCTTGGCAATCCCGGTTGACAAGGATTTCTATAAGAAGTTGGTTTTCTTTCAAACTAGGAATACTTTTGATTTCTATAAGGAATTGGTTTTCTTCCAAAATTAGGATTACTTTGGTTTTCTATAAATAGTTGGTTTTCTCCCAAAACTAAATTAATTCCTCCAGATCTTCTTTTTGGTTCTTAAGGTTTATATCTGGGGATATTTGGTTAGTTTTCTTTGATGTTTTATTGAGTATTCAACTCGTGGTTTAAAGAGAGTACATCAAAGGTTTTGTTTGTTATATACAAGAGAGAGAGAGAGTTGTTCTTCGGTGGATTCTGAAGAATTCGAGCCTGAAGCTTCGGTGGATTCTGGAGTGGCTCATCGTAAAGACAATTCCGAGGTAAAGACGGGGTTGGAAGAGGCACATAGAGGTTGGTTCAATTAGGCGTGGATTCGCTAGGTAATTGAGAGTATACCTGTGTAATTCCTTTAAATCTTCTTAGTGGATTGTTTTGTGGCTGTTGCCCGTGATTTTTTAATCACAGTTGGAGGTGTCCAATTGTGATTTTTCCACGTTAAAATCGTTGTGTCGATTTGTCTTGATTGTTTGATTGGGATTGTTATATTCTGCTTAAAATTGATACATAATCACAAATCAACATCTAGGGGATTTCTAGATTTTTCACTAGCCACATTAATAGTACTAAGAACATCTCCAATGGACTCTTTAAATGAGACTTGTTAGCTATTATACTTATCATCAATATATTTTAGTCACTCCAATGGACTAACTAGTACAATAGTTATTTTAACAAAATTCTTTAAAATTAACTACATATGAAGAGTCTTGGGAGGCTCTTTAAATAGTTTGTATGTATAGACACTACAAGAAAAGTGGGTTTAAAAGACGGGAGCATTTGCGACGGCACATTTGCCGCCTCAAAAAGTGACTTTTTGCAACGGCACAACTTGCTGTCGCAAAAAATGTGAGTTTTTGCGATGGCACAATTTGCTGTCGTGAAAAAATAGAGTATTTGAAATGGCAGAAAATGCTGTCGAGAAAAATGAGAGTAGTTGCGACTGCAGAAATTGTTGTCGCAAAAAAAAGAAGAGTATTTGCGACGGCAGAGATTGCTGTTGCGAAAAAATAGAGTTCTTGTGACGGCACCAACTGCAGTCACAAAAAAAAAATGAGTTTTTTGCGACTGTAATAGATACCGTTGCAAAAAAAAAATAAAAAATAAAAATATTGTGGTTTTAAGACGGCTTCATATATATACAGTCACAAAATTGTTTGAATAAATGCAACGGTATTTTTCTATCGCAAATTTTTTTTTAAAAAATGACGTCGTCTTACTCTTTTGATATAGTATTTCTCTTTTCATCCATTTTTTCATCTTCTTGTCTCTCTATCTTTGTCTCTGTCCTTGTCTCTATCTATCTATCTGTCTCTCTCTCTCACTCATCACTTTTCTCTGTCTATCTGTCTGTCTCTATCTCTCTCGCTCATCTCTCTTCTCTCTATCTCTCTCTGTCTCTATCGCTCAGCTCTCATCTCTCGCTTATCTCTCTTCTCTCTGTCTCTCTTACTCCTCTCTCTTCTCTCTATCTCTCTTCCCTTTCTTTTTCTATGTCTCTCTCTCTCGTTCATCTCTTTTCGCTCTGTTTCTCTATTTTTTTTTCTATCTCTTGCTCATTTCATGTTTCTCTCTGTCTCTCTCTCTATCTCTCTTTCACTCATTACTCTTCTCTCTTTCTTTCTCTCTCTATCTGCCTCTTTGTTTGTCTGTTTGTCTCTCTCCCCCACTATGTTCGTCTTGCTCACTCTCTCACTCCCCTGTTCTCTATTTACTGAGCTCCCTCTCGATTTATCGATCCACTACAAGAAAAATGCACTTTTAGCGACCACTTTGTCTCTCTCTCGCTCATTACTCTGTCTTTGTCTTTGTCTCTATCTCTCTTCTCTATCAGTCTCTCACTCTTCTCTCTCTCTCATCACCCATCTTCTTTACCACCTTCACCACTACTACAGATGCCATTCCACTACCACCAGTACTACCACTGTTGCCACTCCACCTCTACAACTACCATTGCCACCACTTCACTACCACTACTGCTACTGCTATTACTACTACTACTACTGCCACTCCATCTCTTCTACCATTACCACAACTTCACCACTAATTTCCTTCGCCATCACCACCACCACCACGACCTCTTATCCGCCACCTTCACCACTATTGCCGCTCCCTCTTCTTTACCAAAAAAAATTACTTTCTGATTTTTAATAACCAAAAAAAATGGGCCGCAAACAAATATTTTTCATTGACCACAAAAAATTAACTTTATTTTAATGAAAAATATTTTTCATTAAAATATTACCCCTACTTCTACCAAATAAAAACAAATAATAATTTTTTTCATTAAAATAAAAATGAAACAAATAAACTTTTAACCTTAGTAACTAAAAAAAAACAAAAAAAAAACAAAATTCATTAACTACAAAAAAATATTTTAACAAAAAATAAAGTTTTTTGGCGACGGCAACCCTTCATCGCAAAAAAAAAAAAAAGAGTTAAACGGCGCTATTTTGTTGTTTAAATATTAATTTGTGATGGAAACAAAAAAAAAAAAAAAAACAAAACAAAAATCTAAGACTTAGACTTCGTTTAGGAATAAGTTTTTTTAGTAATTTTTTGATTTTTTGATTAAAATATAATGTAAAAAAGATTAATATATTTAGAATAATTTTTAAATTTTTTACAAAAAGATATACAAAAAATAATTTTTTTTTAATTTTTTATATAAATTATTAACTTTTAAATTTTTTTAATAATTTTTATACTAAAATAAACGGTTCTATTTTTTTTAATAACTTTTACACTCAAAATAAAACCAAAAAACCCCCTTCCACCAAAAATCCCTAATCTCTTCTTACCCCCACCCCCCAAACACAAAAAAAACCCAAAATCCCTAGTCTCTTCTTACGTCTCTCTCTCTCTCTCTCTGGCAAGCGGCGGCGGACGACGGCGGCGAGCGATCGAGCGACGACGGTAATGGTTCTATGTTTCTTTGTTTTGCTGCTATTTTTTTTCTTCTTTTTCTCTATTATTCGGCATCTTATTTTTCTTTCTTTGACCTCACTCAGGCTTTCTTTAAGCTATTGGTGATAATTTGGATAGAGAGATGGTGTAGACCATAGCCAGATCTGGTTTGCTATTTGTTATTGCTTGGGTTCATTTATTTCTTAGTCCAAATTTTGCGGTAAGGGACGAATGTATTTTGGCCTCGGTGTTTCGGTTCCAGGTGGTGTTAAGACCAGGAATATATTTGGGGGCGCCCATGGCGTTTTCGGGTAGGTCAAAACATGCATTGTTTCAATCATTAGCTGATAAGATTCATCGTAAACTGCAGGGCTAAAAATGTTCCTTACTGAGTTTTGCTGGTCGTTGTGTATTGGGTAAGCATGTGCTTCAAGCCATACCCATTTATCTGTTGTCGGTTTTCAAAATTGCCCAATTTGGTGGTCAAGAAAATTAAGTCCATCACTCGTAGATTTCTGTGGCAATCCGATAAAGGGCATGGTGTGTTCTGGAAAAATCGGACTACTTTGTGTCTTCCTAAACAATGTGGTGGGCTTGGGTTTAGCGACTTGGGATGTTTCAATCAAGCTTTGCTTGCTAAACAAGCTTGGCGTCTAATAACGAACCCTACGTCCTTGATAGCTAAAGTCCTGCTGGGTAGGTATTGTCCTAATTCAGATTTCTTGGCATCTACCTGCCCAAGACAGGCTTCATGGGGCTGGAAAAGTACAATATGGGGGCGGGGGTTGTTGAAAAAGGGGATTATGTGGTGGGTTGGTGAAGGTCTATCAATCAACCCATTTGAGGACCCTTGGATACCAGGGGAGGGGGGGCTAATCCAGTGCAGGGGTTGGGACTGTCAAAATATCTGCCTAATTTTACCGTAAGCAATCTGATTGACTAGAGGTTAAATTGTTGGAGGCTTAATTTGCTTAATTGGTTATTTCCACAGAATATAATCCCACTGATTTTAGGGATTCATATTCCAGTGGTCTCTTGCCCAGACAAGCTTATATGGAGCAAAAGCAAAAATGGAGAGTATTCTGTTAAGTCAAGATATGGGGTTGCAATTAGACAGAGGCAAGTAGATCCTAATGGGGGTAATGGGTCTGATGTTTTTGTGTGGAAAAGGTTGTGGAAGACTAATATTCCATCTAAATGGGTTCTATTTCTATGGAAATGTCTTCATAACATAGTCCCAGTGAGATGGCAGCTTAGGAGAAGATGGATAATGCTGGATACGACGTGTGCAAGGTGTGGTATTGCTGATTAAACTTTAGAGCACCTTTTCTTTGAGTGTCTGTGGTCGCAAAGAGTGTGGAGGGGTACTGCATTAGGTTTGGACTTCTCATGTGGGCAACCACTTGGGTTTTCTACATGGTGGTTGGCTTGGGTAAGGAGTGTTAAGGAGACTGATATTATCATTCAGTCTATTGCCATTTTATGGGCAATATGGAGGCAACGTAATAGTCTAGTTTTTAAACAGGAACTATTGTCCTTGGATGAAACTTTATGCTTGGCAAATGCACTCTAGTGACAATGGCGTACTAGGAGCAGGCAACCTTTAGTTTCTGAGGATGGTTTAACAGTATGTAGTGGTGTCATGCCTGAGCAGTATTCTTCTGCTAATTATTGTATTTTAGCTAATCATTTTGTGGAAACTTCTGATTTTTAGTTATTTTTGGTGTTCTTTTTAAAAAATATATGTATTTTTTTGTGCTTTTGTTCTCTTTTTTACTTCTCTCGTAATATGGGTCGTCTTCCTCACTGGTTAGCACTGTTTGCTACTTTGACATAATTTGTCATGATTTCATATTTGGAATCTCAGTATTCTTGAAGTTGGTTTTCTTTCAAGGTATATTTCATCAAATAATATGTATGAATTCATAGGTTTTCCATTTTCACTGCATATGTTAACCGAGACAGCATATTTCTTTATCATTTACTTATTAGTCTCTTTAGTTTGTTTTGCATGCACCAATCTTCCAAAAATTTTAATTGTTGCATTGCCAGGTAGTTTGTATCCCATTGAATAATCGTACATTTTTGTTCTCAGGTTTGAGGGAAAATAGGAGATTTCATACTGGGTGTATTTGCTGTATTCCAAGGTATGTAATACTTAGGAATGAAAAAACTTGCTCCTCATCAATAAAATGTGATAAACTAAGCTCTGAAGGTTTTATCTGTTCCACATTTAATTTAAGTAAAGTTTGATGCTGTATTGGCTATATTTAAGGTATATGATTCTTGAGGATCCAACGGTGTTTTTTCTGTTACCAAAACTTGTACAATATGATGCTCAAATAATTTCGATCTTCCTTACATTTAAGTACTTTGTACATGCAATAAGGTAGGGATCTTTATAGGGTAAAATTTAATTGGACTTGCTATATTTGATGGGTAGGATATAATTGAATTTATAAGCCTTTCCCATCGAAGATAGGGAGGTGAAAAACTATATCTTCTTTTGTGTTGGTGAGGGTGTGTACACATGCATGCACAAGTGTGTGCGGGTGTGCATGTTTTTGTTGATGTTTTGTTTGACAATTATCTTCCATTTTCTTAGAACATTGACATTGTTCACATGATATTTGTTTTTGCTATTCTGTCTATAGATCTGGATTTCAGTTTCCTTGAGATGAATCCCTTTACCTTGGTGAATGGAGAGCCATACCCATTGGATATGAGGGGAGAGTTGGATGACACTGCTGCCTTTAAGAACTTTAAGAAGTGAGCTCCTCCTCCTCCTTCTTCTTCTTACATTCTATTTTGATACACAGTAAATTGATCTGTGAAAAGTTCCATTTAAAATAACCCTATTGTGATACTATCTAATCCTATTTATTTATGAGTTTAGGTGGGGTGACATAGAGTTTCCTCTTCCCTTTGGAAGAGTTCTGAGTCCTACAGAAAGCTTCATTCACTCATTGGATGAAAAGGTAAGTGCATTACTTTTTATTTATGTATAGTATGAGAAATTTTCTATTTTGAGTAATCATCAATTGTTAAGTCGTAGAAATGTTCTATTTTCTATTTTGGTTTTGGTTTTTTTTTTTTTTTTTTCGAATTTATTTTTATATAGTTAGTTGAGCCACAAAGTGTGCCTGTATATTAAGGAAATGAGCTTTTTGACTGTAGATGCATTTTTGACTGTATATTAAGAAAAGTGTGCCTGTATTTTATGCTGGTTTCCCTGGTAATATTTATTTGCACGTGTTCTTTAGGATTTTTGGTCTCATTCCCTTGCATTGCTGAATGCTGACATATATCTTATCTCCATTGTCCAGAAACTGTGCCGATTAGAACCGTGAATAGGCAGTGTTCTTCTGGTCTTCAGGCAGTTGCTGATGTAGCTGCAGCTATTAAAGCTGGATTTTATGATATTGGTAAGGGTCATCTATTATTGGAAAATGGCTTGGATATATGTCAGCAATCTTGATGCCTCATCTGTTCTTTATTTATTTTTTAAAATATATGATCTGTCAATTTGTTTATTTTCTAATGTTGTCACACTACTCACGTTATTGATTTCCTTGACCTGTGTTGTTAGGTTGAGTCACATAGGAAGGCTGCTGCTGCAACTGCCTCTGGTAAATTTAAAGAGGAAATAATCCCCGTGGATACCAAGGTACAACTTTTTTATTGCAGTTTCAGTAAGATTGTGATACCAAATTTCAGCTGCTCATTCACTGTTTCCAAGTTTGTGTATGATACAAATTTGTGCTCTGATATGTATATACTTTCTTTAAAAAGATTGTTGATCCAAAAACTGGAGATGAGAAACCCGTGACGATCTCAGTTGATGATGGAATTTGGCCAAACGCAACGATATCAGACTTGGCAAAACTGAAGCCTGCATTTAAGAAAGATGGGACAACCACTGCTGGTATTTTTAAGCATTGCATTTGTGAGTTTTTATTTGAGAAGTATATTTATTGTGATTTTGATATCTTTTGGTGCCTCTACTATATGAAATTCTAGCCAAGTGAGTGATGGTGCTGGAGCTGTGTGCAGAAAGGACTACCCATTCTTGGTGTATTCAGGTTTGTAATTCATACATTATGTTTCTTGGATCAAATTGAGAATAAGTTTGGTTAAGCTACGTGTCTTGGGCATATGCCAATCCTTGAATACTGTGCTTCTAGTTCCAACCAATGGACTTTTGTTTGTCTTCTTTGTGACCTTTGAAGCCTACTTACTCCATATTTTTAGGAGAAATTTGGATGTGCTGCTTTTTTGCCTGTGCGGTAGTGTTTCTTACCTGCTTTTTTGCTTTGTGCCTTGGGCATATGCCAATCCTTGAATACTGTGCTTCTAGTTCCAATCAATGGACTTTTGTTTAGCTTCGCTGTGACCTTTGAAACCTACTTACTCCTTACTTCTAGGGGAAATTTGAATGTGCTGTTTTTTTGCCTGTGCGGTGGTGTTTCTTACCTGTTATCTGCTCTTTTATCTGTTCCTCACTAGATGTCACCGTATCTCTCCATAAGTGGCTTAATTGATTTTCTGGTTTTCAAAGCAAAGTTTTCTCTGCAACTATCCTTCGTGATCTTCACAATTGTTCATTTTTGTTTTCTATTGGTGTAAAGCCTGATGTTGATCAAACAAATTCTGCTGAAATTGTACTCCAAAATTGTCCCAAGCCTTCATGGAGGAAAAATTATTGTCAGCTCCAATTCTAAGCTATTGGATGTTCTTGTCTATTTGTTTGCCATTCATTGTACATCTTTGGGCAGGCCACGAGTGTATGGTCTTAACTTTAATTATTACCATCTATAAGCCCATCATAAGCGACAGAAATGGGGCTGTTTGCCATAATCCTCCTCTCCAGTCAGCCTAGTTAGCTGCCATGCACCTTGACCAATCCCCTGCAAGGTACTCTGGGTGAAGGAACATGGCATAGCCAAGCTTTGTTATGTAATTTTCCCATAAGTTGGGCAATGGCATTTTCTGAATTTGAAAGGCTTTAATTGACAAATTTACAATATCATGTTGGTTTTGCAGGCATATTTTGTAACTAATATGGAGCCAATCAAGTTTTGGGAGTTTGGTTCACTTGTTCTTGAAGGTCTTGGCTATGAAAGGTACTCATCTTCTTGAAGGTCCTAAACTAATTATAGAACCTGTGTAGGCAGCTTTGTCCCAAGTTTCCTAAGTTGTCCTACATTAGAAGAAGGTAATTTGGTGTATTGAACCTCATCTTCATGAAACTGCTGATTTGGGAAGGTTGTTCTATTTGTCATAATTCTTTTAAGCTCAATTCAATGAGCTAGTGAATGTTTATTTAAAATTCAAATACACATATCCTCATAATAGGTTCTTATTAAATCAAGTCCTAAAAAAATTATCTTTATAATTTAGTTTTATGTTATTAAGCTCAAGCATATTATAGTCTAATACTGTGAGACTCTTTGTAGGTATGTTCTGTAATATTAACCAACTTAGTCTCATCCTATTGAAGGTCTTAGCACGAAACATGGCACACACGACCGTCTTGGCACGAGAGACTTGTGGGAGAAGACGAGATTCGAATCGGGTTTCCAATTTTGGAGTTAGAGCCGGATTTCAATTTAGGCAAACTAGTTCCTTAAGAAACTTAGAATTCGTGGTGTTGACGTCCAAAAATTACCAAACAACGTCGGATTAGCACGAAACTTGACACACACGACCACCTAGGCACGAGAGACTTGTGGGAGAAGACGGGACTCGAATTGGGTTCCCGGTTTAGGAGTTAGTGCAGGATTTCGGTCTAGGCAAATTAGTTCCTTAAGAAACTTAGAATTCGAGGTGTTGACGCTCCAAAATCACCAAATAGCGTCGAATTAGCACGAAACTTGGCACACACGACCACCTTGGCAGGAGAGACTTGTGGGAGAAGACGAGACTCGAATCGAGTTCCTGATTTGAGAGTTAGAGTCGGATTTTGGTCTAGGCAAACTAGTTCCTTAAGAAACTTAAAATTCGAGGTGTTGACACCCCAAAATTACCAAACGATGGTGGATTAGCACGAAACTTGGCACACACGATCACTTAGACACGAGAGACTTGTGGGAGAAGACGGGACTAGAATTGGGTTCCCGGTTTGGCAGTCAGAGCCGAATTTCGGTCTAGGCAAATTAGTTTCTGGAGAAACTTAGAATTCGAGGTGTTGACGCCCCAAAATCACTAAATTGCATCGGATTAGCATGAAACTTGGCATACACGACCGCCTTGGCACGAGAGACTTGTGAGAGAAGACGGGACTCGAATTGGGTTCCCGGTTTGGGAGTTAGAGCTGGATTTCGGTTTAGGCAAACTAGTTTCTTAAGAAACTTAGAATTCGAGGTGTTGACGTCTCAAAATACCAAACGGCGTTGGATTAGCATGAAACTTGATACACACGACTGCCTTGGCACGAGAGACTTGTGGGAGAAGACGGGACTCGAAATGGGTTCTCGATTTGGGAGTTAGAGTCGGATTTCGGTCTAGGCAAACTAGTTTCTTAAGAAACTTAGAATTTGAGGTGTTGACGCCCCAAAATCACCAAACGACGTCGGATTAGCACGAAATTTGGCGCACACAACCACCTAGGCACGAGAGATTTGTGAGAGAAGATGAGACTCGAATCGGGTTCTCGGTTTGGGAGTTACAGTTGGATTTCGGTCTAGGCAAACTAGTTTCTTAAGAAACTTAGAATTCGAGGTGTTGACGCTCTAAAATCACCAAACGTCGTCGGATTAGCACGAAACTTGGCACACACGAACGCCTTGGCACGAGAGGCTTGTGGGAGAAGACGGGACTCAAATCGGGTTCTTGATTTGGGAGTTAGAGCCGGATTTCGGTCTAGGCAAAATTATTTACTTAATTATCTTTGTAATTGTAAAAAACTTAAAATTTGAGGTGTTCACGCCCCAAAATGACCAAACGGCGTCGGATTAGCACGAAACTTGGCACACATGACCGCCTTGGCACGAGAGACTTGTGGGAGAAGACGAGACGTGAATCGGGTTCCCGGTTTGGGAGTTAGAGTCGGATTTCGGTCTAGGTAAAATAGTTCCTTAAGAAACTTAGAATTCGAGGGGTTGACACCCCAAAATCACCAAACGACGTTGGATTAGCACGAAACTTGGCACACACGACCACCTAGGCACGAGAGACTTGTGGGAGAAGACGGGACTCGAATCGGGTTCCTGGTTTGGGAGTTAGAGTCAGATTTCGGTTTAGGCAAACTAGTTCCTTAAGAAACTTAGAATTCGAGGTATTGACGCTCCAAAATCACCAAAATGGCATTGGATTAGCACGAAATTTGGCACACATGACCGCCTAGGCATAAGAGACTTGCGGGAGAAGACAGGACTCGAATCGGGTTCCCGGTTTGGGAGTTAGAGCCGAATTTCGGTCTAGGCAAACTAGTTTATTAAGAAACTTAGAATTCGAGGTGTTGACGCCCCAAAATCACCAAACGGTATTAGATTAGCACGAAATTTCGCACACATGACCACCTTGGCATGAGAGGCTTATGGGAGAAGATGGGACTCGAATCGGGTTTCCGGTATGAGAGTTAGAGTTGAATTTCGGTCTAGGCAAAATTATTTACTTAATTATTTTTGTAATTGTATAGTAGTTAAATTTTTATATTTTTTTATAATTAACTTATTAATACATAATTATTTTGTCATTAATTATTTTTATTTTTTGTTTTCAGATATTTCTCGAGTAGGAGTTTACTTCTTGTGGAATGCATGCATGTGAAGAATGTGACTAACTTGTATTTTTGTTACCCACGGAGAATGGTGAGGAAAACTTTTGTTTTTGGTTTATGTTATTTTGAATTGTGAACAACATTATATATTTAAACATTATATATGTATTATGGAACATTATGTAGTGGGGTAATTTTGTTAATATGTAGTTATGAATGCAAGAATATTTTTATTATGGAGAAATTGTTATTTCTATACAAAATTTTTTATATTATTAATGCAATTATTGGTTTCTTTTTCATTTTTTTTTATTTAATATAGGTTATTTTAATATTTTTAATAATTTTATTACTGGTTTTTTTTTTGGCGACGGCACCACACCGTCGTAAAAAACATTTGAACTAAAATATATTTTTTTGGCGATATAGGCAATGCCGTTGCAAAAGAAATTGGTGACACAGGTCATACTGTCGCAACAAAAAACCATTTCGCGATTGTATTTTTCTTGCCGTTGCAAATAACACTTTTAGCGATGGTACAATATTGTTGTCGCAAAAGTTCTCAATTTTTTTACATATTATAGGCGATGGTAAAATGCCGTCGCAAAAGGCCACATTTGCTGTCGAAAAAAAAAAGGCGACAGCACCATGTCGTCACTAAAACGTTTTAGCAATGCCCTCTATTGTGATCTTCTTTTGCCGTCGCTAATAGTCATTTGCCGTTGTTAAATTTTTTTTGAGACACCATTATGAGTATTAGTGACGGCATTTTGCCGTTGCAAAAAATTGAAATTTTTGTAGTGAGATAAATAAAATAAATAGTAACACTGAGTACATAAATAGAAAGAAGTTAAGTAAAATAAAGAACATACATTTTTTATATTTTAGCCAATGAAAAATGAAGAGTACGGTTGAAATTGCTCGAAGCAAATATAACTAGGCTAGACTGATCAATAATCCTGGGTAATAGGCAATAAGTTCACATTACAAACTGTTTACATTATAAATTATTTTTTCTATCAACTGTGGATTGTCGATTGTGACCAAATCTAATTTTATTAATTGTAGTCTGTTGATCATAGTCAAATCTAATCTTATTGATTGTAGCCTATTAATTTTGGTCTATCAATTCAGACCAAAATTATCATTTTAAGTGATTATAAGCATATTTTGTTATTATTATTATTATTATTATTATTATTGTTGTTGTTGTTGTTTTTGTTACTGTTTTTGTGCAGTGTGTAGCAGACGTGGGGCATAAAGGTGGTTGTGCACCCATGATGTGCAAAGAATCCAAGATGAGCAAAGAACTTGGCAACGTGGGTGACTATGGAAGATGTTGCTTACAAAGTGAAGTTGTGGAAT
>CM069907.1:8915326-9032697 GCA_036172215.1 Camellia granthamiana
ATCTCAAATAGACTGTTCTTCAACAGCAGAGGAGAAAGGCGAACACTGGCTAAGCTTGATACTAAAATGAATCGTAGCAGCGAGCCCACACGCACGGGAGGTAGGACGTCCAGGGAACGAGAAAAATGTCAGCCCCCAAGTCGTCGAAGCAGATCACCCTGAAAGGAAAAACAGCAACGGGGAAGTTCCTCGCGACTGCGACCGAGAAATGAGGCCGACGCGACGCCGCGACCATTGAGTTTTGCGGTTTTTGTGGGGAATAAAACCGATGACTGAGGCGGATTCTACTATCAATGACCCAGGTGTAGCAGTCGAGTTCGCTCGATAAATTTTTCCACCGGAAGTCCAGCAGTCGATGGTTAGTCAACAGGATTTCGAAGTATTTTGAGAGGGCATCCACGGAGCAGTGAGAGGGCTGTACACCACCTATGAAGTCGGCATCCGTCTACGTGCCGCGCGGCGGGAGATAGAGAAGAAGGACAAAAGAATTCGAAACTTGGAGGCTCGTGTAATGCCCCGAAATATTTCAACATGAACTACCCACACTAATGAACATTCACTAATCAATGACAATAATCCCTCCAACATCACATATATAATAAAAGGATTAAATACAAAAGGTTCGCTTGTAATTCACATTCACAACATAACGAATACATAAATCTATAACATGTGAAGCATCTAATCTCAAAAACAATTAAAATGCCCTTAAGGGCTTACATCTTCCAAGGCGATAGCCTGGTTACACAAAATGGTCTCTCTGACCCATACACATTAGCCCTTGGCTTTACAAAAAGATCATAACAGAATAAGAGCTATGTACTCTTTACAATTATCCACGCCCTCAACTTGGCGGGATCACCACGTCTTTGCCTGCACCAAAAATCCCACAGGGGTGAGCATAAAGCCCAGTAGAGAATTCTAACAAAGTATATACAATTACGCAATTCTCAATAAAAATGCAAATGTCAATGCTATGCCATGCTCTTTTAAGGAAATATCATTTCATGTTCTTTGAAGATTTCAATTTTTCAAATAAAATCTTGCAATCTCAACACATGTCAAACTTCCAATTTTAATCAACAGAGGGGCGGTAAATACGACACTGGTAATCCCTAGGCTGGTGTTTGCAAGTAGACTCTGCGAGTACTACCAAACTGTCATTTTTACCGGGATTAACCGGAATTCTCGACACCTATCCGCGCGGCTTTCTGGTCTTTCACCAAGGGACACTCAGGCCAACTTAACAAAATTCATCTACACCCCCTAACCGGACTTACCACTGTATTTACCCCTTTTCACATTTCCATAATTCGTATCACAACTTTATTTTCTTTCATGAAATAGATATCTTCGATCAAAATTTACAATGCAAAGATAATAATTGAATGCATATACAATGCAATGATTTTCCACAACTCAAAACATTTCTCCATTCAAGTACATGACAGCAATATTGAATAAATACATTTTCTCATTTTCTTTCTTCAATGTTATTTCACAAATTAATATATATACCTTCAACTGATAGCAATTCCTGTAAATCCATGGTATATACCAATTTCCCATTCCTCAATCATGCAAACTCATGCCTGATATAATAACTTCATAAACAATTTCTCGTTTTCCAAGTCTTCACAATAACATCAACAATCACATTTTTCCATTACCTCTTTTCATTACTCTTTCCCAAGATAACCACATGTTATCTACACTTAGCCACTATTTCACCTTTCACAATTCTTAGCAATATGGTCCCATCAATACAACATACAATGTTTTTCAAACATTAATTTTTACAATCCATAATGCACAACAATTATCATCTTCCACTTAAATATTTCCATACATTCAACAATAGTTTAAAAATAAGTCATCTATTCTCTTATATCATGAAAATTATCATTTCTTTATATCACAATGTGAAATCCACACTCATTTACTTGTTTAACGCAAGAAAAGAGAATTTCATAGTTTTCCTCATGTTTTCAAAAAAACCCCCAATTTCTAGATTTTTATAAAAACCTAACATTGTTTATCTCTTTTATAAAATCTCACCACACACTTCAATCTCGGCTCAAGTTGTCTAAAATTTCAAGAAAATCTCTAAATGTACACAAGGTAGAGTTTGTTTTACAAAAATAATCAATCCTTTGAGCCACCAAACCTATTTTTGAAATTTCTCAAGGAGAGTTACAAGATCAACTAAAAACTTCATAAATATATATATATATAGCTCAAAGGAAAACCTTCTAGGATTTATAAAAGAGTTGGGATACAACCCACATTGAAAACATCTCTACATTTTCAATACACAAGATTGAAATCAACAAGGAACTATATGAAAACTCTTAAAACCAACATAAAGGTAGCAAAACTTGTATATATAACTCAAGAATGTCCCTACCTCAAGCTTGGAAGAGAAGATGATCAAAAAGGTTGAAACCCCAAAGTTGTCGAAACCAACTTTTACTTGGATCAAAACGAAGCTCTTGACGAGATCTACAATCTTTCTCAAAGGAGTAAGGCAAGAAGATGCTTCCAAGAGAGTAGATCTAAAGACTTTTGAGCAAAAAGTGGTTTTGGAGAAAGAGAGAGAGAGACCCACGGTTTAGAGGGAGAAAAGAGAGAAAGAAAATAAAGAAAAAGGTCAAGTGAGGGCCTATTTATAGCACTAGGTAAAATTAGAAATAAGCCCCAAAGTCAACCCAAAATATCAAGTCAAAACCCCCAAAAAATAGGGCCAAAAGTCGGACTAAAATCTGAAAAAAAAAATCTGCAGGGGTCGACCCCTGCAACAATGGTGTCGACACCAAAGAGGAAAATCTGGAAAGACTAAGCTTGACTGCACTGCTGGTGTCGACCCTACCCCAGACTGGTGTCTACCCTATGTTCTAGCAACCAACACACAGACAGAAAAGGGTCGACCCTCTCCCAGTCTGGTGTCTACCCTATTTTCCAGCAACTCCTCCAGAACTTCACCAACAGGTAAGGGTCGACCCTAGGAAGGCTGGTGTCGACCCTAGAATGGAATTTCTAAGTCTCCAAGGAACTTTTGACAAGAATAAGCGCGAACAACCAAACCCAACAAGTTTAATTCGGATTATACTCTTCCAAAACCAACCCATAACAACACCAAAGGTTTCCAAAACATAATAATGATTCAAATACATTTCCTAAAAGTTTTAAAAAGGGTGCAAGTGCTACAGCTCGTATGGAGAAGGCCAAGTGAGAGCTAAGGAAGGCCCAAACTGCCTAGCCGCGAGCGGCCGGACAATCCAACCCAGTCGTTGATGAAAAAGTAACCTAGCGGCTGTTAAGCCATGCGATTGCCAACCGAGATACGGCAAGTATGTTCGCACTAGAGAATGCGAAGGCCGCGGCCTATGAACGAGGCTTCCACGACAGCCGGAAAGTCGGGATTGAGAAGACAAAGGAGAAACTCACAGAGGAGGTATGCCGATGGGAGAATCGGGGCTTTAGGCATGGGTGGATTAAGGCTCTCCAAGCCTCCGAGGCACTCCAAGAGGCAGGAGCTGAATCGGCGTCGCCATTATATCAACGTCATCACTTTCCTTTTGGCACTTTCGAAATTGAGAAGAGCAATGATGAGGGCGATGCCAAATAGAATTGAATATATATTGTAAATGCTCTAACACAGATTGGGCGTCAGCTATGTATCTATTGGCTAATTTAATAAAAATATTTTATTTTAAATGTTTGTGTTTCGTTTTGAATGTTTACTTGCTTAATTAGGCATCTCATTTCGAATGTTTGCATGTTTTAATTTGTTTGTGCGGTTGCGCTGGCCCAAGTTAACTAAGCATTTCATTTTGAATGTTTGTATGCTTTAATGTGTAAACGGTTTTTGCCGGCTCAACTTAACAAAGCATTCCACTTTGAATATTTGTATGCTTTAACCTTCGTCGTGAAGGGCGCTCCGAATCCGGAGTCTTATTCGGCCTAAACGTGTTATGCGCGGCTGGGGCTCCGAATTCGGAGGCTTTTATTGGCCAATCGTGATATCTACAAAGGGCACTGCGAATCCGGAGTCTTATTCGGCCCATAAGTGTCATGTACAAATGGGGCTCCGAATCCGGAGACTTAGTTTGGCCAATTGTGATATCCACGAAGGGCGCTCCGAACCCGGAAGCCTAATTAGCCCAAAAGTGTCATGCACCAATGGGGCTCCGAATCCGGAGGCTTAGTTTGGCCAATCGTGATATCCACGAAGGGCGCTCCAAATCTGGAGGCTTAATCGGCCCAAAGATGTCATGCATCAATGGGGCTCTGAATTCGGAGACTTAATCAACCAATCGTGATATCCACAAAGGGCGCTCCGAATCCGGGGGTTTAATCAACCCAAAGGTGTCATGCACCAATGGGGCTCCAAATCTGGAGACTTGATCGGCCAATCGTGATATCCACGAAGGGCACTCCAAATCCGGAGGCTTAATCGGCCCAAAGGTGTCATGCACCAATGGGGCTCCGAATCCGGAGGCTTAGTTTGGCCAATCGTGATATCCACGAAGGGCGCTCCGAATCCGAAGGCTTAATCGGCCCAAAGGTGTCATGCACCAATGGGGCTCCGAATCCGAAGGCTTAGTTTGGCCAATCGTGATATCCACGAAGGGCGCTCTGAATCCGAAGGCTTAATCGGCCCAAAGGTGTCATACACCAATGGGGCTCCGAATCCGGAGACTTAATCGGCCAATCGTGATATCCACGAAGGGCGCTCCGAATCTGGAGGCTTAATCGGCCCAAAGGTGTCATGCACCAATGGGGCTCCGAATCCGGAGGCTTAGTTTGGCCAATCGTGATATTCACGAAGGGCGCTCCGAATCCGGAGGCTTAATCGGCCCAAAGGTATCATGCACCAATGGGGCTCCGAATCCGGAAACTTAATCGGCCAATCGTGATATCCACGAAGGGCGCTCCGAATTCAGAGGCTTTTTGTCTTGGCCAATCGTGATTTCCACGAAGGGCGCTCCGAATCCAGAGGCTTTTATTGGAACACTTTTCAACTGGATTTCGCAGTATGTAAACAGGAATCTTTGCATTACAAAAGTGGACTGTGTACATGGTGAACCATTCAAAACTAGTATCATTCCCCACAGGTCGGGTTTAATGATAGAATTTACGCAAGTGCGTTGAATTCCAAGGCCGTGACAGACTCTTTCCTGACATGTCTTTGAGCCGATATGCCCCTACTCCTGTGATCGAATCTATCTGATAGGGGCCGTCCCAGTTAGGACCCAATTTTCCATCAGCCGGTTTCCTGGCAGTTGGAAGTACCTTCTTCAGGACCAACTCTCCTGGTGTGTAGCGGTGCAGCTGAACACGTTGATTATACGACTTAGCAAGCTGCTGCTTGTACCGTGCCATGGATGCAAAGGCACGGTCTCTTTGTTCTTCAATCAAAATCAAATCCAAGGCCAGCATCATGTCGTTTCGGCCCATATCAAAAATGTTCGATTTCAAGGTTGGGAGGCCGATCTCCAGGGGCATGATTGCCTGTGTTCCAAAGCATAAAGCAAACGGCATTTCTCTAGTGGATCGCCTCGGCGTAGTTCGAATGAGCCCACAATACACTCGGCAATTCTTCGACCCATTTTCCTTTAGCTTTTTCCAGCCTCTTCTTGATGCCGTCCAAGATGAATTTGCTAGAGGCTTCGACCATTGCTTTGCGGGTAAGCCGGAGTGCAAAAGTAAGGCCGGATACCATACTTGCTGCACAGCTCTCGGTAGACGCCACAATCAAACTAGTGCCGTTGTCTGAGATAAGTGCTCTTGGAATACCGAATCGTGTTATGATATTTCTCTATACAAAGTGCTTAACATCAGCATCTCGAATGTGCGTTAGTGCCTCTGCTTCGACCCATTTTGTGAAGTAATCTGTCGCGACGATCAAGTATCGCTTGTTCCTTGGGGCTCTCGGCAATTGTTTGACGATATCAAGCCCCCACTAGGTGAACGACCAGGGACTGGTGATAGAGCTTAACTCTTCAGTAGGCAGACAGGTTAACGGGGAGAACTTCTGGCACTGTTCACACTTGTTCACATAACATTCGGCATCAGCTCTCATTGTCGGCCAATAATACCCCTGTGTTATAGCTCGATGGGCCAAAGAGAGCCCGCCAGAATGGGCACCACAGCTACCTTCATGTATTTCAGTCAGGAGTTCCTCAACTTTATCCGGATGAACGCATTCTAGGTAAGGACCAGAAAGGGACTTTTTATAAAGCTTTCCTTGCGAATCCAAATAGTATCGCAGGGCTTTGTTTCGTAGCTTGTACGCTTCTTTCTTGTCCGCTGGGAGCTGTTCGGAAGACAGGAATGCAGCAATGGAGTCCATCCAACTCAGTCCTGACTCTATGACATTGACCTAGACTTCCTCAGAAGGGCTAATGCTCGGCTCTGGGATGAAACCAACTTCAATGGTCCGTTTAATCTCTGAGTTGATAGCAGAGGCTTGACAAGCCAGGACATCTGCATGTGTATTCTGGTCACAGGTTATTTGGTTCAATTCATGATGGTTAAATTTTGCCAGCAAGGAATTTGCCATTTTCATGTAAGTCGCCATACGGTCGTTTCTTGCTACGTACTCCCCCTTTAGCTGATTGATCACCAATTTTGAATCGCAAAATATAAGCAGACGCTGAGCACCTAGGAGATGTGCATTCCGTAAGCCGATTAGCAGGGCTTCATATTCGGCCTCGTTATTTGATGCTTCGAAGCCAAGTTTGACAGCCTGTTCAATTATTGCCCCGTCGGGAGCCATTATCACTACTTCGGCCCCATTGCCACGTTGATTGGACGATCCATCACAATACAACTGCCAAATGTCCCCAACATAAATTCTCCAGTTCGGCTTAGGTTGAATTTCATCAGACTTGAAGTCGACAAGACCCCTAGTGAATTCAGCCACAAAGTCGGCAAGCACCTGTCCCTTGATTGAGGTTCTAGGTAGAAACTGAATATCATACTAGCTGAGTTCAAGAGCCCACTTTGAAACGCGCCCTAATGCTTCTGCACTACGGAGTACTGCCCGGAGGGGGTAGTCCGTTAGTACCCCGATGGTATACCCCTGAAAATAATGCATCAGTTTTCTTGCTGCCATGACAAGGGCTAGGATGAGTTTTTCCAACGGAAGGTAACGTGTTTCGGCGTCAACCATTGCCTTGCTCACATAATACACTGGTCGCTGCTCTCCAAGCTTTTCTTTTAACAGTACGGCGCTGACGGCCCGGTCAGAGACGGCCAGATATAAAATGAGCGGGTCGCCTGCCGATGGTGTTGTCAATAGTGGAACTGATCGGAGATAGGTCTTCAGATCGTTGAAAGCGGTTTTGTACTCAGACGTCCATTCAAAAGCTTTATCCTGCCGCAGGGTGTGAAAGAATTGTCGATAGCGGTCCGTGGAACGACTGATGAACCTGTTGAGTGCGGCGGCCATCCCCATTAACTTCTGAACCTCCTTGACCGATCGAGGGGAGCCGAGTTCTAGGATTGCTGTGATTTGCCTTGGGTTGGCTTCGATTCCTCGGTGGTTGACAATGTAACCCAAGAATTTGCCAGAGCCGATCCCAAACGCACATTTGGAAGCGTTCAGCTTTATTCTGTATTTGCGTAAAATGCCGAATATCTCTTCTAGATCGGCTAGATGATTTTGCTCTTCCTTGGACTTGACCACCATATCGTCAATGTACACTTCTATAGTGTGGCCGAGTTGCTCCTTGAACATGGCAGTGACTAGTCTCTGGTAAGTTGCCCCTGCATTCTTCAGCCCAAAGGGCATAACCTTATAGCAATAGGTTCCTCTTGGGGTGAGGAATGCAGTTTTGTCTTGGTCCTCCAGATGCATGGCAATTTGATGATAGCCTCTGTAGGCATCGAGGAAGCTCATACGCTGATGACGTGCTGTAGCATCTACAAGTTGTCTATTCTGGGGAGAGGAAAACAATCTTTGGGGCAGACTTTGTTGAGGTCCGTGAAATCAACACACACTCGCCAAGTCCAATTTTTCTTCTTTACAACCACAGTATTAGAGAGCCATGTAGGGTAGGTCACTTTCCTAATTGCCCCGGCGTCAAGTAACCGGTCAACCTCTTCAGCAACGGCGGCAGTTTGCTCTGCGGCTGACCGCCGGCTTTTCTGAATAATCGGCTTGCATTTAGGGTCAACATTTAAACGGTGCTGCGAAATAGACGGATCTACACCCGGCATCTCATATGGAGTCCACGCGAATACATCAAGGTTGCCGAGTAGGAAGGAAATCAGCTGCTACCTGTCGGCTTGATTCAAGGAAGCGCCGACCATGAAGAACCTGTATGGGTTTCCGTCAATTTCAACTCAGTCTAGGGCTTCCGTGGCCTTTTCACTTGGGAGCTGCCCAACATCGTCGAGGCTCTCTCGATCCGGCACCTCAATAGAATTCACTTGCAACTCTTTTGGCGTCTTTACAGCAAGGAGATAACATGCTTGTGCCGATTTCTAGGAGCCACGGACTTGCTCAATGCCACGTTCTATCGGGAAACGTAGCAGCTGATGATAGGTGCTTGGCACGGCCTGCATAGTATGCAACCAAGTTTGCCCCATGATGAGATTATATGGCGATGGCAGCTTGATGACTAAGAATTCCACATCCACTGTTCGGGAGCCTGCTCGAACGGGTAGTGTGATTTTCCCCAACGGGTACTCTAGATTGGCGTTGAAGCTGAATAGTGGACAAGGGGCCGGAGACAGGTCTGATTCGTTGAACCCGAGTTTGATGAAGGTCTTGTAATATATAACCTCCGAAGTACTCCCCTGGTCGATGAGAACACGTTCAACGGTAAATCAGTTTACGCGTAGTTCAATGACCAATGAATCAATGTGAGGGAGTGTTACGCCGATCAAATCAGAATCGTCGAAGGTAATATTCGGAGCTTCATGGGGCCGTTTTGCTGGTGTGATTTGCTTTTGGGCGACTAGATGCGACTGAATTGCATGCACGGTTGGGGCAGTTGGTAGGCTATATATCATATGGATGACACCGAGTGGAGGTGAGTCCTGTCTTAAGGCTATTGCTTTGGTTGGGTTGCCTTTTCGAACGTACTGTTGTAGCCGACCATCTTGTACCAATTCCTCCAGGTGATCCTTTAATGCATAACAACTCTCAGTATCATGGCCATGATCCTTGTGATACTCACACTGCCTATCTCGTCTTCTCGTGTCGGGAGGTCCCACCATTTTGGACGGCCATTTGAAGAACGGAAGGTGTTAGACTTTGGACAAAACCGCGCTGATCGACACTGACAACTCCGTATATTTCTTGTCTGCGCCGTGTGCGCCTGCTATCGACTTGCAGTTGTTCATTTGCTCGGTGGGAGCATTGGTCGCTTGATCGGCGAGAATCTCGTCTCTTGTCTCATTTAGCCCGATGCCGTGGTTCAAGACTCTGAGGTGGTACGAAATTTATCGGCTGAACAATTTCAGAAGGGGCCGTCTTGTTGGCTATGTTTCCGGCTTTAACCCGCAGGGCGTCATCTTCCACTTTGCAGTATTCCTAAACTTTCTTCATCAACGACCAGACTGTTTTAGGGGGTCTTCTAGTCAAGGAACTGGGGAGAGCACTATCAGGATGCAAACCCATTTTAAAGGCAGTAATGGCCATGGAGTCGTTGCAAGCATCATCGACAAGATTAAAGCATTCCCAATAGCGTGCCGAATACGCTCGTAAAGTTTCTCCCGGCTGGATCAAGAGAGTCGGCTTGCTTCGGCTGGACCTCGTTGGCGATAAATCTTGCCCTGAAGGATTTCTGTAGTTGATGGAAACTCTTAATCGATGCCGGCTCCAATTTATAATACCATCTGACGCCCAATGGCCCCAAACTGCTCGGAAATATTCTGCACATGAGAGCTTCGTTGTCTGCATGCAGCGTCATGGCTTGCTTATAATGACGGATATGATCAGTGGGGTCCGATTTCCCGTCGTACAAGGTGAACGACGGGGCTTTGAACTTCTTGGGTAGTACTGCCTTTACGATCCGTCGCACAAAGGGATCGTGCTGGTCCTCTTTGTCTGAACCATTTCGTCTTCGCTTATGCCTTATACGTGGACTCTCTTTAGAGGAACTGATAGTTTCGGGTTGTCCCTTCTTCTTGGGCTCCGGGGATAATGAGTCGGAGTTGCTGTCAGTGTCTTGTTGTCGGGCTCGAGGTCGTCGACCACCTGCCCTCAGAGGTTGTTCCAGATCTTGGCGTACAGCTTGTTTGGACTTCGCCACTTCCAAGGCCAAATCCTGACGGAGACGTTCGTTCTTAGCGATCATGTTCTCCAACCTTTGTTCGTTTTGTTTTGCTTGTTCTATGATCGCTTGCATCATCTCATGCGCTGAAGTCGAGGGTGAGCCGAAGTTCAAGGCGCGTCTTGCGGCGATAGTCTCCGGTCCAAGCATGTTTGTTGGAATGAGGTCGTCTCTTTGTGTGATCTCGTCAGTGACTATCGGAGGGTCTTCCGTTACGCCCGCCATGGATGTATTTGAGTATTCCCACAGACGGCGCCAATTGTGGAGAAGTGGTTTGGAAATACTCTTCAGATCCTGGGAGACGCTCGTGATCCTCAGCTAGTCACCCGAAAAGGAATGAGCACTCCGGTCGGGGGTACCGGAATTAGCACTCCGACGGATAAGTTAGTGTATACTCTCTAGATTGCTTGTGTCTTAAGTTAAGCATACTAATTCTCACGTACCTCTTTCTGGCTGATGTTATTCTATTTATATCTTTTTCTTTCTTGGGCCTCGGGACTAGGCCCACCTTCAATTCGCCGTATGACTATTTACTCGGCTTCTTTTGCTGCAAACCGCCTTTCACTCGGCCCTTTACTCATCCGGCCATTTGGCCGAATAGGGTAGGATTTAAATGTGCAAGACGGGGTCGAATGCGATGTTTATATTCCGACTCTCCAGGTCCAACTATTCGGCCTCTTTATGACTCCCAATATTCGGCCCCCATAGCTGGTTTTCTTTTGTTTGAGATGACCAAATATATCCCCTCAGGACTAGACTATTTGTTGAGAAATATTTATCAATTAATTCCATTTTTGTTCATGTTTTTTTGAGAAATTCTTCACTTCATGTTCTTCTTCATTTACAATAAAATTGAATTATTCTATTGATTTAAAATGCATGTATGGCTTGACACAGTGGATTCAATAAAATTGAATTCTTCTTAGTTTATTTTTGTCTCACTGAATGTAAATTTTATTTTTATTTTTTCGATTTTGTAGCTTTTTACTTGTTGGTTTTGTTATTCTCTTTCAAAGTTTGATGTCATGACTACATGTCTGAATCTTTTTGAAAAGTTTATTTATAAATTATGTTGCTTCTTCGAACCTAGACCCTTAACTAGCTTTGTGTGTAATATTTTCATCAAAACTTCATGAGATTTGGGATATATATACACAAAAATAATATATATATTTTTATATTTGATGTAATTTTTAATCATTTTTAATTTATACTTTCTAAATATATCCAAATTTTGTATTTTTTTTTTCCACAAACTGAGTCATAAAACTTCAATAAAGTAAAAAGTATAAACAATAAATAAAATTTAAAAATATTAATTTAACAAGCCTAATGTAGGGATTGTTTAGCTAAAAAAATATAAAAAGACAAAATTAATTATATAAATCAATAAGACAAAATGTCACATTTAAATTATAATTATTATATTTTTTTTTTTTACAAAAATTAAAAAAATTAAACTAAACGTAACTAAAAAAGTCAACTTATAAAAATCCAATACAAAAAAACCAGTTAAAAAAAGTCAATGCTAAAGGAACACCTATTTTTTACATCTCTAAAAAGATTAGGAGCAAATTTGTCTACAAAATTTTATCTCAATTTGAAATTCTCTCTCAAATTGGGGATTCCCCCAAAATTTTGCCCTAACCCTTCTACGATCTCATCCATTCTCACACACAACTCCTTCGTCTCATTCCTCGTCCCTCACGGACGATTTTGTGTAAATCCAAAGTCGCCACCGCCGACTATTACATGCTCACCAGGTAAGGTGGTTTCTCTCTCTCTCTCTCTCTCTCTCTCTCTCTCTCTCTCTCATTTCTAAACCCTATCTATCTCCCTTATCTTCTATATGTTTTTGAATGGGTTTCTAAAATGGGTATATTAGATATCTGATTTTTTGATTGGATTTCTAACCCTAGCCATCTCCCTGAGCTCCTTTGTGCTATTAGGTTTGAGTTAAAAGTTCTGATGTTGAGGATTTGAGAAGATGTTTTCTCATCTTTGAGAAAACCCTTATTATTATTGTTATTAGGCTTCATATTTGTAATTCAGCTATTATGTCACTAATTTATTACCATTCCTTTGTTTTTATTGTCCAGTTTTGGCCACATATCTCATAGACATTGTTCTCAACGTATAGAACTTTCTGTCTTATTATATTTGGTTTCCTTCACCTTTTTGTTTCGGAACACATGAATAGTAGGAGTTTGATTTGTAGTTTTTTTGGATAATTCCCCCCCCCCCCCCCCTCTCTCTCTAAAGGGTACAGTATTGAACAAAGTCTTTTTTTTGTTTTTCCAGGTGTGACTGCTACTGTTTTGGAGTTTTGAAGACCATTAGAGCCTCATGGTTTTCATGGTGAGTCACTTCCTCTCCCTCTCTCTCTCTCTAGTTAAAATTGAGTTAATTGCAATTAAAAGTACGAAATTGATGCAAAAGGCAGAGTGCATGACATAGAATTTACCTTTTAATCATTGTAGATGATTCAAGTGGGGTCACTGTGCTTCATTAAGGGAATTTCATACTTCTTTTGTAATCTTTTCTTTCAAGGTCAAGTTTAACTGAGATAAGATGGTCCCAAAAACTCCCAAAGAAAAAAATTTCAAATACTTTTCACTAAAATGACGAGGTTTTAATATAAGATTATAGATGGCTACTAGAATGACATTATGTTGTTTTTTTGGCATTTCACATATGCGTCGCATAAAATATTCCTGGATTTTTTTTGTCCTTATAATTCCAAAAGGATATCTGATGATAGGCATGTCGATTAATTATGCGTTATACGGTAATATTTAGTCGCCATCAGTTCACACCAATGTGCTAAAAAGATGTGTCATGAGCCTAGCAGCTAGCATAATTGGTTTAAAAACCAATGAATGAATAGCAAAATAAGCCAAAGCGAGTTAATTTTTCTATGATTTTTTGAGCTTGTTTTCAATTATTGCTAATGCACAGTATTCTTTATCGGCCTTGTTTAATTTGGAATCCTTTTAAAGCTGTTGGTAGTGATTCTGAATGAACATCTATTTGTACAAGGTCACATGGGAGAAAATGGGAAATTGATATGGATTAAGAACAGAAGAGAAAAGAAAAATAAATGTAGGAAGGGGGGTGGCTGATTGTTTGTGTTTGCATTGACTTTGTCAATTCTTCCTTAATGGGTTTAATTTGTTTTATTTTTCTCTATTTGGTGTTAATTCTAAAAGTAGGTTTATATATGTTCTTCCTTAGTGGGTTTAAATGTATTCTTTTAAAAATAGATGTGTTTTTAATGTTTACAGATTTTACATGTTATGGTGGTTTGGTAGAATTTAATTGAGTTCATTACCGTTGTTGAATGTGAGAATGGAATGTGTGGAAAGTGAAACATGTATTTTCCCCTATTTGAAGAAAGAGTGAGATTCTTGAGTGTGCAAAAGTGAGATTGTATAGTAATTTATCAAAAATAAAATAAAATAAAAAATTTGTATATGGTATGGAATTATGAGTTTAATATTTAGAATATTTCTTTGAATTTTAGGATGGTTGGATTTTTGTTGGAATAGTTGAAAGTCTTCTTCTTATGGAATTTTTGATCAACATAGAGTTGGAACTTGCCGTGTAAGTTACGAGTGGACCAGTGTGAAACTTTTGCTTCATGCTTTCTATATATTTGCTACAAAACTTGGTTTTACAATAGAAATGCAGCTCCTAGGGACTAGTTTTCAATAGCATGTTCAGACAAAATTTTAATAAACTTTAGTAGAAATTATTGGGATTTTTTTTTCCGTGAATGGTGTAAAAATTATGGAAATACTATGTAGAGGCTTGTAAGAAACTTTTCAAACATGTTGGGAAACAATGGAAAATGCTCCCCACAAAATCATCTCTTTAGCTATACTCCTAAAGCATTTTTCCCTTTTTCAATTAGAGTTCTCACTACTTTTTAAATTATTTCGTATAGTTTTAATATGACATTTTTTTGTTGAGGGTTGAGTGATGTTAGCCCTATATTTCTTTGCTTGAGTGTTTATTTTCGGCTTTTTGGGCACTCTACGAATGAGCTGAGTTTGGGTCTTTGCCAATTGTGATTTAATTTCCTATTTTCTGATATTATTTTGGTTCCTTGCCAATTGAATTCTGGACTTATGCTGCTGTTTTGATTATTTTTTTTGGTGTTCTATTTTGTTGGTGGTAGTAGAGGCTTCTTTGTAACATTGATTTGGATTAGGTGAAGTCTTCTTTTATTGTGGAGAGGGAGGTGTATCATTGTTTTATTAATTATTTATGTTCAAATTTCTTTCTTTCCCTTATTTAAAAAAATTAACAGATTGATTAGTCAAACCTTCCTCTTTGGATTTAAATCTAGAAACAACTAGCTTTCAATCAAAAGCTGCTACAACCCATGCTTACTATTAGCTTATTTATTTACTTGAGGCATAGGCGGGATAGAATAGGGCTTGTTTTTAGCCTCAAAGCATGTCTTACTCAATTAGGTTATACAATTATCGTTGGGGCTATACCCATCCAATTTATTTTCTTGTAGGACCTGTAACATAATCTGATATCAGTTTTTGACCATATCAGCAATTCAAATTTTGTTATTTCAACCGACTTATTTAACTATTATATTGACCTTTCAAGAGCCTTTGAGGCACTTTGACCAGTTTGAAAACATAAAAGACCTTTGTACCAAAATTTCTTGCACATTGGCTTCTCAATAGTACACTTTCAAAGCTCATAAGTCTCAGTGAATTTCAAACCACAATTTGAAGTTTTTACAGCACCTATCCTCGTGTCATATTTATTTTAAGATAAGATGGACCACTTTTGACTTCAAATCAAGAGGCTTATCGATGTATATGTTGGCTTTTGTGAAGTATTATTTGAGGTTGATAATGTCTTTATTTGTATCTGGGATTCTTATATTTGGGTTTGAAGAATTGTGGATATTTAGTTATAGAGATTTAAACTATATGGGCTTCATTGGTTTTGTGCGTGTCTTTGTGTGACTTCATTTGCCCCTTGAGAAATTGCATACTCTTGATTTTTTTCAAAAATCTTGCTTAAAGAGAGAAGAATAGTTGGCCAATGTTGGTGGTGTGTTTTTCTATACCTATCATGTGAATCTTCTTCTTGATATTTGCAGGGACGGAACCAGACTTTTGTCTTCCGGGGGGCCAAAACTTGAATAAAAATGTGAGTAATGTTAGAGATTCACAATTTGCCCACAATTATATGACAATGAATTGAGCATTATATGGTTGAATTTGTGACCAAATAAAAAAAAATTAACACGTAATTTACAATCAAGAGATAAGTCCAAAAGAAAAAAGAAAAAAAAAACTTAAAATTAAAAGAAGAGAGAAAATAAAAAATATAAGAATAAAAAAAATTACAGAAGACAAGAAAGAGGAGCACATGAATTGCTTTAAAGTAAAAAAAACAGAATAAAGAAGAGTTGGGAGCCAATACACCTCACATAGGAAATAGCACTAATAAAAAAAATAAAAAATAAAAAAGAATACACAGGTAGTCAAGCCAAAAGCCCCACGGCCCCTTACAGTCTCCACATAGATCCGTCCTTGGATATTTGCCTTTTTCTTATAGGTTTTGAGTCTTGAAACTTTGTTGTGGTCTACTCTGAAGTTAATGATGCTTTGGGTTATCTTTATGGACTATAAGGTTTGAATGTTTTTTTCTGGATAAACATCTCTTTGCAATTGTATGTTTCATAAGAAAACACAATTGTGCTGATCAACTCATTAGGTACAACCATATTGAGTGTTTTTTTCATGAAGTCAAGCATCATCTATGTTATTGATTTTTGTTGTTATAGAGCATTATTGGACCTTATCAATTTAATTTAACATGTAACGCTAAGAAATAACATAGGTACTAGTTTTACTTTTTCCCAAATGCATGTTAACATGTGATCGAAGAATTCAAGAATTTTAACTACTGGCAATTTCTTTTCATGTGAAAGTTACATCTTAGTTGATGGGATAGTTTTTGAACAATCCCATTCCCTTTGGGAAAAGAAAAAGAAAAAGAAAAAGCAATCATTATTGGACAAATTTAGCTTTTGTTTAATTGTTTGCTTGGGTTCAATTTATGCAGAATTCAAAATTAGTATATCAACCTTTGTTCCATCATCTAATGAACAAATAAAAGTTACTTTTATTAAGTTTAGGTGTGAAATCCCAACTCACGAGCGATGTAGAATGGAGTTTTGACCCATGAGTGCAATTTGGAGAAGCATTTATTGACCATGTGTTTTATTTATTTATTTTCCCTTTTTGTTTCATTTATTGACTTTTTATTTTTGCTTTGTTCTATTTTTTCTCATTTGATATATTTTTTTTTCCCGACATTTCTTTTATTTAGTTAAAAAATGAGTAATAGTGACGAGTGACCAAACCTTTGTTTTGTTTTGTTTTTTTTTTTTTTTTCTTATCAAATGAAAGTCTTTGAATTAGATTTTAAAAGGAAAACAAGATGAAAGGGAAAGTGGTAGTTATATATATGTCATTGTTATACGTATAGTGAATGGAGTGAATAAAAGTTATTGGAAGTCTATAATGAATTACTTATTTTTGAAGAAAATGAATAAAGATTATAGTTCCAACAATAAAAAATAAACAATTCATTGCATTGTTGAGTCTTCCACAGTGGCCCCAAGTTCCAATAATTAGAAAAACTCAAAACATTTACCTTGAAAAAACTTAGAATACTTGAATGCGTCAAGCTGATTTGTGTTGGAATTTACATTTGATAGAGTGATCAAAACATTATTAAGCAACAGTTTAGATTTTTAATCATTGTGGGCTTTGTGAAAACAAGATGAAGAGAAATTGTGTGCAAGAAGATCAGAGATTATGAATAGGAGAGGTTGTTGAAGGAGCATTAGAAGAAGCTCGCCGACATCAAATTGGGCATTAAATAAGCACAAGGTGCATGTGACTTCTTAGATTTGCAAATGTAATTTGCATGAGTACCATGTCTTTGGAAATTAACTTCATGACTCCTCAATGATGAGCTTCTGGAATGGGTTGTGATTCTTGGCAATAGTTTCTCTATAACTAGTTGTATTGTATTGACAATGTTTATGATTCGTTCAAAATGAGTTTTGACCCTTCTCTTTTTCATTTTTTTTTTGGTTGGTATTCTAAACAGCTACATGGGTTTTGATAATCTTGTTTGTATTTGTTAATGTATTGTGTTATCCTATATCTAGTGTCCTCACCAATTAAGCGTGAGGCTGTGTTTTGATATTGGTTAATCTCTTTGAAAATTGGTTGAGATTGCATTATGCCAAGGCAAGAGTGCCAACACTATATAATGTTTTTTTATGCCAATTGATTGTGCAACTGATTATGCATACAAGCCACAAGTCTTGGTTGAAATTGACTTTGGCAATTGAACAGATTATGCACACAAGCCACAATCCAAATTTACATGCCAATCAATTTTGCACATATCATTTGTAAAACTAAGTCCAACTTTAAGTGTTTTATAATTGATTACGTAATCAATTATGTAACTATTTGTCTATTTGTCATTCTAACTCATAATTGAAAGCCAATATTGTGCATAAAATCTAATTTTTAATGTTGACATAGTTGTTGCAAATTACATTTGTCGCATTTCCTCGGCATTTATTGTGAATAAAATGAATTGTTTTTATTTTCTTAAAAGGTACTATTGTATTATTTTGTGAAAAATAACAATTATATCTCCGCCAGAATTCTATTTTCATTCAAATATATGAAAAACTCAATTAACAAGATAAAAATTTAATTGTCAATAAGTTTTTTTCTATTCATCATAAAAAAAGGATACAAAAAGAAGGTTAACCCAGTGTTCATGCAACAGACACATTTGAGGAAAGCCTAATTAGGATTCAACATCTAATGACCATCGGAATGTAATTAGTAACCAAACAAATACAAAGTTGTAGCCAAAATTAAATTAAGAAAAAGGAAAATTCAAATCAAAATTTAAATTTTCTCCTTCTTGAGAGGCAGCAGCTCCATTTGTTGTAGCATCCATAGGCTTGGCTTCTGCAGATGTCTCAACCTTGTCAGCCTTCTTACCTGCAAACACAAACAATTAGGATTCATGTAAGTGTGTAGTAGTACAATTCGATTTGTATGCTTAAATGAGTTGTTCCAAAGTTTTTGATCAGTCTTTCTGGGATATAATGCTAGCATATCTTTCAAAGGTGTGAAGTTGTTCCAAAGGTGTGATTGTGCAATTTTAAATGAGTTGTTCAAAGGTGTGATTGTGCAATTTTTCCATCATAGTTTTTAACCGTGATAAAAAAAACTTAAAAATCTAGAATCAAATGTTAAATGTGACTAGTAGCAATAAGATCTGAAGGACCAACAAATATTGCAGTGCAAAAATAATTTTAAAAAAATAAAAAAATAGCGCTCCTAGTATAGATTAATTGCATCCACTAGATATTATTTCGAGAAACCTAAAACTGCATCAGTGACAGTACTCGATAATTCGTGAAAAGGAAAACAACATCAATTAATCATTTGAGACTCAAAGAGAAAGTTGAAGTGACATACTTTGTGTCAAAGTAAAAATGTGAAATAGATTGCTGCACCCACAATTACTCAGCACCCACAATTATACAATGCTTGCATATATATGGCAAATCTACATAAAAACTAAGAAACTAACCTGGGATAAGATAATGGGTCTGCCTTGGGATGCATAGAGTTTTCTTGCTTCATCATGTCCACAATCTTGGCTATAAATTGCTTCATTTCCGCCTAACATAGAAGTACAATGAGCATATTTAGGTCATCAATTTAAAATTTAATAACAGGACAAAGTGAGAGGGAATACCTTGAATGGCTCGTTATCAATTCAAAACTAAATTCTAGATATGAAATGCAACCAAAGAGGAAACCCACTATTCAAAAACAAAGTCTATAAGGCAAAGTTCACTGATGAATTGTTGGTTTGTATACTATACAATAGATTGGAACAAAATTTTATAAGCTTTACCAATAGTTCCATTTAGCACAAACATGAGGACCAATACCTAGAGAGCATCTAGAGCAGCTTCAGCAACCAATTTAATAAGTTTAACGAATTGCTGATTCAAGAAGGATCCTAATAGAGTACGGCAGCTTATCTGTAATGGATACAGGGGCAACAAAGAAATGTTTGGCAAGTCATTTGTGCAACAAAAGGAAGACCTCACAATCCAGAAACTGTGAGAAGGTTGCCTAAAAAAGTATATTTAATTAAAGATTTCATTGTTCTATATAAATCTTAGGACTTATTATATAAATATAATCAATTTTGGTTGGGAATCCAAAAAGAAGACTGAAAATGGCTCAAAATTATACATAAAACTACAATGACACAGGGAAAGAAGAAATCATTTCAAATAATCTATAAAATCTTAAGCAACATGGCAAGTTGGCAACTGACTTTAGAATAAAAGGGAACTTACTTCTCCTTACTTTCTTTCCCTTTTTTTTTTCCTTCTCAAAATGGCCCAATTATGGAGATATGCTTCAAGAGAACTTTGAAAATAAAGTTAAAAATTGTTAAAGATTGGATATTTTTGTAATTATAAAAAATACTTCGGGTTCTTTTTGGCCATTACCAAAATACTTTATCAAGTTCTTATTTGCAAAAGAGTTAATGAGGTGGTGGGAAAATAGTATATAAGAAAGGGCACCATGTTACAAACCGATGGGAAAATGTGAGATAATTGCAATTACACAAGAGGGGTTATAGAACTCTAATAAGTATCTAGCATATTAATTAGGATACAGGTTAGAGTGTAAATCCTTTGGACATTAGGCCAAATTTCTGCACTAGTAAATCAAGATAGATATAGAGGTCAACCAAAGAAAAAAATGAATTAATAGTAGCCACAGCTGCAGCCTCATTAGCAATCATTATATTTGTTACCACAATACAATTCTCCAAAAATCAATGGAATTTACCAAAATAGATGATGCAAAACCACATCTCACACAATGTGAATAGGTAGGTGACATGTGAAACAAACTAAATTACATATAATCCAAGTTTCTACAGAACTTTAAGTCAATGGCTGAACAAGCATTGACTCCAACTGTACTAAATCAATACATTCGTAACAAAATTGTATCGCATGGATTCAAATTCTAGAAATCAACCTACCATGAATCGGATCTCTTGGCCAAAAAAAAAAGTGACTTAGTCATGAAGTAGTGAAGAACATTGGGGGAAAAAAGGGACAAAGCTTATTAAGATGAGAGAAATTACCTGGTTTGAGTGGGCGTGAGCTGAAAAATGGCAGAGTTGAGACGAGTACTAGACTTTATGGTTGAAGAAACACCAATCAGATAAGTTTGAGTTCTTCAACACTAGTACTTGATCTCCCAAATCTGAAAAATCACAGAATGAGCACTGCTATGAAAATCTGTCTACATTGTTTTGGTCAAGAATAGGAAACCTTGCAATATAAACTTAGAGCAAACATCTAAGGTAGTTAAAATATGAGCAATGCTAAAATGCTAAAATTCATCAAAATGTTCATGTAGAAAAGAGGAATTGATAATGCTCATAACTATATCACATGGAGAATAACAAAACAGCATGCATGTTATTGAAAATAAACAAAAGCCTGAACTACATTAAACTCAAGGAGTAACTTCCATCAAGAGCTATGGCATACATTAGCCTTGTTTGGTTTGTGTTTTGAGATGTTATTTCAAAATAATTTTCTGGAGAGAGTTTAGAAACTTTGAAAATTTGTTTAGTTGTATATTTTGAAAATAGTTTTAGAGTTTGGGATGATTTGATATTTTTTGTAGTTAAATATGGGTGTGAGAGAGAAAAAATGATTGGGAAGGAGAGAGGAGATAGAAAAAGTGATGATTGATGTGTCGTAGAGAGAAAAGTGATTTTGGAATTTTTTTTTAAAAAAAAATTCAACCAAACATGTTTTTGGAATTTTTTCTCCAAAAGCATGTTTTGAGATTCAAACCAAAACATGCCCATTCAAGTCAAATTCATTTTGAGTATTCTATAAATCTATTGAGTTTTTGGAGTACTTATAAAAATCTAACAGTTCATGCCTCGTTAGAGCATCATTATCCATTCATGGGAAACACAGTTTTTGTTTTTGTTTTTTTGTTTCGTTTCGTTTTGTTTTGTTTTTTTTTTTTTTTGATTTGCAAAAATTAGAGATATGTCAATTTCTTACATACAAGAGATGGGCTTTCATAAAAAGTCATTGCTAGAACTACTCTAACTACTTGATCTACTAACAAAAATAATAGCATATAATGAACAACCGAAATTCTCAAACTAACACAAATTCTTAATTGTTTCAGTTAGAAGGGTTTAACAATCATATTCATAAGTGATCAACTGAAAAACATAAACTAAAGTAGTTAAAACTAATTACACAGAAATTGATCTTCAATTTGATATATAAATGTTGAGTTTTATATCTGTTTAGTCCAATCAATAATGCTAGTTAGATTTATTTGTCAGAAATGGCACCCACGAGAGCATAATTTCATAGGCAAAATGATAAATTCAAACAGCACCCGGAACCATAGATTATCTACAGAATAGTTTCAAATCAAGCACCAAGACAACTATACAAGTCCAAATTATGCAATTTTCTAATGAAACAAAACATACCTAAAACCATAAATTTAACAGAAAGAAAAAGAAAAAAAGAAAAAAAGAAAGGGAACTTGCAATGCAAGTGTGCATGTGTGTGAATTATTGAAACACCACATACTCTACAAGTAACTTAAAAAATAAAACTATGGCTACAAGAAGCATAAATAGAATTGATTTTAGAAGTGTGAAGGAGATGGAGAAATCGATCGATCATGAAAAGAAAGAGGCAGTTAGCGCATGCCAAAAATCGATTGAGAGAGAGAGAGAGAGAGAGAGAGAGAGAGAGAGAGAGGGGTTATTGTTGCAGATGGGGGGGTTTCGGGTTGAGCGAATCGTAGAGGCATTAAAGTTAGGATAAGGGAAAATTGCTGAAGAAAAGAGGGCACAGAGAGAGAGAGCTCCATACCTGATATCTAGTTCAAGAGAACGACTTCACTTCAATGATGGAATGCAACAGAGGCTTGTAGTTCCGTTGTTGTTGGAAATCAAAGGTTATACAGAGATTCAACAATGAAACCCAGAGGCTTCTTCTTGTTAATGGAAATCAAGAGTTACATAGAGGAAGAGAAGGGGAGAGAGAGAGAGAGAGAGGGGGGAAGTGTGGTGGAAATAGGAGGGTTAACCGGTTGCTTCGGTTTTCAATCTTTTACTATTAAACAGTTCAATGGTCTGGATCAATTCTTTCTAATGTAAGAGCTAATAATTAGGTTGCATACGGTGTGCAACCTTACACTGTGTTTGGGAACTTAAGAGGGGAAAGAAAAGAAATGATTACTTAAATAATAAGAGAAAAGAAAAAAAAATAAATGATTGTGATTTCTCTCATTCTTGTTTGGATAAGGAAGAAATAAAAGAAAAGAAATGATTATGATTTCTCTCATTCTTGTTTGGTTAGATTTCATTAAGAGAAAAGAAAAGAAATTATTTTATGTTATATTACCAAAATAACCTTTTTATATTTTCAATCATTTTATTTCTTTTATTTTTATAGGGACAAAATTGGTATTATGAAAATAGTGGTTTCTTTTTTCTCTCAATCTCTCCACTTTTGGGAAGATTGAAAATGAGGCTTATAAGAGAAATGTGTTTCTCTCCATTTCTCTCAATTTCTTTCCATTTAGGTTATCCAAACAAGTAAGAGAAATACATATCTCTCCATTTCTTTTCTTTTCTCTCCAAATCACCCAATCCAAACATAGCGTTAATGTTGTGTTTGGTTTGGGAATTTAGGAAAAGATTTGGAAAGAGAAATGAAAAGGTAGGTGAAATGTAAATAAAACATACCTATATTTCACATAATTTCACACACTTTTTTTCTTTCCTTTTTTAAATTTCTTCCCAAATTTCCTAACCATACCTCACGTAAAAGGGTTGCACATGTAAATAGCTCCCTATATACTATATTAAACAAAAGCTTTAGATGATGTCATGAAATCTTTGGTACCGTTTAGTGTTGAACTTAAATCCTGATTTGAATTAAAAAAAAAATTAAAATACTTAATTCAATTTTTTTTCCCCCAAAATTCATAACCAATTTTTTTATTTTGTTCCTTAAATATTTTTTATTTTTTTTAAAAATAAAAATAAATAAATATTTAAAAAATAAATAAATAATATTTAAAAAATAAAAAAATATATTTGAAATAAAAAATAAAAATATTTAAAATAAAATTTTAAAAATTTAAAAATTTAAATATATAAAAAAATATAGCTCACAAATATAGTATATACAACACACGTTAAAATAAATAAATAAATATTTACAATAAAAAATATTTACACTAAAAAAATGAAATTATTAAAATTTTTAACTATTAAAAAAAAATAAACCCAAAAAATTTCAAAATACAACTCAAAAACTTAAAACTTAAAATATAACTCAATGTAGCATTTGGTAGAGTTTTAGAATTATGATTTGAGAATAAAGTTGTATTTTGAGTTTGTGAGTTTTGGAATTGTGATTTGAAAAGAGAAAATTTGTTTGGTCATGAGTTTTGAAAAGAGTTTTGAATTTTTGATGTGATATATGGAATGAGAAAAGTTGTGTGGTTATGAGTTTTGAAAAGAGTTTTCAAAACTTAATTAAAAAACTCATAGCTCATAATCAAACACACAACTCAAAACTTTATTAAAAATTCTATTCAAAACTCATAACCAAACTCTTTTTAAAATTTAATTTTTAAAAATAATTTGTTATTTTGGTCTAAAAAAAATAATTTATATATTTAAAAAATATCAAAAAAAATATAATTTTTTTTTTTTCAAATAACAGGTAGTGATTGGCAATTGAAAAAAAAAAAAAAAGAGGTACTGTTTCGGTCAACTGGCCGCATATCCGAGAGGATGTCGGGGGACAACTGGGCAAATCTAAAAATTCAAAAACTGCACGAGAGGACGTTCGGACGGACGACCGGATAGATTAAAAATTCAAAAGCTGTCTGATTTACCAAACATGTTTTCAAAATGTGTTTTGAAATTAATTTGAAATCATGATTTGAAAACTTAAACTAAACATAACATTAGAATATAAAGGTGGAATTAATTTTAGAAAGTTAAACCCAACCCAATTGTTTTTTGAAACTCAAAACTATTAAAAAAAAGTTTTTTTTTTTTTTTTTGTTTTCAAAACTCAGAACATAATTTAAAACTCAAATCACGATTGAAAAATTAAACCAAACGAAACTTGTATTTTCACATTACCCGTGATAAATTTTTCTGTTTTTTGAATCCAAAACTTTGAATTTTAATAAAAAGATCTTACTGTGCGCTAACCAGTATATATCTAAGCTAACACCACCAATCATCATCCCAAATCCACCCATGGCTAATCATTCCATTCCAAACCCAAATTCATTCACTAGCCAAACTCACCATTACCTCTACGTACTTCAGCCCATCTTTGCTAGAATCCCCATGATTTTAATCAAAAGTCAGAATTAATACAAAAATGTGGCACCGCCCACAATTTAGAGCATTTCATCGAACACCTTGTGGGCATCTCTTAAAACCACACAACTACATGGGACAGTGATGGTGCTGATATAGAATAACAAAGAAGAGTTGTCAAGGTATAACCGTGGTGGCCATTTCATCATTGGGGCATTTTGTCGAACTCCTTGCCGGTCTTGAAAGGCATCGCTACCCTTCTTTACGAAACTGATGAAGACCATCACCACACTCATAGGCACAACCAACCACCTCCATCTAGCACCAAAACAAGAGTGTTTGTTTCCGATTTGCATCCACGATTTCTACAAATTGTTTAGAATTCTCTTGAAAGTAGCACTTCTCAATCCATCCACATTCTTTCATGGATTAGAATACCTACTAAAAAATTTCCTAAAAAATTGTCGAATTCCCACCAATTGCTTCAAAATTCCAACAAGATGAGGCTTTTGTTGCTTAATATAGTGAGTTTCGTGGTGTTGAAGACTTGGTTACCAAGTGTGAAATTAGGGTTTCTGGAGGTTTTTCTGAAGCGGGGAATTATTGTGTTGGCTGCTACTGTTTCAAAGAGCAAGGTTCGGTTTTGGCTGCGCTTCTGGGTCTCTCTGCATTTTTTCTCCATAGCTGAAACTTCAATTACCACACTTTTGCCTTGGAAGGTACATATTTTATACTCCAAATGGGATTTATTTATTTGTAAAATTTTGCTGGCGTGAGTGTTGTCATGAATAGGAACATATTAGATATCTATTTTGTGCTAGGAATAAACTCTTTAAGAATTCAAGTTGTTTAGCTATGCCTGGTTATTTGATAAGTAAAAATATTATTGGCTTTGCAAAATTCATGTTGGATTTCCGTGTGTTCATCAGTAAAAATATTAGTTACTCCATGAAGGAGATTGAAGGATTTGTGTAGTTTTATTGGCTGGCCACAAGCTCACACATCCAATGAAGATATTGATCTCCACATTTAAATGTGGTTTTGGTTCCCCGCAAACCAAAACCCTGGTGGCAATAATTAGCGAGCTTGGGTAGCATGTCCTGTGGATTTGGGAACAGTGAAGAAAAAAACATCACACAACACCAAAGGATTTACATGCCTAAGGTTACATAGTTATCTATTTTGATTTGGCTTTGAAAAGGTTGAAAGGCAGGTTCTAGACTTTGTAGCGTGTGAAAGAGCTTGGATTTAAAGGGGTGATAGGCTGTAAAATTTTATGACTATGGCAAGAATTTTTTTAAACAAAATTTTGGGATCCCAGTTTGTGTTTTGGTGGACAATGACTGGAATGACACGCATGAATGCCTATTGTCACTTGTGGGGGTCGAATTATGGTTAGCAGTTGGATTTTGTCACCTTTTTCATGTAGCTTTGTCTAGAAATCTTGATTACATACTTTATGACAAAAAAATAATTTTTTTAAGTTGAAGAGGTGGAAATGAGCATAGATTGGGTTGTTTATGCTAAGATTTTAAAATACTAATTAATTACTTAGTTAATAGTGATACTTTAATGCTATCAATATTTAAATGTTGGTCTAGCTTGTATGAACGGTGGATGATATAATAATTCAGCTTAAATTTGTTGGTAATTTGAGCACAACCCAAATTAGATGGCAAGCACTTGGTGCTTTGGAAGGGTGGAGAGGCTAACTCCTATAGGTACTAATCTAACAACTAACAACTGACTTTCGCTGATAAAAAAACATTAAAAAAAGTATAAAAAATTTGAGCATAGCTCAAGTTCAATTTATTGAGCTTGAGCCAACCTTGAGTACACAAAATTAGGTTAGAGGTCAGGCTTGGGGGGCTCATGCAATTCTCAAAACAACTTGGATAACTCTTCAATCCTAGTGTATCCACTCGAGTTGCACCCCGAGTTACAAATTAAAAGCTGCCTTTATTTAAACCAAAATCTCAAAAAACAAAATCCCGAAAAACTTGGCCATACGAATCAATCAATTTTTATTCCAAATGTTACAAGATTTCATTTCCCGATGTTAAAATGTTTTCATGTGGCTTTGTTCTAGAAATCTTCATTAAAGACTTTATTACAAACAAATAATTTTTTTTAATTTGAAGAGGTGGAAATGAGCATAGATTGTGTTACTAATTAATTACTTGGTAATACTTTAGTGCTATCAATATTTAAATGTTGGTCTAGCTTGTTTGAAGGGTGGATGATAAAATAATTGTCGTCTTTGAAGGGTGGATGATAAAAAAATTCAGCTCAAATTTGTTGGTAATTTGAGCATAACCCAAGTTCAATTTATTAATTACATAGTTGTCATTCTACCATGTGGTTATGTGCAAGGAATTATTCTGTTTTATGGGAATTTCACGTTGGCCGTGTGCCTAACGAATAGCAAGGGCTAAATAAATACATGGCTTCAAAAATAAGAAATAGTGGAGAAATTATATAATATTATTTGATGGGCACAAGGACACATGGTATTCCGAACTTGCTAGATAATTTTTGGTTCTGTGCCCATGTTATAACAATAGTCTCAAATGTAGGAGAAAATGTACGAAAATTAGTTATATGGCCCCATACACTTGGAAGGGAAAATCACATAGAATATAGGCCAGTCCTAAAGAATAATTTCTTCTTATTTCGAATCACATTCGTTAGAAATCTCTCATACACCCAAATTGGTTTCTGTCCCATCCTATCTATAACAATTATCAAGGGGAACTAGAGCAAAGCAATCCGTTCAAAAAAAATTTAAATTTAAATTTAAATTTAAAAAGATTATCAATAAATCTTATTTTGAAAGTATTAATGAGTCCTATTAAATTTCAATGTAGACAGTTAAATCTTTTTTTTTTTTTTTCTAATTTATTCTAAAAAAGTTCACTTTTCCTTAATAGTATCTTTTATTCCAATTTTACCATTCTTATTAAAATATGAACAACAATTATATAAACAATTTTAATTTACTTACAAAAATATATTTTGTAAGTGCAAAAATTGAATGAACTACATCAAACAAAATCATACTCAACAATTTGATCAAAAGAACTATGTAGGATTCATCATTTTATGTTGCCTCAATCCAAAAAGTATATATATTTTTAATATTCCACTAAAGAAATTGTGAAAAATAATACCCTGGCAAATTTATATATTTTTCAAACTGTGAGAAAACAAAAAATGATGAATCTTAAGCTTATGCTTTTGTTCAATAAAAAGCAAAGTACTCTCAAAATGTTTCATTACTTGCTTTGTAAATAGCTAGGGTGTTGCCAATTTTTAATTGATCAGGGCAAATTATATTAGTAGTCCTTATATTTTTGCTTGTGTCATTTTTGTCTTAATAATTTCAATTGGCACGATTTTGATATGAATTTTTAATTTTGTCCAATTTAGTCCAATTAATTACAACTAAAAGTTCTTTTTGATGAAAAATGGATACATGAGCGGCATGTGTCATGCTTGTATAGGTAAAAAATTGTAAACCTGTTTCGATTCAATGAGCTAACCTCAACCAACTTAGTAACATTTTTCTTGCAAGAACCCTAATCAGCGAATTGGACCAATTAACACAAAATCTAAAATTAAGGGTTTGAAATTAGGCTAATTGAAATTACTTAGACCAAAATGACACAAGGGGTAATATGTGGAGACTACCGATGTAATTTGCCCATTGGTTTATGAAAAACCATTACTAAATGCTTTGGGACCCCTGGAATTAAAGACAGAGACTCACTGCTGCCAGCTTGGAAGTCATGATGGCTAATGGACAAAAGTACATAGATGCCATGCTTGATGGGCTAGGCTGCTGTGCCACCACCATAGAGTGACTTAGCTCTGTATAAGAATGAGTAATACATTTATTCTTTCTTCATCATCAAACTACTATCCTTCTTACTCTCCTTTTGATATCTCTCTGATTCCTACCTATATAAGGAGAAAATGAGTTGGCTAATATGGCTTCATCAACTTCTTCTGGTATTTCTCGTTTTTTTCTCAACTAGTAGTTATTACTACATGTTCATCATCATCATGGTTTTCTCCTACTTCTGCACGCCATACATGCCTTGAGGACCAGCGATTCGCACTACTTCAATTTAAGAAAACATTTACTGTAATTGATTTTTCCTTCCCAGAGTGTGAATCTGATTCTCATCCTAAAATGATGTTCTGGAATGAGAGTACTGATTGCTACTCGTGGGAGGGGGTCACCTGCAACTGGTTGAATGGTCATGTAATTGGGCTTGACCTCAGTTACAGCGCGCTTCATGGCACCATTGAAGCCAATAGCACCCTCTTCCACCTTTATCAGCTCCAGAGGCTCAATCTTGCTTGGAATGACTTCAAATTTTCTAGAATTTCATTCGAGTTTGGCTCGTTTGCAAGTTTGACCCATCTCAACCTCTCCAACTCTTTATTTGCAGGCAGAGTTTCTTCAGAAATTTGTCATCTATCCAAATTGATTTCCCTTGATCTATCTCTTTTTCATTATGAGGTGAGACTTGAACAACACACTTTCAATATGCTCCTTCAGAACCTAACCCAATTAAGAGAACTACACCTTGATGCGTTGGATATCCCTTCACCTTTAGCTCATGCTTTGCTACTAAATCTATCTTCTTTGACATCTCTGAGTCTTGCTTCTTGTCAACGGCATGGGAAATTCCCAGAAAGCATTTTTTCCACCTCCCAAACCTACGAAAGCTCAATGTACAGGATAATTTGGGCATAGTTTTCTTCAGTTTCTTGATCTCTCCCTAACAAGTTTTTTTGGACAACTGCTTGATTCAATCAGCAATCTTAAAGCCTTGAATAGTTTGTACCTCTTTGAGTGCAACTTTTCGGGGTCCATTCCAACTTCTCTTGGGAACCTTACACAAATCACCAATTTGGACTTCTGGGCTAACAGCTTCAGCTGTCAAATCCCTTCATCAATTTTAAACCTTGCAAAGCTTACTTACTTGGATCTTTCCCAAAACAATTTGAATGGGCAAATACCAGATTCCCTTGTCCCTCTCTGAAAATCAGCTAACTGGTCCCATTCCTTCGTATGCTGTTTGGATTTCAAAGCTAACTTACATTGGATTGCAAAATAACTCACTCAATGGGACAATACCATCTTGGTTGTTTGCTCAACCTTCATTGATTTCTATAGATTTGAGTAACAATATGCTGCAGGGACCAATTCCAGGATCAGTTTATGAACTCAACCTAACATACTTCAGGCTTTCATCAAACAACTTTAGTGGTGTAATCAAGCTAGATAAGTTGCTTAAGCTAAAATATTTGTACTATCTTGATCTCTCATATAATGGTCTCTCATTAAACATCAACAATAGTGTCAATTCTACCTTGCATTACTTTAAGACTATAGGATTAGCTTCTTGCAACTTAAGCGAATTCCCAAATTTCTTGAGAGTACTGCATGATTTGATTGCATTAGACCTTTCAAACAACAAAATTCATGGTGAAGTTCCAAAATGGATATTCGATGTGGGAAAAAATACATGGGATAGTTTAGATCTTTCTCATAATTTCCTTACAAGTTTTGAGTGTCTTCCATTAAAGAATCTAGAATATATTAACCTGCACTCCAACTTACTCCGAGGACCACTCCCTCTTCCACCTATCTCCACAATTGTTTTCTCTATCTCAAACAATAAATTGATTGGAGAAATCCCTCCATTGATTTGTAGTCTGATAGCACTTGAAGTTCTTGATCTGTCTAATAACAGTGGTGTGATTCCACAATGTTTGGGAAACATAAGCATTAATCTCTTGGTGTTGAGTTTATGGATGAATAGCTTTCGTGGCATCTTTATTGCAGCATTTACAAAAGGCAACATGCTGAGGAGTCTTAACTTGAATGACAACCAAATCGAAGGAGATGCTCCACGATCTCTGCTCAATTGTAGACACTTGGAAGGTCTAGATCTTGGAAAAAAACAAGATAAATGATACATTCCTCCACTGGTTGGAAACTCTTCCAGAATTGCAGGTTCTTGTCTTGAGGTTTAATAGGTTTCATGGTCACATGGACACTTCCAAGACCAAGAGCAAACATCATTTTCCAAAGTTGAGAATTATTGACATATCGTGCAATGAGTTCACTGGCCTTTTGCTGACAAATTATATCAAACAATTTGGAGCTATGATGAATGTTGATGAACATGAAATGAAATTGAAATACATGGGCCAAACATATCATCAAGATTTTGCGGTGGTGGTGATTAAAGGATATGAGATTAAATTATCAAGAATCTTAACAGTCTTCTCAATCATTGATTTTTCAAGAAACAATTTCCAAGGAGACATTCCGAAATCCATTGGGGAGCTTCATTCGCTTTGGGGTCTTAACTTATCCCAAGAATGGAGGCCACTGATGCAATAAAGGAAGAAATCAGCACGAACAAAAGGCATTGTTAGGTACGTAGAATTTATCTTTGAAGCTTTACTTTGTTGAATTATCTTTTTTGGTTTGTATGTATATGCTATATTTGAGTTATTGATGTTTTCATTTCAAAACTAGGTCTGTTCCATTAGGTCGCACAATAAAGCAATGGTATCCACTTGAAGGAGTGTCTAACCTAGGTGCTGCATTTGAGTGTGTGCGCATAGCAGCTATGCAGGATCACTTCCAAAGCTTTACCCTTATTGCTGTATAGTATTGAATCCTAAAGCTTTGTTAAGTTGTTTGGTTTTCTTAAAGTACGAGTTAAATAAGAGTTGCTTGTCATGACTCTTTCTTGTTTCTTTTCTCCGATCATGTAGCAACCTTTAGAGATTGTGCTTTTGTATGTAGCTGCTTTTAATTTGGATTTCAGTCACAAAAGACTAGGCACTGCTAAAGTTTTTAACTTCGAAATGCAATCTTACAAGTTACAACTCAAACCATTCCCCTTGTTACATTCTTAATCATGTTGAATGACAGAAATGTTGGCTACTAGATAGAGAATTCGCATTGAAAATAATGTCATATGTTACTCTTTGAGCGTTGTTTTTTACCCATTAGGTGAGCTTATGACATCTTGTCTCTTCCACACCTTTCTATCAGTAAATAGAATTGATGATAATTAGTTTTATTTATTTATTTATTTATAATTTTGACATAATTATACTGATATTATTTTTAATAATGTTAAATTAAATGGATCAAGACTAATACATATGGTGCAAAATCACCAAGATAAATAAGGTAGAATATATATTTTTAATATAAAAGAGATGATAACATCACTTTTCATTTATATAACTAATAAATTATTAATGAAAATTTAATGAATATTATGTGAATTAAAATCTTACACTTACATTTTTTTTATTTATCATTATTTTTTTTACGCACATACCTTGGCCATACCCAAAAACAAGCCCATCAAATTTTTAAGGGTAAGAGTATATTCAACCTTCTGTTTCATTTCTTTTAGAACTAATTTGATTTTAAATTTGAATAAAAAATTTGATTTGGCATGAACTATTTCAATTATTTCATTAATTTTCATCAAAATTTTTTAAATTTTTTTCTCTTGCTCTAATTTTTTTTTTTCATAAAATTTGATAAAAAAAAATATTTCCAATACCCTTATCATTTAAAATTTGATGAAAAAAAAATATTTCTCCCTTAAATTTGATATATAAAAAATAAAATTGAAAAAAAGAGAGAAAAAAGTTAAGGGGTTATTTGGCAATAGGCTAATTTATCTAAATAGTCAAGAAAGGCTACCAAAAGAGAAAAAAAAAAAAGGACAAAAAATCATAAAGACAGTCTAATATATCCTTTTATTCTCTCTATTTTTTTTTTTTGCAATTTTTTTTTTAAATAAAAAAATAATTCCCAACCACTTCACTTTCTTTCTTCTCATATTTGTCTAAAAAAATTAAAACATTATTAAAAAAAAATAGCATCACTACATCTATCGAATTTGTTTAGTTTGAATTTATCCGAATGAGACTCTTTCCAGTCACAGTTTCCTATTTTGAACATTCATGGGAGGCTCTTATTCGGACAAATTCGGACGGAATAAATTAAGTGAATAAATCGTTAATGTAACAAAAATTGTCTTTCCAAAAAAAATCCTAAGAATGGAGGTGCTCTATAATTTGTGTCGTTTCACATTCTCCCACTTGTTTCGAAAACTTGTTCCCACAATTCAAACTGGTTTGAGAGCATAATGATGATGATGAATATCAATGCTGGCCCTGAGTTAACACCACTAAGACCTGTGCCTAGGACTCTTAAATTTTGGCTCAAAATAGACTCCAAATTTATTAGTTTTATATTATCTTAAAAGTTCAAAACTCAATTTTTTATTATTATTTGAGGCGCAATCTAAAAGGTCCCTCAAGAAAAGCTGTTGAGCCAAATTAAAAAAATATATTTATAATTATTGTTTGCCCAATTAAAAATTTATATAATTAGTCCAAACAAATATATAATGAGTTCAAATAAAGTCTAATGTCAAGATTTTAATAGAATAAATAATTTTATCTCAATTTTTTGTCCTCTCTCTTTATCATATTTTAATTGAATAATTTTACCCTAATTGTTTTTTCTTAATTTTGTTTGCCCTAATTTTTTTGCCCTCTCTTTATAGCAATTTAATTGAATAATTTTGCCTTAGTTTTTTGGGTAAACTAACAATAGGTCTTAATAGTTGGACTTAATTCTCATCAAGTCCTATTGAAAATAAATCTTGATAAAATTGTCGTTAAAAATAATTTTTTTGTGATAATTTTTTTATATATGTCAATAAAAATTGACAATTAGTGATTTTTTTTATGACAAATTTTTATCATAAGACCTATTAGACAATGAGTCCACTTATTAGGACCTACACGTAAGTACCCCTAGTTTTTTCTCCCAAATTTTTTTCCAATTATTTGTGTTTTGTTATCAAATAATTAGTGAATTATAATTGTATTATCAGATATCATATTACAATAACATAATCATTTTGTTATATGACATCAATTAATTATATTATTTATATTGATTATTGTTAAACTATAAAACAACAAGACCCTATTTTATATATTTTTGAATCTTTATAATAATTTTTTTTTGTATCTTAACATATAAAAATAAATTTTAATAATTATATATGTAAAAAAACCTTTTGTAACTACTAAATTATAAAAAAATTATTGACAACCTATTATTTTATCCGTAATCTCTTTTTATAAAAAAGTATATATAAAACGCCCCACTTTCAAAACCCGCCCCATAAATCTGAGGGCCGGCCCTGATGAACCCAAGCAGTTCAGTAGTATTCCAACAAAGTGAGATTCATTGCGTTGAAGACTCGATTAGGAGTTTGAAATTAGGGTTTTTTGTGAAGCGGGGAATTATTGTGTTGGCTGCTACTGTTATTGGGGTTTTAGCGTTTGGTTGCCGAAGAGTTTTTTGCGGCGGAAGGGATTGTGGATTCGGGTTATGGGGTTATAGGACAGAGCCTATTGTTATTGAAGAGTCATCGGCCGAAACTTTTGCAGGTTCTTCGGGTTTTCAAAGAGCAAGGTTTGGTTTTGGCTGCACTTCTGGGTCTCTCTGCATTTTTCTCTATGGCTGAAACTTCATTTACCACTCTTTGGCCTTGGAAGGTACACATTTTTTTTTTTACTCCAATTGTTTTTTTTTTTTCTTATAAATTTTTTTTTTTGTGCAATTGTCGTCATGAATAGGAGCATATTAGATTTTTATGTTGAGTTGATGCCAATTTCATATCACCTGGTCATGTGGAACAGCTTCTTATGCCTGAATTTGTTAATTAACTCTGGTGGCAATAATTAGCAAGCTAGGGTAGGAGGTAAGGGTTAGCTTGATTTAGATTGAAGGAATATCTTATCTACAATAATCTCAAACCACAGACTGTGAAGAAGTAGATCATCATACTGAGACCGAAGCATTTTACCTGTTCTGACTGCTACAATAGATGGGCCATTTTCTGCTAAGAAGATTGTGAAGGACAGTCTTCACCACGAAAATGGTGATTAGTTGACGAATGATAGCCTGGTTGTGTTGTACATTTAGAGAGAGATATTTGCAGTAGCATTCCAAACGAGGCTATCATGTTGGTTCTGTCAAGAGATAGCTCGAGGCTATCATGGTGAGAGAGATAGCTTGATTTAGGAATTATTCTGTTTCGCATGTATAGGCTGAATTTATAAGATAATTATGACTTATTTCTAGCCACATTCCTTAGAAATCTCCCGCCACCCTCCCAAGTTGGTTTTGTTCTATTCTATCTCTAACAATTATTGAGGGGAATTAGAGCAATGTTGTCCATTCAAAAATAAATTAATAAATCTTATTTTCAAGTGTGAAATTGTGAATTTAATCATGAATTGATTTCTCAATAAAATGAATTGTGAATTGTAAGACTTACTTCATTTTATATTTTTAATAAAATATATACATTTATATTTATATATACATAAAATCATATATATAGTTCTTAAAATTAAAAAAATAACAATCTATATATATAATAATATATAATATCAAAGTGCAAGTGTACAACTATATAATATATATTAAATATAATATGAATTTTATTAATGTGTGTCCTTAGGGTACATGTTAAGAAACTTGAAAGTATTGTTCATTGTGTATGAAAATGAGTGCAATAAATAAAATACAATACTTTTAATCCGTTTATGAAATTAACACAGATTTAAATGAGTTTCAAACGAATAAAATTGGTGTGGTTGATGGTTTTGAGTTAACCTTGTTAGTTCTAAATTGAGTATGAATTCCGCCACTTTGAAAGTTCAACATGTATCAAACTTCAAAGTACCCCCTTATTTTCAAGAAGTTATCTAGTGGATCTGTCTTACTAGGTGATTGTATTTTCATCCTATAACAATGAAACACATAATCAGTTTGTATGAAATATATTTTAAAAAAAAAAAGATAAAAGAAAAACTAATTACATTTCTAATACACTTGAATATAAGCTAGACTTATAAGATAATTATGACCTATTTCCAGTCACATTCCTTAGAAATCTCCCACCACCCACCCAAGTTGGTTCTGTCCTATTCTATCTCTAACATTTTTTTTTTTTGGATAAATAAACAAATATTATTGAAAAGGCGTGAAGATAATGTAACGAATACAAAACGACATCCCCAATTAGGGAAACCAGTCACAAGCACTAACCAATTATATCATCTAGAAAATCTAAAAAAACAAATATATCCGGATCAACTGTCCTCTCCAACCAACTATACGTAACTACAAGAAGTTGATTCTCTAACCAAAGAACACCATGATAAACCTCTTGAAAGGTTCGTTTATTCCTCTCCAACCACACAAGCCACATCAAACATAACGGTGCTAGCAACCACACCTGCCGACACTGATGCCGACGTCGACGCCGACACCGACACTGACACCCAATCCGAGCACCCTGCCAAGCGCAAAGCATATCCAACACCCCTTTTGGTTGAATCCAAACAACCCCAAAGAGTGAACAAATGAAACCCTACAGCCACGTGGCCACTGGACAATGAAGAAACAAATGATCCACCGACTCCGCATCAGTACAATACATACAACACCAATTCACTAAAACATGCCCACACCTCATCAAATTATCCAACATCAGATTTCGCTCCAAAGCAGCTGTTCACATAAAGAAAGCCACCTTAGACAGAACACCCGACACCCAAACACTCTTCCAAGGAAAAATCCTACCACAATCCCCCACCAAACCCCAATATAATGAAGAAACGGTGAACTGCCCCTTGGCCCCCACCCTATTCCACACCATTACATTGGATCCCACACCAGTGATGCCCAACCCATACAAGAAACCCCGCAATTCCACCAATTGAGCCACCTCCCAATCTTGCACCTACCGTCACAACTAAATATCCCAAACCACCACACCCCTACACTCCAAATAAGATGCCACCTTAGCCTCCCAGTCAACCACAATATCAAAGATCAAAGGAAAACGGGTCTCCAATGAAACCTCACCACACCATCTATCCTTCCCAAACCTCACGCTCATCCCATCCCCACCCTAAACCCTACCCACCTCCAAAACTCCACCCTCCCCAATCAAATCTCTTTCCAAAGCCCACAACCATGAGAGCTAGTCACATCCCGAGAAACCCAATCCCCCCTTCCCACCCCATACTTAGAGGCGACCACCAGAGTCTTATCCTTCTCCCAAGCAAAACGCCACAACCACTTCCCTAACAAGGCTCTGTTGAAAATCACCAACCACCTAACCCCCGAACCGCTTGCTTGCTTAGATTAGCAAATATGTCCCCAATCAATCATTACTAATTATTTCCAATGACATTCTTTAGAAATCTCCCATCCACCTAAGTTGGTTTCTTTCCTATCCTATCTCTAACAATTATCAATGGGTACTAGAGCACTGTAGTCTGTTCAATAATAAATATAAATAAAGTTATCAATAAATCTTATTTTCAATAGCATTAATGATTCCTATTAAATTTAATGTAGACAATTAAGTCTTTTTTTTATAAATTTTATTCTAAAAAGGATTACTTTCCTTAATAATATCTTTTATTCCAATTTTACCGTTCTTATTAAAATATGAACAACATTTTTTTAAACAATTTTAATTTACTTTAAAAAATATATTTTTTACTTGCAAAAATTGAACAAATTGCATCAAACTCAACAATTTGATCAAAAGAACTATGTCATAGGATTCATCATTTTCTATTGGCTTGTACTCTGAAAAATATATTTAGTAAACAATCCAAAAAGTCCTTTTTTTTTTTTTAATATTTTATTAAAGAAATTGTGAAAAATAATATCTTGGTAAATTCATATATATATATTTTTCAAACTGTGAGACAACAAAAAATTCTGAATCTAAAACTTATGCAAAGTTCAATAAAAATAGCAAAGTAGTCTCAAAATGTTCCATTATTGGCTTTGTAAATAGCCAGGTCATTACCAACTTTTAATTGATTCAGGCAAATTACATTAGTAGTTCTTATATTTTTGCTCGTGTCACTTGTCTTTATAATTTCAATGGACTCAATTTTGACCTGAACTTGTGATTTTGTCTCAATTTGGCCCAATTGATTACAACTTTTAGTTCTTTTTGATGAAAAATGGGAACATGATGAGTGGCAAGTGTCATGCTTTTATAGGCAAAAAGCTATAAACTTGTTCAATTTAACAAGTTAACCTCAACCAGCTCAGTAACATTTTTTTGTCAAGAACTCTAATTAGAGTTATCAATCGGACTAAATTAACACAAAATCTAAAATTCAGGGTTCAAAAAATCAAGTTAATTGAAATTACTCAAACACCAAAATGACACAAGGGGTATTATGTAGGGACTGCCGGTGTCATTTGCTCATTGGTTCAGTGTTATTAAAGGCGATAGGCTCACCAAGGCGCCAAAGTCTCCTGCGGCCTAGGCTCAAGGCACAAGGCGAGGCGCAGGCTTCACCAAAGTGAAGCGCACCTTGTATGTGGAAAAAAAAATTTAATATAAGTAAATAATTTAGGATTCAACATAAACAAAATAAAATATTAAACATTTAGTGTTTTTTAGAGATTAGGAATTAAGGCTAATTTTTCTTCTATCATTGATTTGGGTTTGAATGCCCAATGTATTGGCATCTGTAATAAGAGTAGGGATCTTCTGTAGCTGCATCATATTAAATCAATGGTCAGATTTTAAACAAAACCAATTGTAACAACAATAAAAAAGGCCCTAAAAACGCAAGCCTTGGGCCAATTAGGCGCCTTATCATAGTCGTTTGGCCTAGAACACTACAAGGGACAAACCTTGGGCCTGGACAGGACTTGGGCCTAGGCGCATGCCTAGGCACGCCTTATCGAAGTCGCCTGGCTTGGAACACTACAAGGTGCAAACCTTGGGCCTGGATGGGACTTGGGCCTAGGGGCGCCTTTAATAACACTGCATTGGTTTATGGAAAACCATTACTAATAGCTTTGGGACCACTGGAATTAAGACAAAGAATCACTATTGCCAACTTGGAAGTCATGGCTGATGGAGGAAGTCCAGCTTTGTTTGGCATGATGGCTGATGGATACATTTACATAGTTGCCGTGCTTGACTAGTTGAGCTGGGATGGGCTGTTGCACCACCACCGTAGAAAGACTTAGCTCTGTATAAGAATGAATAATAATACATTTATTCCTTCTCCATCATCAAACTACTATCCTTCTTACTCTCCCTTTCATATCTCTCTGAATCCTACCTATAAGAAAATAAAATGAATTGGCTAATGTTTCTTTATCAATTTCTTCTAATATTTCTCTTGTTTTCTCAAATAGTAGTTATTACTACATGTTCTTCATTATCATCATGGTCTTCTTCTTCTACTTCTGCACGCCATACCTGCCTTGATGACCAGCGATTCTCACTGCTCCAATTTAAGAAAACTTTTACCATAACTGGCAGTGCCTCTTTAGATTGTGAATCTGATTCTCATCCTAAAATGGTGTTTTGGAATGAGAGTATTGATTGTTGTTCGTGGGAAGGGGTCACGTGCGACTGGTTGCATGGTCATGTGGTTGGACTTGACCTCAGTTGCAGCACGCTTTGCGGCACTATCCAAGCCAACAACAGCCTCTTCCACCTTTGTCACCTCTAGAGGCTCAATCTCGCATGCCATGACTTTAATTTATCTGGAATTTCATCCAAGTTTGGCTCGTTTGCGAGTTTGACCCATCTCAACCTCTCTCACTCTAATTTTACAGGCCGAATCCCTTCAAAAATCTCCCATCTGTCCAAATTGATTTCCCTTGATCTCTCTTATCTGGGGAGACTTGAACAACACATTTTCAATATGCTCCTTCAAAACCGAATCCAATTAAAGAGAACTACACCTTGATTGGTTGAATATCTCTTCACCTTTACCTCAAGCTTTACTAAATCTATCTTCTTTGACATCTCTCAGTCTTGTTTATTGTCATCTACATGGGAAATTCTCAGAAAACATTTTTCACCTTCCAAACCTACGAAAGCTCGACTTACGGGCTAATATCGAACTCGCAGGTAAACTTCCAAACTTCAATGTGACTAGTTCCCTTCAGTTTCTTGTCTCTCCTGGACAAGTTTTTCTGGTCAATGGCCTGATTCAATCAGCAATCTTAAAGCCTTGAATAGTTTGTACCTCTCTCAATGCAAATTTTCAAGGTCCATTCCAGCTTCTCTTTGTAACATTACACAAATCACTGATTTAGACTTCTTATCTAACAGTTTCAGCGGTCAAATCCCCTCATGAATTTCAAACCTTGCAAAGCTTACTAACTTGATTCTTTCACTAAACAATTTGAATGGAAAAATACCGGATTCCTTTGGCAATATGAGCCAACTTACTGACTTGGACATTTCTGTAAATCAGCTAACCGATCCCATTCCTTCATATGCAGTTGGGCTTTTAATGCTAACTTCTCTCCAATTGAGTCATAACTCACTCAATGGGACAATACCATCTTCGTTGTTTGCTCTACCTTCACTGATTAATATAGATTTGAGTGACAATAAGCTATAGGGACCAATTCCAAGATCAATTTATGAACTCCAGAACCTAACAGACTTGGTGCTTTCATCAAATAACTTAAGTGGTGTAGTGGATCTAGATCAGCTTCTAAAGCTTAAAAATCTGATCTCTCTTGATTTCTTATATAATGGTCTCTCATTGAGCATCAAGAACAGTGTCAACTCTATGTTGACCAACTTTGACACTATAGGATTAGCTTCTTGCAATTTGAGCGAATTCCCAAACTTCTTTAGAGAGCAAGCTGGATTGGCTTCTCTGGACCTTTCAAACAACAAAATTCATGGTGAAGTTCCCAAATGGATATTCGATGTGGGGAAAAATACATTGGGTATTTTAGATCTTTCTCATAATTTCCTTACAAGTTTAGAGTCTTCCATAGCAGCAGCTAGAATATATTGACCTGCACTCCAACTTACTCAGATGTCCATTCCCTGTTCCACCTATAACCACAATTCTTTTCTCTCTCAAACAATAACTTGACTGGAGAAATCCCTCATTGATTTGTGGTCTAAGGTCACTTTGATTCCACATTGTTTGGGAAACTTGAGCAATCTCTTTGTGCTGAATTTAGGGATCAATAGCTTTTACGGCGCCTTTATTGCAACATTTACAAAAGGCAATTGGCTAAGGAGTCTTAACTTGAATGGCAACCAAATTGAAGGACAAGTTCCACGATCTTTGCTCAATTGTAGACACTTGGAAGTTCTAAACCTTGGAAAAAACAAGATAAATGATACATTTCCACACTGGTTGAAAACTCTTCCAGAATTGCAGGTTCTTGTCTTGAGTTTTGATAGGTTTCATGGTCACATAGGCACCTCCAAGACCAAAGGCAAACATCCTTTTCCTAAGTTGAGAATTATCGACATATCTTGCAATGAGTTCGTTGGCCTTTTGCCAACAAATTACATCAAACAATTTGGAGCTATGATGAATGTTGATGAATATGAAATAAAATTGAAATACATGGGCAACGACTATTATCAAGATTTTGTGGTGGTGTTGATTAAAGGATCTGAGATTGAATTATCAAGAATCTTAACAGTCTTGTCAATCATTGATTTTTCAAGAAATAAATTCTAAGGAGAGATTCTGAAATCCATTGGGAGGCTTAATTCACTTTGGGGTCTTAACTTATCCCATAACAATCTTAAAGGCCACATTCCGACTTCACTTGGAAATTTGACAAACCCTAACTCATTGGACCTTTCTTCAAACGAGCTTGTTGGGGTGATTCCTCAACAATTGACGAGTTTGATGTTTCTTGACGTACTAAACTTTTTGGACAACCAACTAGCAGGACCAATTCCTCAAGGGAGCCAGTTTAATACATTTGGAAATTATTCATACAGTGGGAACTTGGCCTTACGTGGATTCCCTTTATTAAAGAAATGTAAGGAACTACAGCCACTGCCACCTCCACCAACACTCCAACAAGATGAGAATTCAAATGGATTTAGCTGGCAAGTTGTAGTGTTGTGGTATGGATGCGGATTTGTATTTGGAATGGTTAGGGCATATATTATGTTTGTAACTCGAAGACCAGAATGGCTTATGAAAATTGTTGACGGAAAGCATCATAGGAAGGTGAAAAGGTCTAAGAAGGGTGCCCACTGATGCAGTGAAAGAAGAAATCAACAAAGACAACTGGCATTATCAGGTAATTGGAATTTATCTTTGCAGCATTACTTTGTTGGATTATTTTTTATGGTTTCTATCTATAGGCTATATTTTAGTTACTAATGCTTTTTATTTCAGAACTAGATATTTTTCTTAGTTGCACAATAAAGAAATGGAATCCAGTTGAAGTGGTGTCTCACCTAGCAGCTGCATTTGAGTGTATGTGCATCCAAATAGCAGCTACACAAGATCACTTCAAAAGCTTTACCATTGTTGTTGTATTAAATTCTAAAGTTTTGTTAAGTTGTGTAGTTTTCTTAAAGCACTGAGTTAAATAAGAGTTTCATGTCATGACTTTTTTTTTTTTTTTTTTTTTTTTTCTCACATCATGTATCAACCTTTGGAGATTTTCACTTTTGTATGTAGTTGCTTTTAAATTGGATTTCAGTCACAGAAGACTAGGCGCTACCAAGTTTTTATCTTTGAATTGCAATCTTACAAGTTACAACTCAAACCATTCCCTTTGTTACATTCTTAATCATTTTGAGTAATAGAAATGTTGGCTACTGGATAGAGAATTCGCATTGAAAATAATGTTATATGTTACTCATTCAGCAGTGCTTTTACTCGTTGCTATTGTAGTCCAGTTGAGCTTCTGGCATTTTTTCTCTCACACCTTTCTATTGATAGACAAAATTGATGATAATTATTATTTTTTTTATTTTTTCTTCTTCATTGGCGATTGGAGAATCAAACTGGAGATATTTACTAGCACTTGTTCTATAGACGTGGGAATTTTGTTATTAATTATAGTATGAAAATGATGATATGGAGTATTAATTGAAAAGGTCGCTCATAGGCAAGAATGTTGTTGGGATTGTGAACTCTGATTAATTAGTACTATACATGTCATTTTTAAGGAAAATTAGGACTATACATTTCAAAATGCGTTCATGGATCCAACTGATGTGACCATGTAATTTTAAGGCATCGTTTTTTTCTTCTTTCTTTCTTTCTCTCATTTTTTTTTCCCCTTCTAGTTTATAGCTAAAAATGATAGTTTGGTGTACTGAAATTGTTATTGTGTTCCAAGAAGTTAATTTTTTTATTTTAGAAAGTTTTAATTTTGTCTTTTTATATTGGCGATGTTTCTCTGCCAATTCTCTCAAATACTATGAAGTATTGACTGAATGACTGTATCTGCTATGAGCATTAAGGCTCTGTTTGGTTTAGGCTTAAATAGCAATTTTTTGGATTCTTTATGAAATAAAAAATTAACCCCGTTTGACAATGTCTTGAAACAAAAACAAAAACAAAATCTACTCATGTGAAGAGAAAGATAATACTTATTTTCACGTTCAAAAGCTAAAATCTTTTTTTGATTAATTTATGTTTCAATACAAGTTTTTATTTTTCACTAAGCTCAAAATTTAGCTTTCTCATCAGGTGCCAAAGGTAATATAAAATATAAAAAATAAAAATAAAAAAAAGAAAGGAAAAATTAAATTGATTTTCTCCAAAATTTAGAGAAAATGCAACAAATATCACAATTTAAACATATAATTATACCACTTTCTCTTTTAACATAGCTAAAGGGATAAAATTAGTCAATATAAAAGAGATGATAATATCATTTTTCCATTCAAACTTGTCCAATTCTTGACTTTCTTTTTTGTTCATCAAATTAAAATTTGATAATAAAAAAAAAAAATTACTCAAAAACTATCTCTAATATCAAATGTTTATCAAATTAAGGAAATTAACCCCGTTTGACAATGTCTTAAAACAAAAACAAAAACAAAATCTACTCATGTGAAGAAAAAGATAATACTTATTTTCACATTCAAAAGCTAAAAAAAAAAAAATTGATTAATTTATATCACTTTCTCTTTTAACATAGCTAAAGGGATAAAATTAGTCAATATAAAGGAGATGATAATATCATTTTTCCATTCAAGCTTGTCCAATTCTTGACTTTCTTTTTTGTTCATCAAATTAAAATTTGATAAAAAAAAAATTACTCAAAAACTATCTCTAATCATTTAATCAAATGTTTATCAAATTAAGGAAAAGAAATTTCCATGAAATTAAAAATTCATCAAATCCTTTGTCAAATTTAAATTTAATGAAAACTTAATATGATAAAACATTGGAAATGATTTTTGCGTCAAAATTGGTGAAAAGAGAAATTTAGAATAAAAAGAAAAGTTTTAAAAAGAATTTTTTAATGAAAGGATTGATTAATTCATATTAAATCAAAATGTTTAAGGAAACAAATTTAAAACCAAATTAATATTTTATTTTTTTAAAAAAAAAGGAGTATTTGCATCATTCTATTCGTATCCACAGTTTCTACAAATTGTTTACAATGTCATGCCTCAATTCTCAATCCATCAACATTCTTTCCTCGTTCAAACCCTCAAATTAGATTACCCACTACGAATTTCCCTAGAAATCTACGTTTCTCTTCTCGAAGACTTGCTTGCGAGTTTGAAATTAGGGTTTCTTGAGGTTTCTGTGAAGCGGGGAATTATTGTGGTTTTAGCGCTTGTGAATTGGAGTTGACTTCTGTAACTCTTCAATGTTACTACACCCGCTCACATTGCACCTCTAGTTACAAATTACAAGCTACCTTAAAAATCCTAACTGAATTGCTAAAAGTTCATTCGAAAAAATTGACCATACAAATCAATCAATTTTCATTGCAAATGTAACAAGATTTTATTTTCTAGTGTCAAATTTTTTTGTTTCCTAAGGCTGTGTTTAGATTATGGATTTGGGTTGGAATTTGAAAAAGAAAAGGAAAAAAGTGAGTGAAATGTAAATAAAATATAAGTTATATTTTTTTCTTCATTTCTTTTTCCAAGACTGCAAATGGGCTATGACTATGTAATAACATGTTAATGCCTTGTCACATGACTGCCTTTTATCCCTGTTGTTTCAGTAAATATATGCTTTGACAGTCATGAAGTCTCTGATAGAGTAGTAAATTACAAGCTTTTGAACGGAAATTGTCATCTAATGTAAATGGAAAAGAGTTGTCAATTGAAGATAGTTTCAAGCTTCACTAATCTATTAGTGTTTTGAAGAAACATTAGTTGTGTTATAGAAAAAAGAGGATTCTTAACATTTTTTCTCTCCTGCCGAGAAACCATTCAATCTTTAGTTCCTTTCTCGAAAAGGAATCTGATTTGTACATGCAAAAAATAGGCTGATTCAGCCCTTTTTGGTTCAATTTCTCATGAAATGAAATTCTTAGCAGTAGGAGTCAAGGGAATGGCCCCTTGCCATCAAATTTCCATATAAAGGTGGATGTCGATGTCAATCCTCGAGTGCAAGTAACATGGCATTTCCTCAGAAATGTCATTGAGAGTTCAAAAAATAATAAATGAATGGTGATACCACACGTTGATGATAAGATGGTATAATTGTTACATTGATTTTTTTTCCTCTTGTTTGTGATTGTCATAATTGGAAAATGTGTGACAAGAAAGAAGATAAAGCACATTAACAGACCTCATCCAATATGTAGAGATAAGGTTGTTTTATGATGGTTCACTCAAAATTAAGATTGTGGAGGAATTCTTTGACTGTTTAGCTTGCAAATTAGCTTTTCTCTGAATGGGAGGACATGGTTGATAATAAGAAGAGAAAGTATGCTAAATAATTTAATTTTCTCAATTGCTGAAGTTCTTGCAATTGAGTTTACTCACTGGGCTGCATTCCAAGCTGTTTCGTTTTTTCTTTCTCTGATCTGTTCTGTTTCCTTCTGTGTTTGGATGACCAGAAAAGAAAATTTGGTATGACATTGTGTCGATGTACATGCCTAAAGCTAAAATTTGGTCCTATAATTGCTGAAATGATAAAGGAAATAGGCAAGAAATACAGTATCTTTGCTTCTAGTATTTTTCCTAATACAACACATGTTGGAAAATTTGAATTTAAATTTACTCAAATGGTTATGTCTCTTGAGATGAAAGGGTGTGTCCTTTTGAAGGATCACAACCTTTCTGAAGAGTCACTTCGAAGTCTTTATATTCCATGTCCCTCACTTCATTTTGGATGGAGAATTGTCATTCTTCTTCACTTTGCATTTATTCTTCATATTTCCTGAGTCTAATTTTTCCTATAAAAAGAGTACATGCACAGCAAAGTTCGCTAGGCTTGCAATAGTAGTGCTGCTAGTGCAAGACATTGATCGTTGTATCCTGGGAGATAGACGTCCATTGAATCCGAAGCACCGGTGGGAGGACGAATCTGTCTTAAGGAAAGAGTGTCACACACTCGACTCGATCAGGTTTTATCTGTTTACGTACTGTAAGTTTTATCACGTTATTATGTTGATATATTTGAGTTTTTGGTTTTGCCCAAAAAGCATTTGCATATTTTTAAATTATATTTTCCTTATAGTTTTGTACTATTTTATCTAACAATCTTAAGACAGATTAGTCCATGTTTATGGTTTTTGGAAAAATATAGTTTTGTGTGGTGTGTCATGTATGTCATGATGATGATAATGATGTAGTATGAATAACATATATTTTGATTAATCAATATTGGGATTTCGTAAATCAATCTTCTTTTATATTATAAATATTAGATTTGGATCGGTACTTTTTCGCAATTAGAACGATTCAGTTATTTTATTTCTTGGATCACATAAACCATGTATAGCATAAACATTTGTATGTTTTTAATAGAATTGTTGTGAATCAGTTTTATATAATCTTCTTACTTTACATATTCAGAAACTGTTTGTTTCTTTTTTGGTATTTATATATATTTTGGGTTACTGTTAATTCTGGTTGTACACAGAATTTTCTTTTGCCGTTTCATAATTATTTATGAATTTTCCTGGATGTCATCGATTCCACAACACAGTCATATTCATTCATTCATCATCATATTCATAACCCAAAATCCCGGACTCTTTCAAATAAAGTTTCAATACCTCTCTCGATCTCTTCTCGCTAACGGTGTCCGAGTATGTGTGAGAGATTGAGGCTCTGAGTCAGATTCGTGGGCTTTGACCAAGTTTTGGTTTTTGATAAGAAGTTTTGGTGATTGGTATTGTTGATGGGTTGCTTTGAATCTAATTAAAATGGATGTCTCTAACTTGGTGTATATAGAGTGCTCATTATATATATATATATATATGTTTATGATCCTCGTATAAATTTTTGTTTATGGGTTTAACATAAATTTTTGAATCTGTGATCGTAAGAAGATGTCGGTTGCCATGTGTGAATGTCGAAAGATGCCAAACGGCGTCTTTAATTTTGCACTAGATTTGGTGCTTGGACTTATCATATATATATATATATTTTACCAGGGGAGTTCTCTTGTATGGCCCTTCCAGTTATTTGGGCCGTTTGCTATTATGCATTGTACAAAGGGCGAGGGGACTGCAGGTTAAGTCTGATGCAGTGTGGGGTGGTGGTCTTGGACGCTCTTCTTCGTCCCTTTTCGCCAGATGGCTTTTATTACGCCATTCTTGCACCAAATTGTTTCTAATTTGCTAATCTTCCCCCATGACAGTTCTTGGATTCTTTTCGGAGAAATTCAAATTGGAGATTCGGAAATTAGTTGGTAAGGATAGGACTGAGTTTAATATTGATTGTCCTGAAAAACATCTCACGGTCATAGAAATGACTGCCAGAGAATTTTGTGGTCATGATGTGGTTACTTCTGTTTGTTTTCATATGAATGTTACTAAATATGGACCCTTTGGGAATACGTTCAATTTTGATTCCATTGAAAAGTGCTATAGTTGTTGTGATTATAACCAAAAATAGCTTGGGTTGAAATAGAATTTTTGTTTGTGATTATATTAGTTCTCTTTGTACGGGAAAAAATTCTTCCGGTTCGATATAGAGTTTGATATTGAATTTTCTAGTTTGTTTAAGAAATTGGATTCAGATTCTGTTTGTTTTATTTTGAACCTATATATATATTACTGCATGCCTGTTGTTGCATTTTATACCAATAAACAATGCAGTGTCTTATAAGCTTTGCCTAGATGAAGGCAGGTGAGTAAATTGGGGGGCACAGTTGGATCCAATCTAATTGGACTAAACGGTTGAGTTGTCTGATGCCTTTTGGTACCAACACCATTTGAGGTTCAATGTATTGAAGAATCTTTTTGTGGTCGGTCTACTGGTGAAACTGCCTGAAAACGATGGGTTTATCGGGATTGGCCTCTTGTTGACATGCACTCCAAGTATGGTTGTCTTTACTGTTTTATATGATCTAAATTTGATTTTATATAGAGTTCTGTTATTAGACAATAGAAAAAAATATATATATATATATATTATACACGTAGCTAGCATGCTATTTTCTACCCAATGTGTTAATCATGAAGAAGAATATATTTACCACCACTTTTATTCAGATATATACTTGTTTTCTTCTTATTTAAATAATTTTTCTGATTGGGTATAACAGAACAGATTTCTATTCATATATGACTTTTTGGTTTTGTTTTATTAAAAAAAAAAATTGATGAGGAAATTGTGTTATTCAGAAATTACAAGTTGATGAGGAGCTGTTGATTTGATTAATGTTCCTGTATGGATATGTTGAAGAGATGTCATTTATGCATTAATTGATTTTATAATTGTTACAATTTCAATTATGTATTTTTGTTTGTAAGTGAGTATCTCAAGTTCCTTTTAAGGAAAAGCACAACTATTTGACAAATATTATGATATTTGACAAATATTATGTGGATGTTTTCCAAAATGTGTTTTTAAAATCAAGATATAATTTTTAATTACAAAAAAAAAAAAAAAAAAAAAAAAAAAAAACTGGTATGTTTTTTGGTTTGTAAATTCTTGAAAATTGAAAAAATATAGAGTATATGTTATATACTTGGGAAATTTTTTAAATGTAATTTACATATGCATTTTAATTTGTAGTACTTCTAATTAATTTGCAATGAGCCTTATGATGTCATATGTTGCCACGACATCTTTTATGAGAAAATAAAAATGTGATGTTTTAGTTTTTGACTGATTTATTTCCAGTGCTTTGTCTGGGATTTAAATTAAATTTTATTTGAAAGTTTGTGCAATTTTTAATTAAATTGTGATTGTGCTGATGACATACCAATGGATCTCTTGTGGGGTATTATTTCGAAAAGTATATTTCATGTATATATAATCATTTTGTTTGATTGTGATAGTAGTATTAACAATCGTTAACACCAGAAAAGTTTAAACATGATGATTGAAATAGTGGTGTTATTCCATTTAATTGGAAGTAGATTGAAGATTCTTTTATGTTGATTATTAGTTTGTTAATAATCAAGTTGAAAGTAACTTTGAGTTTGTGACATAAATTGTCATCAATCATTATTTTACTTGTATAGTAGAATTTGTTTAACCATGAACCATAATATTACTGTGGGCGTTTATCTTTTGAATGAGAAAAGATAATTCAATTTTCTTTGTCCCAAATATTCATCAAAAATATTAGTTGTGGCAGTGACAGTGCATCATGTTGTTTGTGTTAATTTATATATTATCACAAATGGGGGGAAGAGAGATTCCATGTCCATGACTACATATGTTGTAGAGTTGGCAATCAATATGTTGTAGAGTTGGCAATCAATTTATGATGTCACTAATATCAATTTGGTATGCAGTGTATTATAAATGGATATCAATTATTTATCTATATTTATTGATAAAAATGTGAACTTATGTGTTTTGACATAAGAGGAATTCTAATTATTCTTTGGAATAAAGACTAAAATTGGTGTGGTGACTGATAACTCCGTAATGAAATATTATAAGTTAAAATATTTCATGGGTGAAAGACACTTTGGTAATTGTCGACATAGTCACCAATACTGGATAAGACAAATAAGATGTAAATGTTTTTATACAGTGATATTTATATTCCATGTTGAGATTGGAATTAAGGGTTGCAGTAAACAAAAAGAAATTAATCATGGCTAAAGAAATGTTATTTGACAAAGTGTTGTGGCCGTAACCGGTTTTAATCATTTCTTCTTTGTACTGCAAAAGTAAGTTATGAAGTCTAATTGTTTTTAGACAAATTAGTATTGTGATTATATTCACAAAACAGTTCACATCTTGTTATTTAGTTCAAGCACGCCAATTAATGATATATTTTGATTTATCTCAGAATTGTGGGGGTGTATTAATATTTTATATAATTATACATCAACAAGAGGAATTAAGTTTCCTTAGATTGCTTAAAATGTGGGGGTGCTTGGAGGATTTTACCAAAGTAACGGTTCCGATAATAGGTCCATAAAGAATCTCAATTCTTTATATAGGACAAAGTTGGAGTAGAAGTAACAATGGTTTCATTAACTCCTAAGGAACAACTCTATGTTTTTTTATTTAAATGGGAGTGACATAGAGTAACGATAAGTCTCGATGTAATCAAAGACTTATCACCGTATGACATTTGCTTTTAGTTGTGAATATTGTCTAAGGATAATATAATGGATTCACTAACTACTCAATGATATCTAACTGAGAAGGTCAAACGGAAAAATAGTGGCCGCTAAACAAAAGTTTGACCAAAAAGCAAATAAGGGAAAGTTCATCGAGGGGAATGTGATTAAAGCCTATTACATCAGAGTCATCATAATGGTAACCCTACTTAGATGACTGGAGATCCCAAGAACTAAGTTCAAAGGGACAACTAAGTTATGTGTGGCTCGCCAGAAATCACTAAAGGAGTCTAACTCCTATTCATTCCTATGATGAGAGTGATATCTGCAACATGTGTTGTATGCAGGGAACTTAGGGTAAGCTATGCTTTTAATGATTACTTATATCTTGGAAATCCTAGAAGGGTATCTTTCAAGAGGAGTATTTAAGAGACTCGAAATAAGGATCACCTATATGAGTGTGAAGGGGCCGCTTCTATGAGAATTGATAAGGCTAAATTCTCTAAAGCACTCAAGAAACATCAGGACTTGCCCAAGGCCAAAACGGGCACAACCGTGAGAACTAAGCTGTGTTTGAAGATATTCTGTGTGAATTCTATTGTCTTGGCTTACACAAACGGCTAAACAGTTCAAGGCATCACGTCCACTGATTAGCTAGTAAGTCCGATAGGCTTTCACTAGGGAAGGTTCAAAGCCGAAAGCTACCTATCCCGATGCAGGATATTTCCATAATGTACTCTCTTTTTGTCTGCATATTGTTGTATGTCCTTTCCGTAAATTTCATTCATGTGGGGGATTGTTGGAAAATTTGAATTTAAATTTACTCAAATGGTTATGTCTCTTGAGATGAAAGGGTGTGTCCTTTTGAAGGATCACAACCTTTCTGAAGAGTCACTTCGAAGTCTTTATATTCCATGTCCCTCACTTCATTTTGGATGGAGAATTGTCATTCTTCTTCACTTTGCATTTATTCTTCATATTTCCTGAGTCTAATTTTTCCTATAAAAAGAGTACATGCACAGCAAAGTTCGCTAGGCTTGCAATAGTAGTGCTGCTAGTGCAAGACATTGATCGTTGTATCCTGGGAGATAGACGTCCATTGAATCCGAAGCACCGGTGGGAGGACGAATCTGTCTTAAGGAAAGAGTGTCACACACTCGACTCGATCAGGTTTTATCTGTTTACGTACTGTAAGTTTTATCACGTTATTATGTTGATATATTTGAGTTTTTGGTTTTGCCCAAAAAGCATTTGCATATTTTTAAATTATATTTTCCTTATAGTTTTGTACTATTTTATCTAACAACACAAACCTATCTGATTTCACATTTCTCGTCCATTTTCTTTTTCCTTCACAAATTGTTCTCCAAATTCATGATCCAAACACAAATACAGTCTTTTGAACTTCAATTATAAACCTACCAAAGTCAAATGACTCAGCTAAGGAAATTTTTTATGAGCATTATAAAATATAGTTACTAGTTGTAAACAAAATAGAGTAGAAATTGAATTATTGTGAGAATCTAGTGGCAAGTGTTTGTTTTCCCTACACAATAGTTTTAAGTCTTGAACATGTGATTTTTTTTTTTTTTGTAATCACTTCCACACTCTGCACAGTTTTCACATGGCCACTCAAATTTGACTAGAATTTATTTAATAATGTGATGCTATGAATGTATGACTCACCTGGACAAATTAGTGACTGTGGCCCATACCATTTACAACTTTTAATATTTGCCAAAAGCAGTAATAGCCACGCATGTGTGTTGATTGTGTTTCTTATAGTAATTTATACGGGACAAATTTTGGGCAATCTTTCTGGGCTTATGCTCAGACTTAATGGTTGGTGGGTGATTGCTTTCAAATTTACTTTGTAGAAATGGGTTCAATGTATTCTTCTCTAGTTGAGCAGAAAATAAAAATAATGCCCAATTAGTACATATTAATGTGAGTTTGGGAGGGAAAAGATTGGGCGCACACCTAATCTTTGGCATAATGCACAAAGTGGTTGTCGCAAAACTTGAATCCATAACCTCAAGTTATTAGGTTAAGGTTTTACCATTGAACCAATGGTCACTCCTAGTTGAGCAGAAAATATGTTTTGTAAAATAATTTTCATATAATTTTGAAACAAAAATCAACGAAAAACAAATTTATTGAAAATGTAAAATTAAAAGATTAAAAAAAAAAATTACTGACATATTTTTTGTTGAATCAAACGTAGGTTTACATGTAAAATATTCATTGGCTATCAATGATGTCGGTTTGTGATAATACAGTCTTCTTATGTCATATGTGTCTGACTTTCATTTTTCAGTCGGCACAGGCAAAAACCATCAACCTGAGGTTGTCATGGTGTTCTAAAATATGGCCCCTACACAGAAAATTTTCCTTTGTAAATTCAAAGTTTAGCCCCCAAGCAGAGATTAAAAAAGCAAAGAAATTAGAGGGTCCCTATTACAACTTTTTGAGTTAGTCATACAAGTCATAAATGGCCACTACAATGACGTGTCTTCTAACAAGCTCATAACACCCTCTTCAACCTCAGTTTCCTTCAATATGGAGCTCCAATTCCCACCCATTCCTCTCCTCTTGGCTTCCCTCCTATTCATCTTCATTCTAGTCAAGAACATGAAGAGATTCAAACCCAAAAACTCTATTCCAAAACTACCCCCAGGTCCAAGGAAACTACCTCTCATAGGAAACATTCACCAACTTCTTGGCTCATGCTAGCCCATCACACATTGAAAAAATTGGCCACAAAATTTGGACCCTTGATGCACCTCCAACTCAGTGAAATGTCCACCATCGTCGTCTCTTCACCAGAAATCACCAGGGAGGTCATGAAAAAACATGACATAGTCTTTGCGCAAAGGCCTTACTCTTTTGCTTCTAGGATTCTCTCTTATGATTCTCAAAACATTGCCTTTTCCCCGTATGGCGATTATTGGAGGCAAATGCGAAAAATTTGCATAATGGAGCTTCTGAGCGCAAAGCAAGTCCAATCATTTCGAGCAATTAGGGAAGAGGAAGTCTTGAATCTAGTAAAATCGATTTCTTTAAACAAGACATCGCCGATCAATCTTAGCAAGAAGATTTTCTTGCTCACGTATGGCGTTACTGCTAGAGTGGCTTTTGGGGGGAAAACTAAAGGCCAAGAAGAGTTTGTTTCGACTGTGGAGGAAGTTGCAGACTTGATAGGTGGTTTCACCATTGTTGACATGTACCCATCGGTGAAATTGTTTCGAGTGATCAGTGGAATAAGAGGTACACTCGAAAAGATGCATAAAAGGATTGATCAGATACTTGAAAACATTGTGAATGACCATAGAGACAGAGAATAACAGAAAGTGGTAAAGGGGAAGAAGAAGATCTAGTTGATGTTCTTTTGAGAATTCAAAAGCATGGTGACCTTGAATTTCCATTGACAGACAACAACATCAAAGCAGTCATCTTGGTCAGTATGTTTTTATTTGTCTATATCATTTCAATGTTCACACAAAATATAAAAAATTTATTTTCATAGCTCATGATATAATAATAATTAATTGCCAAGCGAAAGTGACACCATGGTCTAGAAAATAGGTAATGATTTGATTAAGCAGTCTATGAGCAATCTGATGAAAGTATGAGCAATCAAATTGAGTTTGATTTCCACATCCCCTCAAACTCAGTTTGCTGGATTCCTTCACTCCAAGCAATCTTCAAGCTTATAATTTCAACACAATCCTCACTCACACCCTGCAATTTTATCTTTTTCTTTTGTTTTTTGTGTTTTTCTTTTTAGGTGTTGTGAAGAGTGAAAGTCTTTTTTGTGCAATCCCAAAGTGGGAAGTATGTCTTGGTATGAAATTCAGTAGATCCCCGGTTTTCTTCTATTTCATTGAATTCTTGGCAGTGTCAATAACCTGCACTAAAGTACATCAATCCAATTAATTTCAGGACATTTTCAGTGCGGGAAGCGAGACATCATCAACAATCGTGGATTGGGCAATGTCAGAAATGCTGAAAAACCCACAAGTAATGAAAAGAGCACAAGCCGAAGTAAGAAGTGTCTTTGACAAAAAAGGAAATGTCGATGAAACATGCCTTCACGAACTAAAATACTTAAACTGAGTTATCAAAGAGAACTTGAGGCTACATCCCTCAGCTCCATTGTTAGTTCCAAGAGAAAGCGGTGAACAATGTACGATTAATGGATACGACATACCTGCCAAGACCAAAGTCATTGTCAATGCTTGGGCAATCGGCCAAGACCCCAAATATTGGAATGAAGCAGAGAAATTTGATCCCGAGAGATTTCTTGACAGTGAAATTGATTTCAAGGGCAGAGATTTTGAGTTCATTCCGTTTGGTGCTGGAAGGAGGATATACCCCGGGATATCGTTTGCGATTCCTAATATTGAGCTTCCACTTGTATCATTTTGATTGGAAACTCCCTGATGGAAAGAAGTATGAAGAACTACACATGGAAGAGGACCTTGTTTTGATTGTGAGAGGAAAGAATGATCTGATCTTGATTCCCATTCCTTATGATCAATCCCCTTTTTTCTGTTGAGTAAGAACACAGAGAATATATGTTAGATGCTAATTTTGTATTGTACACACTACTCTACATGAGAGAATTCTAAAATAATGTCAATGTTTCAAATGAGTGATTGTTTTAACAGATCATATGTATGTGTTTTTTGATTGGCAGATCATATGTATGTATGTTCAATCAATTTATGCTTTTTTTATATAGTAGAAGTGTGTGAGGAGCTTTAAGTAGATGAAAATCTCTAACTTACCAATAGCAAACTCAAAAAAAGCAAAAATTACATTTTATTAGCCCACATATCAGAACTAAACCAAAGCAGTAGTTTTATCCAAAGCTAAACATATCCTACCCAAGAGCAACCTTAAAAGTGTTCAAGACTTGTAAAAAAAATAAAAAATAAAAAAAAAGTCACAATAGACTTTGCCAACATACTTTAATCTTGGGGGCCAATCTCGATTCAAACTACCAACATTCCTCTCCTTCATCCCTCTTTCTTATTGCTCTCTTTTTCATTTAATTCTTACAGAAGGGTCTCCGGAGAAGAAAGTCAAAATATCTAGGATTTACATAGCTCCCGACTCCTTGCATTGGAGTTTTCTCACTATCGACATAGATTTGCTATCTTAATTGTCTAAGCGTTGGAGTGATTAATTGATTAATTAAACAATTAAATTTTAAATTTTCTTGAGATCAATTCATCACTAGTGAATTGTTAAAATTGGTATTGATTCCCCTTGATTGTATTCATCCATCTCGATGGATGAAGATGAAATTTAATTTGTGGACTAAATAGTTAAAATTTAAAGAAAATTTAATAAATCCGAATGATTATTTTCGGGAAAATTACATGTCAGTGGGCTTATTAGAAAATTATGGAAAATTTTATATTTTTAATTATTGATCTGTATAAAGTTTATCATTTTTTGTAATTCTTTTTAAAACATTACACTGAATTGAAATTCCCACTTATATTTTCATACAAGTATGAGTGAGTAAAATTGAGAACTATACTTTCACTTATACCGAATACAAATAGACTTGCACTTTTAGAAAAGTTATAAATTTTTAAAGTATATTTTTAAAATTACTACTTAAAAAATTGATAGTCTGATGATGAATGCTAAAAATGCAATTTTATTATTTTTTAGTAGATTTTTATTTTATTTTTACTTCATTTTACATTTTAAATCCGTTCAAAATAAAATCCTAAAAAATATAAATAATAAAAATTTCATTAAAGAAAAAAAAAACACTTCAATTTTTTTTTTCTTTTTTTGTACTTTTCGAACAAGGTGAGAGTTTCTTACAAAAATGATTTTTTAATGAGTAAGACCATCTCTAATCCAAATTTATATTTTTCATCAAATTTAAATTTGATAAAAATTTGATAAAAACGGTGTTTCAACTGTTTCACTAAATTAGTATCAAATGAAGGGAGCCATACTTTTTTCATCAAATCAAAGGAGCATTCATCATTTCATCAAATCTCGCAGGTGACCGTTGGTGAATGACTGGCCGGTTAGCCGAGTCGACGATCGGATTGGAAAATTTTTGATGAAAATTTATACTAGGCCGGACGACCGGTCGAATGACCGACCAAACGACCAGCTAAATATAATTAAACGATTGGAACATATCATATTAAATCAAACTTTTACTCAAATTTGATGAACTTTTTGAATTAGAAATGCTCTAAACAAATCAAAACCAAACTTTTAAATTTTTTCTTAAACAATCAAAAAAATTATAATTTTTTTTTAGTTGAAACCAAAGAGATTATAAAATAAAATATATCTTGTTAATCTTTCTAATAATTTGATTTTCCATCGGAAAAAAATATCGACTGATTTCATTTTGCCGCGCTCGGACTTCATTATCACATTTGCCCCCCCTTTAAGTTAGGGTTAGGGTTTCCCATCTCTTTTTCTCTCTCAAAAAACCTTCTTTAAGCTTCAAGAACCCTAACTTGATTCTACGTAGTTTCGGGCATCAGAGGTCAGTTTCCCAACTTTCACACTGATTATCTTAGTTTTTACTTTAAGGTCTTCAATATTTGTTGTAAAATTCCAGTAGGGATTCAATTTTATTTTATTTTTTTATATAGAAAGGGAAAAAGTTGAACTTGATGTTTTCTGTTAAAAGCATGTTATTTATTTAATTTATATTTGGTTCAAAGTCTTTTTTTTTTCTTTTTTTTTTCAGTTTTGCTAACAATTCATTAAAATATGGATTTTTTTTAGGGTCCCTAGTATTAAGATTTTATAGCATAAAAGGCATCCAATATTTTCATCATCTCTAAGGTCCCTCAACATTGATCCAGAGAAAATTCGATTTAGAGAAATTCTCTAGTTTTCGCAAGAATTTCTCTGGGTTCAAACCAGAGAAAATTACACATGGCAAAGAAAATTAAACATGGTAGAGAAAATTAAACATGTCAGAGAAAATTACACATGGCAGAGAAATTAAACGTGGTAGAGAAAATTACACATGGCAAAGAAAATTAAACATGCCAGAGAAAATTACACATATGAGAGTGTTAAGTGGCAGTTCTCTCTTCTCTTCCAACTTTATTCCTTATCTTTCCCAAATTCTCTGGTTTGCTCATAAATTTCTCTGTGTTTTGATCAAGTTAAAGAAAATTGTGTTTTGACTCAACCAGAGAAAATTGATCAAAAAGCCAACACAAAGCGATTTCAACAAATAGAAAATTGTGTTGCACTAGTGCTGCAACTCTTGTTTGTTACAGTGATTCATCAAAAATCATAACTGTTGCTGAAATTAATGACTCACTTTGAACAAACTTCACACAAATCCATGGCACTGAACCACTCACAAATTTCACAACATTGTTGTACTTTTAGTGATCAAGTTAGTTTTGTAGCTAGGAAAATTCAATATAGCATCAAAGCCATACAAGACTTGCAGCCTTATCATAAGAAAGTGCAACATCAACAACATTAGAGAAAGTTCCCAACCAGAGAAAAATTTTCAATTTCTTTGACTCTCTATGTTTTTAAATTTTTCTCTGTATTTTCATATTTATTTGGTTTGAAATTTCTCTGATTTACTCACAATTTTCTCTGTATTTTGACCAATTTTTTTTTATTTGCTCATAATTTTCTCTGTGTTTTAACTAAACCAGAGAAAATTGTGTCTTTTCATTAAAAAATTTCAAGCAACCTTCAACAAACATATACACAAAAAGAGATTGAGAATTGAAAATGCTCTTACTCAAATTTGTACTTGAATATGAGTTCGTTCATTAAGTAGTCAAATTAAGTATAATGACAAACTCATATGAACAAATATATGCGTAGCTCTGTTTGAGGAATATGAATAACAAACTCATATGAACAATCGTTTAAAAAAAAAAAACTCATATGAACAAATATATATATTTATATATGTTGCATAGACCTCTTCGTTGAGCTCGAAAGTCTAAGTGAGCTATCGGAGAGGGATTAGATGAACCAAGATGACATTGACGAACTCTCAGACAGGTTTGGAACCACGATCGTTGGCCATGAGTCTGTGAAACTCCAAGCTAATCTTGCCTAGGGTTTTCATTGGAGAGAGATTGCGATAGTCGTGATCTAGGTTCGGTGCATCTGGTTATGAAGAGAGAGAATAGAAAGAGTGAGAGAGAGAAAGAGAGAGGATGATGATGAAGAGAAAGAGAGTGGGTTAGAAGAAATGAGATAAACACACTACCTATTATGGGTGAGCGACCTAAGGCACCTTAGGCTTAAAAAAAAAATATTATGGACCTCTTCCATTATCAAAAGTTAGAGAGGGATGTTAGACTAATAACCCCTATTATAAATGAAAATCGAGCGTAGAATCACCATCTTCACCAGTTCATGACGAGTCTCCAAAACAGAGTCGTATAGAAATCGACTTGCTAGACCTTCCTAAAGATCCGGGGCTACAACCCCAAATTGCGAATTATCATCGTAGCATCCAAGAACAAGTTCGTAGGGTGTACATATTAAAAGGCCCTTGCCAACCTCGTAATCACAATTTTCGACGAAGGAAAATCGGGCAATCATCAAGATGGTTTAACCCTTCATGTTTTGATGAATTTGGTAGTTGGTTAGAGTAGCATAGCTAAAGATACTGCATTTTGCCTTTGTTGTTACTGTGTGAGTGAATTTCTGACCACACTGTCAACTCAGTATTCAGCTGGAAAGCATTGACAGAATAGATGGCGCCTGAATGACTTGCAACAGAAAGAAGAGATTCTGGTGGTGGTTCGTCCACCTGGGGGCACTCCGATGATTAAGTCAGTAATCAAATATCTCTCAAAGATAATCAATAGTGCTTAACTCACTGTTCTGAATATAAATTGCGTACCTTAGACCCATGTGGGGTGCCTCTCTTTTATAGCCAACTCAATCCTAGTCCCAATAGAAGCCTAGCTTCAATGGACTTCTGCTCAGTGCTTATCTTGGACTCCCCAATGGATAAAGATAAACTCCCTAAGAGCTTTATCCTTATCCAGGCTGAAGTCCTTCCTCATTCTAGGACTCTTATCCTTTATCCGCTTATCCCGGACTCCGATATCTTCGGAGATAACCTCGGTCTAGCCGAGATCACCTCGGCGTCACGACCAGGACATGTGGCACCTCGGCTGACATGTCGGCGTCACCTTGGCCACGTGTTGATACTCAGAAAATACATCCCCACAATTACCTTTTTAAACCCGTCGTAGGAGACCAAGGAGGTGGTAAGACTTTTGGTTGTTAATGGGTTTTCAAGTTGAAAGAAGAAAGAAAGATTGCAAGGTCGTGGGAGGTGTTAACGGCTCTCATAATCAAGCTTGGAGAAAATGTCAGTACTTACTGAATCAAAAGCAACATATTGAAACAGTTATCTCCAAGCTACCTGATGAAGCCAAGAGTGATTATAGAGTTCGATTGACTGCGTCAATTGATTGCATCCGACTTCTTTTGTGATAAGGGATTCCGTTACATTGGCATTATGAATTTGAAGATTCAAGCAACCAAGGAAACTTTCTTGAGCTTTTGATGCTTTTTTCAGATCAAAATGACTCAGAGTGAACACCTTAAGTTGACAGCACCTAGTATTCAAAAGAATATTGTTAATGCCATTGCGGCTGAAACTACCAATGCTATTGTTAGAGAACTTGGTGATGGCATGTTCTCTATTGTATTTGATAAATCTTGGGATGCATCGATGGAGGAGCAATTGATTATTTCTTTAAGATATGTGGATAGCAGGGGATATGTGATTGAGCATTTTTGGGTATTAAGCAAATTACTAGTTCTAGTGTTCTTTCAATTAAGAAGGCGGTTGAAGACTTATTTTCTACACATGGCTTAAGCATATCCAGGTTGCGTGGGCAAAGTTATGATGAGGTTAATAATATTGATCTACAGGGTGAATTCAACAAACTCACGACACTTACAATGGAAGAGAATGAAAGTGCGTATTATGTTCATTGTTTTGCTCATAAACTTGAATTAACTCTTGTGGAAGCAGCAAAGAGTCATATCCACATTGCAACACTCTTTTACGTGGTTTCAAAAGCTTAAGCCATGTGTAGAAAGAAGCATCACTTCAAAAGCTTTACCCTTGTTGCTGTATTGAGTTCTAAAGCTTTGCTAAGTTGTTTAGTTTTCTTAAATGTCATGACTCTGTTTTGTTTCTTTCTCGCATTATGTAGCAACCTTTTAATATTTTCACTTTTTGTATGTAGGTGCTTTTAAACTAGATTTCAGTCAAACTTGGCCTTGCTGAGTTTTTTGACTTAGAAAAGCAATCTTACAAGTTACAACTCAAACCATTTCCCTTGTTTCGTTCTTAATCATTTTTGAATGACAGAATTGTTGGCTACTTGATATAGAATTCACATTGAAAATAATGATGTGTTACTCCTTTGTAAAATGTTGCCAAGTTTGCTTGTTGAGAGGTAGAAACATTCTCAATTCAATAGCGACTAAGGGATCACACTGGAGATATTGACTAGCACTTGTTTCTATTGAGAAGTGGAAATTTTGTGATTAATTACAGTAGGCAAATTGCAATATGGAGAGTATTGAATGGAAATGTTGTTCATAAGCAAGAAAACAACCTTGGAATTAATTGCTAATTGTATATGACAGTGTTGGAAGAATAAAGGAAACTTGGCACACACTACCTAATTCAATCATCAAATCTTACATTCTTAAATAGTTTGTACCTCTCTTATTTGCAACTTTTTAGTTTCGTCATTTTTTTATAATGATTTTTACCATAGAAAAACACATACATAATTCAACAACTTTTAACATTAAAAGTAAAGTAAACTGATATTAAAATACTACTTTTTTATTTTAAAATACACATTTGAAAACAATATTATTTTAATTTACCTTTAAGCTTATAAGATATCTTCATCCACTTCGCAGGGTCTATTAGAGGTTAAACAACTCACTAACTTTGATATTTCTAAAAACAATTTGAATGGATGGATACCAGATATTTCTATTTATTTATTTATTTATTAATTTGTATAAACGTTGGGTAATGGGTTTTTAAGCTTAAAAGGTGATAAATGACTCCGACACTTTATGAGATTTTAAAAAAAAAATTACAATTTTAGTATAATTATATCAACATTTCTTTTATAAGGCTAAAATCCTTAACTAACGTAGATGGTGTGAAAATATAAAAATAGGTAAAAAATATATAAAAAAAGATAATAATATTATTTTTTATCGGACTTATATATTTCTCCAAAACTTGAGAGAGAGAGAGAGAGAGAGAGAGAGAGAGGCGTAATTTATACCAAAAAAAATATTATAATGTGTTTGGTTAGCCAAGTTCAAGAAAAAGAAAAGAAAATAAAATATTAGACCTGTCTAACTTTTAGTGTAAATCTTTTTTGAGTTTTAAAAATAATTTTAAAATTTTTAATTTGTATTTTTTATATTTTTAATATTTTACATGTGTTTCACTTTTTTTTAACAAAAAAAATTAAATTATTATTTTTTAAACAAATTGGTTTAGAGGTTGGACTTAGTCAGGTTTGGACAACTCTAAGTACAACTTGAGAAACCCCTAAACCCAATCGAATTTGCTTCAGTTGCACCCGTAGTTAAAAATTATTAGCTATCTTAATTTAAACCAAAAATCCTAATTGAATTGCTAAAAGTGAGTATAGTTTGGAATGGGTTTTTTTTTTTTTTTTTTTTAACTTTTGTAAAAAAAAAATGAAATAATTATAGTTTTGATGTGACATTTTGTCTAATTGACTTTTTAACTTATTTTATCTTTTTATGCCTATTTTAATCCCGTAATCTCTTCCCAAACGAGTGCTTTGTAAATGTAACAAGATTTCATTTCACATTGTCAAATTTTTGTTTCCTTAATTGTCTGTGGCTTGAAAGTACATCTATAACCAAATCTGGAACTCTAAAGAATTGAAAATTTTGATCATAAAAATGAGTACATGAGATCATAGCTCAATATTTCACCAAAATTAAAGTGGAAATAATTGTAACACAAGGTTGGAAAAAGTTGATATAAAGAGACTGCTGTTAGATGACTTGGAAATCTCTCTCTCCCTCTCTCTCCCTCTCAGTACGAGTTCGGCCACTTTGAAAGTTCAACATGTGTCAACTTCAAACTACTTATGTCCAGCCATTCCATAAGAAATATCCCACCAACTTGAACTTGGAAGTCATGGCAGATGGATAAATAACGGTGTTGCAGTCCTTGACGGGCTGCACAGCTCATTGTACACGCTTTCTAATACCAACTCCAACTTTTTCTTGACTGACCAATCGCTTTGGGACCATTGGCGATTGCAAAATTTTTTATCAGTAGTATCAATCAAAAACTCAAATGTCATATATCTTATAGAAAATTCACATTAATCATTATATTATCTATGGAGAAAAAAATCAACAAATTAATTTAAGTTTTGAAATTATAAACAAAAAATATTTCAATATATTGATATTATTGTTTAAACAAAAAGACATATTGATACACGAGCTTCTACAATTGACCACAATAAGATTTCATATTTTGAAATCGTTGCATAATAAACTCATTATCAACATAATCAAATACATTTTTCTCAATATAAGTAACCAAACAATCATTCAACTATTGATCTCCCATTTGGTTACGCAATCGATTCTTTATGAATTTCATTGCTGAAAATGCTCTTTCCACTGTTGTAGTCATAATTTTAGCCCCAGGCTAAAATAGTTAAAAAAGCTAAAAAGCCAACTCACTTCCCAAACGAAGCCTTGGTAAGCTTTTTTCATTGATGGGTTCAAAGTCTTGGGACTGAAAACTATGAATTCAAAGTAGTATTTTAATGGGTTCAGTTGCTGATTTTTTTTTTCTAAAATCTAACACTTAATAATAAATAAATAAATAAATAAAATCATCCAGGGGTTCGGGTGACACCCATGTGTTGGAGCCACCACTGTCTGGAACCACTAAAATTATCGCCTAAAATATATTTAGACAAATTATATCAATAGTTTATGAATTAATTTTTGATAACAAAAGCGTTTATCAATTTTCTAATAAAATGAATAATAAATCATAAGACTAACTTTATTTTATAAATCATAAGACTAACTTTATTTTATTAATTAATATAATATTTACATACAAAATGATATATATATAGTTCCTAAATGAAAAAAAAAGTAACAATAGTTTATTAATTAGTTATATGTATTCTACCACAAAATAAGTAACGTTACTATAAAATTTTGTAACATCAATCACAAAATGTGTAATTTTGTCATAAATTGGCATAACAAAATGTCTAATTTTTTTTTAAAAAAAAATATATCAATAAGTCTTGTTTTCAAGAGTATTATTGAGTCCTATTAAATTTCAATGTAGACAATTAAAGTCTTGTTTTTTTCTAGTTTATTCTAAAAAAGTTCACTTTTCCCTAATAATTTCTTTTATTCCAATTATACCATTCTTATTAAAATATGAACAACAATTATATAAATAATTTTAATTTAATTTAAGAAAAAATTAATTGAAAAAATTGAATAAACTTTTTTTAATCAAATCATACACAACGATTTGATCAAAAGAACTATTCATCATTTTCTATTGCCTTGTACTATGAAAAATATATTTAGTAAATAATCCAAAAGGTCTATTTTTTTAATATTTCATTAAAGAAATTGTGAAAAATAATACTCTGACAAATTTATATATTTTTCAAATTGTATGACAACAAAAAAGAAAAAAGAAAAAAAAGCGATGAATCTTAAGCTTATGCTTTTGTTCAATAAAAAAGCAAAGCAACAAAAATGTTCCATTACTTGCTTTGTAAATAGCTAGGGCAATTGCCAACTTTTAATTGATTCATGACAATTTATATTAGTAATCCTTAATTCATATATTTTTGCTCTTACGTCATTTCTGTCTTTATAATTTCAATAGACTTGATTTTGATATGAATTTATAATTTTGTCTCAATTTAATCTAACTAATTACAATTTTAAATTATTTTTGATGAAAAATGGGCACATGAGTGGCACGTTTCATACTTTTCTAAGCAAAAATTTATAAATTTGTGCAATTCAATGATTTAATCTCAACCAATTTAATAACATTTTTCTTTCAGGAACCTTATTCAGAATAATCAATTGAACCAAATTAACACAAAATTTGATATTTAAAATTCAAAATCAAGCAAATTAAAATTACTCAAACCAAAATGATGCAATGGAAAAATAACAATACTACAAATCTACCCTTATCAACTCAAAATTTACTCAGAAAAAAAAATTAATGATTCAAATTCATTACATATGTGAACTTCATACTTTATCAATTCAATATCTATGAGAATAAATTTGGGGTCCGTAAAATGGGTTTCTAGCATTTTTCATGGAAAAATATACGAGTAGTGATGTAATTTAACGGTGGTTTTATGGCAAACCATTAGTAATGGCTTTGGGACCAGTGGAATTAAAGATAAAAAGACTCACTGTAGCCAACTTCGAAGTCATGGCTGATGGAGGAAGACTTTGCTCTGTAGCCAACTTCGAAGTCGTGGTTGCCATGCTTGACGGGCTGGGCTGCTCCACCACCACCATAGAAAGACTTTGCTCTGTATAAGAATGAGTAATACATTTACTCCTCCATCATCAAACTACTATCCATCTTACTCTACTCTGTATAAGAAAACAAAATAAGTTTGCTTATGTTTCTTCTTCATCAATTTCTTCTGCTATTTCTCTTGTCTTCTTCTTCTACTTCTGCACGCCAAACCTGCCTTGAGGACCAGAGATTTTCACTTCTGCAATTTAAAACAACATTTACCATAACTGCTAATGCCTCTTCTCCACGTTGTGAATCTGATTCTCATCCTAAAATGGTGTTCTGGAATGATACTAGTGATTGCTGCTCGTGGGAGGGGGTCACGTGTGACTGGTCCAATGGTCATGTGATTGGACTTGACCTCAGTTGCAGCCACCTTCAGGGCACCATCCAACCCAACACCACCCTCTTCCACCTTCGTCACCTCCAAACCCTCAATCTTGCCTTCAATGACTTCAATTTCTCTACAATTTCACCTGATTTTGGCTCCTTTCCAAGTTTGACCCATCTCAACCTCTCTTACTCTAATTTTACGGGCCGAATTCCCTAAAAAATCTGCCATCTGTCCAAATTGGTTTCCCTTGATCTCTCTTATTTCAATTATTATCCTCAAAATCCTTATGATTCTTCTTATTCTCTGGTGAGACTTGAACAACACACTTTCAATATGCTCCTTCGAAACCTAACCCAATTAAGAGAACTACACCTTGATTCGTTGAATATCTCTTCACCTTTACCTCATGCTTTGCTAAATCTATCTTCTTTGACATCTCTCAGTCTTCGCTATTGTCAACTGCGTGGGAAATTCTCAGAAAACATTTTTCACTTTCCAAACCTACGAGAGCTCGGTGTATCGGGAAATTCGGAACTCACAGGTAAACTTCCATACTTCAATGTGACTAGTTCCCTTCAGTTTCTTGATCTCTATCGTTGCAACTTTTCGGGGTCCATTCCAGCTTCTCTTGGGAACCTTACACAAATCTCCTATCTAGACTTCGGGTATAACAGGTTCGGCGGTCAAATCCCCTCATCAATTTCAAACCTTGCAAAGCTTAATTCCTTGTATCTTGACGGAAACAATTTGACCGGACAAATACTGGATACCCTTGGCAACATGAGCCAACTTACTCTCTTGTATCTTTTCGAAAACAATTTGAACGGACAAATACCTGATTCCCTTGGCAACATGAGCCAACTTACAAACTTGGATCTTTCCACAAACAATTTGACTGGACAAATACCGGATTCCCTTGGCAACATGACCCAACTTACTAACTTGGATCTTTCTGGAAACAATTTGAACGGTCAAATACCGGATTCCCTTGGCAACATGAGCCAACTTACTCACTTGGATCTTTCCGCAAACAATTTGAACGGTCAAATACCGGATTCCCTTGGCAACATGAGCCAACTTATTGACTTGAGTCTTTCCGGAAATAATTTGAACGGTCAAATACCGGATTCCCTTGGCAACATGAGCCAACTTAGTGACTTGTATCTTTCTTCTAATCAGCTAACTGGTACAATACCATCTTCGTTGTTTACTCTGCCTTCACTGGCTGATATAGATTTGAGTAACAATAAGCTACAGGGACCAATTCCAGGAATAGTTTATGAACACCAAAACCTAGCATCCTTGTCGGTTTCATCAAATAACTTAAATGGTGTAGTGGATCTAGATAAGCTTCTAAAGCTTAAAAATCTGATCTCTCTTGATCTCTCATATAATGGTCTTTCATTGAGCATCAACAACAGTGTCAACTCTACCTTGACCAACTTTGGCATTATAGGATTAGCTTCTTGCAATTTGAGCGAATTCCCAAACTTCTTGAAAGAACAAGCCAGTTTGTATGTACTAGACCTTTCAAACAACAAAATTCATGGTGAAGTTCCAAAATGGTTATTCAATGTGGGGAAAGATTCATTGAAAAATTTAAATCTTTCTCATAATTTCTTTACAAGTTTAGAGCATCTTCCATGGCAGAATCTACAATTTGTTGACCTGCACTCCAACTTACTTCGAGGACCACTCCCTGTTCCACCTAACACCACATATGTTTTCTCTATCTCAAACAATAAATTGAGCGGGGAAATCCCTCCATTGATTTGCAGTCTGAGTTCACTTCAAGTCCTTGATCTGGCTAATAACAGTTTTAGTGGCTTGATTCCACAATGTTTGGGAAACTTGAGCAACAGTCTCTCGGTGTTGAATTTAGGGATCAATAGCTTTTCTGGCACCTTTACTGCAACATTTACCAAAGGCAATTTGCTGAGGAATCTTAACTTGAATGGCAACCAAATTGAAGGACAAGTTCCGCGATCTTTGCTCAATTGTAAGTACTTGGAAGTTCTAGATCTTGGAAAAAACAAGATCAACGATACATTCCCCCACTGGTTGAAAACTCTTACAGAATTGCAGGTTCTTGTCTTGAGGTTTAATAGGTTTCATGGTCACATAGGCACCTCCAAGACCAAAGGCAAACATCCTTTTCCTAAGTTGAGAATTATTGACATATCTTGCAATGAGTTCACTGGCCTTTTGCCAGCAAATTATATCAAACAATTTGGAGCTATGATGAATGTTGATGAACATGTGAAATTTAAATACATGGGCGAAACATATTATCAAGATTCTGTGGTGGTGGTGATGAAAGGAAATGAGATTGAATATTCAAGAATCTTAACAGTCTTCTCAATCATTGATTTTTCAAGAAATAAATTCCAAGGAGAGATTCCAAAATCCATTGGGAGGCTTAATTCAGTTCGGGGTCTTAACTTATCCCATAATAACCTCGAAGGCCACATTCCAACTTCACTTGGAAATTTGAAAAATCTTGAATCATTGGATCTTTCCTCAAACAAGTTTGTTGGGGAGATTCCTCAGCAATTGAAAAGTTTGATGTTTCTTGAGGTACTAAACCTTTCAAACAACCAACTAGCAGGACCAATTCCTCAAGGGAGCCAGTTTAATACATTTGGAAATGATTCATACAGTGCGAACTTGGCCTTATGTGGATTCCCTTTATCAAAGAAATGTAAGGAACTACAGCCACTGCCACCTCTACAAACACTACAACAATATGAGAATTCAGACAAGTCAAGCGGATTTAACTGGCAAGTTGTAGTGTTGGGGTATGGATGCGGATTTGTGTTTGGAATGGTTATGGGATATCTTATGTTTATAACTCAAAGACCAGAATGGTTTATGAAAATTGTTGAAGGAAAACATCATAAGAAGGTGAAAAGGTCTAAAAAGGGTGCCCACTGATGCTGTGAAAGAAGAAATCAACAAAGACAAATGGCATTATCCGGTAATTGGAATTTATCTTTGTAGCATTACTTTGTTGAATTATCTTTTATGGTTTCTACTTATATGCGTTATTTGAGTTATTGATGTTCTTATTTCAAAACTAGGTCTGTTCCATTAAGTAGCACAATAAAGCAATGGTATCCACTTTGAAGGGGTGTTTCACCTAGCTACTACATTTGAGTGGGTGAGCATCTGGATAACAGCTATACAGGACCACTTCAAAAGCTTTGCCCTTGCTACTGTATTGAATTCTAAAGCTTTGTTAAGTTGTTTAGTTTTCTTAAAGCACTAAGTTAAATAAGAGTTTCTTGTCATGACTCTTTCTTGGTTTTTTTCTCGCATCGTTTAGAAACCTTTTGGAGATTTTCACTTTTGTATGTAGTTGCTTTTAAATTGGATTTCAGTCATGGAAGACTGGGACTTGCCAAGTTTTTAACTTTGAAATGCAATCTTACAAGTTACAACTCAAACCATTCCCCTTGTTACATTCTTAATCATTTTGAGTAATAGAAATGTTGGCTACTAGATAGAGAATTCACATTGAAAATAATGTTATATGTTAATCTTTGAGCAGTGCTTTTACTCGTTGCTATTTTAGTCTATTATATTTTTTACTTTCATCTTCAATGGTGATGGGGGGATCAAACTGGAGATATTACTAGCACTTGTTCTATAGACGTGGGAATTTTGTGATTAATTGTAGTATGAAAATGATGATATGGAGAGTATTGATTGAAACTGTCGCTCATATTTATTTTTTGGTGAAATTTTACTGGTGCAAGTGTTGTCATGAATAGGAACATATTAGATATTTTAAAAATTCAAGTTGTTGAGTTTATGCCAGGTTGTTTGATAAGTAAAAATATTGGCTTAGCAAATTCATGTTTGAATTTGGTATGTGTATCATTAAAAATATTAGTTAATCCATCAAGGAGATAAAAGGATTTGTGTAGTTTTATTGGCTGGCCACAAGCTCACACATCCAATGAAGATATTAATCTCCACATTTAAGAATAGTTTTGGTATCCTGCAACCCAAAACCCTAGTGGCAATAATTAGGGAGCTTGGGTAGCAAGTCGTGTGGTTTAGGGACCAATGAAGAAGTAAACATCGCATACGAGACCATAGGATTTACATGCCTAAGGTTATATAGTTATCTTTTATGATTTGGCTTTGAAAAGGTGAAAGAAAGGTTCTAGACTTTGAAGCTTTTGAAAGAGCTGGAATAGACTTGGATTTAAAGGGGTGATAGGCTGTTAAAATTTTATTACTGTAGCAAGAATTTTTTAAACAAAATTTTGGGATCCCAGTTTGTGTTCTGGTGGATGATAACTGCAATGACACGTGTTAATGCCTTCTGTCACTTGTGGGGGTCAGATTATGGTTAGCATTTGGATTTTGTCACTTTTTTCATGTGGCTTTGTTCTAGGAATCTTCATTAAATACTTTATGACAAAAAATAATTTTTTGAAGTTGAAGTGGTGGAAATGAGCATAGATTTGGTTGTCTCCACTATGTTTTTTAAATACAAAATAATTACTTGGTGTTACTTTAATGCTATCAATATTTAAATGTTGGCTGGCCTAGCTTGTTTGAAAGGTGGTTGATAAAATAATTGTCGTCCTTGAAGAGTGGATGAAAAAAAAAAATTCAACTCAAATTTGTTGTTAATTGGAGCATAGCCCAAGTTCAATTTATTGAGCTCGAGGCTGCCTTGGACACACAAAATTAGGTTAGAGATCGGGCTTGGGGGCCTCAAGCAACTCTCAAAACAACTGTGATAACTCTTCAATCTTATTGCACGCGCTCACGTTGCACCTCTAGTTACAAATTACAAGCTACCTTAATTTAAACCAAAATCCTAACTAAATTGCTAAAAGTTCATTCAAAAAAATTGGCCATACAAATCAATCAATTTTCATTGCAAATGTAATAAGATTTTATTTCACAGTGTTAAATTTTTTTGTTTCCTAAGTCTGTGTTTGGATCATGGATTTGGGTCAGGATTTGAAAATGAAAAAGAGAAAAGCAAGTGAAATGCAAATAAAATATAAGTTACATTTTTTTCTTCATTTCTTTTTTCCAAGACTGCAAATGTGCTATGACTATGTAATAACATGTTAACGCCTTGTCACATGACTGCCTTTTGACTTTGTTGTTTCAGTAAATATATGCTTTGACAGTGATGAATTCTCTGTTAGAGTAGTAAATTTCAAGCTTTTGAATGGAAATTGTCATCTAATGTAAATGGAAATGAGTTGTCAATTGAAGATAGTTTCAAGCTTCACTAATCTATTAGTGTTCTAAAGAAACATCAGTTGTGTTACAAAAAAAAGAGGATTCTTGACATTTTTTTCTCTCTTGCTGAGAAACCATTCCATCTTTAGTTCCTTTCTCAAAAAAGAATTCAATTTGTACATGCAAGGAATAGGCTGATTCAGCCCATTTTTGTTCAATTTCTCATGGAGTAAAATTCTTATTAGTAGGAGTCAAGGGAATGGCCGCTTGCCCTCAAATTTCCATTTAAAGGTGGATGTCGATGTCAATCCTCGAGTGCAAGCAACTTGGCGTTTCCTCGGAAATGTCATTGAGAGTTAAAAAATTATAAATGAATGGTGATACCACGTGTTGAAGATAACATGGTATAATTGTTACATTGATTTTTTCCCCCTCTTGTTTATGATTGTCATAATTGGAAAATGTGTGACAAGAAAGAAGATATAGCACATCAACAGACTTCATCCAATATGTAGAGATAAGGTTTTTTTATGATTGTTCACTCAAAATTAAGATTGTAGAGGAATTCTTTGATTGTTCAGCTTGCAAATTAGCTTTTCTCTGAATGGGAGGACATGGTTGATAATAGGAGGAGAAAGTATGCTGAATAATTTAATTTTCTGAATTGCTAAAGTTCTTGCAATTGAGTTTGCTCACTGGGCTGCATTCCAAGTTGTGTTATTTTTTCTTTCTCTGCTCTGTTCTGTTTCCTTCTTTCTGTGTTTGGATGACCAGAAAAGAAAATTTGGTATGGCATTGTGTCGATGTACATGCCTCAAGCTAAAATTTGATCCTATAATTGCTGAAATGATAAAGACAATAGGCCAGAAGTGCAGGAGAAATAAAGCAAACCATAACTTTTTGATGATGGAAGTAGCCAGTTCTTCACAATTTCAGCATCTTTGCTTCTAGTATCTTTCCAGATACAACACAAACCTATCTTATTTCACATTTCTCGTCCATTTTCTTTTTCCTTCACAAATTGTTCTCCAAATCCATGACCCAAACACAAACACAGTCTTACGATTACTAGAGTCAAATGACTCAGCTAAGGAAATATTTTATGAGCATTATAAAATGTAACAAAATATAGTAAAAATTGAATTATTGTGAGAATCTAATGGCAAGTGTTTGTTTTCCCTACACAACAGGTTGTGTGTTTTAAGTCTTGAACATGTGAATTTTAATTTTTTATTTTATTTTTGTAATCACTTTCACACTCTGCACAGTTTTCACATGGCCACTCAAATTTGACTAGAATTTATTTAATAATGTGATGCTATGAATGTATAACTCACATGGACAAATTAGTGACTATGGCCCATACCATTTACAACTTTTCATATTTGGTAAAGTAGTAAAAGCCATGCCAAGTGTGTTGACTGTGTTTCTTATAGTAATTTACATGGGATAAATTGTGGCAATCTTTCTTGGTGTACACTCGGACTTAATGGTTGGTGGGTGATTGCTTCTGAATTTACTTTGTAGAAATGGATTCAATGTATTCTTCTCTAGTTGAGCAGAAATATATTTTGCAAAATAGTTTTCATATATTTTTGAAACAGAAATCGACGAAAAACAAATTTACTGAAAATATAAAAAAACCTATTTTTACTAAAAATATTTTTTTGCCAAATCGAACGTGGGGTTACTTGTAAAATATTCATTGGCTATCAATTATGTGGGTTTATGATAATACACTGTCTTCTTATGTCATATGTGTCTGACTTAGATTTTTCAGTCAGTATAGGCAAAAACCATCAACCTAAGGTTGTCATGGTGTTCTAAAATATGGCCCCTACTGCATAGAAAATTTTCCTCTGGAAATTCAAAGTTTAGCCCCCAAGCAGAGATTAAAAAAGCAAAGAAATTAGGGGGTCCCTATTACAACTTTTTGAGTTAATCATACAAGTCATTAATGGCAACAACAATGACTGTGAAAAACAAAAACTATACTATAAAAGACATGTCTTCTAGCAAGCTCATAACTCCCTCTTCAACCTCAGTTTCCTTCAATATGGAGCTCCAATTCCCACCCATTCCTCTCCTCTTAGCCTCCCTCCTATTCATCTTCATTCTAGTCAAGAACATGAAGAGATTCAAACCCAAAAACTCTATTCCCAAACTACCCCCAGGTCCAAGGAAACTACCTCTCATAGGAAACATTTACCAACTTCTTGGCTCATGACTAGCCCATCACACATTGAAAAGATTGGCCACAAAATTTGGACCCTTGATGCACCTCCAACTCGGCAAAATGTCCACCATCGTCATCTCTTCCAGAAATCGCCAGAGAGGTCATGAAAACTCACGACATAGTCTTTGCTCAAAGGCCTTACTCTTTTGCTTCAAGGATTCTCTCTTATAATTCTCAAAACATTGCCTTTTCCCCCGTATGGCAATTATTGGAGGCAAATGCGAAAAATGTGTATAATGGAGCTTATGAGCATGAAGCAAGTCCAATCATTTTGAGCAATTAGGAATAGGAAGTCTTGAATATAGTAAAATTGATTTCTTTAAACAAGACATCGCCGATCAATCCTGGAAGAAGATTTTCTCGCTCACGTATGGCATTATTGCTAGAGCGGCTTTTAGGGGGAAAACTAAAAGCCAAGAAGAGTTTGTTTCGATTGTGGAGGAAGTTGCAGACTTGATAGGTGGTTTCACCATTGTTGACATGTACCCATCGGTGAAATTGTTTCAAGTGAGCAGTGGAATAAGAGGTACACTCGAAAAGATGCATAAAAGGATTGATCAGATACTTGAAAACATTTTGAATGAGCATAGAGAAAGAAAGAGAATAACAGAAAGTGGTAAAGGGGAAGAAGAAGATCTAGTTGATGTTCTTTTGAGAATTCAAAAGCATGGTGACCTTGAATTTCCATTGACAGACAACCACATCAAAGCAGTCATCTTGGTCAGTATTTTTATTTGTCTATCATTTCAATGTTCACACAAAATATAAAAAATTTATTTTCATAGCTCATGATATAATAATAATTAATTGCCAAGCAAAAGTGACACCATGGTCTAGAAAATAGGTAATGATTTGATTAAGCAGTCTATGAGCAATCTGATGAAAGTATGAGCAATCAAATTGAGTTTGATTTCCAACATTCCCTCAAACTCATTTTGCTGGATTCCTTCATGCCAAGCAATCTCAAGCTTATAATTTCAACACAATCCTCACTCACACTCTGCAATTTTATCTTTGCTTTTGTTTTTTGTGTTTTTCGTTTTGGGTGTTGTGAAGAGTAAAGTCTTTTTTGTGCAATCCCAAAGTGGGAAGTATGTCTTGGCATGAAATTCAGTAGATCCCCGGTTTTCTTCTATTTCATTGAATTCTTGGCAGTGTCAATAACCTGCACTAAAGTACATCAATCCAATTAATTTCAGGAAATTCAGTGTGGGAAGCGAGACATCATCAACAATCATAGATTGGGCAATGTCAGAAATGCTGAAAACCCCCCAAGTAATGAAAAGAGCACAAGCCGAAGTACGAAGTGTCTGACAAAAAAGGAAATGTCGATGAAACATGCCTTCACAAACTAAAATACTTAAACTCAGTTATCAAAGAGACCTTGAGGCTACATCCCTCAGCTCCATTGTTAGTTCCAAGAGAAAGCAGTGAACAATGTACGATTAATGGATACAACATGCCTGCCAAGACCAAAGTCATTGTCAATGCTTGGGCAATTGGCCAAGACCCCAAATATTGGAATGAAGCAGAGAAATTTGATCCCGAGAGATTTCTTGACAGTGAAATTGATTTCAAGGGGAGAGATTTTGAGTTCATTCCGTTTGGTGCTGGAAGGAGGATATGCCCCGGGACATGTTTGCAATTCCTAATATTGAGCTTCCACTTGCACAATTGTTGTATCATTTTGATTGGAAACTCCCTGATGGAAAGAAGTATGAAGAACTAGACATGGAAGAGGACCTTGGTTTGATTGTGAGAAGAAAGAATGATCTGATCTTGATTCCCATTCCTTATGATCAATCCTCTTTTTTCTGTTGAGTAAGAACACAGAGTATATGTTAGATGCTAATTTTGTATTGTACACACTACTCTACATGGGAGAATTCTAAAATAATGTCAATGTTTCAAATGAGTGATTGTTTTAACAGATCATATGTATGTGTTTTTTGATTGGCAGATCGTATGTATGTATGTTCAATCAATTTATGCTTTTTTTTATATAGTAGAAGTGTATGAGGAGCTTTAAGTAGATGAAAATCTCTAACTTACCAATAGCAAACTCAAAAAAAGCAAAAATTACATTTTATTAGCCCACATATCAGTAGTTTTATCCAAAGCTAAACATATCCTACCCAATAGCAACCTTAAAAGTGTTCAAGACTTGTAAAAAAAATAAAAAATAAAAATAAATTCACTTTGCCAACATACTTTAATCTTGGAGGCCAATCTCGATTCAAACTACCAACATTCCTCTCCTTCATCCCTCTTTCTTATTGGTACATTCAGTTATCTTCAGAACGAAAACAAATTGTCTAAGTGTTGGAGTGATTAATCGATTAATTAAACAATTAAATTTTAAATTTGCTTGAGATCAATTCATCACTTGTGAATTGTTAAAATTGGTATTGAATCCCCTTGATTGTATTCATCCCTCTCGATGGATGAAGATGAAATTTAATTTGTCGACTAAATAATTAAAATTTAAAGAAAATTTAATAACTCCAAATGATTATTTTTGGAAAAATTACATGTCAGTGGGCTTATCAGAAAATTATGGAAATTTTATATTTTTAATTATTGATGTGTATAAAGTTTATCATTTTTTGTAATTTTTTTTTAAAACATTACACTGAATTGAAATTCCCTCTTATATTTTCATACAAGTATGAGTGAGTACAATTGAGAACTATAGTTTCACTTATACCAAATACAAATAGACTTGCACTTTTAGAAAAGTTATAAATTTTTAAAGTATATTTTTAAAATCACTACTTTAAAAATTGATAGTCTGATGATGAATGCTAAAAATGCAATTTTATTATTTTTTAGTAGATTTTTATTTTATTTTTACTTCATTTTAGATTTTAAATCCGTTCAAAATAAAATCCTAAAAAATATAAATAATAAAAATTTCATTAAAGAAAAAAAAAACACTGTGGACGTCCCCGAACGCGCCCCGGGAGGATGACTCCCATTCCGGTTCGATATCGGGTCTACTACAGTTCGCAGGACTCGATTTTTGTCACGGTTCTAAATCTGAACCAAAGAGTCCAACTCTGGCAAATCGTTTTGAAGAAAAACTGATTTTTGAAAAGAAGTGCCAAACATGGACTGCTTTGCCAGATTACAGAGTCGCCACCTAAATATTTTAAAATGGGAAATTTAGGAAACCCTGACTCGGTGCCCAAGGCCACGTGTCCGTCATTACCAAAGTGTCTTGGCTCGGGAGCTTGGGTACGATCGGGGAAGGTCAGCTATGAGTACCCCCTTTCGCCCGGTCTGAAGACCGGCCTCTACTAACCGTGATATCCGTTTTTGAAAACATTACATGTTCTTATTCCGGTTATTAGCCTAGAATTACTATGTTATGCGCACAGCAAACAAGTATAGACTAGATTGCCTAATTTGGAAACACGCATTGCATATCCGTTCGTTTTGAAAATGCTTTGGAATTTGCTACTCGCAAGTAGGCTAAAACACGGATTTCAACAAGTTTTTCCAACTCAAGCAATCCAACCTCCACCCACAGGCATTCAAACAGTTTATCACATAAGCACTTAGCCGCATGGCAAGCATACTGTCATGTTAACATTCACACGCATGCGATATGCTAAAGCGTAAATACTTACATCGTACTCCGTGCCAAAACAAGAAACTGGTTAGCAAACATGCATGACCTAGTTCATGTTAAGTGACTAATGCATCGCATACAAGAATGCAATTTAGAGTAGGCTCGGCTAACCCTAAAATGGCATATGAAATGCACCCATTTAATGCACGTATTCAAGTTGGAATTTAGAATACAATGCAGTTTGTATGATGCACCGAGCCCGGTGCATGTAAACAAATGCATGGATGCACGCATGCATTGCATAAGGTATGCTAAAATAAACGTGCCCTAATCTACCATCATAAGCAGGTAAATAAAAGGGAGAAAGAAGTGGGGGTTGGAAGACATGCACACCACTCACCCACACTTATTACAAATCCGCCCTCACTCGGAGGGACCAAAAGAATAATACAGATAATTAACTACGCAAGCTAATTAAATATTACAAATTAATTAAATTAATCAAACAAATAATTAATCTAATTAAAGCAGTAAATGCCTCGGGAAGAGGGCTCAAATGCGTCGCACGCCCGGGACTCGCTCGGAATCGCACTGTCATGCAAGTGTGCCTCTGTTTTCCCTGCTTTCCTCCTCTGAAGACTGCCAAAATCTTAGGAGTAGTTCCTTGGGTACTGGAGATCATCACCGGCTGGGATAGAACACCACCGGCTGAAGGATGTAGTCACCGGCACTGAATGAAGCTATCGGCTGCCAATTTACTGCCGGTCGGCACAAAATGCCTACAAAACCTGCAACTCACAGCAGCAGAGGGCAACAACTTGCATGGCAATGTAATTCAAAGCATGTATGCACCAAACACAATCCTTATCATGTTGATGACTCAAAGGAAGGTGTGCCTTGGTTCTCGGACCACCAATCACGCATTTCCATGCATGATGGTCCAAAGAACCAAGAGTGCAATTTTGATTTCAAATGCATGCAAACCACATAAACAAACAAGGGTGCCAAACCTCTATCATACTTCGCTTCAAGAGGCCTAGCATGCATGCCAATGCAATGAAGTCCTAAGCAATGTCAACTAGTATGCAACATGTTCATGGCATGGTACTTATGCAAGGCATTCAAGCAAGCATACAAGGCAAGCATGCAAACCACATGGAGGATGGACTTAGACATGATCTAGGCAGCTCCAAAAAGGCCCAAAATCAGTGGCCAAATGCTAAGTTATGAGGGCCAAACACACATGCACACATACACATGTTAAGGTACCAACACTTATGCATAACAAACAACATTCAAGCACACTTGAAATGAGTTGAGCATGGGCAATTAGCATGCATATAAAGCTCTGAAAATCATGCAAAACATGATGCCAAATCATGCAACAAAGCAAGCCAAACAAAGCATGCAAATGGTCCAAGGCTTAAGGCAAGTTAATGAGGGCTTGAACCACACCTAGCACAACCACACATGGCATGCATTGAACAACCTAAAACAGAGTTTTAGCATGTGAAAACAAAGCCAAATGGCTACTTAGATGGCATCTAAGAGGCTTAAGCACAAAGGCATGCAACATGACCAAAACATGGAGCATTCAACACATGCTTTTAAAGCATTAAAGAGGCATGCAAGGCAATCAAACAAGCACATCATAAGGTCTGAAATAGCATGTTAGATGGTTCCAAACCATCAAAAATAAAGCAAGCAAGGCATGCTACACTCTCATGCTCTTAAGGCCAACAAGCCAAATGCAAAGGAGCTATGAGATACAAGTCATGATCGACCAAAACAAGCATGGACAGACCTTATGCATGTCAAAATAAGCATACAAGCTTCAAGGATCTAGGCCTAAAACATGCTAGAAATGAAGGCACACAACCTAGGCATGTTAAGGCAATAAGAGGCATTACATGATAACTGTGCTAAGCATGCGTAGGAGACCAAAACCAACTTAGAAACATGTTATATCATGGTAATATAAGCATGAAAAACAAGTCAAACATGCTCAACACACACTCAAGCATAGGCTCACCTAAGAGGCCAAATCTTGCCCTTTTCAAGGACATCAAGGAGAGGGGGTGGCCCTCTCCTTCTTGAGACTCTAAGGCATCATCTTCACCACTGAAATCCCTCAAGATTTCAGTGGTGAAGAGATCCTAACACCAAAGTCTCGGATCTCTCACAAAATGGTAGAAAAAGTGCCCTTTTCAAGGCCTAAGGGTGGTCAAACCTACCCAAATCACCAAGCACTCTTAATAAACAATAAAGAGGCTTAAAAAACAGAACTTTTATGTGTTATGGACTAAGCACAAAAACAGTTCTAAACTAGGTAGAAATGGAGTGCAAAAATGGGGAATAAAGTGCAAGTTTCTTACCCTTGTTGACTACCTTCACAAAAGTTGTTGTTGTTGCCTCCTTGAGCTCCAATCCAGTCAAGAACTTCAAGAACAAGCCTCAAGAACCTCAGTTGCTTAGAGAAGGTGAAACACTAGGTGCTTGTATGCAATAGTATGAACTAATGCACCTAGTGTACAAAACAAGAGAGATAGGATAGATATAGAGATCAAACCCTAAAAACCAGAGCTTCTCCCTCTCCCAAAATGTCTAACTCTCTGATTTTCTAACCCTTTTTCCAACCCTTGAGCCAAGAGAAGATCCTTCTCCTTATAGGCACCAAAACTTACAAGTTAAGGCATCAAAGGGCTCATCCCTCCATACACGTGTATGGAGGGGAAACAAAAGGCATACAGCTGTCTGAAAATATCTCAGAAAGCAACTGTATAAGAGTCGGTAGGGCAAAATGGTCATTTTTCCCAAAAGAGTGCCGACTGGCACAAAAGAGTGCCGACCAGCACAATATAGTGCCGATGGCAACATCAACCAGCCGGTGGCCTCTAGCCATTGCCGGTGGTGTGTGGGGATGCCTCACAAGGCATTCCCTGCCCCTCCAAGGCAAAGCACAAGTGTTTGGTGCAAAAGCAAACACAAAACGGTCGAGTTCGGAGGCCCTGAGGTAAGGCGCGCGAGCCGAGAACTCCGGGAACTCCAAACAAACACAAACATGGATAATCACCGAGTGTTCAAGCGGTGACGTCCAAGTCTTGAGGACGGTCAAAAATGGGGTGTCTACAGTTGCCCCTCTTTGACAGAACTCGAAAGTCATAACAATGACGGGAGTGAATGTCAAAGCCCAGAGACGGCCCATTTTTTACGAGGCCGAAGACTTGGACAAACATACAAAGCGCAAATGGTTGAACTCACAAGCTGCCTACGTATCCCTTAAGGAATCAAACCAGCGTAGTTCAGATACAGGCATACAAGCCGCAGATAAGGTATGCGCCCGTAGGCGGGGGCAAGATGCAACTGACGATGCAAAAGGCCGAGCATAACTTATGATCATGCAAAGGAAGCTGTAATGAAGCACACATGCGACAGTTATAAGCTAACATGCACCAAACTACACTACAATGTAGAAAGGATGTAAGAGAATTATGGAATTCTCAATACGTCTCACTCGGAGGAATACAATACCTGTGCGACTCGTCCGGTTTCACCGGCCTCAAATGAGCCGTACATACAATATCGTGCCTGCAAAGAAAGCAAACTTAACAGGTACAATATTGTTAGCAATATGCATGTCATGCAAAATGAATGCAAGATGATATGCAATATATACAAAACTATGTATGAATAAAGCAAATGAAAATGTAGTGCAATTAAAACTAATGCAAACTACATGCAGGGCAATTGAATCATGATCCAATCGCGAGTAGTTCGAAACCACACAAATGTCAGATAGATTGATGGAAGTAACAAGTCCGTTTACCATAGAAAAGGTGCCGCAACCTCAAACCAAGCTCGTCAAGGAATAGGCGCGATACACAGACAAAACTATGAGTGATGCAGACGGACACAAGGACAAGTATTGGGTGGATTGACATAAGTGGGGAAACGACCCGCTGAGGAAAGAATAATGATCCTAATGCCGGATGCAACAATTACCCTACAATGTAATAGAAATGGATACAATGGATATGGCACGCGGGCCAAACCGTATTTCGCTTAGGAAAGGCATGCACACATACAAGCCATGTCTAACACAGAAAAGGTGCCGCAACTCTCAAACCAAGTTCATCAAGGAGTAGGCGCGATACACATGCAGAACTGTGCTTTGACGTGAAAAGTATAAGCACATACCAGACCAAGCTCAACAAGGAAAGGTGCAAGCCATAGATGGAGGTGATGCAATGAATGCATGCAAGCTACAATGCAATGGTAATGGATGCTCACGAAAATAAATGCATGACATATGCACTATATTACAATGAAATGCATGACATATGCATGTGTTTTTTTTGTTTTTGTTTTTTTTGAAATGCAAATGATGCATGTTTTTTTTTTTTTTTTTTTGAAATGCAAATGATGCATGTTTTTTTTGTTTTTTTTTTTTCTTTTGAAATGCATGACATATGCAGTATTTAGAATGATGCATGACAATGCACTATGATGCAACGACTATGATTGCAGCTTTCCCTATCTTACCAACGGGACGATATACTAGGTTGGTTCAGTATCCAGAATTGAGGCGTAGACACGCCGCCTCAACCTATGGGGTTTCCATACAGATTTCAAGCCGAGGGTACACCCCCTGGGTATTTAAACCAGACTTTAGTCTCGGAAATTCCGAACCTTTGTGTTCTAGGCATAAGCCGTTCGAACTCTAGTCTTCACCGTCCCAGTTGGTCTTCTAGGAACTCACCGCAAAAACAAGCAGGTGGCTTTACCAGACCACCGAAAGTCGTTCGGGCACGACAAACACCAAAGGAATTGCACCTTCAGAGGATTTAAGGTCTCCTAGACCGCGTGCAAAATGATGCGACGCGCAAAATAGCGCGATGAAATGTATGCCAAAATGCGACGTGGTGCGCGCCCTAATGCACCGAAGGTCTTGCACCTCCCGAGGATTTAAGGTCTCCTAGACCGCGCGTGTTTAAGGTCTCGCCAGACCCGAAATGCAAAATGCATGCAAAATGCAATATGATGCGCAAAATAGCGCGATGCGTTTAGACAACGCGTGCCAATGCAGTATAAGGTGTGCATCCTAATGCACCGAAGGTCTTGCACCTCCCGAGGATTTAAGGTCTCCTAGACCGCGCGTGTTTAAGGTCTCGCTAGACCCGAAATGCAAAATGCATGCAAAATGCAATATGATGCGCAAAATAGCGCGATGCGTTTAGACAACGCGTGCCAATGCAGTATAAGATGTGCATCCTAATGCACCGAAGGTCTTGCACCTCCCGAGGATTTAAGGTCTCCTAGACCGCGTGTGTTTAAGGTCTCGCCAGACCCGAAATGCGCAAAACTAAACAGAAATGCAAATAAAATGCAAAGTGAGGCACGCATACCACACTGGAATGTAAAATGATGCACGTAAGGTAGCATACCTCACGTGGATCAAGATGTAATGCAATTGATGCATGTCAGGTAGTACACCTCACGTGGATCAAGATGAAAATGCAGAATGAAGCACGTGAGGTAGTACACCGCACGTGGATCAAGATGAAATGCAAATGAAACACGTGAGGTAGTACACCGCACGTGGATCAAAATAAAATGCAAAATGAAGCACGTGAGGTAGTACACCGCACGTGGATCAAGATGAAATGCAAATGAAACACGTGAGGTAGTACACCGCACGTGGATCAAGATGAAATGCAAATGAAACACATGAGGTAGTACACCGCACGTGGATCAAGATAAAATGCAAAATGAAGCACGTGAGGTAGTACACCGCACGTGGATCAAGATGAAATGCAAATGAAACACGTGAGGTAGTACACCGCACGTGGATCAAGATGAAATGCAAATGAAACACATGAGGTAGTACACTGTACGTGGATCAAGATAAAATGCAAAATGAAGCACGTGAGGTAGTACACCGCACGTGGATCAAGATGAATGCAGCAAAGTGAGATGCAAGACGAGGCACGCGTACCTCGAAATGCAATGAAATGCGAAATGAGGCACACGTACCTCATTTGATGGAAAATGAAATGCAAAACGAGGCACACGTACCTCGAGATGCAATGAAATGCGAAATGAGGCACACATACCTCATTTGAATGGAAAAAGGAATGCAAAACGAGGCACACGTACCTCGAGATGCAATGAAATGCGAAATGAGGCACACGTACCTCATTTGAATGTGAGATGAAATCAGTGTGACACGCATGCCACACTAAATGCAAAACAATGCAAGTGCAAAATGCCCGACGGCGTGATGCAATGTACTGAAGTAGTGCGATGAACACATGCAGCGCACACGGGGCAACTTTTGAATTTTACAAAAGACAAAAGGATACAAAAAAGGATACAATCTTTGCTTGAATTTGAATGCCACGCACAGTAGACACGGTCCGAAGTCAAAACGGAGGTCGGTTGAGCATCGGGAGCGCATTTCTTGCACTTTCTTGCGCTATGAAGACCAACAACTCCTCATTTAGCCTAAACAAGACCTTGGGAACATCATCGGCTGGATAAGAAGGCCACCGGCTAGCCACCGGCTGCTGAAAAACTTCATCGGCACAATATTGTGCCGACCGGCACAAAAGAGTGCCGACCGGCCAAAAATTGCTGATCGGGGGCAGTTTTGCCATTTTGCTCCGGGTGTTATAAAATAGGGTTCCCAACCCTATTTTGTTCACTTCTACACCGCCGAAATCACTCTCTCTATCTCTCTAGAGTTTTGTTCTCTCATTTTTTCGCCGTTTTCTTCGCGTTCTAAGTCCGTTTCGTCGTCGGATTCGCAATTTCCTTTGCGCTTCGGACATTTTCGACCGATCGAAATTTCATTTCGGAGTGTCCTTTGCTATTTCTGCTTTTTCGGGACTTGTTCCCCTCGATTTTCTCTTCATTTCTGTGCCTTTGCATCTTCCGGCCTTTCCGGCCCTTTTCCACCCGCTCGGGGTTGACTTTCCGGTTGACTTTTCACATTCCGACCTGATTTTCATCCTCCGGTCACTTTCTCACTACCATTGCCATGGCTGACGATGTTCCACCTGTCGGGACTCCCTCGGATCATGAGATGGATCCCGGGGTTGAGCTCCTCCCTCTGAGCGAGCGCCCATTCGATCCGGCGACCTATCGCCCGGCTATTCATGTGCTACCGCCAGATGGACTCCGCCACTTCCGCAGCTTCGACAGGGCTCTGGACCCGGAGCTTCTGCTACGCGAGCCGACCTCGCACCTATCCTTCGGCGCTTCCGAGGTAACATTCTTACTCTGTTTTATTTTCTGCAATGTAGAATTGTTAACTGCCATAGTTGCTTTCGTTCTTTAACTGCTTAGCTTTGATATACTGTATACTGTAGTTGATCGTAGACAAACTCACAACTAATATCTGTCTGAGGCGGACACAGGCACACACACTGCACTAGCCTTAATCACCCAAACACACAGCACGCACTGTACTTCACTGCGAACTCACCGACACCCGGTACTTATTTGAATCTGAAAACATGTTGTATGCTGTATTTACCCTAAACCATACAAAACACGTTGACACATCATACGTTGTAGTTCGCCTACTAGCACACTATAACCCGATATCTGCTTGAATCTGAAAAATGTGCACACATGCACCATATCTGTATGCTGAGCCTCACAGGCACACTGACACATCACAGGCCGTCGTCCACCTATCAGCACATTGAAACCTGGCATCTGCTTGAATCTGAAGACCTGCACACATGCCATGTCTATCTGTATTGAATCACTCAAACACTCACTCAAACACGCTGACGCATCACACGCTGTATTTCACTGTAAGCACACCGGCACCCGACATCTGTTTGAATCTGAAAACCTGCACACATGCTAGATTTGTCTGAACCTTTCATGCCTTACAACTCAATGTATTTAGCATTATTTTGCAACTGTATTCTTGAAACAGGGGGATTCCCATGCCGTCCGCGGGTATGGGAACGTCGCCGCTCGGGATTGGTATGCGGAGCTTCCCGAGGAGGTTTGCCACATCGTAGACGAGGGGGGCTTCGGTTCCTTTTGCAGGGGACTCTCTAGGCTTACTGCTTGCAGGCCTCTTCTCGCCGCTTTGGCAGAGAGATGGTGGGACACCACCGATTCATTCCACCTATCTGCGACCGGGGACATGACGATGACCCCTTTCGATTTCTCGGTGCTTACTGGCATCGGGGTAGGGGGTGATCCGATCCCCTTCGATATCGATATGGACGAGTGGACCGCAGCTCAGGTCTACTTAGTCGGCGCGGCTCCGCCTCTCGCGCGCCCCGATTTCGTTCGCTATTCTTGGTTCGAGGTGCAGTTTCGGGTGCAGCCCCTCCTTGTTGATGCTGCCCCGATGACCCCAGAGGCCGTGGATCGGTACGCACGCGGCTTTTTGATGTTTCTGTTCGGGACGACTCTCTTCGCCGACCGGGTGAACACAGTGCCTCTCTGCCTTCTCAGCGCACTGGTGGATGTCAGAGACATTTTGCGTTTTGATTGGGGTGGTGCGGCTCTGGCCACCCTCTACGGCTACATGAGTTCAGTCTCCCGCGGCAGTGGACAGTTGCTTGGGGGTTACTGGCGTGCTTGGGAGGTACGTTTCCTTTTCTGTTTTACATTTCTGCTTTACATTTTCTATACTCTGCACACACTGCACACCCTGTAGTCTGTTTCGCACTGACTATATACTGTACACACGGCACACACATACTCTATTTTACACTGACTGTACACTGTTCACACTGTACATTCTGCACAATACATTGCACGATACACGGCTCTGTTCTTACTGCTTTATTCTGCATTCTGCTTTATCTAATGGTCATACCGACATCTATTTTGCAGTTGTGGGTTTACGCCTACTTTCCCAGGCTGGAGCCAGTGCCGGAGACGGAGACCCCTCTGGTCATCCCCTTCTCCCGCCGCTACGATGGGAGGTGCACTCGGAGGCCCCGAGACACATTCAGCTTCTTCCAGCGTTCCTTCGACACCATCACTCCTGCAGAGGTATGTTTTACTTGTAGTTCATTTAAGCTTCGCTTTTCCACTGTATATTTGCAATACCAGTAGGTAACAAACTGTATTTCAATTTCAGATCACCTGGCAGCCGTGGGCTCCTTTGCCAGCGATGATGCGGGATCGGTTTGCCGGTGCCGTCGAGACCTCACACTACCGGATTTTGCTGGAGGGCCCGGTCTGTCGGGCTTGGTACCTGGGCGAGCGCTTCTTGCGCCAGACCCTGGGCTTACCTGAGCAGATAGTCCCGGTGCACCCTCCTGAGCACATACGGGACACGGAGAGATTCACTACTGATCAGATGGTGGACTACACCCTCGGCTGGGCGGCAGACGGTTTCAGAGGCGAGGGCGACTATTCTGAGTACGTCCGGACCTTCATTATGGGGCCTTTGAGTGGTGGCCGTCGAGCTGAGAGGGAGGGACCTGTGGCACCAGCGGCCGGAGCAGGAGTAGGAGGAGGAGCGCCGAGGAGGGCTCGAGTCCGCGGCAGGGGCGGAGTTCAGAGAGGACGAGGGACCGGTTGGCCTGTTCTGCCTACTTCGCTGACTTACAGGGGGCAGGATGGGGCGACCTATCAGATCCCCTTTGCCCCTCCGCCGGCTGATCATGAGTTTGTCGGTGTCCCCGACTTACCACCGGTATGTGTTACTGCATTTCCATACAGTCGTTTCATTTCAGTTTATTTGATATTCCACAGAATATTGATGCATCTGATTCCCTTGCAGGCGTCTTCTGGATACACCCGGCAGTTACTGGAGATGAATGCCTCCATGACGGGGATGCTGCAGCGGACCTTCGAGTTTCTAGCCTTCTACGGCCTTCCGGTATGTTCTCCCTGTCATAGCTTCAAACCATACACAAACTGCTTCGCATAATCTGATGCATAACACAACACTGGATACCCAGCCCTCACGGCACTTGATACACTGTATTCATACACTGCATTCTGTACTGATTAACTGCTCACGGCATTTATACTCTGTACTCATATACTGCACTCTGCACTGATTTACTGCTCACAGCATTCATAGTCTGTATTCACACACTGCATTCTGCACTGATAAACTATTTCATACATACACTGTACTCATACACTGCATTGAAAAATTGCTTCACGTATACTGATGCATCTGCCTTTTGTACTTTTCAGCCTCCCTTCCCGATCCCTCCAGTGGGTGGTGGCGTTCTAGCTAGACCTCCCATTTCTACCCGAGATGGCAGGAGATTCCCCCGTACCAGAAGAGGGCATGCTCACGTGGGGAGCAGTTCACGGGCTCCAGTTCCAGACGACGGCAAGTCGGAGGCGGAGGCGGAGTCATCTGAGGAGGAGGCCGGGGACAGCTCGGGCTCGGGTTCAGACAGTGATACTTCCGGCGATGCTCCTGGACTTCTGCCCAGGAAGAGGGCGAGGACAGATCCTCCGGCGCGAGGCCATTGATGATGCTGATGACCCAGGCTTTTGCTGTTTCTTTTATTTCTTGTCTTGTACTTTTCTCTTTTTGGTAGATAGAGTACTATGTACTGCCGCAGGCAGATTTTTCTTTCAAAACTTATGTACTTGAAAAGATTTATGAAATGGAACAAACTTTTTATCTGAAAAAGAGTGTTATATCTGTATATGTCTGTGTATACCTGCACATTTCATACTTTGCATTGCATTGCATCATATTACACCTCAAATGTAAATGATATTGATCCATTGTCTGAAAACTGAGCATTTGCACTGTGATAATCGGATAACCAACCAACTAACAGCAAATAACTCGAGCAAGTCACTGCTCAAACTGAATGCACAGCCCGTACTCTGCTAGGGATTGGGCTACGTATGGCCTGCAATACGATACTCGGTTCATTCTGCACACAGCAAACCTTGAACAAACAGTCCCAATCTGACAAGATGGACCACAACAACTGAAGTCGGCTAAAATTGAAATACACTCGGATGTCCCACATTTTCTCTTCTCTTTCTCCTGTCTCGCATAGATGTAGAGAACGGCACAGCAGTCTGAGCACGAGCGATTATTTTTGGAAAAGTGAGGGCTTCACGACCGGGGTATCAAGCCTACCACAGAACACGGCGAGACAGACTCAAACAAGGAAACACAAGGCACACGACCTAATATAACGAGACACACTCGGAAAAGACTCAAAGCTAAAATCAAAGCCGACAAATCAAAAGACACGACTTACGGACGTGTTCACAAAAAGACCTCAAATCTCGAGAAGCCAGTTCCTCCGGGTATTATTCCCCACCCTTTCTGATTTGTGATACTCACATCACTCGGCCCTCAAGTTCGGTTTTTTTTTCTCTCAAAACCCTTTTGCTCACTTTTCTCTCTGCTTACACCTCTCTATTCTTCAATCTCTCATTTTTCAATCCCTCCACAGGGTGATTAATGGATGAATAGGAAGTCATGGGTTCACGCCCACTATTGTTAGCTCACGGCTGTTCGCTCTGGTAGATGGAGGGCCTTTCCGGCGAGTATGTTGACGGGGAAAGACAGAAGACCTGACTCAATTGTGCCCCTAGTGCGTCACTTTGACCATTTTTTTGTTTTCTAAAACAGTTTTGATCACAAATGAGAGTTGGATTAACACACTTGTTCAATTTTTGATTTGAAAATCGCGCAAGTCAGGCTATAAGCACTGAAAATTCTCCTTTTGGGGCCCAAACATGGTCCAATTTTGAAAAATGAAATAGTTTTCGAGGAAATAGTCAACCTCAGTAAAAATTTTCAAAAACTATTTTTGCAAATAGTCGATGCTAAACAAGCACGTGACTTATTCTCGAGATGCGCAACCTCGGATCGGAGGTAATGGAAAATTGCCCCTTGCTTGAAGGGGGAATAAGGCAACGGAAAGTTGCCCCTGGTTTGAACGGCAACTCAGGGCAACTTGTGGCACTGCATGGCAACGGAAAGTTGCCCCTTGTTTGGATGATGCCACGGCATGCTGTAAGGCATTCTTCGTTGACGACGATCGGACCCTCGGACACGGAGGAGACGAAGACGTTCTGAACCAATATATGGACACAATCACCTTGAAAGCACTGATGGTTGGGCTTTTGAAGACGATGGTCTGGATTGATATATGGACACAGTCACCTTGAAAGCGTTGGTGGTCGGGCTTCAAGAGGAAGTTGACTGCATAGTTTCGATAGTCGCAATCGAACTAACGGATTCAGATGAGGCAAAGGTGATCAAAACCATTACACGGGCTGAGACGCTATGGAAGCGTTGGGGGCTGGACTTCAAAATGAAGTTGCCTACGTATCCCAAACATGGGAATCAAGCCTTACGTAGTTCCGGTTAAGGTACACTCGGGTATTTTAACCTTCACTGTTTCGGCTCTAATTTCTGCCAAGGCGCCTGTTGCAGGTTTTCGACCTTGCGAGCTTTTGTTCTTCTTTCTTTTCAATTTTTCCTTTTCTTTTTCTTTTGCTATTTTTTCTTCTTTTTTTTTTTTGTTTTGCTTCTTTTTTGTATTTTTCTTTTTCTTCTTTTTTTTTCTTCTTTTTTTTTCTTTTGCTCTAACTTTTGCCTGGGTCGCCCTTCCGGGTTTTCGGCCCAGCGAGCCTCTCAAAGGGTAAAAGTGTAGCAAGCCCATGCCAAATGGTTTTGAGTTTGAAGCCCTCTGTATCCAGGAGAGCGACTGTGGTTGGTTCGTAGAAGAATCCATCACGGTTGCTTAATGAACCTCGCCGGGTGGAATCTGATTTTCTTGATCTGACTTTGGTGCCTCTTGCTCGAGGGCTGCTTCAAATTGGGCCGCACAGGCGTTTCAAGGTACTGTTGAATGTTGTGAACAGATTCCGGTTTGCAATGAATAAATTGAATCTTGAGGCTGAGAGCGATCCTAGGCTGCACAATCTCAAGAGCGATTCCACACAAGTCTTCGCAAGACTGCGCAAAAGATTTTTTGAAAGTTTTTTAAGAGAGCGACAAATCGCTCGCACAAAAGATAGTGTGGAACCAGTCTGGATCAGGCCAGGGTCCTTCTCAGTACTCGCGCTAACAAGCATGATTTCGTTCATTAAAAGCTTAGTGAGCCTCTCCTTCTCTCAAAATGGTCAAAATTTTGCAAAGCCCGAGGAATTCCTTCCTTTTCGTTTTTATCACCGCAGTGTTCAAAGAAGGTTTTGAAAAACTTAGGTCGCTACAACGAGTTCAAGGCACAAGAGAGTAGATAGAATGTACTGTCGTTCCATCCATATCTTCCGGCACGATTAGCTCAAATTGAAAGCAAGCATGAAAACGAGATAACCGCAGCTGTTTCATTCCAAAACCCTGATTGCGACCGGCTCCTTAACTGAGACAGACTCAAAGGGAAAACAAAAACAGGTAATTACAAGGTAAAATGGTGCTCGAGGCAACAACCCCGGAATCACCTGGTATACTATACAAGAGGGACTGACTCATTACAACAAGACAGACCTTGTAAGCAAAAAGACTGACTCAATACAGAGAGACAGACTCAAAACAAAACAAAAGACTGACTCGACACCCAAGTCAGGATTTACAAAGCTAACGTTGGCAGGTGCTCAAAAATGCGTGCCACACGCCACATCCAACAATGTACCAGATACTGCCCGCAGGCGGTTCATCTGCTGATTACATACTCACGGTATCTGTATCCTCGAAATCCAACAACTGAGTAGTGACGGACTTTGCTGAGGTAGGTGGGAGGATAACCTCGTTGTCAATCAAATCCTGTACCTTATGACGGAGGCGGAAGGAATTATCAGTGGCATGGCCAGACTGCTGGTGGTACGCACAGTACTGAGTGGCATCATGGCCTGCTGGAAGGGGTTTGGGGAGTGGCCTAGGATCGAGGGGTGTAAGATGCCCCTTTTTGGCCAAGATCAGAAGTGCCCTGGACAAAGGCATGTGAAGAGGATGGAAGGCCCTGCGCCCTCGGGGCAGGTACTTTGGAGCCTGAACACTCCTGCTAGATGCACTGGCGAATGGATCGGCGGGTGCGGCCTTGGGTTTTTGATCCTTTCCGGATGCAGGGTTGGAAGCGGGAAGAACTGTCTTGGCATGACGGGGCCTATCCCGATTCTCTGATTGACTGGAACTGCCCTCAGGCGGAGTGGGGAAAGCATCCTCCACAGCTTTTACTACAACTGCGGATATCTGTTGCTTGTTCATTCCCCCGGCTTTCAAAGCCTCTACTGCCCACAGCAGTTGTTCGATGGGGTCGGCATCTGCCTTCATCTTGCCTTTTCCTCTAGCCTCGGCCTGATTGAGAGTTTGGGTTGATGGTGGTGCATCGTTGCCATAGTTGGAGGCCATCTCCGGTTGACTCAATTCAATCACAATTCGCCCCAACAGCGGGGGCTTCTGAGGTGCAAAGTTCCCGGCATACAGTGCGGCTGACGGCGAAACTGACATTCCATAAGCAAGATCTGCCATAGACCTCTGGAGATCACCGATCATCCCCATTAATTCAAAGGTAGTAGGCTCACGAGCCTGATATAGCTGGGGGACCCAGACCGGGTGCGCAACCGGCGATCTGGGTGGATGCGGCATATCAACAGTAGTCTCTTCTTATAGGGTGATTCCTTGACTCAACGCGGCCGTCATGACCATAAGCTCTTCTGAATTCTGCATCATGCTAAGTTCTGCCTCAGCAAGAAGAAGACACTAGCTATTCTGGCTCAACTCTCTGAATCTCTGAACTGAAACGGAAAACAAACGGTATTTCAGCCCCAGACAGATCAAACACGGGTGTAGCCGAACAACGGTACTATACTGCTGATCACTGTTCCCCAGATTCACTGTTCAAAACTGAACTGATACCCGCAGATATAACTGATTCCCAACAAACACTGATACTGGTGCCCTCGGGTCGAATATCAAAACTTGCAAACTGATATATGCGCTCTCCTACAGAGATACATTCTAAAAGCACATAGCAAATAAAAGAGAGCCAATACACCCCTATGTTGGGGTAGGGTTTCCCTGTCCTATTTTGTCAGGAGCTAGGGTTTCACTACGCACACAGCGGTTTCAAACAACCTATATCGGGTAAGCAACCTGTCCTAATTTGGAATGGTCACTATGGATCCGAATATGCACTAGGTCGAATGGTCAAAAAGGGTGCCCCGGTAAAACCGGGGTTTGTGTTCCCATACTGGCAGAGCCCGCAACCGGTCAGCCTTATGGTCATGCCTTGACAAGACAAGCCTCCAGCAAACCGCTCAGGAATAGCATATGGCCAACACGGTGTCCTAGGCGCACCAATGCACATGCAATGCAAAGAAACACATAAACATAGTCAAAATAGGATATCACGAGTTCGAGTCAAACTCTCTAAAATCCCCAGCAGAGTCGCCAGAAACTGTGGACGTCCCCGAACGCGCCCCGGGAGGATGACTCCCGTTCCGGTTCGATATCGGGTCTACTACAGTTCGCAGGACTCGATTTTTGTCACGGTTCTAAATCTGAACCAAAGAGTCCAACTCTGGCAAATCGTTTTGAAGAAAAACTGATTTTTGAAAAGAAGTGCCAAACATGGACTGCTTTGCCAAATTACAGAGTCGCCACCTAAATATTTTAAAATGGGAAATTTAGGAAACCCTGACTCGGTACCCAAGGCCACGTGTCCGTCATTACCAAAGTGTCTTGGCTCGGGAGCTTGGGTACGATCGGGGAAGGTCAGCTATGAGCACCCCCTTTCGCCCGGTCCGAAGACCGGCCTCTACTAACCGTGATATCCGTTTTTGAAAACATTACATGTTCTTATTCCGGTTATTAGCCTAGAATTACTATGTTATGCGCACAGCAAACAAGTATAGACTAGATTGCCTAATTTGGAAACACGCATTGCATATCCGTTCGTTTTGAAAATGCTTTGGAATTTGCTACTCGCAAGTAGGCTAAAACACGGATTTCAACGAGTTTTTCCAACTCAAGCAATCCAACCTCCACCCACAGGCATTCAAACAGTTTATCACATAAGCACTTAGCCGCATGGCAAGCATACTGTCATGTTAACATTCACACGCATGCGATATGCTAAAGCGTAAATACTTACATCGTACTCCGTGCCAAAACAAGAAACTGGTTAGCAAACATGCATGACCTAGTTCATGTTAAGTGACTAATGCATCGCATACAAGAATGCAATTTAGAGTAGGCTCGGCTAACCCTAAAATGGCATATGAAATGCACCCATTTAATGCACGTATTCAAGTTGGAATTTAGAATACAATGCAGTTTGTATGATGCACCGAGCCCGGTGCATGTAAACAAATGCATGGATGCACGCATGCATTGCATAAGGTATGCTAAAATAAACGTGCCCTAATCTACCATCATAAGCAGGTAAATAAAAGGGAGAAAGAAGTGGGGGTTGGAAGACATGCACACCACTCACCCACACTTATTACAAATCCGCCCTCACTCGGAGGGACCAAAAGAATAATACAGATAATTAACTACGCAAGCTAATTAAATATTACAAATTAATTAAATTAATCAAACAAATAATTAATCTAATTAAAGCAGTAAATGCCTCGGGAAGAGGGCTCAAATGCGTCGCACGCCCGGGACTCGCTCGGAATCGCACTGTCATGCAAGTGTGCCTCTGTTTTCCCTGCTTTCCTCCTCTGAAGACTGCCAAAATCTTAGGAGTAGTTCCTTGGGTACTGGAGATCATCACCGGCTGGGATAGAACACCACCGGCTGAAGGATGTAGTCACCGGCACTGAATGAAGCTATCGGCTGCCAATTTACTGCCGGTCGGCACAAAATGCCTACAAAACCTGCAACTCACAGCAGCAGAGGGCAACAACTTGCATGGCAATGTAATTCAAAGCATGTATGCACCAAACACAATCCTTATCATGTTGATGACTCAAAGGAAGGTGTGCCTTGGTTCTCGGACCACCAATCACGCATTTCCATGCATGATGGTCCAAAGAACCAAGAGTGCAATTTTGATTTCAAATGCATGCAAACCACATAAACAAACAAGGGTGCCAAACCTCTATCATACTTCGCTTCAAGAGGCCTAGCATGCATGCCAATGCAATGAAGTCCTAAGCAATGTCAACTAGTATGCAACATGTTCATGGCATGGTACTTATGCAAGGCATTCAAGCAAGCATACAAGGCAAGCATGCAAACCACATGGAGGATGGACTTAGACATGATCTAGGCAGCTCCAAAAAGGCCCAAAATCAGTGGCCAAATGCTAAGTTATGAGGGCCAAACACACATGCACACATACACATGTTAAGGTACCAACACTTAAGCATAACAAACAACATTCAAGCACACTTGAAATGAGTTGAGCATGGGCAATTAGCATGCATATAAAGCTCTGAAAATCATGCAAAACATGATGCCAAATCATGCAACAAAGCAAGCCAAACAAAGCATGCAAATGGTCCATGGCTTAAGGCAAGTTAATGAGGGCTTGAACCACACCTAGCACAACCACACATGGCATGCATTGAACAACCTAAAACAGAGTTTTAGCATGTGAAAACAAAGCCAAATGGCTACTTAGATGGCATCTAAGAGGCTTAAGCACAAAGGCATGCAACATGACCAAAACATGGAGCATTCAACACATGCTTTTAAAGCATTAAAGAGGCATGCAAGGCAATCAAACAAGCACATCATAAGGTCTGAAATAGCATGTTAGATGGTTCCAAACCATCAAAAATAAAGCAAGCAAGGCATGCTACACTCTCATGCTCTTAAGGCCAACAAGCCAAATGCAAAGGAGCTATGAGATACAAGTCATGATCGACGAAAACAAGCATGGACAGACCTTATGCATGTCAAAATAAGCATACAAGCTTCAAGGATCTAGGCCTAAAACATGCTAGAAATGAAGGCACACAACCTAGGCATGTTAGGGCAATAAGAGGCATTACATGATAACTGTGCTAAGCATGCGTAGGAGACCAAAACCAACTTAGAAACATGTTATATCATGGTAATATAAGCATGAAAAACAAGTCAAACATGCTCAACACACACTCAAGCATAGGCTCACCTAAGAGGCCAAATCTTGCCCTTTTCAAGGACATCAAGGAGAGGGGGTGGCCCTCTCCTTCTTGAGACTCTAAGGCATCATCTTCACCACTGAAATCCCTCAAGATTTCAGTGGTGAAGAGATCCTAACACCAAAGTCTCGGATCTCTCACAAAATGGTACAAAAAGTGCCCTTTTCAAGAACTAAGGGTGGTCAAACCTACCCAAATCACCAAGCACTCTTAATAAACAATGAAGAGGCTTAAAAAACAGAACTTTTATGTGTTATGGACTAAGCACAAAAACAGTTCTAAACTAGGTAGAAATGGAGTGCAAAAATGGGGAATAAAGTGCAAGTTTCTTACCCTTGTTGACTACCTTCACAAAAGTTGTTGTTGTTGCCTCCTTGAGCTCCAATCCAGTCAAGAACTTCAAGAACAAGCCTCAAGAACCTCAATTGCTTAGAGAAGGTGAAACACTAGGTGCTTGTATGCAATAGTATGAACTAATGCACCTAGTGTACAAAACAAGAGAGATAGGATAGATATAGAGATCAAACCCTAAAAACCAGAGCTTCTCCCTCTCCTAAAATGTCTAACTCTCTGATTTTCTAACCCTTTTGCCAACCCTTGAGCCAAGAGAAGAGCCTTCTCCTTATAGGCACCAAAACTTACAAGTTAAGGCATCAAAGGGCTCATCCCTCCATACACGTGTATGGAGGGGAAACAAAAGGCATACAGCTGTTTGAAAATATCTCAGAAAGCAACTGTATAAGAGTCGGCAGGGCAAAATGGTCATTTTGCCCAAAAGAATGCCGACCGGCACAATATAGTGCCGATGGCAACATCAACCAGCCGGTGGCCTCTAGCCACTGCCGGTGGTGTGTGGGGATGCCTCACAAGGCATTCCCTGCCCCTCCAAGGCAAAGCACAAGTGTTTGGTGCAAAACCAAACACAAAACGGTCGAGTTCGAAGGTCCTGAGGCAAGACGCGCGAGCCAAGAACTCCGGGAACTCCAAACAAACACAAACATGGATAATCACCGAGTGTTCAAGCGGTGACGTCCAAGTCTTGAGGACGGTCAAAAATGGGGTGTCTACAAACACTTCAATTTTTTTTTTCTTTTTTTGTACTTTTCAAACAAGGTGAGAGTTTCTTACAAAAATGATTTTTTAATGAGTAAGACCATCTCTAATCCAAATTTATATTTTTCATCAAATTTAAATTTGATAAAAATTTGATGAAAACGGTGTTTCAACTGTTTCACTAAATTAGTATAAAATGAAGGGAGCCATACTTTTTTCATCAAATCAAAGGAGCGTTTATCATTTCATCAAATCTCGTAGGTGACCGTTGGTGAATGACCAGGTGGATGACTGGCCGGTCAGCCGAGTCGACGATCGGATTGGAAAATTTTTGATGAAAATTTATACTAGGCCAGACGACCGGTCGAATGACCAACCAAACGACCAGGTAAATATAATTAAACGATTGGAACATATCATATTAAATCAAACTTTTACTCAAATTTGATGAACATTTTGAATTAGAAATGCTCTAAACAAATCAAAACCAAACTTTTAAATTTTTTCTTAAACAATCAAAAAAATTATAAATTTTTTTTAGTTGAAACCAAAGAGATTATCAAATAAAATATATCTTTTTAATCTTTCTAATAATTTGATTTTCCATCGGAAAAAAATCTCGACTGATTTCATTTTGCCGCACTCGGACTTCGTTATCACATTTGCCCCCCCTTTAAGTTCTTAGGGTTAGGGTTTCCCATCTCTTTTTCTCTCTCAAAAAACCTTCTTTAAGCTTGAAGAACCCTAACTTGATTCTACGTAGTTTCGAGCATCAGAGGTCAGTTTCCCAACTTTCACACTGATTGTTAGTTTTTTCTTTAAGGTCTTCAATATTTGTTGTAAAATTTCAGTAGGGATTCAATTTTATTTTATTTTTTTATATAGAAAGGGAAAAAGTTGAACTTGATGTTTTCTGTTAGAAGCATGTTATTTATTTAATTTATATTTGGTTCAAAGTCTTTTTTTTTTTTTTTTCAGTTTTGCTAACAATTCATTAAAATGTGGATTTTTTTTAGGGTCCCTAGTATTAAGATTTTATAGCATAAAAGACATCCAATATTTTCATAATGTCTAAGGTCCCTCAACATTGATCCAGAGAAAATTCGATTTAGAGAAATTTCTAATCCAGAGAATATCTCTGGATTTTCAGAGAATTTCTCTAGTTTTCGCAAGAATTTCTCTGGGTTCAAACCAGAGAAAATGTAACGCCCTCAAAATAATAGCATTAAACCCGTCATTATTGACATGCATTGATAAAAGAGATAAACATCTTTCTATTCATCAGAGTAGTTAATTACAACAGTATTACATGTTGACAACAAAAGTAAAGGCCCCATGGGCTTACAACTTTCCAAGCCAACACTTGGTCACAAAAGAGAGTACTAACTCATTTACAAGTAAGCCCTTGGCTTGATTTACATGTAATACATAAAAGATAACACAAAAAGTTTGTCTGCCTCTAGCCTCCCAAGCTATGTCCTTGGAGGTGGCATACCGTCTGTACCTGAAAATGATGTCCCATATAGGGTGAGCCACAGCCTAGTAGAAATATTCTAAACCAACTATAAACAATGACTAAAATATTAGCAGTTGTTAGAAGGTCAACACTTATACATCCATTAATACCACATTACAGTTCCATGACAATCACGTCCATGTTACATTTCATTTTCCTTTACTTATCAATTCATTTCATAAACGTGGCTCAGAACCTGGCCAGATAATTCGACTGAGATTACATCTCTTATTAACAATACTTCCAATTCAATTGGGATAACAACTTATGTTAAACATTTCTTACTTCACATTAGATACACATAATTGCTGTATCATTCTCAAATAAACACTTCCATATTCTATATATGATATACAGATTTGCTATATCAACATTTCAATAGATACACATATTTGCTGTATCAGTGGAGTACATCCCCTCCCTCCTCCCAAACAATGTCCGGTTTAGGAGTACATCCCCTATCTTCCCCTAAACCGTGGAGTACATCCCCTATCTTCTTCCACACAACACAATGTATATAAACACATATCATATACAAGTTCAATCAATACATAAGTTTGATGTATTATTCCAACCGCCACATTCGATGGCATACTCAATAGATTAGTTTTAGTTCGCCTAATCATCATGCATTGTCTACAACAATCAAGACTATCCTCCACCGATAGCCCAAAGCAGTTATTTCTAAACAGAAAATAAATGCACCAAATGGATATATTATCAACATTTTGACTAAGTGAGCGATAAATTAATCCAACTACACCCTTTAATCCCATAATTTCCCCATTCCAATATTCTCAATTCAATTTCTCATAACTCAAAATTAATTATACAAATTAATTTACCAAACTAATTAGGGCATTTTCCCATAATTCACATAACAACCCTAAGGTTCCATTTTCATGAATAATCCAACATTAATTCCCTTTTTCAATGTATTACATACATATGGGTTTATATATGTGAAAACCCCCTCTTTTGTAAATTACACAAAGACCCAAACTTTTCCCAAAATTACCTAACAACCCCAACATATCAAAATGCCAAAATTTAAAGACAAAGCTCATAAGATGGAGTAGGGTATCCCTATCTCGAAGTTAGAGCTCAAATGGAGAAGAAGACCAAAATCCAACGTGCTCCAAATCCAATAATTTTCAGATTAAAAGGATGCCCTCAACGCCCTCTATCTTTTATACAAAGAGGCTAGGCTAGAAACTCACTAGAAGGAGATGAATCCCTAGAGAGAAGATATGTAGAGAGAGAGAGAGCTCGGATTCTAGGGTTTGAAAACAAAAAGGAGATGAAAAAGTGAAGTTTTTCCCGCTGCTGCCTGCTGATATACAACAGGCTCGCTCGAGCGAGGAAGTTCTCGCTCGAGCGACCAGACACAAAGAAGCCTCGCTCGAGCGAAGAAAGTCTCGCTCGAGCCAACAATTCAAACCCTCAAGTCTGCAACCAGGCGTACGCTCGAGCGACAGAATGCTCGCTCGAGCGAAGAATTCCAAAACATACACCTCGCTCGCTCGAGCGAAGGAAATCTCACTCAAGCCAAGAAATGCAACTCTCAGGTCTAAACCCAGACGCAGTCACTCGCTCGAGTGAAGAAACCCTGGCTCGAGCGAAGGACCAAAAACAAAGAGCGAGCTCGAGAGACAAAGTGCTCGCTCGAGCGAAGGACCAAAATTCTGGGCAGCAACCATTTGCTCCCAATCACTCCCAACCTGTAACAAAGCTGCCCAACACATCCTATAACTCAAAAATAAGGAATTAAAGGATGACAACAAGATATAAACAATAACAAGATCCACGGAACCTAAGTCCGAATACAACAACCAAAAGGAGAAAGACCGGGGTCGCTATAGAAAATTACACATGGCAAAGAAAATTAAACATGGTAGAGAAAATTAAACATGCCAGAGAAAATTACACATGGCAGACAAATTAAACATGGTAGAGAAAATTACACATGGAAAAGAAAATTAAACATGCCAGAGAAAATTACACACATGAGAGTGTTAAGTGGCAGTTCTCTCTTCTCTTCCAACTTCATTCCTCATCTTTCCCAAATTCTCTGGTTCGCTCATAAATTTCTCTGTGTTTTGATCAAACTAAAGAAAATTGTGTTTTGACTCAACCAGAGAAAATTGATCAAAAAGCCAACACAAAGCGATTTCAACAAATAGAAAATTGTGTTGCACTAGTGCTGCAACTCTTGTTTGTTACAGTGATTCGTCAAAAATCAAAACTGTTGCTGATATTAATGACTCACTTTGAACAAACTTCACACAAATCCATGGCACTAAACCACTCACAAATTTCACAACATTGTTGTACTTTTAGTGATCAAGTTAGTTTTGTAGCTAGGAAAATTCAATATAGCATCAAAGCCATACAAGACTTGCAGCCTTATCATAAGAAAGTGCAACATCAACAGCATTAGAGAAAGTTCCCAACCAGAGAAAATTTTTCAATTTCTTTGACTTTCTCTATGTTTTTAAATTTTTCTCTGTATTTTCATATTTATTTGGTTTGAAATTTCTCTGATTTAATCACAAATTTCTCTGTATTTTGACCAAAAATTTTTTATTTGCTCATAATTTTCTCTGTGTTTTAACTAAACCAGAGAAAATTGTGTCTTTTCATTAAAAAATTTCAAGCAACCTTCAACAAACATATACACAAAAAGAGATTGAGAATTGAAAACGCTCTTACTCAAATTTGTACTTGAATATGAGCTCGTCTATTAAGTAGTCAAATTGAGTATAATGACAAACTCATATGAACAAATATATGCATAGCTCTGTATGAGGAATATGAATAACAAACTCATATGAACAATCGTTTAAAAAAAAAAACTCATATGAACAAATATATATATTTATATATGTTGCATAGACCTTTTCATTGAGCTTGAAGATCTAAGTGAGCTATCAGAGAGGGATTAGATGAACCAAGATGACATTGACAAACTCTCAGACAGGTTTGGAACCACGATCGTCGGCCATGAGTCTGTGAAACTCCAAGCTGATCTTGCCTAGGGTTTTTATTGGAAAGAGATTGCGACAGTCGTGATCTAGGTTCGGTGCATCTGGTTATGAAGAGAGAGAATAAAAAGAGTGAGAGAGAGAAAGAGAGAGGATGATGATGAAGAGAGAGAGAGAGAGTGGGTTTAGAAGAAATGAGAGAAACACACTACCTATTACGGGTGAGGGACCTAAGGGACCTTAGGCTTAAGAAAAAATACTATGGACCTCTTCAATTATCAAAAGTTAGAGAGGGATGTTAGACTAATAACCCCTATTATAAATGAAAATCGAGCGTAGAATCACCATCTTCACCAGTTCATGACGAGTCTCCAAAACAGAGTCGTATAGAAATCAACTTGCTAGACCTTCCTAAAGATCCGGGGCTATAACCCCAAATTGCGAATTATCATCGTAGCATCCAAGAACAAGTTCGTAGGGTGTACTTATTAAAAGGCCCTTGTCAACCTCGTAATCATAATTTTCGACGAAGGAAAATCGGGCAATCATCAAGATGGTTTAACCCTTCATGTTTTGATGAATTTGGTAGTTGGTTGGAGTAGCATAGCTAAAGATACTGCATTTTGCCTTTGTTGTTACTGTGTGAGTGAATTTCTGACCACACTGCCAACTCAGTATTCAGCTGAAAAGCACTGGCAGAATAGATCGCGCCTGAATGACCTGTAATAAAAAGAAGAGATTCCGGCGGTGGTTCGTCCACCCGGGGGCACTCCGATGATTAAGTCAATAATCAAATATCTCTTAAAGATAATCAATAGTGCTTAACTCACTGTTCTGAATATAAATCGCGTACCTTAGACCCATAGGGGATGCCTCTCTTTTATAGCCAACTCAATCCTAGTCCCAATAGAAGCCTAGCTTCAATGGACTTCTGCTCAGTGCTTATCTTGGACTTCCCAATGGATAAAGATAAACTCCCTAAGAGCTTTATCCTTATCCAGGCTGAAGTCCTTCTTCATTCTAGGACTCTTGTCCTTTATCCGCTTATCCCGAACTCCGATATCTTCGGAGATAACCTCGGCCTAGCTGAGATCACCTTGGCGTCATGACCAGGACACGTGGCACCCTGGCTGACACGTCGGCGTCACCTTGGCCACGTGTTGGTACTCAGAAAATACATCCCCACAACTGCCCCCTAGGTTCTATTTCCTCGGCATCCTGAGGTGATGGAACCTATATCGCGAATGTCGGCGATCTTCCTGTATCATCCAATACATCGGTTTCACACAATCAGGTCCTGTAGTCTGTCTCACCGAGGTGTTTAGAACAAATAACTTAGTTCATTTAAGTTATTTAGCCGAGATATTACTTACAGCCGAGTTCACTATTTCAATAAACCAAGAACTCCAAGAGTTTTGTCACGCGTATGAGCTGTCACGCACAATAGTTCAACCGTTTCTACCACGTGTCTGTCCCCTACTGGACCGTGTCTGATACGCACTATTCAAGTCATTTTGCGCCTGCGTGCGCCGTCTGACATATGCGTCGTTCTAGACTCATCAATTTCTTTTTGCCACCTTTTTCGCATTTTTGACAAAACTAGCACCCTCTCTCTTCGTCTTTTCACTTTACATCGATGTCTTTGTGCAAAAAACTCTTTCTCTCTTTTACTTTGCTAAATCCTCCATTGTTGCTTTCATGAAGTTTTTTTGCAACCAGTCTTACGCTCTCCTCCGTCGAGGCTTCTGCTGCAATTCCTTGCTTCCGGCTACCGTCTGATCCCTGCAAACTTTACTTCGGCTTCATTTTTCTTGGGTGAGTCACTGTTCCTTTCTTGTTTCTCTTCAAAAAGCTCTACTTTATTTGTTTGCTGCTATTGCTGTTTTACTCAAGTTCTTGATCTATGAATCACGCATCTGAGCACGTTTATTTTATGATTTTGCTGTTACCCAATTCGTGTCTTGAATACATACACACTGTTCACAAATTTACTCACTTTTGCCACTGCTCTTGGCCTCGCACCCTTGTGCACACTTTGTTATGGTGTTCTTGATAGTTCATCACTGTTCTTGATTCTGAAACACGTTCTTGTTTTTCTGTTTTCTATGTCTTTTTCCAGATTCGTGCCTTTAATCTTTGTTTCCATAGATTTAGGTTTGGGATTTGCCCTAGAACACACGAAATCTTAGGGAAAACTGAAACGAATCCCCCTCTGATCTTCACGAATTCTTACCCCAGCGTGAATCTTAGGTTTTGCCGAGGTCTTCTGAGCCTTTACAGAACCTTTATTTCCAATTTGTACACCTTCCCCCTAAGCCGACGTCATGGGTATGTGGAAGCATAGGGTAGACACCCCGACCAAATTAGAATACTTTAGGCGAGAGTTTTCCATCCCCGCCGACGTCCATCTGAGGTTGGCTGGCGAAGATGACTCCATCATGCCCACAACTGATTCTATGCCCTTCCCTGTTGTAGCTTTTATTGAGTGCGGTATTAGGCTCCCACTCGACATCCTCTTCCATGAGATAATCCACTATTATAAATTGAACCCATTGTAGCTTGCCATCAATTCCTACCAAGTCATAAATGGTATAAAAACCTTAGCCAAACAAGAGAATGCTAGGGTTACCTTAGCCGACATCCAATATTGCTACACCATGTGTGGCCTTAAAAATGAGAAAGGTTATATTTACTACCTCAAACCGAGGTCCATAGAGTACAAAATTGTTACTGACCTCCCAGACTCCAACAAGGGAGCTGGGGATGATTACTTCATTATCTCGGGAAACTGGGAGTTTGCTCTAGATGAGGACCTCCACCTCTACCCTCTTCCTCGAACAGTTTTTGTAGAGGGTAATGGTAAGAGCCCTGTGTTCATACTTACTTGTTTTTAAAGTCTTCAATACTTCATTTGTTCTAATGTCTGTTTTTCTTGTAGCTCTTCCCCAACCAGAAAAAGGCTTCCACAAGTCCTTTTTCCCTAGCAAGGGTTTGAAGAAGCTACTGGATTTGCCAATCCACAAGCGAAGAGCCCCTCTGCTGCTCAACTTCATTCCTTCTTACAAGTCAGTACTCCCCGACGTCCCAAAGAGGAAGAAAAACTATTCTCCCCCTTTTGCCACAACTCCTCTAACAGCGTCCTCATCTCAGCCAGATCAAGGGTCAACCTTAGATCCAGCAGAGCAGCCATCCACCTTAACTCCACAACTGATCCCACCATCTCAACGACGACGACGACGATGAACTATTTTTGCTGCTGAGATAGGCCGCCAGAAAGCAATCGCTAAAGACCTCCTAGCCAACATCCCTGACGCAGTTGACGTTCAACCAGCACAAACCCAGCCTCAACCAAAGCAAAAGCAAAAAAGACTCAAGAAGGCTCAGCCAAAGGCAACGGTGACTCAGATTGATACTGAGGACACCTTGCCAATTTCAAAATTGGCTGAGAGTGAGAAGACCTCTTCTGTTGCCGAGAAGAGGCCCACCGATGACGAACCATCTCAATCAACTCGGTCTAAAAGGCCGAGGTCAGAGTCAGCCACAGCTTCGGGCTCCATGAAGTCTAATGCCCCCTGGGCTCCACCCATTACTTTGGAGGACAGGCCGGTCAAAGTTGATGATAGTGTCGACGACATCAACGTCGGTGTTGCTCTTACTACAGCCTTGCTCCTCTATAGGGATCTCGACCGCAACACTGAGATGAATGAGTATGAAAACTTCGCCTTGATACTACAGCACTCTACTAAAGTAAGCCCCTTTATTCGGTAATTTTTCTTTCTTTCTCTTTTTCATACTTAGAAAATTTTCTAATAACTTCTGCTCTGTCCATTTTTCTTTAGGCAATCCAGCACGCCCACTCCTTCTCAATGCAATCTTTTAAGACAAGGAAGGCGTTGGCCGACAAGACTAGGGAGGTTGCTAGTCTACAAAAGACCAATAAAAGGGCCAAGGCAAAAAATGAAGACTTTGGCAGACCAGGCCGAGGCTGCTGTCAAAGCTAAGGATGATGCCGAAGAAAAAGCGAATGCCGCTGAGGCCATTAACAAAGTTCTTGAGGCCCAGAAGAAAGAGGCCGAAGAAAAGACGGCCGAGGGCCAAAAAGAGCTGCAGGATGCCTTGGCCACAAAAGACGCCGAGCTCAAGGCCGCCGATGAGAAGGGATACAATAAAGGGGTGCCCGATGTCACGGCGGACTACGAGAAACAGGTGAAGCAGGCATGCAACAAGGGTTTCACCCTTGGTTGGATGGCTGCACTGAAAAAGCTTGGAGTCCCCGAGGACTCCCCCCTCAGGAACACCGATGTTCTCGCCCTGCCATTCCCCTCAACTCTAAGCCAATCCGACGACGATTCTGAGTCTGAAGAGGAAGCTTTGGTGAGGAAGTCAAAGGAAGCTGTTGGGGCCAAGTCCCCTACTCCAAATGAGCAAGTCCTGGACTTGACTCAAGATGAGGAGGGTGAGGAGGTTCCCAAAGATGCTACTCCTGAGAAGGCAACATTGGACGCGCCTATTGCCGATAAGAGCCTCGACCAAACCCTCCAAGAAATAGATGCCGAGCTTGCGGCTGAAAAGGCGGCCGACATGTCTTCTCAGCAGTCTTTCGAGCTCCAGACCCAACCTGCTAGTGGCGCTGAAGAATCTTAGTTTGATGTTCTCTTTCTTTTTTTCTGTACTTTGTACTTTTTCTTTCCCTGGAACAATGTTAGCTCTTTACATGGCCAATGTGCCTTCTTTTGAATATAAATACAACTTCTTTTTTCGAATGCTTGTATGTTTGTCTTCTTTATATGACTATACTTGGAACAATTTGGATATCTTCAATATACACCTTAGTCTGTGCAACCTTCTCGGGGTGATACACCTCGGTTATACAAACCAATGGTTTACCTCAGCAAGTACATAAGTACTTCTTTTGGTACAACCTTGGTCTCAACTTGTAAATTTTTCACAAAATTTCAACAAGTGTTCAACATAACCTTAGTTTAACTTCAACTTATAAACTCAAGTTTCAACAAGCGTTTAAACATGAGCTCGGCTTAACTACAACTTGTAAATTTTTCTAAAATTTCAACAAGCGTTAAACATGATCTCGGTTTAACTTCAACTTGCAAATTTTTCTCAAATTTAAACAAGTGTTTAAACATGATCTCGGTTTAACTTCAACTTGTAAATTTTTCACAAATTTCAATAAGTGTTAAACATGATCTCGGTTTAACTTCAACTTGTAAATTTTACACAAATTTCAACAAGTGTTAAACATGATCTCGGTTTAACTTCAACTTATAAATTTTTCTCAAATTTCAACAAGTGTTAAAACCATTTTCCAACTCTCTGCCCCCTAATGTGAACTTAAGTTCCACTTGGGTTCTCATTATGCATGTATTCCAGAAACATCGGCAAGTATCGTATTAGTCACAAGTGTAAAAGAAGAATCAAACTAAAATTGTATTTATTACTTCGGCAAATAACAAAGAACAAGAAAATCTAATGATAAAAAAAATTCAAATTGCAAGTATTCCTGGGCCTTGGCAACTCTTTGTCCTCATTATCTTCAAGCCGATATGCCCCATTGCCCAATACCGAGATGATTCTATAGGGTCCCTCCCAATTTGGGCCAAGCTTGCCCTCTTTGGGATCCTTCTTGTTGCCGATGACTTTTCTCAAGACGAGGTCACCGACTTGAAACTCCCTTGGGTTGACCTTCTTATTATAAGCCCTGGCAAGCTGCTGCTGGTATGCCGCCAGTTGAATTGCAGCTGTCTCCCTTCTTTCTTCTAGCAGATCCAGATCTTGTGCTAATAATACATCATTAGTCTCATTCTCTACTCCCTGGGTTCTGATTCCTGGGATGCCGACTTCTAGAGGAATGACTGCTTCTGTGACATAAGCCATGGCAAATGGGGATTCCCCAGTTGATCTTCTCGGCGTAGTCCGATATGCCCAGAGTACACTTGGCAATTCATCCACCCACTTTTCCTTTGCTACTTGCAGCCTCTTCTTAATCCCATCCAGGATGACTTTGTTGGATGCTTCTGCATGTCCATTGCTTTGAGGAAAACTTGGGGTGGAAAAATAATTATTGATTTTGAACTTTGCACAGAGGCTCTTGATTAGCTTACTGTCAAACTGTGTTCCATTGTCTGCAACTAGTGCTCTTGGGATCCCAAACCTGGTGATGATGTTCTTCCATATGAAGTTCTTCACATCCACGTCTCGAATCTTGGCAAGGGGTTCAGCTTCTATCCACTTGGTGAAGTAATCTATTGCTACCAGCAGGTACTTCCTTTGCCTAGTTTCTTGGGGCAGTTGTCCAACGAGATCCATGTCCCATTGGGTGAATGACCAAGGACTGGATACTGGGTTTAGGTCTGCTGCTGGTTGGTGTATCAGAGGTGCAAACCTTTGACACTTTTCACACTTCTTGACATAGGCTTCTGCATCTTTCTACATGTAGGGCCACCAATACCCCTGGATAATGGCCCTATGAGCAAGTGATCTACCCCCAGCGTGGCTTCCACATATTCCTTCATGTATTTCATATAAAAAAATCTTCAACTTGTGAAGGATGTACACACCTCAAAAGAGGTCTAGTGAAGGATCTTCTATAGAGATGTTCCTCTGCTGTCAGACTGAATCTTGCTGACTTCAATCTGATCTTGTGTGCCTCTTTGTGATTATCTGGCAGTTTTTCTTCTTTCAGGAATGCTACTATTGCATCCATCCAGCTTGGTCCCATGTCCACACACATTGCTTCATGCTCTATCGTCAGTGGTTCGATGCTCAGGCCCGACAAGTAATCAACCATTATCGTCCTTGCTTTTCCAGGTTGTATTGCACTAGCCAGGTTGGCCAGTGCATCAGCGTGACTGTTATCATCTCGGCTAACCTGATGTAGTCGATAATTCTGAAACAAGGCCACCAACCTGCTAACCTCCTTTGCGTAGGCCGACATCCTTTCATCTCAAGCTGTAAACTTGCCTGTTGTCTGGTTAACTATAAGCTGGGAGTCACAGAAGACTATCACCTCATCTGCTTCTACTACTACTGCCAGTTTCAGTCCTGCAATCAGTGCTTCATACTCTACTTCATTGTTTGAGGCCTTGAATCCCAAACGAATGGATTATTCTAGTATCTGCCCATTTGGAGATACCAGTACTACTCCTGCCCCCGCTCCTTGCCGGTTTGAACTCCCATCAACAAACAGTCGAAAAGAGTCACCGATGTAAATGCTGTAGGGCCTGAGTTTTTCTTCCTTCCCTTGTTCCATTACCTTCGGCTGGGCTCCTCTTTGTTCGCTTGGACCTCGTTCACCTCGGCTCAACGGAGCCCGATGTATGATGGATCCTGGTGTGAACTCGGCCACGAAGTCAGCCAAGACTTGGCCTTTGATTGTTGTTCTGAGTCTGTATTCCAGGTCATACTGGCCCAAGGCCATTGCCCATATGGCTATTCTGCCTGTCAGGTCTCCCTGCTGCAACAGGGACTTCAAAGGATGTTTAGTTAGCACCACAATTTTGTGGGCTTGAAAGTAATGGTTCAGCTTCTTTGAAACCATTACTAACGCCAGTGTTAACTTCTCCAAGGGAAAATACCTGGTTTCTGCATCAGCCGAGGTTTTGCTTACATAGTAAACAGCCCTTTGTTCCCCTTTTTCTTCTCAGATTACCACTGCGCTTACCGCATGTTCCAAAACTGCTAAGTACAGGAACAGCTCCTCTCCAAGTTCTGGATTTGAGAGAACTGGAGCCGTGGTCAGATACTTCTTCAAGTTGGTCAGGGACACTTCGCATTCTTCTGTCCATAGGAAGTCTGTGGCCTTCTTCACTAAGCTGAAGAAGGGTTTGCATTTGTCAGAACTTCTACTTATGAACCTATTCAGGGCTGTAGCCCTTCCCGTCAACATCTGTACTTGCTTCATCGATGTTGGGCTTTTCAGTTCCAGGATGACCTTGATCTGATCTGGGCTGGCTTCAATGTCCCTTCTGGTCACCAGGTATCCTAGGAACTTACCAGATCCAACTCCAAATGCACATTTCGATACATTGAGTCGGAGCCGATATGTTTTTAGGATGTCAAAGACTGCCTTTAAGTCTTCAAGATGGTCTTTAGGTTCCTTGGTCTTCACGACCATGTCATCAATATACACCTCCACTGTTCGACCAATTAGGTGTCTAAACATCTTGGTTGCCAATCTTTGGTAAGTCGCTCTTGCATTTTTCAACCCAAAGGGCATTACTTTGTAGCAATACAATCCCTTTAGGGTGATAAATGCAGTCTTTTTCTCGTCTAGGGGATACATGACTATCTGATGGTACCCCTTGTAGGCATCTAGGAAGCTCATCCTTCCATACCCTAAAGTGGCATCCACCAGTTGATCAATCTTGGGTAAAGGAAAACTGTCTTTGGGACAGGCCTTGTTTAGGCTGGTAAAATCCACGCAGACCCTCCATTTACCATTCTTTTTCTTCACCACCACTGTATTCGATAGCCATGTCGGGTAATTTACCTCTCGAATGGCTCTGGCCTCCAGAAGTCTGTCTACTTCCTCTTCCACTACCTTAACATGCAGCAATGTCGGCCTTCTTGCCCGTTGGATTATAGGTTTTGCCGACCTGTCTACGTTCAGTTTATGGCAAGTGACCTAGGGGTCAATGCCTGGCATTTCGTAAGGCGTCTAGGCAAACACTTCGATGTTTGCTCTTAAGAAAGCCTCTAGTTCTTTTTCCTCTTCTTCGGCTAAGCTTGAGCCGAGAAGGAAGAAGCGTTCTTCATCCCCCTGCTAGATGAGGATTTTCTTTAGGGCTTCTTCACTCTTCTCGGCTGGCTCCTTGCCGACGTCTTCTAGGACTTCCACGTCCTCGTCTTCGATCTCTACCCTTTCTGGCTCTCGTATGTTGCAGGTGGATTTCATTGCTGCCATGGAGCAGTTTTTTGCCTGCAGCTGATCCCCTTTGACCTCCTCTATCCCATGCTCTATTGGGAACCGCAATAGCTGATGCAACGTTGAGGGAACAGCCCCTATTGCATGCAACCATGGCCTTCCTAGGATAACATTGTAAGGGGAGGGTGTGTCGATTATGGTGAACTCTGTCTTTATCTTCTTGGTGCCAACCTGCACATCCAAGCTTACTGCTCCCAGTGGCCATGTCAGCATTCCATTGAACCCGACCATTGGGCCATTGGATTGCTCCATATCGTCTGGGTGAAGGCCAAGCTCCTTGTAACATCTGACATACATGATGTCACAAGAGCTGCCTTGGTCAATTAGGATGCGCTTCACTTGGCACTCCCCAACCTGGAGGGATACTACCAAGGCATCATTGTGCGGATGTTGTACCATTTCCAGGTCGGCTTCAGTAAAGGACACTACTGGTCCCTCGAACTCCTCGGCCCGAGGTCTTTTCTCCCGGACCTGGTACACATGCTGCAAGTGCTTTACCTTCTGGGTCTTCTCCCGTATTTCATTTTCGTAGACCTTCGAGTGAATTACATTAATTACCCGAGGTCCGCCTGCCTGCGGTTGTTGTGCTGAGGGAGGTGGAGCTGCTGGTGCCTGAGGAAGCCTTGTTTGCTCTTCCCTTGTCCTGGCCTCATCTACAAGGTCCCTCAGATGGCCTTGTCTTACCAGGTCTTCTAGGTGTGACTTCAGGGCCCTGCAACCCTAAGTCAGATGCCCATCTTCATTATGGTAAGCACAATGCCTCCCAATGCTTCTTCCCATAAACTCTCCTGGTACCCTTGCCGGTGCTCTAAAATAGGATTGGGTTCGGATTTTATCCAGGACTTTGTGAATTGGGATTCGAAATACAGTTGTGACTGCCTGTGTGGTTCTTAGTCCTATCTCTTGTTTGTTGGATTCGTTGTTACCTCGGCCTTGCTTTGGCGAGCCGTTTGCTTTCTCTTGCTTTGTCGCCTTAATCCCTAGTGTGTCTTCCTCAGCTCTGGCATATTTCTCAATTTTGGCCATGAGCTCCTCTATGCTTTTTGGCAATGTCTTTGCCAATGACTTTCGTAGTGCACAATCATCTTTTAGGCCGTTCTTGAAAGACACGACCGCCACCTCTTGGTTGCACTCGGGTATTCAGTTGAACACCTCATAATATCTTTTTGCGTAGACCCTAAGGCCTTCATCCTCACTGATCCTCAGAGCCATCAGGGCGTCTACCCTTAATGGTTGTAGTTTGTTTGTCACGAACCTGGCTACGAACATCTCTGCCAGGCCTTCCCAGGTCTTCACACTTCCTTTTGGCAATTTGTGAAACCAATCCGATGCAATTTCCCCGAAGGATGAGGGGAACACCTTACAAAGCAATGGCTTGTTCCCAGTGTACAACGCCATCGAGTTTAGGTATAAACCGACGTGAAAGTTGGGGTTCGACTTACCGTCGTATATCTGGAACCTCAGCATACTGAATCTTTTCGGGGCCTCAAATCTGTCCAGTTCCACCGAGAATGGTGTTCTCAGCTTAACAGGAGAATTTACCTTGGCATTTTGTTGCTTCCTCTTGAAGTAATCTCTCAAATCCTCTTTGGTCCGCCCAGGAGCTCGGCTATCTCCTGACTTCAGTCTTTTAGGTGCACTGCTCTCAGCTTCATTGTGAGCCCTTTTCGACCTTTCTCCAATGGTCCCATCGAAGCACAGCTCCTGCCTTTGAACATGCCGATGTTCTCTGGGGTCTGCCTCCTTGGTGCGATGTGTCCTTCGAGATTCTTCTCTTCTCGACACTACTCGCCCGACCTCCCTTGAAGGCCGCTGAGAGTGTTTTTCGCTCCTGGCGTACTGTGGGGCTACAGGGATTGTTTTCTGCCCTCCCTTCTGGGCATTGGCCGCTGGAATCGGCATGTCCTACAACGGGAACGGTGGCTGCATGACATTATTCTACATCATGAAATTGACCATTGTTTGCAGGTTCACCAATTTTTTCGCCATGGTCTTTACCTCATCGTCCCTCCGTAGGCATCTTTCTTTCCATACCTGGAGGTCGTCCTCGTTGTAGTACCCGCTTTGGTCCGTTTTCTTTGGTACATCGCCTTCCTGGCCGGCGTCCTTTCCTCCGTGATTTTTATCACGAGTTTCTTTGTTGCAGTTGTCTCCTTCGACATCAAGGTCAATAGGTCTCCCACTCCCAGTAGGAGTGTCGTCCCCAATCTTCTCTTTCTGTCCGTCGTTGGCCATCTATTCTCCTTTTCTTTCCCATAGACGGCGCCAAATTGTGTGAGTGAATTTCTGACCACATTGCCAACTCAGTATTAAGCTAGAAAGCACTGGCAGAATAGATGGCGCCTGAATGACCTGCAACAGAAAGAAGAGATTCCAGCGGTGGTTCGTCCACCCGAGGGCACTCCGATGATTAAGTCAGTAATCAAACATCTCTCAAAGATAATCAATAGTACTTAACTCACTGTTCTGAATATAAATTGCGTACCTTAGACCCATGGGGGGTGCCTCTCTTTTATAGCCAACTCAATCCTAGTCCCAATAGAAGCCTAGCTTCAATGGACTTCTTCTTAGTGCTTATCTTGGACTCCCCAATGGATAAAGATAAACTCCCTAAGAGCTTTATCCTTATCTAGGCTGAAATCCTTCCTCATTTTAGGACTCTTGTCCTTTATCCACTTATCCCGGACTCCGATATCTTCGGAGATAACCTCGGCCTAGCCGAGATCACCTCGGCGTCACGACCAAGACACGTGGCACCCCGGCTGACACGTCGGCGTCACCTTGGCCACGTGTTGGTACTGAGAAAATACATCCCCACAGTTACCTTTTTAAACCCGTCGTAGGAGACCAAGGAGGTGGTAAGACTTTTGGTTGTTGATGGGTTTTCAAGTTGAAAGAAAAAAAGAAAGGTTGCAAGATCGTGGGAGGTGTTAACGACTCTCATAATCAAGCTTGGAGAAAATGTCAGGACTTACTGAATCAAAAGCAACATATTGAAACAGTTATCTCCAAGCTACCTGATGAAGCCAAGAGTGATTATAGAGTTCGATTGACTGCATCAATTGATTGCATCCAACTTATTTTGTGACAAGGGATTCCGTTACATTGGCATTATGAATTTGAAGATTCAAGCAACCAAGGAAACTTTCTTGAGCTTTTGATGCTTTTTTCAGATCAAAATGACTCAGAGTGAACACCTTAAGTTGACAGCACCTAGTATTCAAAAGAATATTGTTAATGCCATTGCGGCTGAAACTACCAATGCTATTGTTAGAGAACTTGGTGATGGCATGTTCTCTATTGTCTTTGATAAATCTTGGGATGCATCGATGGAGGAGCAATTGATTGTTTCTTTGAGATATGTAGATAACAGGGGATATGTGATTGAGCATTTTTGGGTATTAAGCAAATTACTAGTTCTAGTGTTCTTTCAATTAAGAAGGTGGTTGAAGACTTATTTTCTACACATGGCTTAAGCATATCTAGGTTGTGTGGACAAAGTTATGATGAGGTTAATAATATTGATATGCAGGGTGAATTCAACAAACTCACGACACTTACAATGGAAAAGAATGAAAGTGCGTATTATGTTCATTGTTTTGCTCATAAACTTGAATTAACTCTTGTGGAAGCAGCAAAGAGTCATATCCATATTGCAACACTCTTTTATGTGGTTTCAAAAGCTTAAGCCATGTGTAGAAAGAAGCATCACTTCAAAAGCTTTACCCTTGTTGCTGTATTGAGTTCTAAAGCTTTGCTAAGTTGTTTAGTTTTCTTAAATGTCATGACTTTGTTTTGTTTCTTTCTCGCATTATGTAGCAACCTTATAATATTTTCACTTTTTGTATGTAGGTGCTTTTAAACTAGATTTTAGTCAAACTTGGCCTTGCTGAGTTTTTTGACTTAGAAAAGCAATCTTACAAGTTACAACTCAAACCATTTCCCTTGTTTCGTTCTTAATCATTTTTGAATGACAGAATTGTTGGCTACTTGATAGAGAATTCACATTGAAAATAATGATGTGTTACTCCTTTGTAAAATGGTGCCAAGTTTGCTTGTTGAGAGGTAGAAACATTCTCAATTCAATAGCGACTAAGGGATCACACTAGAGATATTGACTAGCACTTGTTTCTATTGAGAAGTGGAAATTTTGTGATTAATTACAGTAGGCAAATTGCAATATGGAGAGTATTGAATGGAAATGTTGTTCATAAGCAAGAAAACAACCTTGGAATTAATTGCTAATTGTATATGACAGTGTTGGAAGAATAAAGGAAACTTGGCACACACTACCTAATTCAATCATCAAATCTTACATTCTTAAATAGTTTGTACCTCTCTTATTTGCAACTTTTTAGTTTCGTCATTTTTTTATAATGATTTTTACCATAGAAAAACACATACATAATTCAACAACTTTTAACATTAAAAGTAAAGTAAAATGATATTAAAATACTACTTTTTTATTTTAAAATACACATCTCAAAACAATATCATTTTAATTTACCTTTAAGCTTATAAGATATCTTCATCCACTTCGCAGGGTCTATTAGAGGTTAAACAACTCACTAACTTTGATATTTCTAAAAACAATTTGAATGGATGGATACCAGATATTTCTATTTATTTTTTTATTTTTTAATTTGTATAAACGTTGGGTAATGGGTTTTTAAGCTTAAAAGGTGATAAATGACTCCGACGTTTTATGAGATTTAAAAAAAAAAAAATTACAATTTTAGTATAATTATATCAACATTTCTTTTATAAGACTAAAATCCTTAACTAACGTAGATGGTGTGAAAATATAAAGATAGGTAAAAAATATATAAAAAAAGATAATAATAATATTTTTTATCAGACTTATATATCTCTCCAAAACTTGAGAGAGAGAGAGAGAGAGAGAGAGAGAGAGTGGTGTAATTTATACCAAAAAAAAGTATTATAATGTGTTTGGTTAGCCAAGTTCAAGAAAAAGAAAAGAAAAGAAAATATTAGACCTGTCTAACTTTTAGTGTAAATCTTTTTTGAGTTTTAAAAATAATTTTAACATTTTTAATTTGTATTTTTTATATTTTACATGTGTTTCACTTTTTTTTTAACAAAAAAAATTAAATTATTATTTTTTAAACAAATTGGTTTAGAGGTTGGACTCAGTCAGGTTTGGACAACTCTAAGTACAACTTGAGAAACTCCTCAACCCAATCGAATCTGCTTGAGTTACACCCGTAGTTAAAAATTATTAGCTATCTTAATTTAAACCAAAAATCCTAATTGAATTGCTAAAAGTGCATGCGAAAAAATTGGTCATACAAATCAATTGGGATGTGGGTCGACTTTTTGGCTATTTTATCCTGTGACTAAAAAGTATCGTTTGGAATGGGCTTTTTGGTTTTTTTAACTTTTATAAAAAAAAATAAAATAATTATAGTTTGGATGTGACATTTTGTCCAGTTGACTTTTTAACTTATTTGATCTTTTTATGCCTATTTTAATCCCGTAATCTCTTCCCAAACGAGTGCTTTGTAAATGTAACAAGATTTCATTTCACATTATCAAATTTTTGTTTCCTTAATTGTCTGTGGCTTGAAAGTACATAACCAAATCTGGAACACTAAAGAATTGAAAATTTTGATCATAAAAATCAGTACATGAGATCATATCTCAATATTTCACCAAAATTAAAATGGAAATAATTGTAACACAAGGTTGGAAAAAGTTGATATAAAGAGACTGCTGTTAGATGACTTGGAAATCTCTCTCTCTCTCTCTCCCTCTCTCTCCCTCTCAGTACGAGTTCGGCCACTTTGAAAGTTCAACATGTGTCAACTTCAAACTACTTATGTCCGGTCAGTACGAGTTCGGCCACTTTGAAAGTTCAACATGGGTCAACTTCAAACTACTTATGTCCAGCCATTCCATAAGAAATATCCCACCAACTTGAACTTGGAAGTCATGGCTGATGGATAAATAACATAGTTGCAGTCCTTGACGGGCTGCACAGCTCATTGTACACGCTTTCTAATACCAACTCCAATTTTTTCTTGACTGACCAATCGCTTTGGGACCATTGGCGACTCCAAAATTTTTTATCAGTGGTATCAATCAAAAACTTAAATGTCATATATCTTATAGAAAATTCACATTAATCATTATATTATCTATGGAGAAAAAAATTAACAAATTAATTTAAGTTTTGAAATTATAAACAAAAAATATTTCAATATATTTATATTATTGTTTAAACAAAAAGATATGTTGATACACAAGCTTCTAAAATTGACCACAATAAGATTTCATATTTTGAAATCGCTGCATAATAAACTCATTATCAACATAATCAAATACATCTTTCTCAAATATACGTAACCAAACAATCATTCAACTATTGATCTCCCATTTGGTTACGCAATCGATTCTTTATGAATTTCATTGCTGAAAATACTCTTTCCACTGTTGTAGTCATAATTTTAGCCCCAGGCTAAAATAGTCAAAAAAGTCAAAAAGCCAACCCACTTCCCAAACGAAGCCTTGGTAAGCTTTTTTCATTGATGGGTTCAAAGTCTTGGAACTGAAAACTATGGATTCAAAGTAGTATTTTAATGGGTTCAGTTGCTGATTTTTTTTTCTAGAATCTAACACTTAATAATAATAAATAAATAAATAAAATCATCCAGGGGTTCGGGTGACACCCATGTGTTGGAGCCACCCCTGTTTGGAACCACTAAAATTATCGCCTAAAATATATTTAGACAAATTATATCAATAGTTTATGTATTAATTTTTTATAACAAAAGAGTTTATCAATTTTCTAATAAAATGAATAATAAATCATAAGACTAACTTTATTTTATTAATTAGCATAATATTTACATATAAAATGATATATATAGTTCCTAAAATGAAAAAAAAGTAACAATAGTTTATTAATTAATTATATGTATCCTACCACAAAATAAGTAACGTTACTATAAAATTTTATAACATCAATCACAAAATGTGTAATTTTGTCATAAATTGGCATAACAAAATGTCTAATTTTTTAAAAAATATATATATCAACAAATCTTGTTTTCAAGAGTATTATTGAGTCCTATTAAATTTCAATGTAGACAATTAAGTCTTGTTTTTTCTAGTTTATTCTAAAAAAGTTCACTTTTCCCTAATAATTTCTTTTATTCCAATTATACCATTCTTATTAAAATATGAACAACAATTATATAAATAATTTTAATTTACTTTAAAAAAAATTAATTGAAAAAATCGAATAAACTTTTTTTAATCAAATTATACTCAACGATTTGATCAAAAGAACTATTCATCATTTTCTATTGCCTTGTATTATGAAAAATATATTTAGTAAATAATCGAAAAGGTCTATTTTTTTAGTATTTCATTAAAGAAATTGTGAAAAATAATATCCTGACAAATTTATATATTTTTCAAATAGTATGACAAAAAAAAAAAAGCGATGAATCTTAAGCTTATGCTTTTGTTCAATAAAAAAGCAAAGCAACAAAAATGTTCCATTACTTGTTTTGTAAATAGCTAGGGCAATTACCAACTTTTAATTGATTCATGACAATTTATATTAGTAATCCTTAATTCATATATTTTTGCTCTTACGTCATTTCTGTCTTTATAATTTCAATAGACTTGATTTTGATATGAATTTATAATTTTGTCTCAATTTAATCTAACTAATTACAACTTTAAATTATTTTTGATGAAAAATGGGCACATGAGTGGCACGTTTCATTATTTTCTAAGAAAAAAATTATAAATTTGTTCAATTCAATGATTTAATCTCAACCAATTCAATAACATTTTTCTTTCAGGAACCTTATTCAACATTATCAATTGGACTAAATTAACACAAAATTTAATATTTAGAATTCAAAATCAAGCAAATTAAAATTACTCAAACTAAAATGACGCAATGGAAAAATAACAATACTACAAATCTACTCTTATCAACTCAAAATTTACTCAGAAAAAAATTAATAATTCAAATTCATTACATATGTGAACTTCATACTTTATCAATTCAATATCTATAAGAATAAATTTGGGATCCGAAAAATGGGTTTCTAGCATTTTTCATGGAAAAATATACGAGTAGTGATGTAATTTGACGTTGGTTTTATGGCCAACCATTAGTAATGGCTTTGGGACCACTGGAACTAAAGATAAAAAGACTTACTGTAGCCAACTTCGAAGTCGTGGTTGCCGTGCTTGACGGGCTGGGCTGCTCCACCACCACAATAGAAAGACTTCGCTCTGTATAAGAATGAGTAATTCATTTACTCCTCCTCCATCATCAAACTACTATCCATCTTACTCTACTCTCCTTTTCATATCTCTCTGAATCCTCCTACCTATAAGAAAACA
>CM069907.1:9032897-9519853 GCA_036172215.1 Camellia granthamiana
GTTCAATAATACAACAAGATATACAACATATGCTCAAACATCTACAAATAGATCTAGATATTTCTCTCGGACCTTCAATTCACGTTCCCAAGTGGCTTCTTCCACTCCGTGATGTTTCCACAAAACCTAAACCAAAGGAATAGTCTTGCCTCGCAAGACTTGATCCCGCCTATCCAAGACTCGAACCAGTCTCTCCTCATACGAGGCATCCTCATCAACGTCTAAGTCGGTCCAATCCAATACATGCGATGGGTCCGGCTCGTACTTCCGAAGCATACTAACATAAAACACATCATGAACCCCGGATAACTGTGGCGGCAAAGCCAAATGGTAGGCAACCTCGTCAATCCTCTCAAGGATCTCAAAAGGGCCAATAAATCGAGGGGACAACTTCCCTCTCCTACCAAATCTTATCAAACCCCGCTTGGGTGATATCTTCAGAAACACGTGGTCACCCACCTCAAATGCCAAAGGCCTCCTCCTACGGTCGACATAACATTTCTGACGACTCTGGGCTGTAACAAGCCTCCTACGAATAAGCTCAACTTTCTCTGTCGTTTCCATCACCAACTCTGGGCCCAACAAAGGTGCATCACCCACCTCGGCCTAACAAACTGGAGACCTACAAGGTCGACCATACAAGGCCTCAAACGGTGCCATACCGATACTCGACTGAAAACTGTTGTTGTAGGCAAACTCCACCAAGGGCAAGTGCCTCTCCCACGTCCCACTAAAGTCAAGGACACAACCTTGAAGCATATCCTCAAGGATCTGAATAGTACGCTCGGACTGCCCGTCAGTCTGAGGATGATAAGCCGTGCTAAAGGTCAACTTAGTACCCAAGGCACTCTGCAAACTCTGCCACAACCTAGCAGTAAAACGAGGATCTCTATCTGAGACGATCGTCACTGGGACCCCGTGCAACCTCACTATGTCCCGAATATACAAGTCGGCAAGATGATCTATCGAATCTCTCACGCGCATAGGGATGAAGTGCGCCGACTTAGTCAACTAGTCTACAACCACCCAAATAGCATCACTACCCCGCTAAGTCCTCGGAAGACCTACAACGAAGTCCATAGTAACATGCTCCCACTTCCACTCGGCAATAGGCAAGGGTTGTAACAAACCCGCTGGCCTTTGATGTTCGGCCTTCACTTGCTGACAAGTAAGGCACTTAGACACAAAAACTGCCACATCTCTCTTCATATCCCTCCACCAAAACTGACGCCCCAAATCACGATACATCTTAGTGCCTCCCGGATGCACCGCAAGGTGTGAATGGTGAAACTCTCGGAGTACCTCCTCTCGGCAAGACTCCGGCACAAACAATCGGTCTCGGTATCTCACACTCTGGTCGGGATACACAGACAAACCCTTCTCAACCTTCCCATTGGAGATCTTCTCTCGGAGAGATTCTACCTCAAGGTCACCTCTCTGTGCCTCTAACACTCGAGTCATAAGTGTAGGCTGCGCAACAATAGAAAACAAGGCCGCAGCCTCAACCGATCCGCCCAGAAGCAAATCAAACTCCCCAAGCGTACCCAACATCTCCCACTCCCGGATGGCTATACAAGCTACATCACTAATGGATTTCCTGCTAAGAGCATCGGCCACAACATTGGCCTTCCCCGGATGATAATGCAACTCGAAGTCATAATCCTCAATAAACTCCATCCACCTCCTCTGCCTCAAGTTCAAGTCTTTCTATGTAAATAGATATTTCAGACTCTTATGATCCGAGAACACCTCGAATCTCTCCCCATAAAGGTAGTGCCTCCAGATTTTCAACGCAACGATCACAGCTGCTAGTTCTAAGTCATGTGTAGGGTAATTCTTCTCGTGTATTTTCAACTGACGTGAGCCATAGGCCACCACTTTCCCTTCTTGCATCAACACACAACCCAAACCCTCTCGTAAGGCATCACAATAAACTGCATAACCCAAACCTCTCTCCGGAATAATCAAGACCGGAGCGGTGGTCAATCTAACTTTCAGCTCTTGGAACGATTTTTCACAAGTCTCACTCCACACAAATTTGACTCCCTTCCGAGTCAATCTAGTCAATGGTGAAGCTAGCCTGGAGAAATCCTTCACAAACCGACGGTAATACCCAGCTAATCCCAGAAAACTGTGGATCTCAAAAACACTCTTAGGCTGTGCCCAATCCTGCACTGCTTCAATCTTGGATGTATCAACAGACACCCCTCCCCTGGAGACTACATGGCCCAAAAACTTGACCTCTCCTAGCCAGAACTCACACTTTCCAAACTTGGCATACAGCCTATGGGCTCTAAGCAACTCCAGCACCACTCTCAAGTGTTCCTCATGCTCTTCCTCAGAAGGTGAATAAATCAGAATGTCGTCCACGAAAACGACTACAAAACGATCCAAGAATTCCCGGAATATCCGGTTTATCAAGTCCATAAACACTGCCGGTGCATTGGTGAGCCCAAAAGGCATCACCAGAAACTCATAATGGCCATACCGCGTACGGAATGCCGTCTTGGGGATATCCTCCTCCCTAACCCTCAACTGGTGATAACCCGATCTCAAGTCTATCTTAGAGAAGCAACGGGAACCCTTCAACTGGTCAAACAAATCATCAATACGGGGCATAGGGTACTTATTCTTAACTGTAGCCCGATTCAATTTCCGGTAATCAATGCAAAGTCTCAAGGCACCATCTTTCTTTTTAGCAAATAGGGCCGGTGCTCCCCACGGAGAAACACTAATGCGAATAAAGCCCTTATCTAGCAATTCCTAGAGCTGAACCTTCAACTTAACCAACTCAGTTGGGGCAAAACGATACGGTGCCACAGAAATCGGCGCCGTGTTGGGCACTAGATCAATGGAGAACTCAATCTCTCGGTGAGGTGGCAGACTAACAAGATCCTCGGGAAAGACGTCCGAGTACTCACAAACCACTCTCGGCAATACAATCTGGGTCTCATCACACTCACTACTCAAAAGGCTAGCAAGAAGACCACTAAGCTCACTCCGCCCTTGCGGATCATACACCGGTGGCAAAACACTACCAACCCGATCCCCCAAGAAATGGAAAAAATCCCCGCTCACGGTACATACTGTGACCCTCTGGCGGTAACAATCGATAACAGCCCGGTATGACGATAGCCAGTCTATACCCAAAATAACATCAAAACCCGACATGGGCATAACTACAAAAGGAAACGGAAGCCGGCGATCGGCGACTTCTATATCACAACCTCTACATCCTTGTTTCAAAATCAATTCACCCCCAACAGGTGATACAACACATATGGGAGATGCTAACTGTGCCAACTCCAGCCCCAAAACAGATGCAAATGCAGCAAATAAAAAGGAATGGGATGCACCCGTATCAATCAACACATTGGCAACCGAGTTGCAAAACAAGAAGGTACCTCTCACAACAGATGGAGCAGGTACAAGATCCTGCGCGGTAACAGCATACACGCACCCAGAAGCTCTCTGATCAACCTGCTCACTCCTAGGAGCAAAAGACTGCTGCACAGACTGGGATGACGAAGCTCCATGATTGGCCCTTGAGGCCTGAACAGACTATGCTGGCTGAAAACTCTGCGTCTGCCTAGAACCAGATGCCCCCGACGTGGCACTCAACTGCGGGCAGAACCTCTTCAAGTGCCCCGCCTGACCACACTGATAACAAGACAGTGGCTGACCCCTGCCATGAATCTGGCTCTGCGGTCTAGCTGAAGATGAAGCAGCTCTCTGACCTCCTCCCTTTTGTGGGCAAGCTGGAGACTTGTGACCCAGCTGGCCACATTTAAAACAAGTCACGTCTCCCTGACCGCCTCTTCCAGAGCCTACACTCGGCACTGGAAAGGTATATCTAGCAAAACCTCCCTAAGACTGCTGAGGGTGTGAACCCCTCTGCCTCTTGCCATCACCCTGACCATCTTGACTCCTCTTGGAGCCTTTCTGCCCCTTCTCCTCCTGCATCATGATCTCCATATGGGCTGCAACATCAACCAGACGCCCATAATCTCGAGTCATAGACCCGCCAACTCTCATCTTGAGGCCGCGCCTCAATTTCTTCTCGAACTCGATACAACAGCGTTCCTCAGATGCCACAAGTTCAGGTGCAAACCTGGACAAACTAGTAAATGCAGCCTCAAACTCGGCCACTGAAGAACCCAACTGCAAAAGCTGGCAGAACTGGTCTCTCAGCTTCTCCCTGACAGTTGGAGATAAGAACTTCTCCTGGAAAGCACCCATAAAAGCCTCCCAAGTGCCACTAATACGACCCTTCATGAATTTCCACCACTGACCCGCATCCCCCTTAAGCTAGAAAGATGCCAAGGTCACTTTCAAAGCCTCGTCTTCGATGCCATGCATCTCAAACGTCTTAGTCATCTGCTCCAGCCACTCATCAGCCTTAAGTGGCTCTTTCGGATCCCCCAAAAACTCATCCGGATTTGACCGGAAGAACTCCCTCTTCAGAAAAGAAGGCCCTGCATTAACAACCTGGGCCTGGACTTGATTCTCAGCTCTGAGAATGTCCATGGATGCTCTCAATGCTCCTGCCATCTCGCGGGCTTAAGGCACCTATGGCCTGCTGACCCACTGGCCTGCTGACCCACTGGCCCGGCCACATTGGCCTGGCCAACACCCTCCTGCTGTGCCGGAATGTCATCCGGTATAGGCAACCTCCTGCCTCCTAGGCCTACTTCGCCTACCACCACGTCCTCGTCCTGACATCCTAATAAAGATAACGAAGAACATTAGCACATTCGCAAATGTACCGAAGCTATAACACTCGCGTCCTAATGCAATTGACAACAGTAATTCATTCCATGCAAGCACATAATCACATAAGCACTTACGAATTTCATTTCTGGATAATGATAGTCCCGAGGCGTTGCTAGAGTTCCAGTTAGAAACAGCATTGATCAAGTGCTTTTCCAATAGGACTCCTAGAAACCCAAAGATTCAATCAACATCCTAGAAACTATATTCCATACCCAAATAATCACATAAACATGTTATCAAATAAACACATAGTGTCATACTTAAGTCTCTAACAAGCGAGACAAACCCATTGTGATACTAATCACTTCCCGCGTACCCAAAGTATTCGAACCCGATACGCTCTGATACCAAGTTGTCACGCCCTCAAAATAATACATAAAACCCCACATTCTCGACAAGTATTGATATAAGAGAAATAAACATTTATCTATTCATCAGAGTATTCATTATCAAAGTATTACATGTTGACAACAAAAATAAGTGTCCTATGGGCTTACAACTTTCCAAGCCAACACTTGGTTACAAAAAGAGAGTACTAACTCCAGTACATATTGAGTCTTTGGCTTGAGTTTACATGTAATACATCAAAAGATAACAAAATAATCAAAAGAGTCTTCAACTCCTAGAACCTTCCAAGCTATGATCTTGGAGGTGGCATATCACCTGGACCTGAAAATAATGTCCCATATAGGGTGAGCCAAAGCCCAGTAGAGATATACTAAACCAAATATAGGCAATGCCTAAAATAATAGCATGTGATAGATGGTCAACACTTATAGCAATTTATACCACATTACTGTTCCATGACAATCATGTCCATGTTACATTTCATTTTCCTTTACTTAACAATTCATTTCATATATGTGGCTCAGAACCTGGCCAGATAACTCGACAGAGATTACATCTCTTATTAACAATTCTTCCAATTCAGGTGAGATATCAACTCATAATAATCTTTTCATACTTCATAATAAATACACATTTTGGTGCTGTATCAACCTCAAGCAAAATGCTTCCATACTTCACAAATGATACACATTTTAGTGTTGTATCAAAACATGTAAAAACACTTCCATATTTCACAAATGATACACACTTTAGTGTTGTATCAATGTCAACAAAATCCGGTTTAGAGGTCCATCCCCCATCTTCCCCTAAACCGTAGAGTACATCCCCTATCTCCTCCCACACAACACAATGTATATAAACATGGATCATATACATAATCAATCAATACATAATGCTAATGTATTATTCCAACCGTCATATTCGATGGCACAATCAATTGATTAGTTTTAATTCACCTAATCCTCATGCATTGTCTACAACAATCAAGACTATCCTCCACTGATAGCCCAAAGCAGTTATTTCTAAACAGAAAATAAATGCGTCAAAGGATATACTATCCACATTTCAACTAGGTGAGCGATAAATTGATTCCAACTACACCATTTAATTTCATACCTTTCCAATTTGAATATTCTCAATTCAATTTCTCATTTCTCAAAATTAATTATACAAATTAATTTATCAAACTAATTAAGACATTTTCCTATAACACACATATCAACCCAAAGGTTCCATTTTTCCTTAATAATCCAAGATTAACCCTATTTCTTTATGCCATACATGAATATAGGTTATTATATACAAAACCCCTATCTTTTGTAAATTACACAAAGACCCAAACTTTTCCTAAAATTACACAACAACTCCCAATATATCAAAATGCCAAAATTTAAAGACAAAGCTCATAAGAAGGAGTAGGGTATCCCTACCTCGAAGTTAGAGCTCAAACGGAGATGAAGACCCAAAACCCAACGTGCTCCAAATCCAAAAATTTTCAGATTAAATTGAAGCCCTCAACACCCTCTATCTTTTATACAAAGAACTTAGGGTAGAAACTCACTATAGGTAGATCAATCCCTAGAGAGAAGACAAGTATAGAGAGAGAGAGTCGGTTCTAGGGTTTGATAGAAAAAGAGAGATGAAAAAGTGATGTTTAATCCGCTGCTGCGATCTGATATATAACAGGCTCGCTCGAGCGAAGGATTGGTAGCTCGAGCGACAAGACACAAAAACAGACTTGCTCGAGCGAAGAAAGTCTCGCTCGAGCCAACAATGCAAAGCTTCAGGTCTGCAACCAGAAGCACGCTCGAGCGACATAATGCTCGCTCGAGCGAAGAACCTCAAAACATACACCTCGCTCGCTCGAGCGAAAAACTGCACCCTTCATATAGCGATCCTGGTTTCCCTTTTCTTTAATTGTTGTATCCGGACTTAGGTTCCGCGGAGTTGGTTGTTGTGTATATCTTTTTTTCATCCTTTACTCTTTATATTTGAGTCTTGGGTTGTGTTGGGCAGGTTTGAAACAGGTTGGTTGAGCTTAGAAACCAAAACTAGTTGCCTAGATTTTTGCCTGTCCGCTCGAGTGGAGCTTTTGACACTCGAGCGAGGCCTTTGTTGTTGCTTGTTCGCTCGAGCGGGTGTTTTGGCGCTCGAGTGGGTGTTTTGGCGCTCGAGCGGGAAAATCACCCTTCCAGTATCTCCTCTGTAGTGTTGTACGCTCGAGCGGTGGTTTAGACGCTCGAGCGGGAGTTTGTGTGTGACGCTCGAGTGGGGACCTAGTTCTGCAAAAGTACTGGGAGCGTGCATCCGGCGCTCGAGCGGCGGTTTGGACGCTCGAGCGGAAGTCTGTGACTAACGCTTGAGCGGGGGTTTCCACGCTCGAGCGGGGCGACTGGGTTAAGTCTCCGAGATCCAGGTTTTTGAATCACTTTTTCACATCCTTTTCTCTCTCTTACTTTTCCAAAACTCCATTGTTGAGCCTCTCTCTCTAGAACCTTGCCTTCTCTCTAGGTATTGATCTAGTAAGAGTTGTTTCCTCACCTTTGGCCTTTACAAAAAAAGTTGTTGATCGTCGAGGGCTATCTTTTGATCCAAGAATCTCGGGATTTGGAGCATTTCCATTTTCTTCATCTTCTTCGTTGGGTGTCAACTTTTGAGGTAGGGATTCCTACTCACATTTATGGGTTTTAACCTACATTTTGAGCTTGTTGTTTAAATGGTTGATTTTGGGACTTAGGGTTTCAAATGTACTAAGAGGGTTTTGTGATTTTGGGCTCATAATACGTATTTTGGGTTTCAAAATAAGGATGTTGATGTTGGTTGTTGATATATAGGCCATTGGGTCAATATTGGGAAATGGGGTGGAAAACCCTAATTTGTGATATAAATTAATTGGTACAATTAATTTGGGAATATTGTGATTATGTGAAATTGAGTTGGAAGTAATGAAATTGGCCCGTTATATTGTGAGATGGTGGAGTTGGATTTATTAATCGCTCACTTTTGGAAACATTGATATTTTATCTGTTGGAGCTTTTGTTATCTATTTAGAAATAATTGCTTTGGGCTACCGGTGGAGGGTAGCTATGATTGTTGTAGACAATGCATGATGATTAGGCGAACTAAAACTTATCAATTGGATGTGTCATAGAGTATGACGGTTGATAGAATACATTAACGATATGTATTGTTTGATTGTATATATGACCTATGTGTATATACGCTGTGTATGTGGGAGGAGATAGGGGATGTACTCCACGGTTTAGGGGAAGATAGGGGATGGACCTCTAGACCGGATGTTGTTTGGGAGGAGATAGGGGATGGACTCCACTGATACAGCTTATATGCTTGTCAGTTGATGTGTTGATATAGCTCTTATACTTATCTTTGGAAGTGGTGATATAGCTAATATGCTTATCTGTTGAAATGTGGATATAGCTCGCATGCTTATCTGTTGAGATGTTAACACAACCAGTATGCTTATCTATTGTAAAATGAGAAACGTTTAATATGAGTCACTGTCTCATATAAGTGGTTGGCCAGGTTCTGAGCCGTTGATGTAAATTGTGAAATTGATAAGAAATGGAAACTGAAATGAAACATGGACATAGTGGTCATGTAATGGAAATGAGTTATGAATTGATTTATGGGGATTAAACATTTATCAATTGCTAATGTCTTAGTTACTGCTCATATTGTGTTTAGCATGTCTCTACTGGGCGTTGGCTCACCTTATATGGGACATTATTTTCAAGTACAGGTAGCATGCCACCTCCAAGGACATAGCTTGGATGAGGATGAGAGTTGAAGACTCTTTTTGTTTATTTTGTTTGTATTACATGTACATCAAGCCAAGGGCTTATTTTGTATAGAGTTAGTACTCTTCTTTTGTGTAACCAAGTGTTAACTTGGAAAGCTGTAAGCCCATAGGGCATTTGCTTTTGTTGTTAACATGTAATACTGTTGTAAGAACTACTCCGATGAATAGAAATTGTTGGTTTCTTTTATATCAATGCATGTCTAAAGTGATGGGTTTTATGTATTATTTTGAGGGCGTTACACTTCAGGTCCAGAACCAGACGCAGACGCAAGCTCGAGCCAAGAACCTCTTGCTCGAGCCACCAGATACAAAACTCAACGCTCGCTCGAGAGACCAAACCCTGGCTCGAGCGAAGGATCCAAAACAAAAAGCTCGCTCGAGCGACAAACTTCTCGCTCGAGCGAAGGACCAAAATTTTGGGCAGCAACCATTTGCTCCCAAACACAACCAACCTGTAACAAACCTGCCCATCACATCTTATAACTCAAATAACAAGTATTGAAGGACGGAAACACGACATAAACAACTAGTAACATCTACGGAACCAAGTCCGGATCATTGTACAACAAGGGGTGAAACCCGGCATCGCTATATCATTAAATTTTTATCAATTTTTAAAAGAACTTTCATTCTTATCCCTTTTTTTTTTTTTCATCAATTTTGATTGAAAAAAACAATAATTTCCAATTCTTCATCTTTTTAATTTTTTATCAAATTATAATTCAATAAAAAAAATATTAAGGGTGAAAATTCTATTAATTGGAATTATAGTGAAATAACATATTGAAATAGTGAAAATTTGAGTATGTGGTTGGTTGAAATGTATAATTTGATTAATTCTCTTCTCATATTTGTATAAAAATTGACACTTATGACCACATCATTATGGCCACGTTTGTTTAGCGGATTAGGTTGGATGAGGTTGTTAGTGAGATGATGGTTAATGAAGAGATTGTTAATGTGGGAATTGTTAGTGAGGGGATTAAGTAAAAGTATGTTTGATTTGATCATAGTATGGGAGATGGTTAGTGATAAGATTGTTAAATTATTTTTATATAAAATAAATTAATAAATTATTTTTATATTAAAAAAATTAAAACAAATAGGTGCACTTAGTATAAATAAATAAAATTAAAAAAATAAAATTTTTATATAAAATAGACTCAATCCCCTCACTATTTTCGTAATCCCACCCAAAACCCAGCCAAGCTAATCCCCTAGTAAGGGGCATTACTAAACCCCTTTGATTATCAATCCGCCCTCCATTTCACTACCAAACATGCTGTGGGTGAGACCCACAGCCATGGTAGTCCAATCCGGCTACTCAAGTCGGATTATGGAAAGTTTTTTGAGGTGTCAAATATTTTTCATTTGTAAATATCTTATCTATTAAAAAAATAAAAAGAAAAAGGAAAAAAAATGCAGCTTTTGGATTTGTGTTTATCAATTTTGTTTTGTGGACATAAACAACTGATGTTTCAATTTAAAAAATTAAAAAGTATAAAAAAAATAGATTGGGTTTTTTGGGGATAAAAGAAGCCATCTAACTCTTCTAGGCCCCGTTTGTTTTGGGGTATGAGAGGGAGATTGGGATTAGGATAGCTGTGGGCCCCATTTAATGTGCTGTTTGTTTACAGAGTTAAGGAAGGGACTGCTAAGCCGAAGGGCTTAGGATAGGCCTTGCAGATGGGATTCGGATGGGCCTCCAGGACTTAGTATTAGAAAAATAGTCTGTAGGACTAGAATTTTTTTATTTTTATTTTATTTTTTACATGTCGAGCATTTTTTTTTAACATTAATGTTTAATTTTTTGTATTTTTTGTTAAGTAAAAATCATTATTTTATTTATTTTATTTTTTTTTGAAAATTTTTTATTTTATTTTTATTTTTTTAAAATTTTTTACATGTTGGGCATTTTTTTTAAAACATTAATGTTTAATGTTTTTGTATTTTTTGTATTATTTTATATTTATTTTATATGAAAACAATTTAACAATCTCTACACTCACAACTATCATCAAAACAAATACAATTTTACTTAATCCCCTCACTATCAATCCCCTCTATTCTACCTTTGAAAACAAACGGGGCCCTATATACTATTTTAAGATAGACTATTTTAATCACATAAAAAAATAGAAATCATATTTGGAGATTATCCCTATATATTATGTTATTATATACAAATATAGCGGTAATAAATTAATTAATATATATGAAAAGTTATACTAATCTTTCATTTTCAATTAATTGAATTATGATTAACAAATAATAGGATATAAAGAGGATAAAAATAAAAAACACAATGATATTTAAAATTTTTAAATTTATCTAATTATACAAAAATCTAATGTTATAGTACAATCTTGAATTCTCAATAAATTTTAACATTTTCTATAAAGTAAAATGACAATAAAAAAATAAAAGTAAAAATCGATACCCATTTTTTTACTTCAATTTTATGCTTTTCTTTGAAAAAAAATACAAATCCAATCAAAATCCTTGGCACGTAATGGATATAGATACTTCGATTGCAACCATCAACACCAATAATTATTCTCCACCATGTAAACCTGTAAACAAACACATAATCTCACTAAAACCAAAACCAAAACCAAACCAACAACAGAGAAAGAGAATCATACAGAGAAAAAAATAAAATTTAAAAACAAATAAATTTATAGAGTGGTAGGATATTACCCCCCAACAACTTAGACCTCATCTCGCCTAATCCGTCAGTTCATCCGACAGTGCCTACGAAGTCTAGGAGTTAGGATGACTAATCAAATTATTCTTTAAATAAGACTTAAAAATTAATTAATTTGTCCCATTAAGTGATTTAAAATTTTGATAGATATACATCAAACAAATAGATAATTATATTATTAAATCATAATTCAAATTTAGATATTGTCATATTTTTTTGAGATCTATATCTAAATTCTTATCTTCTTTATTTTTGTGTGGTTTCTATTTTTTTTTTTCAATTTATTTAAGATGGAGTTGTGGGTTTATATTTTTTTTTAATTTAATTTATCTATGGTTTCTATTTGTTTTTAATTATTATTATTAGGTAAGTTATGATATGAGCTAGATATATGATAGACATGTGAGTTTTATTAATTTAAAGTATGATGGTGTGAGATATATTATATTTGTTTAGATAGACTTTAAAGATTTTTAAAATGTAAAATTGGATATTGAGAGGCAAAAGAAAGATTTTAACTAAATAAATAAAAATTATATTTATTAATTTTATCTATTTGTATATTTGATTTTTAATTTTTTTTGTTGTATTATAATATAATATATAATACATAGATAGATACCTACAATTCTCATGAAAAATATTATTTGATTTTTTGAGGGAAAGAAAAAGAAGGCAAGTTTTAATATTTTCTTTTGGAAATCGATGAGAGAAATTAGAATAGAGAGATTATGAAATATTTTTGTTATCTTTCCATTTGAAAACCATAAATTAAGGGATAATTATTATTTCCAAAATAATTAAATAGGTATGGAAGAAGTTGAAAAGGGAAAATAATTATTATTTCCAAAATAATTAAATTGGTATGGGAGAAGTTGAAAGGGTGTGTATGAGAAGTCAAAAAGACTTGGGAGAAGTCAATAAATGCTGAGTTTTTATTTTTTTTAAATCAAAAAATTAGGAAATTAAGATTGAAGCATTGGAGCTCCCACAAGGCTTGTGAGTTAAAAACTTCATTTTCCTTATATAATACTAGCATATCACCCGTGCATGCATGAGATTAAATTTTTAAAAAAAAAAAAAAAAAAAAAACCATTCATAGTTATGTCAAACATATTTTTTAATTGTTAGCATAAAATATATGTAATTTTAAAAGAAAGTATTGACATTGCATAATTAAAGTAATAAAAATAAGAATTTATTACATTTGTTTGAAATTCACTGAATAAGTAAAACAAAAAATAACTAAAATCTAAATTGTTGTGGGCCTTCCATCAGTATTCCTGCATTATCAACATGATAGTTAGTATTATAATTAATGAACAACACATATATTATGTATTTATAAAATGTTATAAAGTAAAAATGTTATACTTACATTTTTTTTTTTTTTTTTTAACTTTCTGAAAGGTAGAGACATTCTTCATACCAATCTATATTTAAAACAAAGGCCATGTACGGTGCACAATCTAGTTTTCGTGGCATTGTTGGTATAGGTATGATAAATGCATAGGCACAATATTGGCATGATGCAATATAATCTTTAATCATTCTAACACCATTATCCTATAAAATTTTGGAATTATAACTTTGTGTTTGAAAAAGTAAGAATAAGTTATTTATAATAAATTTTATAATTTCTTACCTTTGATCCCATATTCTTCAAATATGATGGTTGACATCGCAAAATAATCTCTGCCCGTTTATCTTGAATAGTGAGATTTATTGAACCAGTACTGTCTTTGGCCACAAGGTTAACATTGTATCTTATCAACCAAAAAAAAAAAAAGGACACTTGTTAAGAGGAAATATTGTACCTAATAAAAAATTAAAACACTTGTTAAGTTTGAATTATTATTGTAAACAGTAATTATTACCTAAAGAAAATTACCTTGTTATACAAATAAAAAAAGGAGATAACTTCAATCATAAAAATCACAAATATTTTTATGCTATCTAACTACAATCATATTTGTTTTTGTAACGCCCTCAAAATAAACCCACAATCAAACATTCAAGACATGCTTAAACATAAGAGAAGTAAGCATAATTACATTTCATCAGAGTATTCATTACAAAATATATTACATGTTGACAACAAAAATAAATGCCCTATAGGCTTACAACTTTCCAAGTCAACACTTTGTTACAAAGAGAGAGTACTAACTTTACACAAAATGAGCCCTTGGCTTGATATACATGCAATACAAAAAGGAAATCACAAAAAGATGCCCCAGCCACTAAGCCTCTCAAGCTACGTCCTTAGAGGTGGCATGCTACCTGTACCTGAAAATGATGTCCCATATAGGGTGAGCTAACGCCCAGTAGATATATGCTAAACATAACATGAGCAATAACTAAAACATTAGCATTTGATAAATGTTTAACTCACATAAATCAATTCATAACTCATTTCAATTACATGACACATCTGTCCATGTTTCCTTCCATTTTCCGTTACTTATCAGTTCTCAATTCATAACTATGGCTCAGAACCTAGCTGAACAATTTGATTGAGATCACATCTCATATCAACAGCATTTCTATTTCAGATGAGATAATAACTCATATTAAACATTTCACACTTCATAACAGATACACATGTTTGTTGTATCAATAACACGTACGAACACTTCCATACTTCACAACAGATACACATATTTGTTGTATCAACACTTCAATAGATACACATACTTGTTGTATCAATACTTCAATAGATACACAGATTTGCTGTATCAATAGAGTACATCCCCTATCTCCTCCCAGACAATATCCGGTTTAGGAGTCCATCCCTATCTTCCTCTAAACCGTGGAGTGCATCCCCTATCTCTTCTCACATAACACAATGTATATAAACACATATTATATACAAGATCAATCAATACATAAGTTTGATGTATTAACCCAACCGTCATATTCGATGACATATTCAATTGATCAGTTTTAGTTTGCCTAATCATCATGCATTGTCTACAACAATCAAGACTATCCTTCACCGATAGCCCAAAGCAATTATTTCTAAATAGATAATAAATACATCAACAGATAATTCATCAACGTTTTCAAAAGTGAGCAATTAATAAATCCAACTTCACTATTCCATCACATATTGAGCCAATTTCATTATTTTCAACTCAATTTCACATTTCCATCATAAATGTCATTAATTACACTAATGACCCAAATATACCCAAACTTGACATTTTTCCCATTTTCTCAATATTGACCCAAAGGTCCCAAATATTATCAACAACATCAGCAACCTTCTTTTTAGACCCAAAACACAAATGTTCGAATCAAAAGAACAAAACCCTTCTTTTTAGACCCAAAACACAAATGTTCGAATCAAAAGAACAAAACCCCTCTTTTCAAATTAACACACCTGAAACCCCAACTTCCCAAATTAAACCATTTATACAAAAAGCTCAACATTTAGGTTAAAGCTCATAAAGATGAGTAGGAATCCCTACCTCAATAGATGAAACAAAGGAAGAAGATGAAGAAAAACGAAATTGCTCCAAACTCCAAGATCTTCAGATCAAAATGTAGCACTCAACGATCCCCACACTTTTTACAAAGGCCGAAGGGTAAAGGATCACTCCTACTAGATCAATCCCTAGAGAGAAGGTGAGTTTTTAGAGAGGGGAGCTCTCCAATGGAGTTTTGAAAAAGTAAAAGAGAGAAAGGAAATCAAAAAGTGATCCAAAAAGGTGAAGTCCCGAAGTGATATACAAACAGGTCCGCTCGAGTGGAAAATAGGACGCTCGAGCGTCAAGCACAAAAACTGGACCCGCTCGAGCGCAAGAATACCCGCTCGAGCGCCAAGACACAACTGCAAAACACACCCGCTCGAGTATAGCGATCCCGGGTCTTACCCCTTATTCTACTATAGCGATCCCAGTTTTCCCTTTTCTGTTCAGTTGTATTCCGGACTCGGTTCCGTGGAGCTGGTTGTTATGTATATGTCATTTGTATCCTTTACTCTTTATATTTGAGTCTTGGGCTGGGTTGGGAAGGTTTGGAACAAGTTGGTTGAGCTTAGAGACCAAAAACAGTTGCCCAGATTTTGGCCTCTCCACTCGAGCGGGGGACTGGACGCTCGAGCGGGGAATACACCCATCCAGTATTTCCTGTGTAGTGTTGGGCGCTCAAGCGGGGGATTGGACGCTCGAGCGGGAGTCTTTGTGTACCGCTCGAGCGGGGAGTTGGACGCTCGAGTGGGGACCTGTCTGCACAAGTTCTGGGAGCGTGCATCCGCCGCTCGAGCGGGGGATTGGACACCCGAGCGGGGATCTGTGAGTGACGCTCGAGCAGGGCTTTTGCCGCTCGAGCGGGGCGTCTGTTATTTAAATCCGAGCTTCAGCTTTTTGACCCACTTTTTCACACCCGTTTCTCTCTCTTACTTTTCCAAAAGCCATTTGAGAGATTCTCTCTCTAAAACCATAACTTCTCTCTAAGTATTGATCTTGCTAGGGTGTTTTTCTCACCTTTGGTCTTTCCAAAAGTTGGGTTGATCGTCGAGGGCTTTACTTTGATCCGAAAATTTTGAGTTTTGGAGCACGTTGGGTTTCGTCATCTTCTTCCTTCGGGCTCCGAATTTGAGGTAGGGATATCCTACTCCTCCTTATGGATTTTGTCTTTAAATTTTAGCATTTAGATATGTTGGGTGTTGTTGGGTAAATTTGAGAAAGTTTGGGCCTTTTGTGTAATTTTACAAAAGTTGGGGTTTGGTTTGAAATAAACCTATATGCAAGTTTGGTATAGAAAAATGAAATGGATGATGGATTGTGGATGAAAATGGAACCTTTGAGTTGTTTTGTTAATTAAGGGAATTTGCCCTAATTGTCTTAATTAATTAATGTATATAATTAATTAAAGAAAATGAGGAATTGAATTGGAAATGTTGAAATTGGGAATGTATGGGACTAAAGGGTGTAGTTAAATCATTTATTGCCCACCTAATTGAAATGTTGATATATTATCCATTTGTGCATTTATTTCCTGCTTAGAAATAATTGCTTGGGGCTACCGGTAGAGGGTAGTATTGATTGTTGTAGACAATGCATGATGATTAGGTAAGCTAAAACTAATCAATTGGATGCGTCATAGAGTATGACAGCTGATAGAATACATTAACTTTATGTATTGATTGATTGTGTATATGACCAATGTGTTTATATGCATTATGTGTAGACGGTTGATAGAATACATTAACTTTGTGTATTGATTGATTGCGTATATGATTCTATGTTTATATGCATTGCTTGTGTATAGGAGGAGATGGGGTGTCACGACCCCATTCCGCCCCTAGTAGAATGGTGCCATGATGGCCAGTAATCTGAGATTACCAAAGGCCACTTACAAGAATCCACACGCAAATCAGAGTATACATATGGGGCTTACAAATGCGGAAGAAATAAATCAAGGCTAAGTAATCCATAAGAGCAGTGCATAAGTTGAATGAAATGTCATACATCATTACATAGCTTTAATACAACAAATGGAGTACAAAAATACATCTTGACCAAAAGGCTTCTCAGCCATCAAATACAAAATACAATGGAAATAACTAAGAAGCATAGTCTTCAAGATGTTGCAAAACACAGTCCAAAACACGTCGGCAAACACATCGGCAAAAGACATCTAGGCGTCGCCGCCGTCTTGCTCATCACCTACATATATATAGAGAGGGTGAGCTTGGATACTCAGTGAATGGTATGAATAATAAAGGGGTTTACATGAATGATATCCGAGATCTTTTAACACAGCATCACAAGGGATAAATCAAGTTCATCTATCAAATCTTTCAAACTTCAAGGGATGCTTACTAACATCAATATAATACAAGAGATGACATCCCGGACAAGCAAACCCACGCGGTAAAACCGTCAGTGGCAAGGCAAGACAAGACAAGCGAGATCTCAAGACAAAGGTGTCGTTGCACTATAGTCCCCGGACACTAAGGACTTGTGCTACAAATGCTTATAGTCCCCTAGCACTTACGGACTTCCAAACTTTGTGCTACAAATGCTTATAGTCCCCTAGCACGTACGGACTTCCAAGAATGTCATCAAAGCAAGATACAAGGTTTGATACGCAAAAATAGGGATAATCATTCATGCTTGTAAGTAATATCCGAATCAAAGCAAAACAAGGTTTTATCAAAGCTTTACAACATATCTTTATTAAAATACCACTCACATAGCTCTTCAAACGTCGGGGTCAAGGCAAGTCCAAGTCCTACAAACACATGGCAAAAGTCTGTTGAATGCACTTTCAAACAAGCTTCACATGCATACAAAATGACCTCGGCGTTCTCCAAAACTAAGTCAAACCAAAACAAACACTGTTTCTCATCTCGGGGAAACATGCTGGGCACCAACCAGGTCTTGGCCGAGGTCCCACACCTTCTCGCCGAGGTGTGGTCCCGAGGGCCACATCCAAGAAAATGAAGTCAGGAAAAATCTGGGTTTTCCCTCTGCTCAAGAACATAAGGAACATGAACATGAAGATCATGGAGGAAATGAATGCAAAGATCATACTCATCATTGTAAAACCTGAGATTTCATGCTATGAGTTTGAAAACATGGACCTGGGTACCCATACTAGAAGATCTTACGAAAACAAACACAAAAGCATGTAACTTGTTGCAAACTTTCGGATCAAACGGGGCTTTCTTCAAGAACTCATGAACTCTAACTTTCTTTTTCCAAAACCAACTTTGAATCAATGCATGGCATGCAAAACAGACCCAATCGTGCAATGCAGCTAGATGATCGATAAGAACAACAAGAGTAAATCAAGATTCTAACCTCAAATCAAGGATCTAACGGTTTGAACTCTAAGAATCAAGCTTGCTAATCCACTTCTCACTCTAGAACTCCTCCTTCTTCTCCTAGAGCTTCTCTCTCCTCAAGAACAAAGATTTGAGACAAAATGATTTGTTTCTAGGTCTGCCGGCTGTCTTAACCCTCAGCTCGGACACGTGGCAATGGTTGGTTGGCTCAACTTAAAAAGGTGACTGATTGAAAAGACAAGACTATGACAAGGCGTGCTCAACAAGCTAGGCGGCAAGGGACTCCGGCGAGTAATGACATCGGCTAACAACAAGACTTCGGCAAGCAAGGGAACAATGACCTCGGCCAGAAAGGACAACACTTGGCCCAGCTGTGCCACACCTCGGTCTAGGTCGTACCAGTCTAGGGCAAGATCACTTGGGTTCAAGGGTAACATCTCGGCCTAGATAATACACATCTCGGCCTTGGCGATGAACACCTCGGCCAAGATAATGACATCTCGGCCAGTATGCCAGGATGAAGGTGGAGGTCAATCAAAGGGGTTCTAAGGCAGTTCTAGGCTTAAGGTGACCTCGTTTTGGTTGGCCTAGGCTAACTACTCACACTGAACAAGAAGCAAAGCATACAAATAGCACTTAAGCAAAACAAGGACAAGGTCTGAAATGCAAACATAACAAGACAAAGCATATAAATGCATATGAGTAAGGCTAAGACAACGTGAGGGTTATTACATGGGGGATGTACTCCACGGTTTAGGGGAAGATGGGGGATGCACCTCTAAACCGGTTAATGGTTAAGGGAAGATGGGGGATGGACCCAGGGATGCAGCTCATATGCTCTCCCATTGTAGTGTGATATAGCTCACATGCTTATCTATTGGAATGTTGATATAGCTCATATGCTTATCTGTTGAAGTGTTGATATAGCTCATATGCTTATCTATTGTAGTGTGATATGGCTCATATGCTTATCTATTGAAATGTCTGTTTGATTTGATATAGCACTAAAATGTATATCATCATCGTTTGTGAAGTATGGAAGTGGTCTATGTGTTATTGATACAACACCAGAATGTGTATCCACCTTGAATTTCGAAAGTGTTCTAGTGATGAACTATAATCCCATCAAATGTTTTGGCCAGAGTACTGAGCCTTGTTTTCAAACTCAAAGTTGAATGAGAAATAGAAAGTGAATTGTAACATAGACTTGACTGTCATGGAATTGTAATAAGATGTACATGGAAGTGTAAGTGTTGACCATCTATCAGTTGCTAATCTTTTAGGCATTGTTCATAGTTGGTTTAGTATATTTCTACTGGGCTGTGGCTCACCCTATATGGGAACGTCATTTTCAGGTACAGGTAGCATGCCACCTCTAAGGACATAGCTTGGAAGGCTAGAGGCGGACATACTTTTATTGTCTTATTTTCCTTGATTGTATTACATATAAATTCAAGCCAAGGACTTAATGTGTAATTGAGTTAGCACTCTCTTTTGTAACCAAGTGTTAACTTGGAAAGCTGTAAGCCCGTAGGGCATTTGCTTTTGTTGTAAACATGTAATACTTTTGTAATGAAATACTCTGATGAATAGATGAATGTGGACCTTTTATGTATCAATGCATGTCTCTATATGGATGGGTTTAATGTTATTATTTTGAGGGCGTTACAACTTGGTATCAGAGCATACCGGGTTCGAATACTTTGGGTACGCGAGAAGTGATTAGTATCACAATGGGTTTGTCTCGCTTGTTAGAGTCCTGGATGTAATGTTATGTACTTATGTGATAACATGTTTATGTGATTATTTGGGTATGGAATGTAGTTTCATGGATGTTGATTGGATCCTTGGGTTTCTCGGAGTCCTGTTGGAAACGCACTTGATCAATGCTGTTTCTAACCGGGACCCTAGTAACGCCTCGGGACCATCATTATCCGGAAATGAAATTCGTAAGTGCTTATGTGTTTATGTGCTTACGTGGAGTGAATTACAGTTGTCCATGTATTAGGATGCGAGTGTTTAGTTTCGGCACATTTATGAATGTGCTAATGTCATTTGTTACTTTTACTAGGACGCTTAGACGAGGAAGTTGTGATTTCCCTCCTTCCGCTAGGGAAGAGTTACGGAAACAGTTTGTGGAGTTACGCCAAGGTACTACACCTTTGGTGCGGTTTGAAAGGTGGTTTGCTAACCTGTCGAGGTTTGCTCCAGAATTGGTGGAGACGGAGGAATTGCGTTGTTTTGAGTTTGAGAGTAAGCTGCGTGATGACATTCGTGAAAGGATTGCAGGGTCTTGGCATAGGAGTTATAGTGTGCTTGTTAGGGCTGCGACTCATGTGGAGGCAGCGGTGCTAGCTATGGGCTAGAATAGGGAGGAGGCCGTTTCGGTGACTCCAGTGATTCAGAGTGTTGGTAGGCCTTTTAAGAGGCAGAGGGGTTTAAACCTGCAACAGGGAGGTCGGGCTAGAACTACCCTTCCAGTGCCGGATTTGGGTTCCGGAGAAAGTAAACAGAGGGGTGTCATTTGCTTCAGATGTGGTCTGCTGGGCCACAAGGTTTCGGTTTGCCCACAGAGGAAGGGGGCAGGGTTAGCAGTTCAACCAGTGGTTGTACCACCAGGATCTTTTGGCCAGCCGGGTTTTGGGCCGATTGCAAGTTCAGTGGGGAGGCAGTTGTTGGGGCCTTCATCAGCTCAGACTTTGAACTAGGCTCGTACTTGGGAGCCGCTTACCTGTTGGGGTTGTAATCAGCCGGGTCATATCCAGCGTTTCTGTAACAAGTCGGGGACTTCTCTGCGGGTTTTACAACCTAGTCGGGTCCAACCTTATTCGATTGGGCAGGGGCAGTATCGTTTTGGGGGACAAGCAGGCCAGATTTCGAGGGCCTCAGAGGAGTCGAGTTCCCAAGCCCCAGTTGGGGGAAGTTCGCAGTTGTTCCAAGTGTGGCCGGTTGGGGCACATCAGTAGTCCGTGTTCGCGGCTTGTAAGCTCATAGAATATCTTGGGTCAAAGAATGACTAACTTTTGAGGTCCAGCGAGGGGCGGTAGTAGTGGTAAAACCGAGGGAGTGGTTTTGTTTTGACTAATCCATTTTGTAATCGGTGAATTATCATTTTGTAATCATTGGGTTCTGTTGTGTAACCAATGTGTTTTGGGAATGTTGGAACATCAAGGTTGTTTGTTTCTATATATATGTTTATATAGTTATGTGTACCTGTACTTATCTATTTTCCTGAAATGGGCGAGTTAGAGCATGTAGCGGCTCTAAAAGTTTTATTAATATAATAGGTTGTTGGGAGACCATAAAATCGATTTGGGAAAGATGAGGGCTGAGGAGCCATGTTTTTCCAAATTTGGAAGAACCACTGAGGGGTGCGTGTCCTAGCCAGGGCAATATAGGGGCGAGAACGGTTTAACTTGCCGAGTGTGTGGAGTTTCATGGGTATTACCCGTTTAAAATTTCGTGCGTGATATAGATTTTGGTCTGCTGTCGGGTGAACTCGAGAGGATGTGAAGTGTGCGATTAATACTAGATGTAGCACGTATTTAATATGGTGTCCTACGGGGGCATAGCACATAACTTTGTTAGGGTTGGACTTGTACCTTCGTGGTAAGTAACGTTGCCGAGATTGCATGTGTGCTGATTGGCCGTTTTAAGTGAGGGTATGTTAGTCCCTATATAAGGTTGTGGTTGTTGTATCGAGAGTGGTTTGTTGTGGGTAGCTGGTGCTATATCTCGGGCAGTAGTATAATGGGTGTGTCCTAAGTTTTCAAATTCCTTTATTTGGATCGAATGTGAGAGGTTCGTACCTTAGCACTGGTCGGGTCAGGGGATGTTATTAGAAGGGTTGATTAGGTATATAGCCCGTGGTTAGGGGGTGACCGTGGATGGAGTCACAGCGGTATGGTGTTTGCACATGAAGATGTGGGTTAATGACGAGGGAGGCGAGGACTTTTACTCCTCTGGAAAGTTAGAGGGGTGAATCTTTGAAAGCCTCGTCGGCGACTAGTAACGGTGTCGGGGTTTGGTTCATGGTGGTTGTCTAGCGGTAGCATTGGCTAGTGGTTTGGCGTGGAGGCAGGGTGTGTTGATTGTACTCTCGGGGTGAGTGACAAATAACTTTTGGAATAAAGAGTGGACTCTATGGGTTATTGAGGGATTCGATATGGGAGTACGATAGCTTGCAAAATAAAGAGGTTTTGCTTAGTATGGTACTTGATGGTGTGTGATTGGCAGGTTGTATTAGATGATGTGTAGAAGGAGGAATCAGTTTAGAGAATCCCAGAAGAATGCCTTGGTAAGGCTATGGTGTGGTTTCTAATTAAAATCGAGAGGTTAGATGTTGGTGTAGTCAGATCACTTTGTTATAGGTGTTCGTCGTCCAGTTTGGATAGTGGCAACACAAGTGAGGTGGTAAGGTTGTGAAGAGTGAGTGAGGCACTCTGTTAGAATCATTTTGACTCGTTTGGTTCTTGTTTGTGCGTTGTAAGGCACGAGGATGTGCAATGTTATCCTTTAGGTCGTTGCGTTGTTGGGAACTTCAAATGTTTAGGAGTCCCTTTCTTGAAAGTTCTGTTTTGAGTACAGTGTCATCAACGTGAGTGTGGCGGGTTTTGTGGGATTGAGATGTTGTGTTTCACTTGGGGTGCATTGGGTACTCCTCGTAAACTAAAATGATTTTTTTTTTTCAAGATGTGAATTTACGACCCCTATTTTCGGGAAAGTAATTTGAAGAAAACCTTTGAGTTTGGTTGTGACTAGTTGTAAATGACGTATTTTTTTGGTAGGTGGCGGTATAGACCTGAATATTTTACGGGAAGTTAGACTCAACCTAGTCTGAGTTGCTGGTTATATGTCATGTGTCTTTTTGGCAAGATTGTGAATTTATGGGGTAGTAGTGTGCCGTAATGTTGTTCCTTAACCGTGTACTGTCTTACACACTTGTCTTGTGAAAGTTGACTGGGAGCCTTGTGGGCGAATGTTCTCATGTTTCCTATGTTGGGGTAGTATGTACTAAACACTGGTTTGGGTACTGTCGGTAGTCGAGACATAGTAAAACGTCTCAGAACACGGTATTGGTTACGTGGGTCTTACTGTTACCATTGTTTATCGGGCCTTGGAGAGTGGAATCTTTCTATCAATTGAGATGTTGTGGAAACGTAGTGGGGTTGAAGTATCTGGATCCATTGGTAGGTATTTGAGCGTATATTGAATATCTTGTTGTATTGACGAACTGTACGAATATTACATGTGTTTCAGTCTATGGTAATACTATAGAAGTTAATTTAGCATTATATATGTTAAATGTGATGTGAAAATGCAAATGTATCATTAATAGTGAATGTGTTTCGAAATTGTGAACCATGCATGTTAGAAGCTATTGAATTTGAAAGAAATGCATATCGATAATGCATGCTATAGCATATATTGTAAATTGTCTCTTGAATAGAGATAGGGTAACCGTAATGGGTTAGATTGTTGAATACTAAATTGTGTATTGTGGAGGAATTGATTCAATTTAAACGTTATGAGAAATTTCAATGAGAAGTCATGGCCAAATCAATTGAGAATGGTTAAGTGTTGTGAGTAACACCGTGTTTTATGAAAAATGCTGACAAAACTCTTGGATTTCGCATGGGGCATGCAAAATTTATTTCAGAATGTTAACGTTGAAAACTTGATTATTTTTGAGAAAATGCCCTTTTAACCAGAGAATAATTTTCTATGTATTCATACAAAAGCTTGCATTGGTTGTTCTATTCGGGAGTGTGATTGTTGAGTAGTGACTTAGCTTGGCGCGCTAGTCGGTTGTTTTGGTGAGCTATCTCGGAGAGAGAATAAGTAGAAAATCGGTTGAGAGATTAACTCCCTTGTATTGTGAGCCTTGTGATCAGTTGGCCCCGTGTTTTGACGTTTCCTTAATTTCGGGGACGAAATTCTTTAAGGGGGGGGGGGAGGTTATAGCGATCCCGGGTCTTACCCCTTGTTGTACTATAGCGATCCCAGTTTTCCCTTTTCTGTTCAGTTGTATTCCGGACTCGGTTCCGTGGAGCTGGTTGTTATGTATATGTCATTTGTATCCTTTACTCTATATTTGAGTCTTGGGCTGGGTTGGGGAAGGTTTGGAACAGGTTGGTTGAGCTTAGAGACCAAAAATAGTTGCCCAGATTTTGGCCTCTCCGCTCGAACGAGGGACTGGATGCTCGAGCAGGGAATACAACCCATCCAGTATTTCCTGTGTAGTGTTGGGCGCTCGAGCGGGGGATTGGACGCTCGAGCGGGAGTCTTTGTGTACCGCTCGAGCGGGGACCTGTCTGCACAAGTTCTGGGAGCGTGCATCTGCCGCTCGAGCGGGGGATTGGACGCTCGAGCGGGGGTCTGTGAGTGACGCTCAAGTAGGGCTTTTGCCGCTCGAGCGGGGGCGTCTGTTATTTAAATCCGAGCTTCAGCTTTTTGACCCACTTTTTCACACCCGTTTCTCTCTCTTACTTTTCCAAAAGCCATTTGAGAGCTTCTCTCTCTAAAACCATAACTTCTCTCTAAGTATTGATCTTGCTAGGGTGTTTTTCTCACCTTTGGTCTTTACAAAAGTTGGGTTGATCGTCGAGGGCTTTACTTTGATCCGAAAAATTTCGAGTTTTGGAGCACGTTGGGTTTCGTTATTTTCTTCCTTCGGGCTCCGAATTTGAGGTAGGGGATATCCTACTCCTCCTTATGGATTTTGTCTTTAAATTTTAGCATTTAGATATGTTGGGTGTTGTTGGGTAAATTTGAGAAAGTTTGGGCCTTTTGTGTAATTTTACAAAAGTTGGGGTTTGGTTTGAAATAAACCTATATGCAAGTTTGGTATAGAAAAATGAGATGGATGATGGGATTGTGGATGAAAATGGAACCTTTGAGTTGTTTTGTTAATTAAGGGAATTTGCCCTAATTGTCTTAATTAATTAATGTATATAATTAATTAAAGAAAATGAGGAATTGAATTGGAAATGTTGAAATTGGGAATGTATGGGACTAAAGGGTGTAGTTAAATCATTTATTGCCCACCTAATTGAAATGTTGATATATTATCCATTTGTGCATTTATTTCCTGCTTAGAAATAATTGCTTGGGGCTAACCGGTGGAGGGTAGTATTGATTGTTGTAGACAATGCATGATGATTAGGTAAGCTAAAACTAATCAATTGGATGCGTCATAGAGTATGATGGCTGATAGAATACATTAACTTTATGTATTGATTGATTGTGTATATGACCAATGTGTTTATATGCATTATGTGTAGACGGTTGATAGAATACATTAACTTTATGTATTGATTGATTGCGTATATGATTCTATGTTTATATGCATTGCTTGTGCATGGGAGGAGATGGGGGATGTACTCCACGGTTTAGGGAAAGATGGGGGATGTACCTCTAAACCGGTTAATGGTTAAGGGAAGATGGGGGATGGACCCAGGGATGCAACTCATATGCTCTCCCATTGTAGTGTGATATAGCTCACATGCTTATCTATTGGAATGTTGATATAGCTCATATGCTTATCTGTTGAAGTGTTGATATAGCTCATATGCTTATCTGTTGTAGTGTGATATGGCTCATATGCTTATCTATTGAAATGTCTGTTTGATTTGATATAGCACTAAAATGTATATCATCATCGTTTGTGAAGTATGGAAGTGGTCTATGTGTTATTGATACAACACCAGAATGTGTATCCACCTTGAATTTCGAAAGTGTTCTAGTGATGAACTATAATCCCATCAAATGTTTTGGCCAGAGTACTGAGCCTTGTTTTCAAACTCAAAGTTGAATGAGAAATAGAAAGTGAATTGTAACATAGACTTGACTGTCATGGAATTGTAATAAGATGTACATGGAAGTGTAAGTGTTGACCATCTATCAGTTGCTAATCGTTTAGGCATTGTTCATAGTTGGTTTAGTATATTTCTACTGGGCTGTGGCTCACCCTATATGGGAACATCATTTTTAGGTACAGGTAGCATGCCACCTCTAAGGACATAGCTTGGGAGGCTAGAGGCGGACATACTTTTATTGTCTTATTTTCCTTGATTGTATTACATATAAATTCAAGCCAAGGACTTAATGTGTATTTGAGTTAGCACTCTCTTTTGTAACCAAGTGTTAACTTGGAAAGCTGTAAGCCCGTAGGGCATTTGCTTTTGTTGTAAACATGTAATACTTTTGTAATGAAATACTCTGATGAATAGATGAATGTGGACCTTTTATGTATCAATGCATGTCTCTATATGGATGGGTTTAATGTTATTATTTTGAGGGCGTTGCATCGAGTGCAAAGGGAAAGCCGTTCGAGCGTAGATTTCCCCCTTCCAGTACTTCTACAGACAATGAACTACCCGCTCGAGCGTGAAGATACCCGCTCGAGCGCGACCCGCTCGAGCATAAGAAAATCTGCTCGAGCGTGAAAAACACACCTGTAGAAGTTTTGCAGAGGCACGAAATGCTGAGAGTGTGTAAACCCCGCTCGAGCGCAAGAAGGCCCGCTCGAGCGGACAACCAAAAATCAAAATCCGCTCGAGCGCAAAGGGACCCGCTCGAGCTTACTATCAAAATTTTGGGCAACAAGGAATGGGACTAAAGCTCATCCAACCTGTTCGAAACACACCCAATACATCCTAAAACTCAAACACACGGAATTAAAGGATAACAAGAAGATATACAACCACCAACTCCACGGAACCTAAGTCCGCAATACAACAATCAAAGGAAGAGAAACCGGGATCGCTATATTTTTCATAATAAAAAAAATAATTGTAAAAAAGAACCATTAAAACAGTAAATAAAACGATTAAATCACATTTAAAAAAAAGAACCATTGAAATAGTAAATAAAAAGAATATTTAGAACCATTGAACAAATTACAATCACATTTTTCTTTTTATGAGTGTTTATGTTTTTCTAATTTTAATCATATTAAAAAATCAAATTATAAACAAAAGGAGATAACTTCAATCATACAAATCACAATTTTTTTTAATGCTATCTAACTACAATCACATTTTTCTCATAATAAATAAATAATTGAAAAAAAGAACCATTAAAATAGTAAATAAAAAGATTATTTAGAGCCATTGAACAAATTATAATCACATTTTTTTCTTTTTCTGAGTGTTTATGTTTATCTAACTTCAATCATATTAAAAAATCAAATTATAAACAAAAAGTGTCACGCCCTCAAAATAAAACATATAAACCCAACATTCATGATATACATAGACAAGAGAATAAATCATATTTCCATTTATCAGAGTATTCTTACAAAAAGTAATACATGTTGACAACAAAAGTAAATGCCCTGTAGGCATACAACTTTCCAAGTCAATACTTGATTACAACAAAAGAAGAGTTCTAACTCTCTACACAAATGAGCCCTTGGCTTGAATTTACATGTATCACCAAAATAATAAAACAACCAAAAGAGTCTTCAACTCTCAAAACCATCCAAGCTAAGGCCTTGGAGGCGGCATAACACCTGAACCTGAAAATGATGTCCCATATAGGGTGAGCCAACGCCCAGTAGAGATATGCTAAACATAATATGAGCAATAATTAAAACATTGGCATTTGATAAATGTTTAACTTATACAAACAAACATACATCTCTTTCCATTTCATTATCCAAACCAATTCATAGATATGGTTCCCCTATTCAGCCAGATAGTTCATAATGAGACTACAACTTATATCAACAATACTTCAATGATTCATTTACAAATGAGACTACAACTCATATTGCGATCATTTCAATACTTCAATTCATCTACGTTATGCAAACACAATTAGGATTTCGGGACTTTCACCTGGACACTCCGGCCAACTTAGTTATCACAGGAGTCCATCCCCTATCTCCTCCCAAACCGTGGAGTACATCCCCTATCTCCTCTCCAACCGTGGAGTACATCCCCTATCTCCTCCCAAACTGTGGAGTACATCCCCTATCTTCTCCCAAACAATATACATATACAATGTATTTAAACACTTATCATATACAATGATCAAGCAAAACACATATTCAATGTGTTATTCCATCTGTCATATTCAATGACATACCCATATGATTAGTCTTAATTCACCTTATCATCATGCAGTGTCTACAACAATCAAGACTATCCTCCACCGATAACCCCAAAACAATTATTTCTAAACAGATAATAAATTATCAAACAGATAAATTATCTATAATTTCAAAGGTGAGTGATTAATGAATCCAACTCCACCACTAAATCTCATACTTACCCAATTTCATTATTTCCGACTCAATTTCATATTTCTATAACTTTCCCAAATTAATTATACAAATTAATTCATCACAATAAATTAGGGCTTTTCTCCCTATTTTCTCAACATTAACCCAAAGGTCCAAATATCATCAATAAATATCAATAACCTCATTTTAAGACCCAAAATACACATGTATGGGTTAAAAGAACAAAACCCCTCTTTATACATTTTGAAACCCTAACACCTAAAATTTCCCAACTTCAACATTAAATCAAAATGACCACATGTTTATGTCAAAGATCATAAATATGAGTAGTTATCCCTACCTCAAATTTCGGAGCTCAAAGGAGAAGATGAAGAAACTCGAAGGTGCTCCAAACCCAAAGATTTTCGGATCCAAACGTAGCCCACACCAAGCTCTACACTTCTTACAAAGGGACAAGGGTGGAAGATCACCAGAGCTAGATGATTTCGTAGAGAGAAGGTGTATTCTAGAGAAAGGAGCTCTCAAAATAGGGTTTTGGAAAGCTAGAGAGAGAGAATGGCCCGAAAAAGTGATTCAAAAAGCTACAACCCGGATTGATATAAAACACAACCCGCTCGAGCGTGGAACACCCCGTTCGAGCGTTAGACACAGACTCCCGCTCGAGCATGAAAAGCGACGCTCGAGCATCGAATGCACACTTCCAGAAGTTCTACAAACGAAAGTCCCCACTCGAGCGTCCGATGACCTGCAGAGAAAAGTACTGAGGGTTGAATAATCACGCTCGAGCGTCAAACTGCCCGCTCAAGCGGAGGAGCAATACAAAAGGCCCCGCTCGAGCGTGAAAAGCCCTGCTCGAGCGTGAAGGCCAAAATCTGGGCATCAACTTTTGGTTTCTAAACACAACCAACCTATTTCAAACCTGCCCAACACAATACAAAACTCAATTACAAGAGTAAAGGATGGGAACGAGAATAAGACGACAACACACATCCACGGAACCGAATCCGGAATACAACAAACAATGAAAGGAAAACCAGGATTGCTATAAAAAGAGATAACTTCAATCATACAAATCACAATTTTTTTAATGCTATCTAACTACAATCATATTTTTCTCATAATTAAAAAAAAAAAAAACTTTTAAAAAAGAACCATTAAAATAGTAAATAAAAAGATTATTTAGAACCATTGAACAAACTACAATCACATTTTTCTTTTTGTGAGTGTTTATTTTTATCTTACTTCAATCATATTAAAAAAATCAAATTATAAACAAAAATAGCTAACTTCAATCATACAAATCACAATTTTTTTAATGCTATCTAACTACAATCATATTTTTCTCATAATAAAAAAAATAATTGAAAAAAAGAAACATCAAAATAACAAATAAAAAGATTACTTAGAAGTATTAAACAAACTACAATCGCATTTTTCTTTTTGTGAGTGTTTATGTTTATCTAACTTCAATCATATTAAAAAATAAAATTATAAACAAAAGGAGAGCCATTCAACATGTCACGCCCCACTTTTATTACTCGAGATCATTACCAAATTCATCGACTTAATTCCATTTTAAAGATAGCATGCGGGAATAAACTCATACAGTCAGTCCGTAGAAGTGATTAACAATACTCTCATTCGTATGCAAGTAAATATTACCTGGACATACTTAATAAATTGCCCTTGGGCTTACATCACTTAAGGTACAAGAAGAAGGGTGTAACCCTTTCACAACAATGGCATTCCGCCAACATAACAGAGGCCCCGTGGCCAGTAAATAAGTAGATCCAAATCTTGTAGCTCAACCTGCTTAACACCTGAAAAGATTCAACAACGTGGGATGAACATATAGTCCAGTAGGGAACTCAACATGATCCTCAACAATAACAACTTACAGATAGCTATGATCATGAACACTCATTCTCATACTAGAATAGTAATGTGACAGTTTATACAAAATATACATATGTATGACTTTTCTTGAAAACAACCGTTTCCCTTAACTCTACAAGCGATTTGTCTTTCCTTTCTCCTTTCATTACCCCCATTCCCAATCTTTCATAACATTAACAACTACTTAGGAAAATAAACTCACTAAGCCCGATACTCTCTTCCATTTCCTATACATACACAGATGTATCTTTTCAAAACATGTTTACCTTTAAAACATTCGTTCTCCTTCACACTTTCCAAAAGACAGAAATGACATTTTGGTTCACTTCCAATACTATCATAACTATACATGCATATCTTTGTAAAAATATAAATTTACAATCCACCAACATGTATACAATCAATCAATGGAGTAACTCGGTCCTCCGAACTGTAACCAATCAAGTCCATGATATTATCAATTACAACGAAACAACAACAATTCCACTTTGCTCTACTAGCCATGTGCTTAGTAAGCCAAAGATATACTGAAGTAACTACAACCAACTTCACTCTACTAGCTATGTGCGTAGTAAGCCAAAATGCCAGTTTACCAGGCGCTAGCTGGAAGGGTATGGTGCCTTCTATTATTAGCGCATACAGTTCTCCAGGCGCTAGCTGGAAGGTGACGATACCTTTGATTTTAAGCGCGGCATATAACGCCATCAACAACCATGCAACAAGGCATAACCAACATGTATAATGCATATACATAAACTATCAAGATACCAGCAATGTGTTAAAAATATATGAACACATGACGAGCTCCTTCCGAGCAAATATACATATATATATAATGTATCTAACACTTCATCACATACGATGTTCAATCAATCAATCATTCAATGCAAACCCGACAATTCTACACAACCGCGTCATCCTCCACCGATGACCAAGGACAAAACCTCTAGATGCATACAATTAGTACATCTATTGAAGACTCAACTATCATAAATCACAAACCCAACAACAACATTAACATGGTAGTTAAAGATACAACTTCTACATGTGTGTTCAACACTCAAGATACACCAACCCATTTCTCAAACTTATTTCGAAAACACTTTTCTCATTCTCCCAAAAACAACCCCATTTCCTTCTTGTCATCACAAAACCAACTCCACTATTCTTGTTTCCATAAAACCAATTCCAAAATCATGATTTATCCCATAGGCGTTAACACCCTTACCCAACTCATTTTGACAAAAGAGATTTACACACAATGGTCAACAAACTCCCATTTTAATTCACCCAATCAAAATATGATTTAGGGCTTTATCTTCTTTTAACTACAACATGCTAATTTATATACTAATTAGCCAAGACAACAATTAATGAAGCTAAATCCATTCCCAACACAACCAACCCTAGGTTTATCTCATGATTTTCAAACAAATCCAACATGATACAATTTTTCATGCAATACAAAAAAAATTACCACATGTCTATCTATAGACGGAGTATTGAAAAAGAACAAGGAGAATCCCTACCTCAAATGGAGAACTCAAATGGAGAAGATGACCCGAAATCAAAGTGCTCCAAATCCCAAATTTCTTGGATCACAATGAAGCCCTCGACGATCAACACACTTCTTACAAAGGCCCAAGGTGAGGAAAACACTCTAGCTAGATCAATCCTAAGAGAGAAGTTAGGTTTTAGAGTGAGGTGCTCTCCAATGGAGGTTTTGAAAAAGTAAGAGAGAGAAAGGAAATCAAAAAAGTGATCCAAAAACTACATCTCGGACTGATATCCGCTCGAGCGTGGAAACCCCTGCTCGAGCGCCACTCACAGACTCACCGCTCGAGCGGCCCAATCCCCCGCTCGAGCGCCGGATACGCACATCCAGTACTTTTGCAGAACCAGGTCCCCGCTCGAGCGTCCAACTCCCCGTTCGAGCGGACAAGAACAACAAAGGCACCGCTCGAGCGTCAAAAACGCCGCTCGAGCGGAAAGGCTAAAAATCTGGGCAAAATTTCTAAGCTTCAAAACACAACCCACTTAATCCCAACTTGCCCAACAGAACCCAAAACTCCAAAACACAGAGTAAGGGATACAAAAGAGGATAAAACCACAACAAATCTACGGAACCGAATCCGAATTACAGTTCAAAAACAACAGGGAATACCGGAACCGCTATAACCCAAATTACAATCACATCACATTTTTTCCATAATAAAATAAAGAAATGAAAAAAAAGAACTATTAAACTAACTACGATCACATTAAAATAAAAAAAAAAAGAATCATTTAACTAATTATAATCACATTTTTCTCTTTATGAGGGTTTATATTTATCTAACTTCAATCATATTAAAAAATCAAATTATAAACAAAAGGAGATAACTTCAATCATACAAATCACAATTTTTTTTAATGCTATCTAACTACAATCACATTTTTCTCATAATAAATAAATAATTGAAAAAAAGAACCATTAAAATAGTAAAAAAAAGATTATTTAGAGCCATTGAACAAACTACAAATCACATTTTTTTCTTTTTGTGAGTGTTTATGTTTATCTAACTTCAATCGTATTAAAAAATCAAAATTATAAACAAAAGGAGATAATTTCAATCATACAAATCACAAGTTTTTTTAATGCTATCTAACTACAATCATATTTTTCTCATAATAAAAAAAAATAACTTTTAAAAAGGAACCATTAAAATAGTAAATAAAAAGATTATTTAGAACCATTGAAGAAAGTACAATCATATTTTTCTTTTTATGAGTGTTTATGTTTATCTTACTTCAATCATATTAAAAAAATCAAATTATAAACAAAAAATTAGATAACTTCAATCATACAAATCACAATTTTTTTTAATGCTATCTAACTACAATCATATTTTTCTCATAATAAAAAAAATAATTGAAAAAAGGAACCATTAAAATAGTAAATAAAAAGATTATTTAGAAGTATTGAACAAACTACAATCACATTTTTCTTTTTGTGAGTGTTTATGTTTATCTAACTTCAATCATACTAAAAAATAAAATTATAAACAAAAGGAGATAACTTCAATCATACAAATCACAATTTTTTTTAATGCTATCTAACCATCATCAATAATTAAAAAAATCAATCACAAATTAAGTCAATTGATAATTAAAAAACACAATAATTTATTTTTTAAAAAACATAGTGAGTTAAAAAGATCAATTACAATTTTTTTTTGGGTCAAAATACAATATAATCATCATCAATAATTGGTACATTATGTGACCCTAATGAGTACAATCCCTTTTGCTTTTCAAAAAATACAGTAAGTTAAAATGAAATCACAAATTAAGTAAATTGGTAGTTAAAAGAACACAATAATTTTTTTTCAAAAAAACACAATGAGTTAAAAAAATTAATTACAATTTTTTTCTTCAAAATACAATATAATCATTATCAATAATTGGTACTTTAAAAATCAAATCAAATCATAAATATTTTTATGCTATTTAACTACAATAATATTTTTTTCATAAATAATTGTAAAGAAAAACCATTAAAACAGTAAATAAAAGATTAAATCACATTAAAAAAAAGAACCATTGAACAAACTACAATCACATCACATTTTTCCCATAATAAAAAAAATAAATAAATGAAAAAAAGAACCATTGGCTAACTACAATCACATTAAAAAAAAAAAAATCATTGAACTAACTACAATCACATTTTTTCTTTGTGAGTGTTTATATTTATCTAACTTCAATCATATTAAAAATAAAATTAAAATAGTAAATAAAAAGATTAAATAATATTAAAAAAAACATTGAACTAACTACAACAATCATATTAAAAAAAAGAGTCATTGAACAAACTACAATCACATCACATTTTTTCCATAATAAAATAAATAAATGAAAAAAAAGAACAATTAAACTAACTACAATCACATTAAAAAAAAAAAAGAATCATTCAACTAATTATAATTACATTTTTTCATTATATTTTTCTCTTTTTGAGGGTTTATATTTATCTAACTTCAATCATATTAAAAAATCAAAAATAAAATTAAAATAGTAAATAAAAAGATTAAATAACATTTTTAAAAAAACCATTGAACTAACTACAACAATCATATTAAAAAAAAGAGCCATTGAACAAACTGCAATCACATCACATTTTTCCCATAATAAAATAAATAAATGAAAAAAAAGAACTATTAAACTAACTACAATCACATTAAAAAAAAAAAAATCATTCAACTAATTATAATCACATTTTTCTCTTTGTGGGGGTTTACATTTATCTAACTTCAATCATATTAAAAAATCAAATTATAATTTTTTATTCGCTAGACAAATCACAAATATTTTTATAACCATTGAACTAACTACAACAATCATATTAAAAAAAAGTGTCATTGAATAAACTACAATCACATCACATTTTTTCCATAATAAAATAAATAAATGAAAAAAAAGAACTATTAAACTAACTACAATCATATTAAAAAAAAAGAATCATTCAACTAATTATAATCACATTTTTCTCTTTGTGAGGGTTTATATTTATCTAACTTCAATTATATTAAAAAATCAAAAATAAAATTAAAATAGTAAATAAAAAGATTAAATAACATTAAAAAAAAAACATTGAACTAACTACAACTATAGCGATCCCGGTTTTCCCTCCGTTGTTTACTATATTCCGGACTTAGGTTCCATGGTGTTGGTTTTGTTTATATCTTGTTTCCATCCTTTAATTCCTTGTATTCGAATTTTGGGATGTAATGGGCAGGTTTGTTACAGGTTGGTAGTGAGTTTAAACCAATAGTTGCTGTCCAGAATTTTGCTTCTTCGCTCAAGCGAGGCTTTTGTCGCTCGAGCAAGCTCTGTGTTTTAGTTCCTTCGCTCGAGCCAGGGTTCTTTCGCTCGAGCGAGAGTGAAGTGGTGTGTCTGGTGGCTCGAGCGAGAAGTCTTGCACTCGAGCTTGCATCTGCGTTTGGTTCTGGACCTGAAGGTTGCATTTCTTGGATCGAGCGAGCTTTCCTTCGCTCGAGCGAGCGAGGGCTATGTTTTGGGTTTCTTCGCTCGAGCGTGCTTCTGGGTTGCAGACCTGAAGCTTCGAATTGTTGGTTCGAGCGAGGCTTTGTGCGCTCGAGCGAGGTTTCTTTGTGTCTGGTCGCTCGAGCGACCACTCCTTCGCTCGAGCGCGCCTCGAATATATCAGTTGGCAGCAGCGGGTTACACTTCACTTTTTCATCACCTTATTTACACAAACCCTAGATCCGGCTGCTCCCTCTCTCTCTACTTACCTTCTCTCTACAAATCCATCTAGCTCTAGTGTGTTTCTACCCTAACCTCTTTGTAAAAAAGGTGGAGCTTGGTGTGGGCTATATTTTGATCCAAAAATCCTTGGGTTTGGAGCATCTCGAGTTTTCTTCATCTTCTCCTTTAGGTCTCTTCTCTTGAGGTAGGGATAACCTACTCCTCTCTATGAGTTTTGAATAAATATTGTGTATTTTGGATAGATAGGGTTGTTTGGTGATTTTGGGAAAGTTAGGGTTTGTTTTAGAGTTTTAAAGAGGGGGTTTTCAAATGTTAAACTCCATGTATATGAAAGGTCTTGAAAAATGGTATTATTGTGGTTAAATCGATGAAATTGAACCTTAGGGTTGTTATTGGAAAATTGGGAAAAATGCCCTAATTATGTCGAATAATTACTTTGAATAATTAATTTGGGAAATTGTGAAATTGAGTTGAAATTCGTGAAATTAGGAAATTATGAAGTTGAATGGTGTAGTTGGATAAATTAATCACTCACCTATGAAAATGTCGATATTTTATCTGTTGATAAGTTTATTATCTATTTAGAGATAACTGCTTCGGGCTATCGGTGGAGGATAGTCTTGATTGTTGTAGACACTGTATGTTGATTAGGAAAAACTGAAACTAATCGAACGTGTTATGTCATTGAATATGACGGTTGGAATAATACAACGAATATGATTATTGATTGATCATTGTATATGATAAGTGTTTAAATACATTGTATATGTATATTGTTTGGGAGGAGATAGGGGATTTACTCCATTGTTTGGGAGGAGATAGGGGATGGACTCTCAAACCTATTTAGGAGGAGATAGGGTGTGGACTCCATTAATACAGCGAATATGTGTATTAATTGAAGTATGGAAGTGTTTTAATATGAGTTATCGTTTCATTAAATTGTTTGGCCAGGTTCTGAGCCATGAATATGAATCGAAACTGTATAAGTGAAGGAAATTGAAATGAAAAATGGATGTACTTGATATTAAATCGAAAAGCATTGTAAATTGGTTTATAAGTGTTAACCATCTATCAAATGCTATTGTTTTAGTTATTTTTCATACTTGGTTTAGTATATCTCTACTGGGCATTGGCTCACCCTATATGGGACATCATTTTCAGGTTCAGGTAATATGCCACCTCCAAGAACGTAGCTTGGGAGGCTTAGAGGTTGGAAGATTTTTTTTTGTTTCTTTCTTTATGTGTTACATGTAAACCAAGCCAAGGGCTTATTTTGTATAAAGAGTTGGAACTCTTCTTTTGTTGAACCCAAGTGTTGACTTGGAAAGTTGTAAGCCCATAGGGCATTTACTTTTGTTGTCAACATGTAATACTTTTGTACTTAATACTCTGATGAATGGAAATATGCTTTATTCTCTTATGTCTATGCAAGTCAAGAATGTTGAGTTTATATGTATTATTTGAGGGCGTTACAACAACAATCATATTAAAAAAAAGAGCTATTGAACAAATTACAATCACATCACATTTTTCCCATAATAAAATAAATAAATGAAAAAAAAGGACTATTAAACTAACTACAATCACATTAAAAAAAAAAATCATTCAACTAATTATAATCACATTTTTCTCTTCATGAGGGTTTATATTTACCTAACTTCAATCATATTAAAAAATGAAATTATAATTTTTTATTCGCTAGACAAATCACAAATATTTTTATGCGCTATCTAACTACAATATTAAAACAGTAAACAAAAGGAAAAGTCAAGAAGGAGAAAATAAAAAGAAGACTTACTGTTTGCATACGTGGTCACTGAAGTTGAAAGTGTAGAAATGAGAAGTCAAGAAGGAGAAAGCAAAAAGGAGACTCACTGTTTGCAATAGATATGTGAAAAGTTAAAAAGAGTGTGTATATTGGAGAAGTTAAAAAGACTTGGAAGAATTTAATAAGTGTTAATTTTTTAATTTTAATCATCACACATATACACACCACACAGCCACATGGCCATAGCCCCCTCTCTCTCTCTCTCTCTCTCTCTCTCTCTCCATTTATCAACCGTAGTGTAATTATAATCTTTGAACCAATCACCAAGCAACCCCCAATATTATATTGGAACTCTCACAAAATTTGTGGGTTAGAGATAGATATAAATAAATAGATAGATATAGATATAGATATTTATATTTGTTTTAAATTTTTTTTAATATACAAATTATTTGTTTTGGAAAAGGTACTGCAGTAATTATGAAAGAAGTCAAAAAGTCTTGTGGGTTGAGAGAAGTTAATAAATGCTAAGGTTAATTTTTTTTTTTTAAAAAAAACAAAAAATTAGAAAATTGGGATTGACATATTGAAGCTCTCACAGGTATTGGGGGTTAAAAACTGTAACGCCTTCAAAATAAACCCATAAATCATACATTCTTGACATGCTTTGATATAAAAGAATAAAGCATGATTAGATATCATCAGAGTATTCATTACAAAATGTATTACATGTTGACAATAAAAGTAAATGCCCTATAGGCTTACAACTTTCCAAGTCAACACTTGGTTACAAAAGAGAGTACTAACTCTACACAGAATAAGCCCTTGGCTTGATATACATGTAATACAACCAAAATGACAAAAGAGTCCAACAGCCTCAAGCCTCCCAAGCTACGTCCTTGGAGGTGGCATACTACCTGTACTTGAAAATGATGTCCCATATAGGGTGAGCCAACGCTCAGTAGAGATATGCTAAATATAATATGAGCAATAACTAAAATATTAACATTTGATAAATGTTTAATTCACATGAATCAATTCATAACCCATTTCAAATACATGACAAATGTGTCCATGTTTCATTACTTATCCAATTCCTCAATTCATAATCCTCGCTCAGAACCTTGTCATATACCTTAAATGAGATTATATCTCATATCAATAATTCTTCCATTTCAACAATTCAAATGAGATAACAACTCATATCAAAACACTTCCATAAGCCACAATAGATACACAGATTCGCTGTATCAATAACACATAAAATACTTCCATACTTCACAAATGATACACAATTTGCTGTATCAATAGTTTAATAGATACACGTATTTGCTGTATCAATGGAGTCCATCCCCTATCTCCTCCCACATAACATCCGGTTTAGGAGACCATCCCCTATCTTCCCCTAAACCGTAGAGTACATCCCCTATCTCCTCTCACACAATACAATGTATATAAATACATATCATATACACAATCAATCAATACATAAATTCAATGTATTATTCCAACCATCATATTCGATGACATATTCAATTGATTAGTTTTAGTTTGCCTAATCATCATGCATTGTCTACAACTGTAATAACCCTTACACTGCCTTAGCCATACTCATGCATTTGATATGATTTTTTTGCTTTGTTAAGCTTGCATTATCAATCTTGACTTGCCTTGCATTCTTGACTTGTCTGGCATAAGTGTTGTTTGATGCTGTATTCCTTATTGGCGTGTGTGTGTTTAGCCGAGGTCACCTTGAGACTAGTTCACCTTTGAACCTTAGTGCTTAGAATCATGTTGGAACCACTTGGTTGACCTTCACCTTCACCCCGGCATTATAGCCGAGATGTCACCACCTAGCCGAGGTATTTTACACTAGTGACCTTTGTTCCCGGGCTGGTATGACATAGGCCGAGGTGTGGCACACCCTGGCCAAGGTGTGGCACAGCTTAGTCAAGTGTCGTCCTCCCTAGCCGATGTCCTTGTTATCCTGTTGCCGAAGTCCTGTCTTTGGCCGGTGTTATTTCTGCCGAGGTCTTGTTGTTAGCCGATGTCATTACTCGCCGGAGTGTTTTACTGGGTAGCTTGTTAGATACGCCTTGTCATAGACTTGTCTTGTCAGTCAGTCACCTTTTTGAGTTGAACCAACCAATCGCTGCCACGTGTTCGAGCTAAGGGTTAAATCAGCCGGCAAGCTTGGAAATGTCTCGTTTTGTATCCCATCTTGTTCTTGAGGAGAGAGAAGCTCTAGGAAGAGTTCTAGAGTGAGAAAGTAGGTATCAAGCTTGATCTTTGGTGCTTGATCCGTTGGATTTGCGATCTGAGGTTAGATTCTTTACCTCCATTTGTTGTTCTTACTGATCACCTAGCTACATTGCATGATTGAATATGTTTTGCATGCCATGCATTGATTTAAAGATTGGTTTTAGAAAGAGAAAGTTAGTGTTCATGAGTTCTTGAAGAAAAACCTCGATTTGATCCGAAAGCTTGCATTGAAATCTATGCTTTTGTGTTTGTTTCACCAAGATCTTCTTGTATGGGTACCCAGGTCCATGTTTTCAAACTCATGGCATGAAATCTCGGATTTTATAAACGTAAGATATGATCTTTGCATTCATTTCCTTCATGATCTTCATGTTCATGTCCTTTATGTTCTTGAGCGGAGGGAAACCCAGATTTTCCCGACTTCATTTATCCTTGAATGTGGCCCTCGGGACCACACCTCGGCGAGAGGATGTGGGACCTCGGCCAAGACCTGGTTAGGTGCCCAGCATGTTTTCCAAAGTAAGAAACAGTGTTTGATATGATTTGACTTGGTTTTGGGCGAAAGCCGAGATCATTTGCATGCATGTGAAACTTGCTTGAAAGTGTATTCAATAGACTCGCCATGTGATTGTAGGACTTGGACTCGCCTTGATCCCGACGTCTGAAGAATTATGTGAGTGGCATTTTAATAAAGCTATGTTACAATGTTTTGATAAAAGTCTTGTTTTGCCTTGTTTTGAAAAGTATTTGTAAGCATGAATGATCATCCCTATTTTGTATGCCAAGTACTATATCTTGTTTTGATGACACTCTTGGAAGTCCGTATGTGCCAGGGGACTTTAAGCACTTGTGGCACCAGTCCGTACGTGCTAGGGGACTATAAGCACTTGTAGCACAAAGTTTGGAAGTCCGTACGTGCCAGGGGACTTTAAGCACTTGTGGCACTAGTCCGTACGTGCTAGGGGACTATAAGCACTTGTAGCACAAGTCCTTAGTGTCGGGGACTATAATGCAACGACATTCTTGTATAGAGATCTCTCTTGTCTTGTCTTGCCTTGCCACTGACAGTTTTACCACGTGGGTTTGTTTGTCCGGAGTGTCATCTCTTGTATGATATTGGTGCTAGTAAGCATCCCTTGAAACTTGAAAGATTTGATAGACGAACTTGATTTATTCCTTGTACTGTTTTGTTAAAAGATCCCGGATACCATTCATGAAAACCCTTTATTGCTTATGCCATTCACTGAGTATCCAAGCTCACCCTCTCTATATATATGTAGGTGATGAGCAGGGCGGCGACGCCTAGATGTGTTTGCCGAGGTGTTTTGCCGATGTGTTTTGGATTCGCATTTTTGCAACATCTTGAAGATCATGCTTCTTAGTTATCTCATTGTATTTTGTATTTGATGGCCGAGAAGCCTTTTGGTCAAGATGTAATTTTTGTACTCTATTTTGTTGTATTGAAGCTATCAATAGATGTATGCCATTTCATTCAACTTAAGCACTGCTCTTATGGACTGCTTGTATGTTAATTTATTGCTTCCGCATTTGTAAGCCCCATACGTATACTCTGTTTGTGTGTGAATTCTTGTAAGAGGCCTTTGGTAATCTCGGATTACTGGCCATCTCGGCGCCGACCTTCTAGGGGCGGGTTGGGGTCGTGACAGATTGGTATCAGAGCACAAGTTCCTCATAGTACGTTATTCACACACTCAGAGTCCTAAAGAGCATAGGATTTCCCTTAGAAAGATGATAGGATTGCATCATATTGCTTGCTACGTGACAATGTGTGCATCATCTCGGCATAACAGCTTGTTGCTTGCATACATGCTTTATTGCACGTTTTGTTTTAAAGTCATATTTTGCATACTCATAGCATTATGAGGAGAGGAAGACCACCAGTTGGCCGAGATCAACCAGAAGACAGATTGGCTCGATTAGAAAGACTAGTTGAAGGTTTAACTCGGGAGTTGAGACAGATAAGACAACAGAATGCTAGTGCAACATCCACTCAGGCCGAACAGACTAATGGCCGACATGTAGTTCCACCTCCACCTCCTCCAGTACCCCAAGTACCCTCACAGTCAGCCTTGTATGGGGATGGGACTATGACTTTGATTAAGGAGTTCAAGAAGATGAACCCGCCGAGATTCCAAGGGGGCATAGAACCAATGAAAGCTGAAGCGTGGGTTTTAGGAATGGAGAAGTTGTTCGAGATCTTTCCTAGCACAGATGCTCAGAAGGTAGCATTGGCCGCATTCACGTTAGACGACGATGCCCGAAGATGGTGGATGATGACACGAGAAGGGAACCCCGACTTAACTTGGGCTAAATTTTTGGAACTGTTTTATGACAAGCATTTTCCCGTTAGTGTCCGAGATCGCAAGATCACGGAGTTTCAGACTTTGACACAAGGAAACAAGACAGTGGCAGAGTACGACCGTGCTTTTACTGAGTTGGCGAGGTACGCGCCTCATATGGTCAGTGATGAGTACAGGAAAGCTAGGAAGTTTGAAAGTGGGTTGCGTGCACCGATACAAGATAGAGTTAACATGTTGAACATGCCGACTTATGATGGAGTCTTAGACAAGGCCATTCTTGCAGAAGCTAACTTGAACCGATATCAAAATGCAGGAGAGAATCAGAGAAAGAGGCAGAGTTATGATAACCGCCGAGCTCCGTTTAATGCTAAGAAGAAAGCGAATGTGGGCAGCTCCAGCAACTCGAACCAGGAAAGTAATACGAAGCCGATGTGTGCAGATTGTGGGAAGCCGCATTCCGGGGTTTGCCGTTGGGCGTCAGGTGCCTGTTTTGAATGTGGAGAAATGGGTCATCGTGTGAGAGACTGCCTGAAGTCAAGGATGGGTGATGGTAAGAAAAGTGGGAGCACCTCGGGCTCTGCACAGGGAAGCAACGTCGGAAGGACACAGATGAGGCAGGGCAGAGTTTTTGCGCTAGTGCCAGGAGACACCCAGAATACTGAGACAGTAGTGTCAGGTATACTTCCAATTTGCTCTCAAGATGCATACATATTGATTGATTCGGGCTCTACACATTCATTCGTATCTGCTAAGTTTGCCGAGAAGTTGAATAGACCACAAGAACCCCTTGATTATGTGTTATATGTATCTGCTCCAACTGGGAGAACTATGATTGTTGCATCTGTCTATAGGGAGTGTGTTGTTGTGATTAAGGGTGTAGGATTATTAGTTGACTTGCTGCCATTAAACATGACTCACTTTGACGTTATATTAGGGATGGATTGGTTAGTGACGAATCATGCATCTATTGATTGTGTTTCTAAGAGTGTTACCTTGAAACCCCCAAGCCAAGCCGAGGTTATTTTCCAGGGTAGAGGTGTAGTGTCCCCGCCTTACTTGATTTTGTCCATTAAAGCCTATAAGCTAATTCAGAAAGGGTGTCGTGGCTACTTGTGTAGTATACTAAGCAATCAGAGTGGGAATGTTAATTTAGCCGATATCCCAGTTGTTAATGAATTCCCCGATGTCTTTCCAAATGAATTGCCTGGCCACTTAGTCGATAGAGAAATAGAGTTTACTGTGGACATCATGTCGGGAACACAGCCGATCTCCAAAACACCTTATAGAATGGCCCCAGCCGAACTTAAGGAATTGAAAGTGCAGTTACAGGAATTGTTGGATAAGGGTTTTGTTAGGCCGAGCACTTCACCATGGGGAGCCCCAGTCTTATTTGTTAAGAAAAAGGATGGTACACTTCGTCTTTGCATTGACTATAGAGAACTTAATAAGGTAACCATTAAGAATAAGTACCCGTTGCCTAGGATTGATGATTTACTTGATCAGCTACGAGGAGCACGAGTCTTTTCCAAGATTGACCTTAGGTCGGGTTACCATCAGCTTAAAGTTAAAGCCGAGGATGTTGAGAAGACGGCCTTTCGAACCAGATATGGCCACTACGAGTTTTTAGTAATGCCTTTTGGAGTAACCAATGCCCCTGCTGCATTTATGGACTTAATGAACAGAGTCTTCAAGCCACATTTGGATGAGTTTGTAGTTGTCTTCATTGATGATATACTAATCTATTCCAAGAGTAAAACTGAACATGAGAACCACTTGAGGCTTGCCTTACAGATTTTGAGGGACAGGAAGTTGTATGCTAAGTTGAGTAAGTGTGAGTTTTGGCTTTCCAGCATTTCATTTTTAGGGCATGTGATTAATGAAGAGGGTATTTCTGTTGATCCCAGTAAGATTGAAGCCGTGGTAAATTGGCCGACGCCGACCAACGTGTCCGAGGTTCGTAGTTTTCTGGGTTTGGCAGGTTATTACAGAAAGTTTGTAAAGGACTTCTCAAGGATTACAGTACCATTGACACAGTTAACTCAGAAGGGAGTGACATACGAATGGACCGAAGATAGAGAGTCAGCATTCCAGGAGTTGAAGACGAGGTTAGTTACAGCACCAGTACTTGTACTTCCATCAGGTAATGAGGAATTTCAGATTTATAGTGATGCTTCACATAAGGGTTTGGGTTGTGTATTAATGCAAGGGGGTAAGGTCATAGCATATGCATCTCGTCAGTTGAAACCTCATGAGAAGAATTATCCCACCCATGACTTAGAACTAGCAGCAGTGGTGTTTGCTTTGAAGATTTGGCGTCATTACTTGTATGGAGCTTCTTGCCAGGTTTTCACGGATCACAAGAGTTTGAAGTACTTATTTACTCAGAAGGAACTAAATTTGAGACAGAGAAGATGGCTGGAATTGTTGAAGGACTACGACATGCAGATTCAATACCACCCAGGCAAGGCCAACTCAGTAGCCGATGCATTAAGCAGGAAGTCAATGGGAAGTTTGGCGTGTTTAGCCATAACCTCAGCAGAACCGACTATCATTGGGGAAGTAAAAGCCAGACAAATGGAGGATGAATTCCTGAAGAAGGTAGCCGAGGAGATTATCACCAAGCCGAGATCAGGCTACACCTTTGAAGATGGAGTGCTTAAGTTCGAAGGAAGATTGTGCGTGGCCGACACTCCAGAGTTAAAAAGGAAAATTTTGCAAGAATCTCATGGTTCCAGAATTGCTATTCATCCAGGAAATACTAAGATGTATCACGACGTCAAGCAGACCTTTTGGTGGCCGAACATGAAGAGAGAAATAGCCGAGTTCGTATCTCGATGCTTGCAATGTCAACAAGTAAAGGCAGAACATCAGAGACCAGCCGGACTGCTTCAACCTTTGTCAATCCCTGAATGGAAGTGGGAACATATCTCCATGGATTTCGTGATTGGTTTGCCGAGGACGCAGAAAGGGATGGATTCGATTTGGGTCATAATTGACAGATTAACCAAGTCAGCACACTTCTTGCCTGTTCAGACTACGTTCAATGCCGACCGACTAGCTGTACTGTATATGAATGAGATTGTGAGACTTCATGGAGTGCCGATGTCTATTGTTTCAGACCGAGATCCGAAGTTTGTTTGTAGGTTTTGGCAAAGTTTACAAAGGGCCTTGGGAACCGAGTTGAGGTTTAGCACAGCTTTTCACCCCCAAACCGATGGGCAAACAGAAAGAACAATTCAAACACTTGAAGATATGCTCAGGCTATGTGTACTAGATTTTAAGGGAAGTTGGGAAGCACACTTACCATTAATAGAGTTCGCTTACAACAACAATTACCAAGCTAGCATTGGCATGGCACCGTACGAAGCTTTGTATGGAAGGAAGTGCAGATCGCCGATATGTTGGACAGAAGTAGGAGATAAAGTTTTGATCGGCCCCGAACTGATTCAAGTGACAACCGAGAAGATTAAGCTTATTCGACAGAGGATCAGAACAGCCCAAAGTCGGCAGAAGAGCTATGCCGACCAGAGGAGAAGAGAATTGGAATTTGAAATTGGGGACCATGTATTCTTGAAGATTTCACCAACGAAAGGAGTTTTCAGATTTGGGAAGAAAGGTAAGTTAGCACCTCGTTACATCGGGCCATTTGAAAATCTTGAGAAAATTAACACGACTGCTTACAGACTTGCTTTACCACCAGAATTAAGTCAAGTGCACAATGTGTTTCATATTTCAATGTTGAGGAAGTATATTCGAGATCCCTTGCATGTGATTGATCATTTTGGGATTGTGGTTGATGAAGAATTGAGCTAAGAAGAGAGACCAATGCGTATTATCGACAGACAAGTAAGACAATTGAGAAATAAGGCAATACCGATGGTAAAAGTAGAATGGAAGGAACACTACGGCAAGGATGCCACATGGGAAATGGAAGAGGAAATGAAAATTCGACACCCAGAACTATTCTTGAGCCAAGGTAACTCAAGTTTGGGGACCAAACTTCTTTAAGGGGGGTAGGATGTAATAACCCTCACACTGCCTTAGCCATACTCATGCATTTGATATGATTTTTTTGCTTTGTTAAGCTTGCATTATCAATCTTGACTTGCCTTGCATTCTTGACTTGTCTGGCATAAGTGTTGTTTGATGCTGTATTCCTTATTGGTGTGTGTGTGTTTAGCCGAGGTCACCTTGAGACTAGTTCACCTTTGAACCTTAGTGCTTAGAATCATGTTGGAACCACTTGGTTGACCTTCACCTTCACCCCGGCATTATAGCCGAGATGTCACCACCTAGCCGAGGTATTTTACACTAGTGACCTTTGTTCCCGGGCTGGTATGACATAGGCCGAGGTGTGGCACACCCTGGCCAAGGTGTGGCACAGCTTAGTCAAGTGTCGTCCTCCCTAGCCGATGTCCTTGTTATCCTGTTGCCGAAGTCCTGTCTTTGGCCGGTGTTATTTCTGCCGAGGTCTTGTTGTTAGCCGATGTCATTACTCGCCGGAGTGTTTTACTGGGTAGCTTGTTAGATACGCCTTGTCATAGACTTGTCTTGTCAGTCAGTCACCTTTTTGAGTTGAACCAACCAATCGCTGCCACGTGTCCGAGCTAAGGGTTAAATCAGCCGGCAAGCTTGGAAATGTCTCGTTTTGTATCCCATCTTGTTCTTGAGGAGAGAGAAGCTCTAGGAAGAGTTCTAGAGTGAGAAAGTAGGTATCAAGCTTGATCTTTGGTGCTTGATCCGTTGGATTTGCGATCTGAGGTTAGATTCTTTACCTCCATTTGTTGTTCTTACTGATCACCTAGCTACATTGCATGATTGAATATGTTTTGCATGCCATGCATTGATTTAAAGATTGGTTTTAGAAAGAGAAAGTTAGTGTTCATGAGTTCTTGAAGAAAAACCTCGATTTGATCCGAAAGCTTGCATTGAAATCTATGCTTTTGTGTTTGTTTCACCAAGATCTTCTTGTATGGGTACCCAGGTCCATGTTTTCAAACTCATGGCATGAAATCTCGGATTTTATAAACGTAAGATATGATCTTTGCATTCATTTCCTTCATGATCTTCATGTTCATGTCCTTTATGTTCTTGAGCGGAGGGAAACCCAGATTTTCCCGACTTCATTTATCCTTGAATGTGGCCCTCGGGACCACACCTCGGCGAGAGGATGTGGGACCTCGGCCAAGACCTGGTTAGGTGCCCAGCATGTTTTCCAAAGTAAGAAACAGTGTTTGATATGATTTGACTTGGTTTTGGGCGAAAGCCGAGATCATTTGCATGCATGTGAAACTTGCTTGAAAGTGTATTCAATAGACTCGCCATGTGATTGTAGGACTTGGACTCGCCTTGACCCCGACGTCTGAAGAATTATGTGAGTGGCATTTTAATAAAGCTATGTTACAATGTTTTGATAAAAGTCTTGTTTTGCCTTGTTTTGAAAAGTATTTGTAAGCATGAATGATCATCCCTATTTTGTATGCCAAGTACTATATCTTGTTTTGATGACACTCTTGGAAGTCCGTATGTTCCAGGGGACTTTAAGCACTTGTGGCACCAGTCCGTACGTGCTAGGGGACTATAAGCACTTGTAGCACAAAGTTTGGAAGTCCGTACGTGCCAGGGGACTTTAAGCACTTGTGGCACCAGTCCGTACGTGCTAGGGGACTATAAGCACTTGTAGCACAAGTCCTTAGTGTCGGGGACTATAATGCAACGACATTCTTGTATAGAGATCTCTCTTGTCTTGTCTTGCCTTGCCACTGACGGTTTTACCGCGTGGGTTTGTTTGTCCGGAGTGTCATCTCTTGTATGATATTGGTGCTAGTAAGCATCCCTTGAAACTTGAAAGATTTGATAGACGAACTTGATTTATTCCATGTACTGTTTTGTTAAAAGATCTCGGATACCATTCATGAAAACCCTTTATTGCTTATGCCATTCACTGAGTATCCAAGCTCACCCTCTCTATATATATGTAGGTGATGAGCAGGGCGGCGACGCCTAGATGTGTTTGCCGAGGTGTTTTGCCGATGTGTTTTGGATTCGCATTTTTGCAACATCTTGAAGATCATGCTTCTTAGTTATCTCATTGTATTTTGTATTTGATGGCCGAGAAGCCTTTTGGTCAAGATGTAATTTTTGTACTCTATTTTGTTGTATTGAAGCTATCAATAGATGTATGTCATTTCATTCAACTTAAGCACTGCTCTTATGGACTGCTTGTATGTTAATTTATTGCTTCCGCATTTGTAAGCCCCATACGTATGCTCTGTTTGTGTGTGAATTCTTGTAAGAGGCCTTTGGTAATCTCGGATTACTGGCCATCTCGGCGCCGACCTTCTAGGGGCGGGTTGGGGTCGTGACAACAACAATCAAGACTATCCTCCACCGATAGCCCAAAGTAGTTATTTCTAAACAGATAATAAATGCCTCAACAGATATATAATCTCAACATTTTTAAAATGAGCGATTAATAAATCCAACTCCACCATTTTAACTCATAACGAACCAATTCCATTATTTCCAACTCAATTTCACATTTCCATAACAATTGTCATTAATTACACTAATGACCCAAATATACCCAAACATGGCATTTTTCCCCCTTTTTCTTAATATTGACCCAAAGGCTCAAATATTAACAACAACATCAACAATCTCCTTTTAAGACCCAAAATATACATATATGAGTCAAAAACAACAAAACCCCTCTTTTGAAAATAACACATTTCAAACCCTAACTTTCCAAATCAACCCATCTATACAAATAACTCAATGTCTATGTTAAAGCACATAAGAATGAGTAGGAATCCCTACCTCAAGAGAAGAACCCAAGGAAGAAGATGAAGAAAAATGAAATTGCTCCAAACTCCAAGATTTTCGGATCAAAATATAGCCCTCAACGATCCCCACACTTTTTACAAAGGCCAAAGGGTAAGAAATCACTCATACTAGATCAATCCCTAGAGAGAAGGTAAGGTTTTAGAGTGAGGTGCTCTCAAATGGTGATTTTCGAAAAGTAAGAGAGAGAAAGGATGTTGAAAAGTGATCCAAAAAGTGAAATCCTGAAGTGATATACCAGTCGCCCCGCTCGAGCGTAGAAACCCCCGCTCGAGCATCGATTGTACACTTCCAGAAGTTTTGTAGACATGGTCCCCGCTCGAGCGTCAAACTCCCCGCTCGAGCGGAGGGACAAAATCAAAGGGTCACGCTCGAGCGTCAAAACTCCCGCTTGAGCGGAGAAGCAACAACGAAGGGCCCGCTCGAGCGTCAAAAGCCCCGCTCAAACGTGAAGGCCAAATTCTGGGCATCAATCAATGGTTCCAAAGCATAACCAACCTATTTCAAACCTGGCCAACACAAAGAGTAAGGGAAGGAAATGAGAATGAGACAACAACACAACCACGGAACCAAGTCCAAAATACAATATATAAAGGAAAGGAAAACCGGGATCGCTATAAAAACCCCCTTTTGCTTAATATATAGTATAGACTAGCCCATCACCCGTGTTATGCACAGGATAATTGTAGATATTTGTATTTGTTTTAGATTTTTTTAATATATAAATTATGTTTTTTAAGATTTTTTATAAAAATAATTTAACAATTTTATCACTAATCATAATGTATGGGAGAAGTTGAAAAGGGTATTGCAGTAACTATACACGGATTGTATCTATATTTATTTATATGGGGGGATTTTAAATGCTGATTAGGGGATTTTGACCAAATCAATAAATGCAGGCATGTGGAAAGACATGTGGATTGGAAAAAGTTAATAAATGCTGGTTAGGGGATTTTGACCAAATCAATAAATGCTGAGTTTTTTTTTTTAAATAAAAAATTTAGAAAATTTAGATTGGGATATTGAAGCTCCCACAGGCCTTGGGAGTTAAAACCCTCGTTTTTTTAATATATAAATTATGTTTTTTAAGATTTTTATAAAAATAATTTAACAATCTTATCACTAACCATAGTGTATGGGAGAAGTTGAAATGGGTACTGCAGTAACTATACACGGATTGTATCTATAATTATTTGTATGGAGGGATTTTAAATGCTGATCATGGGATTTTGACCAAATCAATAAATGCAGGCATGTGGAAAGACATGTGGATTGGAAAAAGTTAATAAATGCTGATCAGGGGATTTTGACCAAATCAATAAAAGCTGAGTTTTTTTTTTTAAAATAAAAAATTTAGAAAATTCAGATTGGGATATTGAAGCTCCCACAGGCGTTGGGGGTTAAAAAGCCCCTTTTGCTTAATATATAGTATAGATATAGATAGATAGATAGATAGATAGATAGATAGATAGATAGATAGATAGGTATCTTTTTCAGATCCATAGCTAAATTTTTATCTTTTTTATTTTTGTATGTAACCATAATGTATGAAAGAAATTCAAAAGGGTGCCACTATAGCGATCCCGGTTCTTTCTCCCTTTGTTGTTGTATCTGGACTTAAATTTCGTGAAGTTGGTTTTTGTATATATCTTGTTATCATCCTTTAATTCCATATATTTGAGTTTTAGGATGTGTTGGGCAGGTTTGTTACATGTTGGTTGTGAGTTTAAACCAATAGTTGTTGTCTAGAATTTTGCTCCTTCGCTCGAGCGAGGCTTTTTTCGCTCGAGCGAGCACTTTGTTTTAGATCCTTCGCTCGAGCCAGGGTTCCTTCGCTCGAGCGAGAGTTGAGTTTTGTGTCTGGTGGCTCAAGCGAGAAGTCTTGCGCTCAAGCATGTGTCTGCGTCTGGTTCTGGACCTGAGAGTTGCATTTCTTGGCTCGAGCGAGCTTTCCTTCGCTCGAGTAAGCGAGGTCTATGTTTTGGGTTTCTCTGCTCGAGCGAACTTTTCTTCGCTCGAGCGTACTTCTGGTTGCAAACCTGAAGCTTCAAATTGTTGGCTCGAGCGAGGCTTTCTACGCTCGAGCGAGGAATCTTTGTGTCTGGTCGCTCGAGCGACCACTCCTTCGCTCGAGCGAGCCTCTGTTATATCAGTACACAGCAGCCGTCCCCTGCATCATTTTTGATACACTTTTCATCTCGAAACCCTAGATTCGGCTCTCTCTCTCTCTACACTTACCTTCTCTCTAGGGTTTCATCTATTTCTAGTGTGTTCCCACCCTAATCTCTTTGTAAGAAAGATAGAGGGTCGTGTGGGCTACATTTTAATCTGAAAATTTGTGGATTTGGAGCACTTCGAGTTTTCATCATCTTCTCCTTTGGTCTTTCAATTTCGAGGTAGGGATACCCTACTCCATCTTATGAGTTTTTACATAAACCTTGGTCGTTTTGATTTAGTTGGTATCGTTAGGTAATATTGGGAAAGTTAGGGTTTGTTATGTAATTTATAAAAGAGGGGTTTTCAAATATTAAAACCCATGTGTATGTGAGTCATTGAAAAATGGAATTATTGTTGTTAGATTGGCGAAATCGAACCTTAGGGTTGAATTTTGAGAAAGGGGGAATAATGCCCTAACTGTTGTAATGAATTAATTTGTATAATTAATTTGGAAAAATGTGGAAATAGGAAATTGAGTTGAGAATAATGAAATTGGGAAATTATAGGATTGAATGGTGTAGTTGGATCAATTAATCACTCACCTATGGAAAATGTTGATATTATATCTGTGTAATGCATTTATTTTCTGTTTAGAAATAACTGCTTTGGGCTATTGATGGAGGATAGTCTTGATTGTTGTAGACACTGTATGTTGATTAGGGAAAATTGAAACTAATCACATTGAATATGTCATTGAATATGACGGTTGGAATAATACATCAAATATGTGTATTGATTGATCCTTGTATATAATGAGTGTTTATATACTTGGAATATGTGTATTGTGTGGGAGGAGATAGGGGCTGTACTCTATGGTTTGAGGGAAGATAGGGGATGGACTCTCAAACCTGTTTGGGAGGTGATAGGGGATGGACTCCATTAATACAGCAAATATGTGTATTACATTGAAGTATTGATACAGAAAATATGTGCATCATTTGAAGTTTGGAAGTGTTTTTAATGTGAGTTGCAATCTCATGTAAATTGTGAAGTATGGAAGTGTCTTTATATGAATTATAGTCTCACTGAATTGTTTGGCCAAGTTCTGAGCCATGTTCATGAAATGATTTGGATAAGTAAAGGAAAGTGGAATGTAACATGGACTATTTACCATGGAACTATATTGTTGTATAAATTGGTTTATAAGTGTTAACCATCTATCAAATGCCATTGTTTTAGACATTGCTCATATTTGGTTTAGTATATCTCTACTGTGCTGTGGCTCACCCTATATGGGACATCATTTTTAGGTTCAGGTGATATGCAACCTCCAAGGACATAGTTTGGAAGGTTTTGGGAGTTGAAGACTCTTTTGCATGTTTTGTTATTTTGGTATTACATGTAACTTCAAGCCAAGGGCTTATTTTGTATAAGAGTTAGTACTCTCTTTTTGTAACCAAGTGTTGGCTTGAAAAGTTGTAAGCCCATAGGGCATTTACTTTTGTTGTCAACATGTAGTACTTTTATAATGAATACTCTGATGAATAGAAATATGCTTTAATCTCTTATGTCCATGCATGTCAAGAATGTGGGTTTATATGTATTTTTTTTTAGGGCGTTACAACTTGGTATCAGAGCGTACCGGGTTCGAATACTTTGGGTACGTGGGAAGTGGTTAGTACCACAATGGGTTTGTCTCGCTTGCTAGAGACTTAGGTATAATGTTATGTGCTTATGTGATAACATGTTTATGTGGTTATATGGGTATGAAATGTAGTTTCTAGGATGTTGATTGGATCCTTGGGTTTCTGGGAGTCTTGTTGGAAAAGCACTTGATCAATGTTGTTTCTAACCGGAACTCTAGCAACCCCTCGGGACTGTCATTATCCGGAAATGAAATTCGTAAGTGCTTATGTGATTATGTGCTTACGTGGAATGAATTACTGTTGTCCATGCATTAGGACGTGAGTGTTATAGCTTCGGCACATTTGTGAATGTGCTAATGTCCTTTGTTACCTTTATCAGGATGTCAGGACGAGGACGTGGTGGTAGGCGAGGTAGGCCTAGGAGGTAGGAGATGCCTATACCGGATGGTATTCCAGCGCAGTAGGAGGGGGTTAGTCAGGCCAATGTGGCCGAGCCAGTAGGTCAACAGGCCATGGGCGCCTTAGCCCGCGAGATGGTAGGAGCATTGAGGAAATCTATGGGCAGTCTCAGGGCTGAGAATCAAGCCCAAGATCATGTAGTTGAGGCAGGGCCTTCCTTTCTGAAGAGGGAGTTCTTCCGGTCTAATCGGGACGAGTTTGTTGGTGACCCTAAGGAGCCACTTAAGGCTGATGAGTGGCTTGAGCAGATGACGAAGACGTTTGAGATGCTTAGCATCGAAGACGGGGCTTTGAAGGTGACCTTGGCGTTCTTCCAACTAAAGGGAGACGCGAGTCAGCGGTGGAAGTTTGTTCAGGGCCGTATCGGTGGGACTTGGGAGGCTTTCATTGACGCCTTCCAAGAGAAGTTTTTGTCTCCCGCTGTCAGGGAGAAGTTGAGAGATCAGTTCTGTCAGCTCAAGCAACTGAGTTCATCAGTGGCCGAGTTTGAGGCCGTATTTACCAGTTTATCCAGGTTTGCACCTGAGCTTGTGGCATCTGAGGAACGCTGTTGTCTTGAGTTCGAGAGGAAGTTGAGGCACGGACTCAAAGTCAGGGTTGCTGGACCCATGACTCGGGAGTATGGACGCCTTGTGGATGCTGCGGCCCATATGGTGATTATTATGCACGAGGAGAAGGAGAGGTTGAGGGGCTCCAAGAGGAGTCAGGATGGCCAGGGGGATGGTAGGATGCAGAGGGGTTCTAACCCTCAGCAGTCCCAAGGTGCTTTTGCTAGATCTACCTTTCCAGTGCCGAGTTCAGGCTCTGGGAGAGGCGGTCAGGGAGACATTACTTGTTACAAATGTGGTCAGCTGGGCCACAAGTCTCCAGCTTACCCGCAGAGGGGAGGAGGTTAGAGAGCAGCTTCATCTTCGGCTCGCCCTCAGAGCCAGAGTTAGGGCAGAGGCCAGCCGCTCTCTTGTTACCAGTGTGGTCAGGCGGGGCACCTGAAGAGGTTCTGCCTGCAGTTGAGTGGCACATCGGGTGCGTCTGGTTCGAGGCAGACACTGGGTTTTCAGCCAGCACAGTTTGTTCAGGCCTCGAGGGCCAATCAGGGGCCGTCATTGTCTCAGTCTGTGCAGCAGTCTTTTACTCCTAGGGGTGAGTAGGTAGATCAGAGACCTTCTGGGCGTGTGTATGCTGTTACTGTGCAGGATCTTGTACCGGCTCCATCTATTGTGAGAGGTACCTTTTTGTTTTGCAACTTGGTTGCCAATTTGTTGATTGATATGGTGCATCTCATTCCTTTATATCTGCGCATTTGCTTTTGTTTTGGGGTTGGAGTTGGTGCAGTTAGCATCTCCTATTTGTGTTGTATCACCTGTTGGGGGTGAATTGATCTTGAAACAAGGGTGTTGGGGCTGTGATATAGAGGTCGCCGACCGCCGGCTTCCATTTTCTTTTGTAGTTATGGCTATGTCGAGTTTTGATGTGATTTTAGGTATGGACTGGTTATTGTCATACCGGGCTGTTGTTGATTACTACCGCCAGAGGGTGACTGTATGTACCTTGAGCGGCGATTGTTTCCATTTCTTGGGGGATTGGGTTGGTAGTGTGTTGCCACCGGTGTATGATCCGCGAGGGCGAAGTGAGCTTAGTGGTCTTCTCGCTAGCTTTATGAGTAGTGAGTGTGATGAGATCCAGATTGAGTTACCCAGAGTGGTTTGTGAGTACTCGAACGTTTTTCCTGAGGATCTTATTAGTTTGCCACCACATCGAGAGGTAGAATTCTCTATTGATTTAGTGCCCGGCACGGCGCCAATTTCTATGGCACCATATCGTTTTGCCCCGGCCGAGTTGATTGAGTTGAAGATTCAGCTCCAGGAATTACTAGATAAGGGCTTTATTCACCCTAGTATTTCGTCGTGGGGAGCATCGACCCTCTTTGCTAAAAAGAAAAATGGGGCTTTGAGACTTTGTATCGATTACCAGAAATTGAATTGGGCTACGGTTAAGAACAAGTACCCTATGCCTCGTATTGATGATTTGTTTGACCAGTTGAAAGGGTCCCATTGTTTCTCTAAGGTAGACTTGAGATCGGGTTACCATCAGTTGAGGGTCAGGGAGGAAGATATTCCGAAGACGGCATTCCGTACGCGGTATGGCCACTATGAGTTTCTGGTGATGCCTTTTGGGCTCACCAACACACCGGCAGTCTTTATGGACTTGATGAACCGGATCTTCCGGGAGTTCTTAGATCGCTTTGTGGTCGTCTTCGTGGACAACATACTGATTTATTCACCTTCTGAGGAAGAGCACGAGGAACACTTGAGAGTGGTGCTTGAGTTGCTTAGAGCCCATAGGCTGTATGCCAAGTTTGGGAAGTGTAAGTTCTGGCTAAGAAAGGTCAAATTCTTAGGCCATGTAGTCTTCGGGGAAGGGGTGTCTGTTGATACATCCAAGATTGAGGCAGTGCAGGATTGGGTACAGCCTAAGAGTGTTTTTGAGATCCGCAGTTTTCTGGGATTAGTTGGGTATTACCACCGGTTTGTGAAGGATTTCTCCAGGCTAGCTTCACCGTTGACTAGATTGACGCGGAAAGGGGTCAAATTTGTATGGAGTGAGACTTGTGAAAAGTCATTCCAAGAGTTGAAAGTTAGGTTTACCACCGCTCTGGTTTTGATTATTTCGGAGAGAGGGTTGGGTTATGCGGTTTATTGTGATGCCTCACGAGAGGGTTTGGGTTGTGTGTTGATGCAAAAGGGGAAAGTGGTAGCCTATGGCTCGCGGCAGTTGAAAATACACGAGAGAAATTACCCTACACATGACCTAGAGTTAGCAGTTGTGATTTTTGCCTTGAAGATTTGGAGGCACTACCTTTATGGTGAGAGATTCGAGGTGTTCTCGGATCATAAGAGTCTGAAGTATCTGTTTACACATAAAGACTTGAATTTGAGGTAGAGGAGGTGGATGGAGTTTATTGAGGATTACGACTTCGAGTTGCATTACCATCCAGGAAAGGCCAATGTTGTGGCAGATGCCCTTAGCAGGAAATCCATTAGTGTTATAGCTTGTATAGCTATCCGAGAGTGGGAGATGTTGGGTGCACTTGGTGAGTTTGATTTGCTTTTGGGCGAATCTGTTGAGGCTGCGGCCCTGTTTTCTGTAGTTGCGCAGCCTACGCTTGTGACGCGAGTGTTAGAGGCACAGAGAGGTGACCTTGAGGTAGAATCCCTCCAGGAGAAGATCTCCAGTGGGAAGGTTGAGAAGGGTTTGACAGTGTATCCCGACCTGAGTGTGAGATACTGAGACCGTTTGTTTGTGCCGGAGTCTTGCCGAGATGAAGTACTCCGAGAGTTTCACCATTCACGCCTTGCGGTACATCCAGGAGGCACTAAGATGTATCAAGATTTGGGTCGCCAGTTTTGGTGGCGGGGTATGAAGAAGGATGTGGCAGTTTTTGTGTCTAAGTGCCTTACTTGTCAGCAAGTGAAGGCCGAACATCAGAGGCCACCAGGTTTGTTACAACCCTTGCCTATTGCCGAGTGGAAGTGTCAGCATGTCACTATGGACTTCGTTGTAGGTCTTCTGAGGACTCAGCGAGGTAGTGATGTTATTTGGGTAGTTGGAGGCCGGTTGACTAAGTCGACGCACTTCATCTCTATGCGCGTGAGAGATTCGGTAGATCATCTTGCCAACTTGTATGTTCGGGACATAGTGAGGTTGCACGGGGTCCCAGTGTCAATCGTCTTAGATAGAGATCCACGTTTTACTGCTAGGTTGTGGCAGAGTTTGCAGAGTGCCCTGGGCACTAGATTAACCTTTAGCACGGCTTATCATCCTCAGACTGACGGGCAGTCCGAGCGTACTATTCAGATCCTTGAGGATATGCTTCGAGGTTGTGTCCTTGACTTTAGTGGGTCGTGGAAGAGGCACTTGCCCTTGGTAGAGTTTGCCTACAACAACAGTTTTCAGTCGAGTATCGGTATGGCACCGTTTGAGGCCTTATATGGCCGACCGTGTAGGTCTCCAGTTTGTTGGGCCAAGGTGGGTGATGCACCTTTGTTGGGCCCGGAGTTGGTTCGGGAAACGACGGAGAAAGTTGAGCTTACCCGTAGGAAGCTTGTTACAACCCAGAGTCGCCAAAAGTGTTATGCCGACCGTAGGCGGAGGCCTTTGGCATTTGAGGCCGGTGATCATGTTTTCTTGAAAATATCACCTAGGCGGGGTTTGATGAGGTTTGGTAAGAGTGGGAAGTTGTCCCCTCGGTTTATTGGGCCTTTCGAGATCCTCGAGAGGATTGGCGAGGTTGCCTACCGGTTAGCTTCGCCGCCGCAATTGTCCGGAGTGCATGACGTGTTTTATGTTAGTATGCTTCAGAAGTACGAGCCGGATCCATTGCATGTATTGGATTGGACCGACTTAGAGGTTGATGAGGATGCCTCGTATGAGGAGAGACCGGTGCGGGTTTTGGATAGGCGGGATCAAGTCTTGCGAGGCAAGATGATACATTTGGTAAAAGTTTTGTGGAGACATCACGGAGTGGAGGAATCCACTTGGGAACGTGAATTGGAGGTCCGAGAGAAATATTCAGACCTATTTGTGGATGTTTGAGTACATGTTGTATATTTTGCTGTATTGATAAACTCTAAGAGCATTGAATATGTCTTGAATGGTAAAACATTGTATATGTTTCGGTTTATGGAGGTATTGTGAATTATGCCTTGAGAATGGAAGTTTATTTTAACATTGTGTATGTTAAATATGTTGTAGAAATGCAAGTATGTTATTAACATTGCATATGTGATGGAATTGTGGATTATGATATTGAAACTTGTTGGAATTCAAAAGAATGCATGTTGATAATGCATGTTGAAAATTATATTGTGGAATGCCTCTTGAATAGAGATGGAATGACTGGTAATGGGTCAAGTTGTTGAATTTTGACTTGTAATATTGTTGAGAATTGAGAAAAACATGTTTTTGAAAACTCATATCTAATTTCGGGGACGAAATTCTTTAAGGGGGGGAGGTTATAGCGATCCCAGTTCTTTCTCCCTTGGTTGTTGTATCCGGACTTAAGTTCTGTGAAGTTGGTTGTTGTATATATCTTGTTGTCATCCTTTAATTCCATATATTTGAGTTTTAGGATGTGTTGGGCAGGTTTGTTACAGGTTGGTTGTGAGTTTAAACCAATAGTTGCTATCCAGAATTTTGCTCCTTCGCTCGAGCGAGCACTTTGTTTTAGATCCTTCGCTCGAGCCACGGTTCCTTCGCTCGAGCGAGAGTTGAGTTTTGTGTCTGGTGGCTCAAGCGAGAAGTCTTGCACTCGAGCCTGCGTCTGCGTCTGGTTCTGGACCTGAGAGTTGCATTTCTTGGCTCGAGCGAGCTTTCCTTTGCTCGAACGAGCGAGGTCTATGTTTTGGGTTTCTCCGCTCGAGCGAACTTTTCTTCGCTCGAGCCTGCTTCTGGTTGCAGACCTGAAGCTTCGAATTGTTGGCTCGAGCGAGGCTTTCTACGCTCGAGCGAGGAATCTTTGTGTCTGGTCGCTCGAGCGACCACTCCTTCGCTCGAGTGAGCCTCTGTTATATCAGTACACAGCAGCCGTCCCCTTCATCATTTTTGATACACTTTTCATCTCAAAGCCCTAGATTTGGCTCTCTCTCTCTCTACACTTACCTTCTCTCTAGGGTTTCATCTATTTCTAGTATGTTCCCACCCTAATCTCTTTGTAAGAAAGATAGAGGGTCGTGTGGGCTACATTTTAATCTGAAAATTTGTGGATTTGGAGCACTTCGAGTTTGCAAAATCTTCTCCTTTGGTCTTTCAATTTCGAGGTAGGGATACCCTACTCCATCTTATGAGTTTTTACATAAACCTTGGTCGTTTTGATTTAGTTGGTATCATTGGGTAATATTGGGAAAGTTAGGGTTTGTTATGTAATTTATAAAAGAGGGGTTTTCAAATATTAAAACCCATGTGTATGTGAGTCATTGAAAAATGGAATTATTATTGTTAGATTGGCGAAATCGAACCTTAGGGTTGAATTTTGAGAAAGGGGGAATAATGCCCTAACTATTGTAATGAATTAATTTGTATAATTAATTTGGAAAAATGTGGAAATAGGAAATTGAGTTGAGAATAATGAAATTGGGAAATTATAGGATTGAATGGTGTAGTTGGATCAATTAATCACTCACCTATGGAAAATGTTGATATTATATCTGTGTAATGCATTTATTTTCTGTTTAGAAATAACTGCTTTGGGCTATTGGTGGAGGATAGTCTTGAATGTTGTAGACACTGTATGTTGATTAGAGAAAATTGAAACTAATCACATTGAATATGTCATTGAATATGACGGTTGGAATAATACATCAAATATGTGTATTGATTGATCCTTGTATATGTTGAGTGTTTATATACTTGGAATATGTGTATTGTGTGGGAGGAGATAGGGGATGTATGCCATGGTTTGAGGAAAGATAGGGGATAGACTCTCAAACCTGTTTGGGAGGTGATAGGGGATGGACTCCATTAATACAACAAATATGTGTATTATATTGAAGTATTGATACAGCAAATATGTGTATCATTTGAAGTTTGGAAGTGTTTTTAATGTGAGTTGTAATCTCATGTAAATTGTGAAGTATGGAAGTGTCTTTATATGAATTATAGTCTCATTGAATTGTTTGGTCAAGGTCTGAGCCATGTTCATGAAATGATTTGGATAAGTAAAGGAAAGTGGAATGTAACATGGACTATTTGTCATGGAACTATATTGTTGTATAAATTGGTTTATAAGTGTTAACCATCTATCAAATGCCATTGTTTTAGACATTGCTCATATTTGGTTTAGTATATCTCTACTGGGCTGTGGCTCACCCTATATGGGACATCATTTTCAGGTTCAGGTGATATGCAACCTCCAAGGATATAGCTTGGAAAGTTTTGGGAGTTGAAGACTCTTTTGCTTGTTTTGTTATTTTGGTATTACATGTAACTTCAAGCCAAGGGCTTATTTTGTATAAGAGTTAGTACTTTCTTTTTGTAACCAAGTGTTGGCTTGGAAAGTTGTAAGCCCATAGGGCATTTACTTTTGTCGTCAACGTGTAATACTTTTGTAATGAATACTCTGATGAATAGAAATATGCTTTAATCTCTTATGTCCATGCATGTCAAGAATATGGGTTTATATGTATTTTTTTTGAGGGCGTTATAGCCACAATAATCTATTTATTTATCTATGCTATATATTAAGCAAAAGGGGGTTTTTAACCTCAAGCCTTGTGGGAGCTCCAATCTCCCAATCTAAATTTTCTGATTTTTTGATTAAAAAAAAAATCTTAGCATTTATTAACTTCTCCCAACTCCCAAGTCTTACCATCATAATAACACTTCAATGCATTAAGAACAAGCATAAAAAAAATTCTTTGAAATCCAACACATATGAATTCTTTGAAAAGTCCCAACACATATGATTAGTATCCCTCATAATAACACTTTACTGCATTTTTGTTTGGGTAAGTAAGTCATAAATAAAAACAAAAAGCTAACACAAAAATACAAGGGGCATGCCCCAGGCCCTACCCATAACTATACATCAGAAAAAAAAAAAAAAAAAAAAAAAGAGCAACAGCAGACCTAACCAAAGACACTAAAGGCCATACACAAATACCAAACAACTAACAAACTAAACATCTCACAAACAATTTTACAATAAACCAACGGCAGCAACTAGCATAAGAACCCAGCATAAGAATTGAGAACACTATCACAGCATAAATGGTCACCCCAGAGAACAAAACAACCCTTGCACTTCCCGCAAGGGTAGGCACCCCAATACACTAATAAACACAACCTATAGACAATTAAATATATAGGAAATAAAACACATTTCTTGACACCATCGGTGCTCCCAGCAGCCAACAACTTGCTTCCATGCTTTCGAATTTTAGTGATTCCCCATTTTACAGCCGCACAATGTGTTAAACCGTGCTTCCATTGATTAGGGGAGCCTCGCACAATCCTACATCCACAAACCGTGTCCCTATTGTTCCAATAAGAGCCGCTACCAGCAAAAAGAGAGCTCTTCCTTACACAAAACAACCACTTTTTCCAGCAGCCTTTGAGTAACACATCACCCTCCCTTAATCTAAAGTAGTCTGACCAAAATAAGTGAAAATAGAAAAACCACACATTAATAAAATATAAACACACATTTTTTGGGCTCACATCACTGAACACACAACTTAGATTCTCACTCCACTCAAAAAACTTCAGATCCATGTACCTGCAAAACAGATGAAGATAAGTAGACATGAATATATAACAAACACTCAAATATGGCTAGTAGAAATGGGGTATGGATATTTGTGTATCTCCCATAACACTCAACCCACTGAGATTGGTTATTATCACTCACAGCTAGCAATTCCATCTTATCCATGTACCTACAAAATGAGCAAACCATTAAGAAAACACTCAATTTGTGCTACCATCACTCAACCCACAATTTACTGAACTCTCAACTCTCATTCCATTTGTTGTAGCTTTCAGCACAGTGTTAGGCAGCCGCCAGGAACTCAAAAACCAACTGTCACTAGGATGCAATTTGAGGTTAGTAATAGACAAACTTTACTGCATTAAGAACAAGCATAAAAAAAAAATTCTTTGAAATCCAACACATATGAATTCTTTGAAAAGTCCCAACACATATGATTATTATCCCTCATAATAACACTTTAATGTATTCAGAACAAACATATAAAAAATTCTTGAAAATTCCAACACATATGATTATTATCAAAATATTAAACTTTAATATAATATAATAATAATAAAAAAAAGACATTTAATGTAACGCCCTCAAAATAATACATAAAACCCCACATCCTTGACATGCATAGACATAAGAGAACAAAGCATGATTCCATTCATTAGAGTATTAAGTACGAAAGTATTACATGTAGACATCAAAAGGAAATGCCCTACGGGCTTACAACTTTCCAAGTCAACACTTGGGTACAACAAAAGAAGAGTCCTAACTCTTTATACAAAATAAGCCCTTGGCTTGAATTTGCATGTAATACCAAAAAGAGAATAACAAAAGATCCTTCAGCCTCTAAGCCTCTCAAGCTACGTCCTTTGTAACGCCCTCAAAATAAACCCACAATCAAACATTCAAGACATGCTTAGACAAAAGAGAAGTAAGCACAATTACATTTCATCAAAGTATTCATTACAAAATGTATTACATGTTGACAACAAAAGTAAATGCCCTATAGGCTTACAACTTTCCAAGTCAACACTTGGTTACAAAAGAGAGTACTAACTCTACACAAAGTAAGCCCTTGGCTTGATATACATGTAATACAATAAAAAATAACAAAAGAGTCCAACAGCCTTAAGCCTCCCAAGCTACGTCCTTGGAGGTGGTATACTACCTGTACCTGAAAATGATGTCCCATATAGGGTGAGCCAACGCCCAGTAGAGATATGCTAAACATAATATGAGCAATAACTAAAACATTAGCATTTGACAAATGTTTAACTCACATGAATCATTTCATAGCCCATTTCAATTACATGACAAATGTGTCCATGTTTCATTCCATTTTCATTACTTATCCAATTTCTCAATTCATAATCCTAGCTCAGAACCTGGCCACATACTTTAAATGAGATTATATCTCATATCAATAACTCTTCCATTTCAACAATTTAAATGAGATAACAACTCATATCAAACACTTCCATAAGCCACAATAGATACACAGATTCGCTGTATCAATAACACATCAAACACTTCCATACTTCACAAATGATACACAGATTTGCTGTATCAATAATTCAATAGATACACGTGTTTGCTGTATCAATGGAGTCCATCCCCTATCTCATCCCACATAACATCCGGTTTAGGAGTCCATTCCCTATTTTTCCCTAAACCGTGGAGTACATCCCGTATCTCATCCCACACAGTATAATGTATATAAGCACATATCATATACATAATCAATCAATACATAAATTCAATATATTATTCCAACCGTCATATTCGATGACATATTCAATTGATTAGTTTTAGTTTGCCTAATCATCATGCATTGTTTACAACAATCAAGACTATCCTCCACCGATAGCCAAAAGCAGTTATTTCTAAACAGATAATAAATGCCTCAACAGATATATAATCTCAACATTTTTAAAGTGAGCGATTAATAAATCCAACTCCATCATTCTAACTCATATTGAGCCAATTCCATTATTTCCAACTCAATTTCACATTTCTATAACAATTGTCATTAATTAACGAATGACCCAAATATACCCAAACATGGTATTTTCCCCCTTTTTCACAATATTGACCCAAAGGTCCAAATATTATCAACAACATCAATATTATAATTTTAAGACCCGAAATACACGTTTATGAGTCAAAATAACAAAACCCCTCTTTTGAAAATAACACATTTCAAAACCTAACTTTCCAAATCAACCCATCTATACAAATAACTCAATATCTATGTTAAAGCACATAAGAATGAGTAGGAATCCCTGCCTCAAATTTCGGAGCTCAACAGAGAAGAAGATGAAAACTCAAAGTGCTCCAAATCACGAGATTCTCGGATCAAAAGATAGCCCTCGACAAATTCAACACTTTTTGTAAAGGCTCAAGGGTAGGAGATTACTCTAACTAGATCAAATCTAAGAGAGAATGTGAGGTTTTAGAGAGAGGTGGTCTCCAATGGTGTTTTTTCAAAAAGTAAGAGAGAGAAAGGAAACCAAAAAGTGATCCAAAAAGTCGAATCCCGAAGTGATATACCAGTCGCCTCGCTCGAGCGTGGAAACCCCCGCTCGAGCGTCAAACACAGACTCACGCTTGAGCGTCGAAAGCGCCGCTCGATCGTCGATTGCACACTTCCAAAAGCTTTGCAGGCATGGTGCCCGCTCGAGCGTCAAACTCCCTGCTCGAGCGGAGGAACAAAAACAAAGGGTCACACTCGAGCGTCAAAACTCCCGCTCGAGCGTCTGAAGACCTACAGACAAAAGTACTGGGAGATGGAAATTTACGCTCGAGCGTCAAAACGCCCGCTCGAGCGGAGAAGCAACAACGAAGGGCCCGCTCGAGCGTCAAAAGCCCCGCTCGAGCGTGAAGGCCAAATTCTGGGTATCAACCAATGGTTCCAAAGCACCGCCAACCTATTTGAAACCTGCCCAACACAACCCAAGACTCAAATACAAAGAGTAAGGGAAGAAAATGAGGATGAGACAACAACACAACCACAGAACCAAGTCTGGAATACAATATACAAAGGAAAGGAAAACCGGGATCGCTATAACCTTCCCCCCTTAAAGAATTTCGTCCTCGAAATTAAGTACAAGTTTTCAAAAAAAAACAAGTTTTTCTCAATTCTCAACAACATTACAATTCATTATCCAACAACTTGACCCATTACCGGTCATTTTATCTCTATTCAAGAGGCATTTCACAATACATACCCAATATGCATTATTAGCATGCTTTCCCTTGAAATTTACCGATTTAAACACATTTTTCACAATTCTATATCATATTCAATGTTCATGATATACTTTAATTTCTATAATACATTCAACATATACAATGTTACATTAAACTTCCATTTCAAGGCAAGTTCCAAAATATTTCCATAAATCTAAAACATCTATGATATTTTACAACTCAAGACATATTTAATGCTCTTAAAGTTCATTAATATTACAAAATCCCAATACATGGTTAAACAATTACAAACAAGTCCGGATATTTCTCACGGACATCCACCTCACATTCCCAAGTGGCTTCTTCCACTCCTTGATGTTTCCACAAAACCTTCACCAAGGGAATGCTCTTGCCTCGCAAGACTTGATCCCGCCTATCCAAGACCCGAACCGGTCTCTCCTCATACGAGATATTCTCGTCAACCTCCAAATCGGTCCAATCCAACACATAGGACGGATTCGGCTCGTACTTCCGAAGCATACTAACATGAAACACGTCATGCACTCCGGACAACTGCGGCGGCAGGGCCAAACGATAGGCAACCTTGCCAATCCTCTCAAGGATCTCAAAAGGGCCGGTAAACCGAGGGGATAACTTCTCACTCTTCCCGAATCTCATCAAACCCCGCCTAGGTGATATTTTTAGAAAAACATGATCACCCACCTCAAATGCCAAAGGCCTCCTCCTACGGTCGGCATAACTCTTTTGGCGACTCTGGGCTGTAATAAGCCTTCTACGGATAAGCTCAACTTTTGCCATTGTTTCCCTCACCAACTCCGGGCCCAACAAAGGTGCATCACCCACCTCGGCCCAACAAACCGGAGACCTACACGGTCGGTCGTACAAGGCCTCAAACGATGCCATACCGATACTAGACTGAAAGCTGTTGTTGTAGGCGAACTCCACCAAGGGCAAGTGCCTCTCCCACGTCCCACTAAAGTCAAGGACACAACCTCGAAGCATATCCTCAAGGATCTGAATAGTACGCTCGGACTGCCCGTCAGTCTGAGGGTGATAAGCCGTGCTAAAGGTCAACTTAGTGCCCAAGGCACTCTGCAAACTCTGCCACAACCTAGCAGTAAAACGAGGGTCTCTATCTGAGACGATCGACACTGGAACCCCGTGTAACCTCACTATGTCCCGAATATACAAGTCGGCAAGATGATATACCGAATCTCTCACGCACATAGGAATAAAGTGCGCCGACTTAGTCAACCGGTCTACAACCACCCAAATAGCATCACTACCCCGCTGAGTCCTCAGAAGACCTACAACGAAGTCCATAGTGACATGCTCCTACTTCCACTCGGCAATAGGCAAAGGTTCTAACAAACCCGCTGGCCTCTGATGCTCGGCCTTCACTTGTTGACAAGTAAGACACTTCGACACGAAAACTGCCAAATCTCTCTTCATGCCCCTCCACCAAAACTGGCGCCCCAAATCACGATACATCTTGGTGCCTCCCTGATGCACTGCAAGGCGTGAATGGTGAAACTCTCGGAGTACCTCCTCTCGGTAGGACTCCAGCACAAACAATCGGTCTCGGTATCTCATACTCAGATTGGGATACTCAGACAAACCCTTCTCAACCTTCCCGCTGGAGATCTTCTCTCAGAGGGACTCTACTTCAAGGTCACCTCTCTGTGCCTCTAACACTCGAGTCACAAGTGTAGGCTGCGCAACAACGGAAAACAAGGCCGCAGCCTCAATGGATTTGCCCAGAAGCAAATCAAACTCGCCAAGTGCACCCAACATCTCCCACTCCCGGATGACTATACAAGCTACATCACTAATGGATTTTCTGCTAAGGGCATCGGCCACAACATTGGCCTTACCCGGGTGATAGTGCAACTCAAAGTCATAATCCTCTATGAACTCCATCCATCTTCTCTGCCTCAAATTCAAGTCCCTCTGTGTAAACAGATACTTCAAACTCTTATGGTCCGAGAACACCTCGAACCTCTCACCATAAAGGTAGTGTCTCTAAATCTTTAGGGCAAAGATCACGGCTGCTAATTCTAGGTCATGTGTAGGGTAGTTCCTCTCGTGTATTTTCAACTGACGTGAGCCATAGGCAACCACTTTCCCCTCTTGCATCAACACACAACCAAAACCCTCTCGTGAGGCATCACAATAAACCGCATAACCCAAACCTATCTCCGGAATAATCAAAACTGGAGTGGTGGTCAATCTAAGCTTCAACTCTTGGAACGATTTTTCACAAGTCTCACTCCATACAAATTTGACCCCTTTCCGCATCAATCTAGTCAACGGTGAAGCTAGCCTGGAGAAATCTTTCACAAATCGGCGGTAATACCCAGCTAATCCCAAAAAACTACGGATCTCGAAAACACTCTTAGGCTGTGCCCAATCTTGCACTGCCTCAATCTTGGATGTATCAACAGACACCCCTTCCCCGGAAACCACATGGCCTAAGAATTTAACCTCCCTTAGCCAGAACTCACACTTCCCAAACTTGGCATACAGCCTATGGGCTCTAAGCAACTCAAGCACCACTCTCAAGTGTTCCTCGTGCTCCTCCTCCGAAGGTGAATAAATCAGAATGTCGTCCACGAAAACGACCACAAAGCGATCTAAGAATTCCCGGAATATCCGGTTCATCAAATCTATAAACACTGCCGGTGCATTGGTGAGCCCAAATGGCATCACCAGAAACTCGTAATGGCCATACCGCGTACGGAATGCCGTCTTCGGAATATCCTCCTCCCTGACCCTCAACTGGTGGTAACCCGATCTCAAGTCTATCTTAGAGAAACAACGGGAACCCTTCAACTGGTCAAACAAATCATCTATATGAGGCATAGGGTATTTATTCTTAACCGTAGCCCGATTCAACTTTCGATAATCGATACAAAGTCTCAAGGCACTATCTTTCTTTTTAGCAAAGAGGGCCGGTGCTCCCCACGGCGAAGCACTAGGGCGAACAAAACCCTTATCTAGCAACTCTTGGAGTTGAATCTTCAACTCACTCAACTCGGCTGGGGCAAAACGGTAAGGTGCCATAGAAATCGGCACTGTGCCGGGCACTAAATCAATAGAGAACTCTATCTCTCGATGAGGTGGTAAACTGACAAGATCCTCGGGAAAAACATCCGAATACTTGCAAACCACCCTTGGCAACTCAACCCCGATCTCATCATACTCACTACTCATAAGGCTAGCAAGAAGACCACTAAGTTCACTCCGCCCTCGCGGATCATATACCGGTGGCAACACACTACCAACCCGATCCCCCAAGAAATGGAAACAATACCTGCTCAAGGTACACACTGTGACCCTCTGGCGGTAACAATCAATAACAGCCCGGTATGACGATAGCCAATCCATACCCAAGATAACATCAAAACCCGACATAGGCATAACTACAAAAGGAAATGGAAGTCAGCGATCTGCTACCTCTATATCACAACCTCTACACCCTTGTTTCAAAATCAACTCACCCCCAACAGGTGATACAACACAAATAGGAGATGCTAACTGCGCCAACTCCAAACCCAAAATAGATGCAAATACAGCAGCTATAAAAGAATGGGATGCACCCGTATCAATCAACACACTGGCAACCTAGTTGCAAAACAAAAAGGTACCTCTCACAACCGATGGAGCCGGTACAAGATCCTGCACGGTAATAGCATACACGCGCCCTGTAGGCCCCTGATCTACCTGCTTACCTCTAGGAGCAAAAGACTACTGCACAGACTGGGACGACAAAGCTCCCTGATTGGCCCTCGAGGCTTGAACTGACTGAGCTGGCTGAAAACTCTGCCTCTGCCCAGATGCACCAGAAGTGCCACTCAACTACGGGCAAAACCTCTTCAAGTGCCCCGCCTGACCACACTGATAGCAAGACAGCGGCTAGCCTCTGCCCTGACTCTGGCTCTGAGGTCGAGCCGAAGATGAAGCTGCTCTCTGCCCTCTGCCCTTCTGCGGGCAAGCTGGAGACTTGTGCCCCAACTGACCACATTTGTAACAAGTCACGTTTCCCTGACTGGCTCTCCCAGGGCCTGCACTCGGCACTGGAAAGGTAGATCTAGTAAAACCACCCTGAGACTGCTGAGGGTTAGAACCCCTCTGCCTCCTGCCATCACCCTGGCCATCTTGACTCATCTTGGAGCCTCTCTGCCTCTCCTCCTCCTCCTGCATCATACTCTCCATATGGGCTGTTGCATCTACAAGGCACCCATAGTCCCGGGTCATAGAACCCCCAACTCTCATCTTGAGGCCATGCCTCAGCTTCTGCTCAAACTCAATACAATGGCGTTCCTCGGACGTCACAAGCTCAGGTACGAACCTGGATAGACTGGTAAATGAGGCCTCAAACTCGGCCACTGACAAACTCAGCTGCTTGGGCTGGCAAAACTGGTCTCTCAGTTTCTCCCTAGCAGCTGGAGACATAAACTTCTCTTGGAAAGCGTCTACAAAAGCCTCCCACGTGCCACCAATACGACCCCTCATGTACTTCCACCACTGACCCGCATCCCCCTTAAGCTGGAAAGATGCCAAAGTCACCTTCAAAGCCCCGTCTTCGATGCCAAGCATCTCAAACGTCTTCGTCATCTATTCAAGCCATTCATCAGCTTTCAATGGCTCTTTCAGATTCCCGACAAACTCATCCGGGTTAGACCGAAAGAACTCCCTCTTCAGAAAGGAAGGCCCTACATCAACAACCTGGGTCTGGGCTTGATTCTCAGCTCTGAGAATGCCCATGGACTCCCTCAATGCTCTTGCCATCTCGCGGGCTAAGGCGCCCATGGCCTGCTGACCTACTAGCTCGGCCATATTGGCCTGACCAACACCCTCCTGCTGCTCCGAAACCTCATCCGGTATAGGCATCTCCTGCCTCCTAGGCCTACCTCGCCTACCACCACGTCCTCGTCCTGACATCCTAATAAAGGTAACGAAGGACATTAGCACATTCATAAATGTGCCGAAGCTATAACACTCGCGTCTTAAAGCATGGACAATTGTAATTCACTCCACGTAAGCACATAATCACATAAGCACTTACGAATTTCATTTTCGGATAATGATAGTCCCGAGGCGTTACTAGAGTTCCGGTTAGAAACAACATTGATCAAGTGCTTTTCCAACAAGACTCACAGAAACCCAAGGATCCAATCAACATCCTAGAAATTAAATCCCATACCCAAATAATCATATAAACTTGTTATCACATAAGCACATAACATTACACATATGTCTCTAACAAGCGAGACAAACCCATTGTGATACTAATCACTTCCCACGTACCCAAAGTATTCAAACCCAATATGCTCTGATACCAAGTTGTAACGCCTCAAAATAAACCCACAATCAAACATTCAAGACATGCTTAGACATAAGAGAAGTAAGCACAATTACATTTCATCAGAGTATTCATTACAAAATGTATTACATGTTGACAACAAAAGTAAATGCCCTATAGGCTTACAACTTTCCAAGTCAATACTTGGTTACAAAAGAGAGTACTAACTCTACACAAAGTAAGCCCTTGGCTTGATATACATGTAATACAATCAAAAATAACAAAAGAGTCCAACAGCCTTAAGCCTCCCAAGCTACGTCCTTGGAGGTGGTATACTACCTGTACCTGAAAATGATGTCCCATATAGGGTGAGCCAACGCCCAGTAGAGATATGCTAAACATAATATGAGCAATAACTAAAACATTAGCATTTGACAAATGTTTAACTCACATGAATCATTTCATAGCCCATTTCAATTACATGACAAATGTGTCCATGTTTCATTCCATTTTCATTACTTATCCAATTTCTCAATTCATAATCCTAGCTCAGAACCTGGCCACATACTTTAAATGAGATTATATCTCATATCAATAACTCTTCCATTTCAACAATTTAAATGAGATAACAACTCATATCAAACACTTCCATAAGCCACAATAGATACACAGATTCGCTGTATCAATAACACATCAAACACTTCCATACTTCACAAATGATACACAAATTTGCTGTATCAATAATTCAATAGATACACGTGTTTGCTGTATCAATGGAGTCCATCCCCTATCTCCTCCCACACAGTATAATGTATATAAGTACATATTATATACATAATCAATCAATACATAAATTCAATGTATTATTCCAACCGTCATATTCGATGACATATTCAATTGATTAGTTTTAGTTTGCCTAATCATCATGCATTGTCTATAACAATTAAGACTATCCTCCACTGATAGCCCAAAGCAGTTATTTCTAAACAGATAATAAATGCCTCAACAGATATATAATCTCAACATTTTTAAAGTGAGCGATTAATAAATCCAACTCCACCATTCTAACTCATATTGAGCCAATTCCATTATTTCCAACTCAATTTCACATTTCTATAACAATTGTTATTAATTACACGAATGACCCAAATATACCCAAATATGGTATTTTCTCCATTTTTCACAATATTGACTCAAAGGTCCAAATATTATCAACAACATCAATATTATAATTTTAAGACCCGAAATACACGTTTATGAGTCAAAATAACAAAACCCCTCTTTTGAAAATAACACATTTCAAAACCTAACTTTCCAAATCAACCCATCTATACAAATAACTCAATGTCTATGTTAAAACACATAAGACTGACTAGGAATCCCTACCTCAAATTTCGGAGCTCAACGGAGAAGAAGATGAAAACTCAAAGTGCTCCAAATCATCAGATTCTCGGATCAAAAGATAGCCCTCGACAAACTCAACACTTTTTGTAAAGGCTCAAGGGTAGGAGATTACTCTAACTAGATCAAATCTAAGAGAGAAGGTGAGGTTTTAGAGAGAGGTGGTCTCCAATGGTGTTTTTTCGAAAAGTAAGAGAAGAAAAGAAACCAAAAAGTGATCCAAAAAGTCGAATCCCGAAGTGATATACCAGTTGCCCTGCTCGAGCGTAGAAACCCCCGCTCGAGCGTCAGACACAGACTCACGCTCGAGCATCGAAAGCGCCGCTCGATCGTCGATTGCACACTTCCAGAAGTTTTGCAGTCATGGTGCTCGCTTGAGCGTCAAACTCCCCGCTCGAGCTGAGGAACAAAAACAAAGGGTCATGTTCGAGCGTCAAAACTCCCGCTCGAGCGTCTGAAGACCTGCAGACAAAAATACTGGGAGATGAAAATTTACGCTCGAGCGTCAAAACGCCCTCTCGAGCGGAGAAGCAACAACGAAGGGCCCGCTCGAGCGTGAAGGCCAAATTCTGGGCATCAACCAATGGTTCCAAAGCACCACCAACCTATTTCAAACCTGCCCAACACAACCCAAGACTCAAATATAAAGAGTAATGGAAGAAAATGAGAATGAGACAACAACACAACCACAGAACCAAGTCTGGAATACAATATACAAAGGAAAGAAAAACCGGGATCGCTATATCCTTGGAGGTGGCATATCACCTGAACCTGAAAATGATGTCCCATATAGGGTGAGCCAATGCCCAGTAGAGATATACTAAACCAATTATGAGAAACAACTAAAACATTAGCATTCGATCGATAGTTAACACTTATAAACCAACTTACAACATTTTTCAATTCAACAATCGATACATTCATTTTTCATTCCACTTTCCTTCACTTAAACAATTTTGATTCATAAACATGGCTCAGAACCTGGCCAAACAATTAAAAGAGACTATAACTCATATTAAAACACTTCCTTTATTCACAATTTACATGAGACTACAACTCATATTAAAACACTTCCATACTTCAATTACCAATGGAGTCCATCCCCTATCTCCTCCCAAACAGGTTTGAGAGTCCATCACCTATCTCCTCCCAAACCATGGAGTACATCCCTTATCTCCTCCCACACAATATACATATACAATGTATTTAACCACTTATCATATACAATGATCAATCAATACACATATTCGATGTATTATTCCAACCTTCATATTCAATGACATATTCAATGTGATTAGTTTTAGTTTTCCCTAATCCACATGCAATGTTTACAACAATCAAGACTATCCTCCACCGATAGCCCAAAACAGTTATCTCTAAACAAATAATAAATTTGTCAAACAGATAAATTACCAACATTTTCATAGGTGAGTGATTAATTTATCCAACTACACCATTCAATTTCACGACTTCCCCATTTCGTGAATTCCCACTCAATTACACATTTTCCCCAAATTAATTATTCAACATAACTAGGGCATTTCACCCTTTTTTCAAATATCAACCCTAAGGTTCAATTTCTTCAATTTAACAACAATAATACCATTTTCCAAGGTCTCACATACACATGGAGTTTTTAAAACACAAAACCCCTCTTTTATAAATTACACATTGAACCCCAATTTTTTCCAAAATTACTCAACAACACCAACTATTCAAAATGACTAAAATTTATGTCAAAACCCAAAAGATGGAGTAGGATATCCCTACCTCAAATTTTGGAGCCCAAAGGAGAAGAAGGACAAAGCTCAAGATGCTCCAAACTCGAAGATTCTCGGATCAAAATGAAGCCCACACCGAGCTCTAACTTTTATTCAAAGGAAATAGTGTAGGAGAACCCTAGATCAAGAGTTCTTGTAGAGAGAAGTGGTGTTTTAGAGAGAGAGGCAGCCGTTTTAGGGTTTGAGAAAAAGAAAAGAGATGAAAAAGTGAAGGAGAAACAAGCTGCTGCAATTGATATATTCGATCCTCGCTCGAGCGAAGGAATGGTCGCTCGAGCGACCAGACACAAAGAAACCTCGCTCGAGCGTAGAAAGCCTCGCTCGAGGCAACAATTTGAAGCTTCAGGTCTGCAACCCAGAAGCACGCTAGAGTGCAAGAATGCTCGCTGGAGCGAAGAAGTCCAAAACATACAGCTCGCTCGCTCAAGCGAAGGAAAGCTCGCTCGAGCCAAGAAATGCAACTCTCAGGTCCAAAACCAGACGCAGACGCAAGCTCGAGTGCAAGACTCCTCGCTCGAGCCACCAGACACAACACTCAACTCTTGCTCGAGCGAAGGAACCCTGGCTCGAGCGAAGGAACTAAAACGCAGAGCTTGCTCGAGCGACAAAAGTCTCGCTCGAGCGAAGACACAAAAATCTGGGCAGCAACCTTTTGTTCCCAATCATAACCAACCTGTTACAGACCTGCCCAACACATCCTAAAACTCAAATACAAGGAATTAAAGGACAGAAAGGAAGCATATACAACAACAGACATCTACGGAACCAAGTCCGGAATACAATAACCAATGGAGGGAGAACCGGGATCACTATATTTAATTCCTTGAAAAGTCCAACATATATGATTATTATCAAAATAGTAAACTTTAATATAATATAAAAAAGGAAAAAAAAAAGAAGACATTTAAAAACAAAAAGAAAAGAAAACATTTAAAAATCACAATTCACATATATAGATAATTGTAAACACAATCCGTGCATAACATGGGTGATATGCTAGTATATTATATAAGGAAAAGAGGATTTTTAACTCACAAGCTTTGTGAGAGCTTCAATGTCTCAATCTTAATTTCCTAATTTTTTTATTTAAAAAAAATAAAAACTCAGTATTTATTGACTTCTCCCAGGCCTTTTCGACTTCCCATACACACCATTTCAACTTCTCTCATGCCTATTTAATTATTTTGGAAATAATAATTATTTTTTCTTTTCAACTTCTCTCATACCTATTGAATTATTTTGCAAATAATAATTATTTCCCCTTTTCAACTTCTCCCACACCTATTTAATTATTTTAGATATAGCGATCCCGGTTTTTCCTTTCCTTTGTATATTGTATTCCGGACGTGGTTTCATGGTTGTGTGGTTGTCTCATTCTCATTTCCTTCCCTTACTCTTTGTAGTTGAGTCTTGGGTTGTGTTGGGCAGGTTTGAAATAGGTTGGTTGTGCTTTAGAACCAAAAGTTGATGCCCAGATTTTGGCCTTCACCCTCGAGCGGGGATTTTGACGCTCGAGCGGGTCCTTTGTTGTTGATTCTCCGCTCGAGCGGGAGTTTTGACGCTCGAGCATGATTTTCCATCTCCCAGTACTTTTGTCTGCAAGTCTTTAGATGCTCGAGCGGGAGTTTTGAAGCTCGAGTGTGAACCTTTGTTTTTGTTCCTCTGCTCGAGTGGGGAGTTTGACGCTCTAGCGGGGACCATGTCTACAAAACTTCTGAAAGTGCGTAATATATGCTCAAGCGGCGCTTTTGAGGCTCGAGCGTGAGTATGTGTCTGACGCTCGAGCGGGGGTTTCCACGCTCGAGCGGGGCGACTGGTATATCACTTCGGGATCCGACTTTTTGGAGCACTTTTTCAACTCCATTTCTCTCTCTTACTTTTCGAAAACTCCATTGGAGAGCTTCTCTCACTAAAACCTCCACTTCTCTCTAGGGTTTGATCTAGTTGTAGTAATCTCTCGCCCTTTGGCCTTTGTAAAAAGTGTGTTGATCGTCGAGAGCTACATTTTGATCCTAGAATTTTGGGATTTGGACCATCTTTGTTTTCTTCATCTTCTTCGTTGGGTTTCATCTCTTGGGGTAGGGATTCCTACTCATCTTTATGGGCTTTAACATAAATTTTGAGTATTTTGTATAAATGGTTGATGTTAGGAAGTTAGGGTTTGTAAATGTGAAAAGGGGGTTTTTAATCTTTGGCCCATAGATACGTTTATTGGGCTTCAAAATGAGGTATTTGATGTGTGTTGAAAATATTTGGACCCTTGGGTCAATATTGGAAAAAGGGGTAGAAAACCCTAACTTGTTGTATAAGTTAATTGGTATAATTAATTCGGGAAAATTGTGGTTACATGGAATTGAGTTGAATATAGTGAAATTGGCTCATTATGAGATGAAATAGTGAAGTTGGATTTATTAATCGCTCACTTTTAGAAATTGTTGATATTTATCTGTTGAACGTAATTATTGTTTGTTTAGAAATAATTGCTTTGGGCTATCGGTGGAGGATAGTCTTGATTGTTGTAGACAATGCATGATGATTAGGCAAATTAAAACTAATCAATTGAGTATGCCATTGAATATGGCGGTTGATATAATACATGAATTTTATGTATTGGTTTGCTTATGTATATGATATGTGTTTATATACATTGTGTTGTGTGGGAGGAGATAGGGGATGTATTCCACGGTTTAGGGGAAGATAGGGGATGGACCTCTAAATCGGATATTGTTTGACATTGATACAGCACTAAAATGTGTATCATATGTGGAGTATGGAAGTGTTTTGCTTGACATTGATACAAAACTAAAATGTGTATCATATGTGGAATATGGAAGTGTTTTGTCTGAGATGGATACAATAATAAAATGTGTATCTATTATGAAGCATGAAATGATTAATTTGAGCTGTTATTTCAATTGAAATAGAAATGTTGTTGATATGGGATGTAATCTCACTTAAAGTATATGGCCAGGTTCTGAGCCAGGGTTGTGAATTGGGAAATTGGTTAAGGGATGGAATAAAAACATGGACACTTTGGTCATGTAGTTGAAATGAAATATGAATTGATTTATGTGAATTTAACATTTATCAAATGCCAATGTTTTAGTTATTGCTTATATTATGTTTAGCATATCTCTACTGGGCGTTGGCTCACCCTATATGGGACATCATTTTCAGGTACAGGTAGCATGCCACCTCCAAGGACGTAGCTTGAGAGGATTAGTGGCTGGGTCATCTTTTGTGATTACTTTATCTATATTACATGTAAATCAAGCCAATGGCTTATTTTGTATAGAGTTAGAACTCTTCTTTTGTAACCAAGTGTTGACTTGGAAAGCTGTAAGCCCACAGGGCACTTGCTTTTGTTGTTAACATGCAATACATTTGTAAGAAACACTCTGATGAAATGTAATTTTGTTTTATTCTCCTATGTCTGAGCATGTTAAGAATGTATGATTATTTGGGCTCATTTTGTATAGCGATCCCGGTATTCCCTTTACTGTTCAGTTGTATTTCGGACTCGGTTCCGTGAAGTTGGTAGTTGTATATACCTTGTGCCCATCCTTTAAATTCCTTATGTTTGAGTTTTAGGATGTGTTGGGCATGTTTCAAGCAGGTGGGTCGAGCCTTGGTCTCAAATCTAGTTGCCCAGGTTTTTGGTGTTACGCTCGAGTGGGTAGTTCTGCGCTCGAGCAGGGTTTGGTTTTTGGTTGTCCGCTCGAGTGGGTCTTCTTGCGCTCGAGCAGGATTTACACACTCGCAGTATTTTGTTTTCTGCAAAACTTCTGCAGATGTGATTTCTACGCTCGAGCGGATTTCCTGCGATCGAGCGGGTCGCGCTCGAGCGGGCTTGTTGGCGCTCGAGGGGAAAGTACATTGTTGGTGTAAGTTCTGGGAGGGGGGAATCTGCGCTCGAGCGGACTGGTTTTCGTGCTCGAGCGGATGTACTTTATTCTTGTGTCTTGGCACTCGAGCGGACCTAGTTTTTTGTTCTTGACGCTCGAACGTTGTGTTTTCCGCTCGAGCGGGAATGTCGTATATCAGTTAACAGCTGGGCTTTTTAAAATCACTTTTTACATTCTCTTCTCTCTCCTACTTTTCCAAAATCACCATTGTTGAGCTTCTCACTCTAGAGCTCTACCTTCTCTCTAGGTATTGATCTAGTAGGAGTGATTTCCTCACCTTTGGCCTTTACAAAAAAGTTATTGATCGTCGAGGGCTACCTTTTGATCCGAAAATTTTGTGATTTGGAGCACTTTCATTTTCTTCATCTTCTTTGTTGGAGCTCAAACTTTGAGGTAGGGATATCCTACTCTTTCTTATGGATTTTGTCTTTAAATTTTAGCATTTTGATATGTTGGGTGTTGTTGGGTAGTTTTGAGGAAGTTTGGGCCTTTTGTGTAATTTTACAAAAGTTGGGGTTTTGTTTATAATAAACCTAAATGCAAGTTAGGCATAGAAAAATGAGATGGATGAAAATGGAACCTTAGGGTTGTTTTGTTAATTATGGGAATTTGCCCTAATTGTTTTAATTAATTAATGCATATAATTAATTAGAGAAAATGAGGAATTGAATTGGAAATGTTGAAATTTGGAATGTACGGGATTAAAGGGTGTAGTTGAATTATTTATCGCTCACCAAAGTGAAATGTTGATATCTTATCCATTTGTGCATTTATTTCCTGTTTAGAAATAACTGCTTTGGGCTATCGGTGGAGGATAGTCTTGATTGTTGTAGACAATGCATGATGATTAGGCAAACGAAAACTAATCAATGGAATGTGTCATGGAATTTGACGGTTGGCAGAATACATTAACTTTATGTATTGATTGATTGTATATAGAACCCTTGTGTTTATATGCATTATGTGTAAGGAGGAGATGGGGGATGTACTCCGCGGTTTAGGGGAAGATAGGGGATGTACCTCTAAACCGGATAGTGTTGGGAGGAGATAGGGGATGAACTCCGTAGATACAGCTCATATGCTTATCTTTGAGAAATACAGACACAGCTCATATGCTTGTCTAGAGGAGAGTAGATATAGCTCATATGCTTATCTTTGGTTGCATGATATAGTTCTTATACTTATCTGTTGAGATGTTGATATAGCTAATATGCTTATCTGTTGATGTATTGTTTTAGCTAGTATGCTTATTTACAGAAAATGGAAAAAATGAGGAGTAACATGGACTTGTATGTCATGTAATTGTAATGTGATATAAGTGGATGTATCAGGGTTGACCATCTATCAACTGCTAATCTTTTAGTCATTGTTCATGGCTAGTTTAGTGTATTTCTACTGGGCTGTGGCTCACCTTATATGTGAATATCATTTTCAGGTACAGGTAGCATGCCACCTCCAAGGACATAGCTTGCGAGGCTAGAGGCAGACAGACTTTTGGATGTTATTTCCCTTTTGATGTATTACATGTAAATTCAAGCCTAGGGCTTAATGTGTATATGAGTTAGTACTCATTTCTTGTAACCAAGTGTTGGCTTGGAAAGTTGTAAGCCCATGGGGCGTTTACTTTTGTTGTCAACATGTAATGCTTTTTGTAAGGAAATATTATGATGAATAGAAGGATGTTGGACTTTTGTATATCAATGCATGTCTATGTCGATGGGTTTTATGTTTTATTTGAGGGCGTGACATTTTGAGGGCGTTACATTGGAAATAATAATTATCCCCTAATTTATGGATTTCAAATGGAAAGATAACAAAAATATTTTATAATCTCTCAATTCTAATTTGTCTCATCGATTTCCAAAAAAAAAAAAATATATTAAAACTTGCCTTCCTTTTCTCTCCCTTAAAAAATCAAATAATATTTTTCATGAGAATTGCAGATATCTATCTATATCTTATATATTATATTATAACATAAACATACAAAAATTAAAAATCAGATACACAAAATTAATAAATATGATTTTTATTTATTCAGTTAAAATCCTTCTTTTGCCTCTCAATATTCATTTTTAAATTTTAAAAATATTTAAAGTCTATCTAAACAAATCTAATATATTTCACACCATCATACTTTAAATCAATAAAAATCACATGTTTATCACATATCTAACTCATATCATAACTTACCTAAATAATAATAATTAAAAATAAAAAGAAACTATAGATAAATTAAATTAAAACAAAAAAAAATAAAATAGAAGCCTACAACTCCATCTTAAATAAATTGAAAAAAAAAAAAAACCAAATAGAAACTCCACAAAAATAAAGACGATAAGAATTTAGATATAGATCTCAAAAAGATATAACAATATCTAAATTTGAATTATAATTTAATAATATAATTATCTATTTTTTTTATTTATATATCAAAATTTTAAATCACTTAATGGGACAAATCAATTTTCAAGTCTTATTTAAAGAATAATCTGATTAATTATCCCAACTCCTAGACTTCGCAAGCACTGGCGGAGGAGCTAACGGATTAGGCGAGGCGAGGTCTAAGTTGTTGGGAGGTAATATCTTACCACTACATAAATTTATTTATTTTTTAATTTTATTTTTTTCTCTGTATGATTCTCTTTCTCTGTTGTGAGTTTGGTTTTGGTTTCGGTTTTAGTGAGATTTATGTGTTTGTTTATAGGTTTACATGGTGGAGAATAATTATTGGCGATGATAGTTGCAATCGAAGTATCTATGCCCATTATGTGCAAAGGATTTTGATTGAATTTTGTTTTTTTCAATGAAAACTGTAAAATTGAAGTAAAAAAATGGGTATTAATTTTTTTATTTTTTATTGCCATTTTATTTTATAGAAAATGTGAAAATTTATTGAGAATTCAGATTGTACTATAGCATTAGATTTGTGAATAACTAGGTAAATTTAAAACTTTTAAATATCATTGTGTTTTTTATTTTTATCCTTTTTATATCTTATTATACCATAACTGCTATTTGTTAGTTTGTTAATCATAATTCAATTAATTGAAAATGAAAACTTAGTATAACTTTTCATATATATCAATTAATTTATTACCGCTATATTTGTATATAATAGCATAATATATAGGGATAATCTCCAAATATAATTTTTATTTTTTTTATGTGATTAAAATAGTCCATCTTGAAATAGTATATAGAGCAGTTCTATGGCTTCTTTTATCCCAAAAAAATCCAATATATTTTTTTTATACTTTTTAATTTTTAAAATTGAAATATCAGTTGTTTATGCCCACAAAACAAAATTGATAACACATATCCAAAAGCTGCATATTTTTTTCCTTTTCCTTTTTTTTTAGTAGATAGGATATTTACAATTGAAAAATATTTGACACCTCAAAAAACTTTTCGTAATGCGACTTATAATGATGTGGTCATAAGTGTTAATTTTTATATAAATATGAGAAGAGAATTAATCAAATTATACATTTCAACCAACCACATACTCAAACTTTCACTATTTCAAGATGTTATTTCATTATAATTCCAATTAATAGAATCTTCAACTCTTAATATTTTTTCATCGAATTTTAATTTGATAAAAATTTAAAAGGATGAAGCGTTGGAAATTATTGTTTTTTTTAATCAAAATTGATGAAAAGAAAAAAAAATGGGATAAGAATGAAAGTTCTTTTAAAAATTGATAAAAAATTAATGAAAAAATTAAAATAATTCATATCAAATCAATTTTTTAATTCAAATTTAAAATCAAATTAGATTAAAAAAAATTAAAAGAAAATGATGAAGGTTAAAAATATTCTAAAACCTTCTTATTCTTAAAGGTTAGAAATTCGTGTGCGTATTATATTCATATTGTATTTTTAGTAATGAAATTAAAACCAAAAGAAGTGTAATTTAAATTATTGGATTAATAACAGAAACATCATATCAATTATTGTTAAATATCACTTCACTTCACATTTAATAATGAAATTGTATATCTGTCTTAATTATAACTTTTAAATTTGTATATTTTCATAACAAGAAGAGGTATGTCATAACTAATGTAACCTCATTTAATTAAATTTAACTTCTTCTTATTTTTTATTACAAGTTATCAAAATTGCACTAAATACATTTATATATATATTTTTAATTTTTTTAAACTAATAATTTTAAAAGCTATAAATATAAAAATTAACCTATAGATTTCATATATACCGCAAAATAAAATATTAAATTACTTTAACATATAATAATATATTTTTTAATTTATAAAATCCCGTGCATAACACGGGTCACCACTAGTTATGAGAGAAGTCAAAAGGGTTTGTGGGTTGGGAGAAGTCAATAAATGCTAAGTTTTTTTTTTTTTTTTAAATCAAAAAATTAGAAAACTAAGATTAGGATATTGGAGCTTCCACAAAGATAGGATGGAGAGATTATGAAATATTTTTGTTATCTTTCCATTTGAAATCCATAAATCAGTGAGAGAGATAGGATGGAGAGATTATGAAATATTTTTGTTATTAAATAAATAAATCAGTCAATATTTTTTTAATCTATTTTATAAATTAAAAAAGAAATAATTTTAGAAAATTAATTAATTTGTCCCATTAAGAGATTTAAAATTTTGATAGATATACATAAAAAAAAAAAAAAGATAATTTGTAGCACTCTGTGCTTCCTATTATAATAAAACTATATTTGACCCTTTGATTACCTTGATTGAGAACCTTCTTAGTTGTTATTTGAGTCTTGGTTAAGGTGTTACCATAGTGGTTGGGTGAGATTGAATCAGAAACTTCAAATTTGAATAAATGTTATTGAGTAGTTTTCACTCTTTCATTTTCTCTCTCCATAGTTTGAATCTTGATGTGAGGCTAAAACCATTAGAAAACTTACTTTCGGGGCTTCAATTTGGACACAAGAACGACCTAAAACGGAGTCCGAGCGAGAGAGTTACACTTGTTTGAATTTTGAGTTTCTGTGATGGAAGCATGCTCGCTCGAGCGAGCTTTTCTTCGCTCGAGCGAAAAGTGCGTTTTTCAAAGAATTTGAGAGCTTCTTTTGTATGCTCGAGCCAAGCTTCCTTCACTCGAGCAACCAGGTCGCTAACAGACATTATAAAGTGACTTTTTAGCCCAAAAATTGTATTTTTATCCCTCTCTTCTCCTCCCATCTTCCAAACCCGAAAACCTAACCTTCCAAACTTTTGATTTCTCTTCTATTTACCCAAGATTCACCCCAAATCCTTCAAGATGGTTGAAGAGCAAGCATAGATCAAGACTTTTACCGATTGTTTTGTGATTTCATTGGAGTTTCAAGGTGGTTCTTCATCTTTAGCTTCAAATCTTGAGGTAGGGATTTCCTTGTTCCTTTTCAATACCTCATCTATAGATAGATATGTGGTAGATTTGTATTGCATTAAAATCATATCCGTTATGGATTTCTTTGAAAGTCATGAAAGGGAACCTAGGGTTTGTTATTTGGGAATGAGATTGTTAAATTGATTATTGTTTGGGTTAATTGGGGAGTAATCTAGCATGCTTATGTTGAAAGAAGAAAAAGCCCTAATTTAATGTTTTGACTTGGTGAATTAAAAATGGGTAAAGTTGAATAATGTTTGTAAATTGTTATCATGGGTTGTGTAAATGTGTTAATAGCTAAAATGGAGAATTAACTATGGCATTGGAATTATTTTGGATTGAACATATTAAATTGAGTTGGGTTATGGCTTTGATATCCATGGAATTAGTTTTGTGAAATGAAAAGAATGGATTAGGATAAAGGGTGGAGTATGTTAACTTCGAAAATAAGAGAATTGATTTTTGAAATGGAAGAATGAAATGATAACACTATGTGAATTTCATAAATTAACTTGAGGTTGGATTTAAAATCTCAAATTAACTTGAGGTTGGATTTAAAATCTCACAAGAGTTGAATTATTATAATACGTTGTTGAATACATACATTTAGAGGTTTTGTCCTTGGTCATCAATGGAGATGACATTGTTGTGTATGCATTACATTTGTGTTGGTTATAATTTGTTGAATAGTTTATGTGTATGCATTACACTTGTTGGTTGTACTTTGTCATGTTGTAATGATTGGTAACGTACACTACGCTGAGAATGAGAGGTACCATTACCTTCCAGCTAGCCCTTGGAGAATTGGCTGGGCTTAGAATGAGAGGTACCAAAACCTTCCAGCTAGCGCTTGGAGAACTTGACAGAGGTACCATTACCTTCCAGCTGGTGTCTGGTAAATTGGCATTTCATTATGGAAAGGTGTATCCTTGGCTTACTGTGCTTAAGGCAGGTAGAGCAGAATTTATTTATCATTATTGTCTTAGTGTATCTGGGTATATCATGGGTTATGATGGTTATCGTTCTGGAAGGCCATATTGCCTCAATTATTGAAGCAGATAGTTATTGATTGCTTGTTATTTTCCTTTTGTATTAAAGGCATACTTGTGTAGTTATGAATGTGTTGGAAACAGACGTAAGTATTGTGTTTAGATTGTGAAAAATGTGAAAGACTTTGAATACTTGTGAACATGTTTTGAAAAGGCAAATCAGGTATAAGTCTGGAAAGTGAGAGAAAACGTAATGGGCTTGGTGAAATTGTTTTTCTTCAGAAATTTGTTATAGTCATATGAATATTGGAAAAAGGTAACAAGAAGAAAAAAAAGTGAATTACTTATGTTATTGAATGAAATGAATGACTTTGAGAAAAGTTCTTATATACGTATATTTCTATATAAACCGTCACATTATTTATACAGTATGAGACTAAGCATTCATGATCATAACTATCTGTAAGTTGTTATTGTTTAGGATCATGTTAAGATCCCTATTGGACTTTATGTTCATCCCACGTTGCTAATCCTTTTTCAGGTGAATGTCGAGAAGTGTTCCAAGGTCATGGATCTTCTTTACCTGTTGGCCACGAGGCCTTTTGTTTGTGGGCGGAATGCCATTGATGTAAAAGGGTTAAACCCTTTCTCTTCATTTAGAAGATGTAAGCCTACGGACAATTTATTTAATTATAACTCTTGTTGCATTCATATTATATTCGGATGAGAGAATCTTTATTCATGTGTTCTTGTAAATATAAAGAGTTTTCGTATGTTATCTCTGAAATTGAATCTATAATAATGGTTTGGTAATGGAATCCAAGTAATAAAAAGGCGGGTGTTACATAATTATATTACTAAATCATAATTCAAATTTAGATATTTTTTTTTTGAGATTCATAGCTAAATTCTTATCTTCTTTATTTTTGTGTGTAACCATAGTATATGAGAGAAATTGAAAAGGGTGCTACAGTAATTATGAGAGAAGTCAAAAGGGTTTGTGGATTGGGAGAAGTTAATAAATGCTGAGTTTTTTTTTTTTAAATCAAAAAATTAGAAAATTAGGATTAGGATATTGGAGCTCCCACAGAGCTTGTAGATTAGAAATCGGTGTGAGAGATTAGGATGGAGAGATTATGAAATATTTTTGTTATTAAATAAATAAATTTTTATTATTAAATAAATAAATCAGTCAATAGTTTTTTAATCTATTTTATAAATTAAAAAAGCAATAATTTTATAAAATTGATTAATTTGTCCCATTTAGTAGTTCAAATTTTTCATAGATATACATCAAAAAAATAGATAATTATATTATTAAATCATAATTCAAATTTAGATGTTATATCTTTTTGAGATCCATAGCTAAATTCTTATCTTCTTTATTTTTGTATGTAACCATAGTGTATGAGAGAAATTGAAAAGGGTGTTGCAGTAATTATGAGAGAAGTCAAAAGGGCTTGTGGGTTAGGAGAAGTTAGGGGTGTAAAAATGACCTGTGACCCGTGGATAGCCCGAAGCCCGCTCGCAGCCCGAGATGGGCCCGACCCGTTTAGGCTTGCTTGGGCCCAGGCCTGACCCTAGCCCGAGCCCCTAGGCTAGGGCCTGGGTGTAATGACCCATATATATATTTGTTTAAATAGCTAGTGTGTAACGCCCTCAAAATAATAACATTAAACCCATCAATCTAGACATGCATTGATATGAAGGATAACCATCATTCTATTCATCAGAGTAATTCATTACAAAAGTATTACATGTTACCAACAAAAGCAAATGTCCTATGGGCTTACAGCTTTCCAAGTTAACACTTGGTTACAAAAAGAGAGTACTAACTCAAATACACATTAAGCCATTGGCTTGGAATTACATGTAATACATCAAAAGGAAATCAAACAACCAAAAAGTCTGTTTGCCTCTAGCCTCCCAAGCTATGTCCTTGGAGGTGGCATGCTACCTGTACCTGAAAATGATGTCCCATATAGGGTGAGCCACATCCCAATAGAAATACACTAAACCAGTTATGAACAATGACTAAAAGATTAGCAGTTGATAAATGGTCAACACAGATACATCCACTTATATCACGTTCCGGTTTCATGACATTTAAGTCCATGTAACAATTCTTTTTCCACTTCTTTTTCAACTTTGAGTTTGAAACAAGGCTCAACACTTAGCCAAATAATTTAATGAGACTGCAACTCATCTTTAAAACACTTTCGTACTTTACCGAAGATACACATTTTGGTGCTGTATCAACATAACATAGAAACACTTCCATATTTCACAATTGATAACGATATACATTTTAGTGCTATATCAAATCAACTTAAACACTTCCATAGTCAACACTTGATACACATTGTAGTGCTGTATCAATGTCACACATAATCCGGTTTAGAGGTCCATCCCCTATCTTTCCCTAAACCGTGGAGTACATCCCCTATCTCCTCCCATACACACAATGTATATACACATAGGTCATATACAATCATCCAATACATAAAATTAATGTATTATTCTAATCGCTATGTTCACGAACATGCTCAATTGATTAGTTTTAATTTGCCTAATCATCATGCATTGTCTACAACAATCAAGACTATCCTCCACCGATAGCCCAAAGCAGTTATCTCTAAACAGAAAATAAATGCATCAAATGGATAAAGTATCGACATTTCAATTCGGTGAGTGATAAATAATCCAACTACACCCTTTAATACCATACATTACCAATTCCAACATTTTCAACTCAATTTCTCATTTCTCAAATTAATTTCACAAATTAATTCATCAATGTAATTAGGGCATTTCCCATAATTAACAAAAACAACCCTAAGGTTCCATTTCTATCAATAACCCATCATTTATCTCACTTCTCCATGCCAAACATGCATATAGGTTCATATATATATAAAACCCCATCTTTTGTAAAATTACACAAAAGACCCAAACTTTCTCAAAATTACCCAACAACCCCCAACATATCAAAATGCTAAAATTCAAAGACAAAGCTCATAAAGAGGAGTAGGGTATCCCTACCTTGAAGTTTGAGCCCAAATGGAGATGAAGACCCAAAGACCAACGTGCTCTAAATCCAAAGTTTTTCAGATTAAATCGAAGCTCTCAACACCCTCTATCTTTTTAACAAAGGCCCTAGGGTAGATTCACACTCTAGGGAGATCAAATCTTAGAGAGAGAGTAAGTTTAGAGAGAGAGGGTCTCAAATCTAGGGTTTGAAAAGAAAAGGGAGTGAAAAAGTGATGTTTAAAATCGCTGTTGTCCGCTGATATAAAGCAGGCTCGCTCGAGCGAAGACTTGGTCGCTCGAGCGACCAGACACAGAAAACTCTTGCTCGAGCCAACAACCAAGAAGCACGCTCGAGCGACAGAATACTCGCTCGAGCCACCAACTCAAACCCTCAGGTCTGCAACCAGACGCACGCTCGAGCGACGGACTGCTCACTCGAGCGAAAAACAAACCAGACCGCTCGAGCGAAGAAAAGCTCGCTCGAGCCAAGAAATGCAACTCTCAGGTCCAGAACCAGACGCAATCGCTCGCTCGAGCAAAGCCACTCTGGCTCGATCCACCAGATACAAAAACTCAACTCTCGCTCGAGCAAATAAACCCTGGCTCGAGCGAAGGACCAAAACAAGGAGCTCGCTCGAGCGACAAACTGCTCGCTCGAGCAAAGGTCCAAAAATCTGGGCAGCAACACTTGGCTCCCAAATACAACCAACCTGTAACAAACCTGCCCAACACATCCTATAACTCAAATATGAAGTATGAAAGGATGTAAAAAAGATATAAACAACTGCTAACATCCACGGAACCAAGTCCGGATCACTGTACAACAAGGGGTAAAACCCGGGATCGCTATATAGTGCATAATTTAATTGAGCAAATTTTCGAATTTGATTGCTGTGTAAATTCTATGAGAAAACAGTTTGGTTTTGTATTGTTTAAAAATAGTTCTTGATCTCAGAAAATTATGAAATTTTTATATGTTGTTCCCATATGAGTCTAGCATGTTGGATGAAAATTTCAGAATTAAATGATGAGTATTGATTTTATGAAAATTCACGGACTGATTGGTGTTTAGTTTAATTTATAACAGAATTATGTTATTTAATTTTGAATGTTTAGATCATGATTTGGATAAATTTGTTGGGACTATTTTGGTATATAATTGGACTATGTTTGACTTATGGATGAGACCCATGATTTAGATTTAATTTAATTTGAGTTTGTTTAATGACTCATGTTTAACTATTTGGTCCTTTTTAATTAGGTGATTGGTAATAACTACCTTAGGAGTTATTATTATTTATTATATAGGATTATAATAAATATTTGATAGTTGATTTTATAGTGTGTACCATATGAAAAAAAATTATATATTTTATAAAGAATGAAAATGTGTATATTTCGTAGTGATCAAAATATTATATTTTGTGGTGTACAAAAATATTATATTTTGTGGTGAGAAAAATTATATCATTTTATAATTTATATTATAAAATTTTGAGGTATTATTACAAAAATTATATTTTTTGGGAAAAATCAAACTTTGGGGAACAAACCCATGTGGGTGGCCCTCATTTTTGTCCTTGCCATCATTTCCCCTCCTTTGATTCCCCTCATTTCCTTTCCTTTTCATTTCTTGTGGTAGAGAGCTCAACTCTCTCTGCTTCATCTCTTTCTCAACATGGATGCTCAACCTTTGAGTTTTGAGTGGGAGTCCTTAGAGTGAGATTTTATAAAAGTTTTGTAAATGAAAGTCGGAGAGTTCATCATGATCTTCGTAATGGTAGTCTCAGATTCATGATTGGGCAAGATTTGCCTTCCAGATCTGCTCTTCTTCATTATTTGAGGTAGGGACTTTCTTCATATTCTTACATTAAAGCTATGTTAGGGTTATTTTGAGAAAATATATCATTATAAGAGGTATTGCATATATATATATATTTTCAGATTTTTGTTTGGTAATTTTTGGAAGAAAAATTATGTTGAAATGTTAAGAATGTTGGCATCTTGTGGTTGATTTGGAAAAATCATTTTGTGTTGATAATTTTGTAAAATAAATCCGAAAATAAAATTTAAAAGATGTATGGATTGCATCTACATCATATTATGATTAGATGATTTATTTTGAGAAATATAAAATTAAATTTTTTTTTTATCTTTGATTTGAAATTTATTTTTGAGAAAAATAAATTAATGTTGAGGAATATGTTGTAATTGCTTAAGTATGAATTATAAAGTTGCTATGGGATTAAAAACTCTAAAAGTGTTATATTCATGATATTTTATAAAAGATGATATGTTGATGATTAAGTTGTGTTCATTTTTATGAAAATAAAATGTGAAATATGGACTTTCAAACTCATAACCTTGAAAATGTTACTATTGGGCATATTTCATTTTTTTTTTGATGTAAATATCATGTTGGTTAAGTAATTTTAGAAAAAATTGTGAAATTGTTATTGGTAGAGAATTTGGTAAAAATATTTCATCTTTAAATAGCTTGGCATGAAAAATGGTTATGTTGAAATATAGTTATGTTTGAGAGATGAGGCATGTGAAGTTAGGTTTGGTATTATTAATTTAAAATTTTTTGAATATAATAAACTTACTAATTTAGTGGATTAAATTAGTTTTGGTTAAAAGGTTATATCCGTTATGGTCAAAAATATGTTATTAAGATTATACCATAACTTTTGACATGAAATGGTAATATTTAGTAAGTAGGGATTTCCTTTGAGTTATATGTATATTTTTGCATTATCTAGATGATTTTCGAAATCATCCTTTGATTTGTCTTGAAAATTGATTGTTGATTCAAGAAGATGAGAGATTTTTTTTTTTTAAAAAAAAAAGTGGGTTTACTTTCTCATTACTTTTAAAATAGAAATTGAGGGTTTTGAACTATGAGGATTGAAGAGAGATGTTTTTGGTGACTTTCTTTCAATAAATGAAGATGAGTGGTTTTGCTGAGAAAACCTAAAAATTGAGGGTTTTTAAGAAAGATGTTGACAATCTTTGAAGATGTTGTTATATTTATTTTGTGTGCCAAAATAAATGATGTTTGAAAAATTATTTATTTGTTTACATATAAATGATGGTTTTCATGGAATATGAGAATTGTTGAAGTTTTGGAAATTGTTGTTCAAAATGTTGATATAGTCTTGAAGTGACTAAATGATTGAGATTACTCTAAGTGTGGGAATTATGTTGTCCCATGGATGAATTGGAATAAAAGTATTTATATTCATCTTGAGAAATTATATTAAAATGAGAAATGAGAATTTTGATCACAATGGGAATATTGTGTGGAAGTATTGAAAGTGGAAGGAATATTGCATTGTATTATTAATCATTGCATTGGCATATCAATTCATTTAATAATGATGAGATTTGAAATTTGATTTGAAAACTTTGCATTGAGAAAGAAATGTTAGGAAATAAGTTTTCATGAAATGATTTTGGGGTAAATATGGTGGTAAGTCTTGAAAGGTGGTATAGATGATACGTGTCGAGCCTTCCAGTTAATACTGGTAAAAATGACAGATTACAGGTGTTGAGCCTTCTAGTTAATACTGGTAAAAATGACAGATTATAAGTGTCAAGCCTTCCAGTTAATACTGGTAAAAATGACAAATTGGTAGTACTTGTATAGTCTACTTGCAGACACCAGCCTAGGGATTACCAGAGTCTTATTTACCATCTTGGAATTTTATTGAAATTGTTGGATTAATGTGTTTTCAAATTGGCATTGTGCATAAGATTTTCAAAAGATGAGAAAAATATTTTGAGCATGATATGGCATATGCATTCATCGCATAAGACTGTATAAAATGGATTTGATTCATTGTTTAATTGTTTGATTCAATTGATAATGAGATAATTGAATGAATTGAAAAGGATGTCCTGTTACTACCGAAACATGTTTATTTATTTAAGTTAACTTGTTGTGGTTAATTAAATAAATTAGATTTAAGAGATTATGTAATAAAATCATATGGTTTTGACATGATATGATTTCACGTATATGTATGAGTATTTTGGTACCCGCATTATCTTCTAATGTTTTAATATGGGATTGTTTGGTGAGCTAGTGGTTGCTCACCCCCTGCTTGTACATGTGTATAGGGAATGCTTCTCGGATTTGAAGATCAAACAATGGTTTTTACTATTTCATAAGTGTAATGTAGTGATGGATTGTACTACTTCATTTGTTGTTTGGCTGAGTGCTATTTTTTTTTTTTTGTAAAAAGTAGTGTCCTCTCTTTTATTGTAAGCCTTAGGGCATTTCTTTTATTTGTATGTAAAAGTCATTGTTGTATAACAAGAGGGAATATGTATATTTAATTATTCATCATTTTATCCAAGGATGAAATATTATTTGTAAATGGACTTAATTAATGAATATTGCTAAGGTTATCCGAGTAATAAAATACGGGGTGTTACACTGGGCCATTGTTTTGAAGCCCGGTCCGGCCTGTGGCCCGGCCCATCGACCCGCTTAAGGCCCATTTAGGGCCCGGCCCGAAGCCCAACCCGCTCAAGGCCCAGTGTATTTTTTAATAGAAAATAATAAAATTTTGGTAGAAAAAAATTAAAAAAAAAAAAAATGGTTAGGCCCGCGCCAAGGCCTGAATACTCCTGGGCTTGGGCTTGGGCATAGGCTTAATTTTTTGGCCCGTGGGTCAGCCCGGCCCGAATTTTGGCCGGAGCCCGCAAGGCCCGACCTGACCCGGGCCAGATTTACACCCCTGGAAGAAATCAACAAATGCTGGGTTTTTTTTTTTTTTTAAATGAAAAAATTAGAAAATTAGGATTAGGATATTAGAACTCGCACAAAGCTTGTAGATTAAAAACCCTCTTTTCCTTGTATAATACTAGCATATCGCATGTGCTATGCACGGGTTGTGTTTCACCACTTTGTCTTTTTTTTTTTTTTAAATGTCTTTTTATTTTATTTTATATTATATTAAAGTTTAATATGTTGATAATAATCATGTGTTAGACTTTTCAAGGAATTCATATGTGTTGGACTTTTCAAGGAATTCATATGTGCTGGATTTTTCAAGAAATTTTTTAGAATAATGCTATATGTACCAATTAATGTACACACTAATGTACCTCTACATATCCCAACATACCACACGCTTTACCAGGCGCTACTCCAGAAGGAAGGCGGAACCTATTCCAAGCGCCACGCTTTGCCGGCTCAAAATACGGCGGGAAACAGACCCCGACACAACATTACATTCCATAAATTTTATCAAGTCATCCATCATTGTGATTAGTACGCATCGTCCTTTATTCCTGAAACACATCTGTTTATTCAAAACGTTTTTCCGAATTCAATACATTAGTTTGATATAAAATCCATTTCAATAAGTCAATCCAGGTATCTCAATACCAACTAGCAATTTCATTGCCAATGCCAATACGAATACATCATTAACCAACAACAAATATAGTGCTAAAACCGTTTAAAATCATTTCTTTCCAAAACCAAAATGATAATAATTAAAAATGGGTAAATCTCCAAAACCAATACAACCTTTCACGGAAATTTCATCCACGAAAAACTGTCAAACGAGACCCATTTAAACGTAGGCTATACAAGCACTACAATTGCCATTTTACGAAAATTTCGTCTGCGGGATCGGCACCCATGTATACGCACGGTTTTCGGGACTTTCATCTTGGACACGCAGGCCAACTTAATTCAATGGAGTCCATCCCTTTTCTCCTTCCAACAAAGGAGTACATACGGCACTGATAATCCCTAGGCTGATGTCTGCAAGTAGACTCTACGAGTTCTACCAAACTGTCATTTTTACCGGTATTAACCGGAAGGCTCGACATCTATCCGCGCGGTTTTTTGGTCTTTAACCATAGACACTTAGGCCAACTTAACAATGTTCATCTACACCCCTTAACCGGACTTACCACCGTATTTACCCCTTTCACGTTCCATAATTCATATCACAACATCATTTTCTTTCATGAGATAAATATTTTCAATCAGAATTTACAATGCAAAATCAATAGTTGAATGAATGTGCAATGCAATGATTTTCCATAACTCATAACATTTCTCCATTCAAGTAACATGACAACAATATTGAATAAATACATTTCCCATTTTCTTTCTTCAATGTTATTTCACAAAATAACATATATACCTTCAACTCATAGCGACTCCCGCAATCCATGGCACATACGAATTTCCCATTCCTCAATCATGCATGCTCATGTATTACATAATAACTTCAACAACCACATTTTCTATTGTAATGGCCCAGATTTTTTTTTAAATAGTCAGTGCATAATTTAATTGAGCAAATTTTCGAATTTGAGTGCTGTGTAATTCTGTGCGAAAACAGTTCGGTTTTGTATTTTTTAAAAATAGTTACCGATCTCAGAAGATTATGAAATTTTTGTATGTTGTTCATATACGAGTCTAGCACGTCAGGTAAAAATTTCAGAATTTATTGATGAGTATTTATTTTATGAAAATTCGCGGACTGATCAATGTTCGGTCTAGTGTATAGCAGAATTTGAAAGTGAGTTTTGGGTGTTTGGTCCTTTTTAATTATATGATTGGTAGTAACCACCTTGGGAGTTGTTATTATTTATTATATAGGGTTATAATAAATATTTAAAAGTTAAATTTATGGTGTGTACCATACGGTGAAAAATTATATATTTTATAAAGAATGAAACATGAATTGTGAAATGAGCAAAATATTATATTTTGTGGTGTACAAAAATGTTATATTTTTGTGGTGAGAAAAATTATAACATTTAATAATTTATATTATAAAATTCTGAGTTATTATTACAAAAATTAAATTATTTTTTTTTGAAAAATCCATCATTGAAAAAGCAAACCCACATGGGGTTGTTCCCCACTCCTCTCTCTTTTGTCCCCTTCCTTTCCTTTTCATCATTTCTTTCTTCTTTGTTGAATTGAGCAGAGAGTTTTGCTTTCTTGGTCTCTCTCCCAACGTGTATCTATCTCTCTCTCCCTCCCTCTTTCTTTTTCTCCATTGTTGCTCAATGGTTGAGCTTCAAATGGGAGTCCTTAGAGTGAGATTTTGCAAAAGTGTTGTAAATGAAAATTGGAGAACTCGTCGTAATCTTTGCAATGGTGTTCTCGGATTCATGATCGGGCGACGTTTGCATTTTCAGATTTGTTTTTCTTCATATTTGAGGTAGGGACTTTCTTCATATTATTTTTACATATTTTTACATTAAAGCTATGTTAGGATTGTTTTGAGAAAATATATCATTATAAGAGGTATTGCATATAGGTATATTTTCAGATTTTTGTTTGGCAATTTTTGGAAGAAAAATTATGTTGAAATTTTAAGAATGTTGGTATTTTGAGATTGATTTTGGAAAAATCATTTTGTGTTGTTAATTTTGTAAAAGAAATCCGAAAATAGAATTTAATAGTTGTATGGATTATATCTACATCATATTATGGTTAGATAATTTATTTTGAGAAATTAAGGTTGAAATATTTATCTCATCCTTGAGTTTTGGAATTTATTTTTGAGAAAAATAAATTGATATTGAGGAATATTGTGTAAATTGTTAAGTAGAGATTTTCCCTACACTTCTTTATGTACTTTTGCTTGATTATATGGAGTTTAGAGTTGTATATAATTTAATTGGAATTTTTGCAAAATTTGTGTTTTATTTGCTTAAAAGAGAAATTTTGAGAAAAATAAAGGTTGATGCCCAAATTGTGAAAGTGTAAACTTGGAATATGTTTGTAAGGTTATGAAAGAGTTATGTTTTTAATTTGAACAAAAACGGACTTCGATTCGATTAGTTTTGAAATTTTTACCGGTTTGTGGCCAAAAGAGCATTTTTAAAGAAAACAAAGGAATTACGTTTAACTTTTGGGGCTTTTGATCAAAATAGGATGTCATATTTGAATAATGCTTGGAGAATGAGTTTGGAAAGAAAATGATGTTTTCTTGGGCATTAACGCTATTATTTTACTTAATGTATTTGTTGGAATAAAACCGACACGGTTAGAAATGAACCTTGAGAGGTTACTAGACGTGATTGTGATATGAAAACTAGTGTAGTTGTTCATATTTGATAAAATGTGGAATATGATTTGTTTCTAAATGTTGGGAATCATGGGAGATTCCAAGTTATAGTTATATGTTGGATTATATGCCCATGTTGTTATCGTTTAATTAATATGTTAGAGATAACTATTTTGGCTATCGGTGAAAATTGACCATGTTGCATTTAAATGAGGATTTTGATCAAAATGGTAATATTTAATAAGTAGGGATTTTCTTTGAGTTATATGTATATTTTTACAAAGATCTAAATGATTTTAAAAATCATCCTTTGATTTGTTTTGAAAAATGGATTGTTGATTCAAGAAGGTGAATGATTTTGAAAGTGAGTTTACTTTCTTTTTCTTTCTAAAAATAGAAATTTATATTTTTGAACTATGTTGATGAAAGAAAGATGTTTTGGTGAGATCTTCTCAAATATTTGAAGATGAATGGTTTTGGTAAGAAAACCTAGAAATTGGGAATTTTTAAGGAAGATGTTGAAAATCTTTGGAATATGTTGTTATATTTATTTTGTGTGCCAACATAAATGATGTTTGAAAATTGTTTAGTTATTTCATGAAAATGATGGTTTTCCATGGAATAAGATAATTGTTGAGGTTTTGAAAATGTTTGAAATGTGGGAATTATGTTATCCCTTGATGAATTGAAATAAATGTATTTATTCATCTTGTAAAATTGTATTGAAAGGAGAAATGGAAGTTTTGATCACAATGGAAATATTGTGTGGAAGAATGGAAAATGGATAAAATGTTGCATTGCATTTGTTGATACATTGGCATATCAATTCATTGAAAATGAAGAACTTTGAAAGTTGATTTGAAAACTTTGCATTGAGGAAAGAATGTTGAGAAAAGTTTTCATGAAATGATTTTGGGGTAAATACAGTGGTAAGTCTTGACAGGTAGTGTAGATGATAGGTGTCGAGCCTTTCGGCTGTGACCGGTAAAAATGACAAATTGGTAGTATTTGTATAGTCTACTTGCAAACACCAGCCTAGTGATTGATAGGTGGTGTAGATGATAGGTGTCAAGCCTTCCAGCTGTGACCGGTAAAAATGACAAATTGGTAGTACTTGTATAGTCTACTTGCAGACACTGACCTAGGGATTACCAGAGTTGTATTTACCGCCTTTGAAATAAATTGTTAAGTTTTGAACAATTAAAATTGCATGACATCATTGAGCATGATGGTTTTCAAAGGATGAAAATGTGATTTATCTTCAAAAAGGACATAGCATGGCATATGCATTCATCTCATAAGACTGTATAAAATGGATTTGATGAATTGTTTAATTATTTGATTCAATTGATAATAAGATAATTGAATGGATTAAAAAGGATGTCATGTTACTATTGAAGCATGCTTATTTATTTAAGTTAACTGGTTGTGGTTAATTAAATATAAAAAAAATGGATTTAAGAGATTATGTGATAAAACCTTATGATTTTGACATGATATGATTTCACGAATATGTATGAATATCTTTGTACTCGTATATCTTTTAATGTTTTAATATGAGATTGCTCGGTGAGTTTTGCTCACCCCCTGCCTGTACATGTGTGCAGGGAATGCTTTTCGGATTTGAAGATCAAACAATGGGTTTTACCATTTCATAAGTGTAATGTAGAGATGGATTGTACTACTTCATTTGTTGTTTGGCTGAGTGCTATCTTTTTGTAAAGAGTAGTGTCCTCTCTTTTATTGTAAGCCTCAGGGCATTTCTTTTATTTGTATGTAAATGTCATTGTTGTATAACGAGAGGGAATATGTATATTTAATTATTCTTCATTTCATCCAAGGATGAAATGTTATTTGTAAATGGACTTAATTAATGAATATTGGTAAGGTTATCCGAGTAATAAAATACGGGGCGTGACATCTATCACCTCTTTTCATTACTCTTTCCCAAGATAAACATATGTCATCTACCCTTAGCCATAATTTCACCTTTCACAATTCTTAGAAATATAATCTCATCAAGTCTACATGTAAAGTTTTTCAAACATTAATTCTCACAATCCATATACACAACACTTTATCATTTCACGGAAATATATATATATACTAGTACTTGGCAATAAATTCTCAACAAATTTATCATATCTTTAATCATAGTTTCTAAAACGAGTTCTCCTTCTTCATATGTTAAAAACTTCTACCTTTTGCAACCACTTTCTACAATCTACATACATTCATCTCTTATCAAAAGAAAAGAAAGGATTTCAAAAATCCCCAAATTTCTAGGGTTTTTGTCAAAAACCCAACATCCTCCCATTTCATGGTGAAGTCCAATCAAAATCACATTTTCTTGAGTTTGTAGAAAAGAAAATCATTCTCATGGATAGGAAAAAGGTTTAGATCAAAACCCATTTCATGAAAACTTTTTCTATATTTGGAACAAAAACCAAAATCAACACATATGTAGTACAACTTGTATATATAACTCAAGAAATCCCTACCTCAAGATCTTTGAGAAGATGGATAAGAGAAGCCCTAGCTTAGATGAATGATCCTTCAACCCTCACCACACCAAGAGGAGCCCTAGTTGTTGATCTTCAAGATTTAGAGGAAGATGGTGAGGATCTTGGCCTAAAGATTGCAAGAATCTAAGAGTTTTAATGTTTGAGGATGTTTTTCTAGAGAGAAGGAGGAGAAAAATAGGTTTTAGAGTGAGAGAAAGGAGCCCTAAATGAGATACAATTCGGCCAAGATGAGAAATAAAAACAGAGATTCAGTTGCCCAGACGTCCCGCACGTGCTTCACGCTCCCCGCATGTGCGGAGCCTCCCTCCCGCACATGCGGCCCTCCCCGCACGCACTTGCCCGCACGTGCATATCTAGCAGTATGCAACTCACTGGAAAAACCCCTCTCCCGCATGTGTGGCTTGGCCTCCCGCACATGCGGCACCCATTCCGCACGTGCGGCCTAGGGCCCCGCACGTGCGACCCTGGCCCAGTAGACCAAGATTCTCCGGTTCGGCCCCCGGGCACCTCGGACTTGACCTCGACCGCGCCCTCTCCGGAACGGATGAAATTCAACACGGGACAACACAAAAGCAAGAGCTTCATTTAGAAAATTATTTCCGGACGTTTCAAGCCCAACGAAAGAGAGAGAACATAAAAGAAAGGTGGAGCGAAGGAAGGAAGAAAGAGGAGAAGAGAAAGAAAGGAAAGACCCGGTCGTCACAACCTCCCCATCTTAGGAAATTTCGTCCCCGAAATTTGAACAAACTCCCTAAAATTAAATAAATTCACCAAGCAAGAGTATTCTAACAACATAACCATTCTTAACAATGTTATCGAGTTGCAACATTTATATTAATCAACATTTACTACACTTTTCATCATCATTTCGATCAAACAACAATAGTTTATACAAGGCATATGAAATAAAACATCTATAGCAAAGCATCATTCCTTCACAATCTCACACTTAGATTAACAACACATATATGACACGAGATCAACAACTTAACACTTTTCTCTTCAACACAAGAATCATTACAATTTAACAAACATCTAAGCAGACTGAAAGAAATCTGGATACTTGGAGTGGACTTCCGCCTCCCTTTCCCACGTAGCCTCCTCCACCCCGTGGTGTCTCCACAACACCTTCACTAATGGTATGGTTTTGCCTCGTAGCACTCTGTTCTCGAGTGTTCTTAGGATTTGAACCGGTTGCTCCTCGTAAGAGGCGTCCTTATCTACCTCCAAATCAACCCAATCCAACACATGAGAAAGGTCGGGTTCGTACTTCCTAAGCATAGACACGTGAAACACATTGTGGCAGTAAAACTAACCGGTAGGCCACTTCCCCAATCCTCTGCAATATCTCCAAAGGCCCAAAGAACCTCGGAGACAACTTACCACTCTACCGAACCTCATCAAACCTCGCCTAGGTGAGATCTTAAGGAACACGTGATCACTTACTTCGAAAGATAAAGGTCGTCTCCTCTTATCGGCATAACTTTTCTGTTGGCTTTGAGCCGTAGCTAACCTCTTTCGAATGAGAGCAACTTTCTCGGTTGTCTCTCTAACGATCTCCGGACCCAACAACGGTGCATCTCCCACCTCGGCCCAACAAACTGATGGCCTACAAGGTTGGCCGTACAAGGTCTCAAACAGTGCCAAGGAAGACCTCCCAACCAATCAAGAGAACACAACACCAACTTCCGGTCACAACCAAATTTGGAGTACTACCCCGACTCTAGGAACGCCAAGGATACTGAATTAGTCAAGAACATAAGAAAAGGGTCATAGGCTTCCCCTCGATTCACACCACTAACTAGGTTTATGAGACAAGAACAACAACAACCACGGCAACCACACGCACCCCCGGGTATCCTCCACCACTAGCCCAAACACTCTCCATGCTTAGCGCTCCAACAAGATTGGGAACTAGATTTTCACCATAAGACCCTTGGTTACCTCATTTAAGGAGAAGGATACAACAAGACTCGACGCATGACAACACTCCGATCTAATAAGTTCTTACAACGCCCAAAAATTCACATAATGGAACGTACAACACTCAAGATTTAGAAATACAATTAAAGTGATTACACCATCACAACCGTAAGGGTACAATAATTAACAACTCAATTCCAAAAGTTTTCATCCTTTTCTCAATCATTAGTAAAAGTCATCTCTTTACATGCAAAACATTTTCCCCAAAGGTGTTCCAAACCCACACCGGTCACAAGTCAAAAATGCATTTTTCTTCCTTTCAAACAAGGATCCAAAATTCGTCCATTTTAATCTCTGCTCCGCCGTAACAACTGGCGGACCTCTACCGCTAACCAACAACACCCATCACCCACATGGTGATGCCACAACCGCAACAACATCAAATAGCATTTCCAAAATATTAATTAACAGAATACAACAATTATACTATTCCGTTCGGTCAATAACATTATTACTACCACGCAAGTTATTATTTACACAAGATACAACATGATCACATAAACTAGTTAAAATAAGGATTGTTCTTGTCATCTTGAAAGAAAAATCTCTTTCTCTTCTTCTTCTTCTTCTTTTTTTTTTTTTTTTTTTTTTTTAAGAAAAGAATTCGTGGTATAAACTTCGAGTAAAAGCAATTTAGTTTGTAATTATTTTCCAGAACAAATTTTAAAATCTCACCCCAAGGGTTTTAGTTAAAATAGAAATGCCATGAAAGTTTTCAAAAACCAACAATTACTATCAATTTATCTTCCCAACAAACAACCGGTGAATCCCAACCATCACCCAATCACATCTATCACACCTACAGTGACTTCCAGAATACGACAATTACATTTTCATAACAACAATTTGAAATAACCCGGTGCTAAAAGGAACAGTGTAACACACAACCTTCCAAACTCCAAAAGTTCCAGACCAACACAAACGTTAACCAAGAAGGACCAACTACGCCCGAAGACCTATGAGTATTCCCAATCAAGAAGTTAACACTACCCCGATTCACGGGCTTCAAAACTTACACAGAGACGCGCACACCGCTAACCACACACAAACCCAAGGCCCAACTCCCTGGGCACAACCCACGGCACCACACCGCCTTCTAGCCCAAATGTACTAGTTTTCCAAAAGATCAACTTTACAACCCACATCTAAACCATTCTAATGTGACTATTTGTCACCCACCTTGATACCACTCAACCTAACTAATTACCCGAGAGTTTTCACCCTCGGTCTTCAAACACCTACATACCATTCCCAAGGAATTCTATTCACACATCTAAATAGCCAACACACTCTTATACCCAACACAAGACCGAGTGGATCAACGGTGATCACACGATCCGGGTTACCCAAGGCAATTCTTATCAACGGTACACTCGTTACCTAGAAACACCAACCATTCATTACTTCCCCGAGACACGAATCTCACACTCCCCAGATATTCCCACATCACCTCCACCAATCTTCACAAAACTCTAAGGTCTCACACTTCCTCAAACTTGACACAATAAAGCCTTTAAAATTTTGGCCCTCATTCTAACACTACATTTGTCACAAAATCCCAAAGACTTCTCAATCCCCATCAGCAATTTCTAAACTAATCAAGACCCAAAGGCCATCACAAAATTCAACAGTTGATATACAATAGTACTAGGATCACCAATTCCATTTACACATACATAACAAGGAATTCAAGTTTCATTAACAAGCCCCAACACGTGAGGGTAACAAACAACAATACATACACAACACCTAACTACGGTGCCTTAGCATCCTACAACACACTGATCTATCACAAAAGTTTCACACTTTATAACATAGATCTCCAAAACAAAAGTCCCTCTCAAGGGTGATACTACCATGCGGGTTTAAAGGTCGACCCTTGCGAAACTTCCGAAGCTTGGCCTCTTTGGGTCTGATGCCGATAACATCCCCGACTGGACTGATAGGACAAAATCCAAATAGATTTTGAAACACCGGAAGGATCTACACGTAAAGGACAAAAACGTCTAACATGGCTCTGCTGACCACAATCAAAACAGACAACGGCCTCCCAACTCTGAACCCGATTTAGAGCCTGAACCTCACTGGATCCCCCAACGGACGAGCTTGAAACCCCTGATGAAAATAAAGACCGAGTCTGCAAGTGGGCATGCGCTCGCCTCCACCTCTTGCTAAGTCTAGGGTGCTTATGAACTGTAGGAGTTACCGAAGTGGTCTCCTCCCTAGCTCGACCAACACTATTAACCATGGCCTCTGCATGGGCCGCCGCCTCAACTAGATCAAAATAATTCTTCCACTTAGATCTAACCACCTTCTCCCGGATATTATCACGCAACCGCCTCTCAAACTCATAACAACGACGCTCCTCTGTTGCCACCAATTCTAGAGCAAATCTCGACAAACTAGTAAACCTCATCTCAAACTGAGCCAAAGGAGTAACGTTCCGACGTAACTCAACAAACTATTCCCCTAACCTTTCCCGAGCAGAAGGAGGGAAATACTTGGCCAAGAAGGCCTCGGTAGACGCAACTGTAGACACGCCTCGAACGTCCCGGGCTCCGCGCGTGAAAATGGCGCGGGATTTCGTTTTGTCCATTGGGCTTACTACAGTTTGGACTCAAATGTCATGGTTCTGAATCTAATCTCACAATGTGCGATGTGAGACCGATAAATCACCAAAGAGTCCAAATCCAGCAAATCGTTTTGGAAAACTGATTTTTATAAAGAAGTGCCAAACATGGGCTGCTTTGCCAGATACAGAGTCGGCACCTAAACATTTTATTTTGGGGGAATTTAGGAAACCCTGACTCGTGCCTAAGGCCACGTGTCCGTCATCACCAAAGTTGCCTCGGCTCGGGAACTTAGGTACGATTGGGGAAGGTCATGTAATGAGCACCCCCACTCGCTCGATCAAAGATCGGCCTGTACTAAGCATGATATCTTGTTTTTGAAAACACATGTGTTCTTATTCCGGTTAATTAGCTAATCTTACTATGTGATGCGCACAACAAACAAGTATAGACTAGATCGCCTAATTTGGAACAAAACATTGCATGTTCGTTTGAAAACGGTTTGGAGTTTGCTACTCATAAGTAGGCTAAATTCGGGATTCAATGAATTGTTCAAATTCAAGCAATCCAACCTTCACCCACAGGCATTCAGGCAGTTAATATCAACTAAGCAGTTAGCCTCATGGCAAGCATGCTTTCATGGCAGTCAATAACACACATGCAGTATGCTAAAGTGTAAACACTCACAGTGTACTCCGAGCCAAAACAAAGAACTAGTTAGAAATCATGCATGATCCTAGTTCATGTTAAGATGGCTAATGCAACACATGCGAAATGCAACTAAGATAGGCTCGGCTATCCTAATCATGTCATGTGAAATGCAACTTGATACATGTATTCAAATAAATGTATTGAAGTTATAATGCAGTTAGTATGATGCGCCGAGCTCGGTGCATACAATACAGATGAATGGATGCACGCATGCGAAGCATAAGGTATGCTAAACAAAATATGCCCTAAAACTAACCATCATAAGCGGTTTAAGTAAAAGGGAGAAAGAAATGGGGGTTGGAAGACATGCAGCACACACACGCGCGCTTATTACGACAGTACGCCCTCTCGACGGAGGGACTGAATAAGAAGCTAACTAGCTAATAAAAACTAATTAAACTAATTATTACAACACAATTAATTAACTAATCCTAGTTAACTAATTATTACAAAAACGAATTTAAATAGCTAAACGCATTAACTACTAAAGTACAAACCAAAGCAAAAGCAAGCTATCTAAGCATGGCAACTAAGGAAAGTAGTAAAACAGGAGGTTCTCGGAGGGAGAAGACTGGATGCATGCAGGCCCGGTCGCCTCGTTCAGAAATCCAATGCGATGCCCCGATTTGCCTTTGTTTTCATTTGTTCTCAGAAATTTGCACCAAGCTCCAGAAAGCTGAAACTCCACCAAGGGAAACCTGTGGGAGGGTGGCCGACCACTTTTGGTCTCTCCAGACACCTGCCAACCACTTTTGGTTGTTGAAAAACTAGAAAAGTGGTCGGCCAGCTAGTTTTTCTGGTTGGCCGGCCAGTTTTTGCTATTGAATTCCAGTTTGCTGTAACAGAGAGCAAGAAAGGGCATGGCAATGTATTTGTGCATTATTCACCCAAAAAAGATATGTGTGCACAACTACCCTCCCTATCATGTCATTAACTCAAGGGAGTGTAGTTCTCGATCCTCAGGCCACCAATCGCACATTTCAATGCATGATGGCCGAGAGGCGAAGTTTCACAATTCAATGAATGCACAAGTAAACACGTAAAGCCTAGAACTCCATCATGTATGATCAAGAGCGTCGGCGACCGAGAATTGAGGCATGTTTCATCACTTGAAGTATGAAACGTCCCTCGTTTTTCGTGTTTGGACTGACACCTATTCCAAACAATGATGCAACACATAACATGGCATGCTCAATACAATGTAAGGCAACCTTAGCATGCAAACATGGGAGGGACAAGCATGCAAACATGCAATTAATCATACTAGCATACACAATGCGAATGAACTACATGGCATACACAATGCTCATGCTAAGAACTAGCATACACAATGCAAATGGTAACTAGCATACACAATGCAATGACTAACATGGCATGCTCAATGCAATATGATCATAAGGTTCTAAACACCATGTAATGCATGCATGCACAATGCAATGCAATAAGGGAAACAATATGCAATACACCAATCATGCAACAACATGCAAACCATATATTCAATGGACTTAACCCGAAATGGACAGACCTCAGTCATGCCCAAAACAGTGGCCATAATGTTAAAATGAAGGCACCGAAAACACATACAAGCATGCATGCCAATTGGCTCACCAATTAAGGCACTAAGTTGCAACTCTCAAGAACACTTAAAGAGTGAAAAAGCATGGAAGTGTAGCAACACTAAGGGCACTGAAATGAGGTAAGAAATGATGCTAAATCATTCAAACAACACAAGTATGGCATGCTAGGGTCCTTAAAGCATGAAGCTAGTAAAGAGGACTACAAAGGAGGCATGCAATACATGGCATAAATGCATGAACTAAGCATGGACATAGCTCAAGTAGGTCAAAATAAGGACCTAAACATGCTGAGACGAGGGCTCAAAGGCATAGGCATGCAAGTATACGAGCTAAGGCATAAACTAGGCAACAATGCATAACACTCAAAGGCACTTAAAGCATGATTGAGGTAGGAACATGGCAATGCTAAAAGCTCTGAAATGAAGTATTAAATGATGCCAAATCATCTAAGTAGCTCAAAGATAGCATGCATGAGTCAACAAAACACAAAGCTAGCAAGGCCAATTGCACTACAGCTATACAAAGGATGAAGCATATGACCAAGGCAACCTAAAACAATCCTAGAACATGTTAAAATGAGTCTAAAACATGCATGGAAGGAAGCCAAAACAAGCTAGCATGAGGGGCATAAGGCATGATGCATACAAGGCAAACAAGGTGGATTACACTACACCTATTAAGACCAAGCATAGGATGACTTAACTAACAAAAATAAGAGTTATATCATGGCAAAATAATCCCAAAAACACATTGAAATGATGGCTCGTAAGCTAAGGCATGAAGGCATACACAATGGTTCATGTTAAGACATAAAGGGGGAAACCCTCCAACGCATTGCATGAGTGGCAAATGTGAGTGTATGGCCATGAAACATGGACTAAAATAACATAATAAATGATGCCAAATCATTAAAATAGTCCAAGTAAAGCATACTAGTGGACTCAATACACAAAGCTAAAAAGCTAGATTGGACCATAGCTATGCAAAGCAAGTCATACATGACCAAGACAACTAAAATCAGACCTTAAACATAGTAAAACATGAACAAAGTCTTCTCAGAGCTAAGCCAAAAGCATGCTAAAATGACATGTTACAACATGATGCATGTTAGGCTATTTCATGGAATTGCACTACAAGTGCATGGAGTATGCAAGGGGCTATCAAACCAAGCCAAAAAAGATCTAAGGCATGTCAAAACAACACCAAAAACCTATTGAGATGGACCCAAAACATGCTAGAAAGACATGCTACCTCATAAGGCATACAAAGCTAGTTTGTGTGATTTACACTACAAGTGTATTAACCATGCATGGAGTGACCAAAGCAAGTAAAAATAGTGGCATGCCTCAGCAAAATAACCACAAATACTCGCTAAGAAGAAGCTAACACAAGCTTATCAAAGGTGCTCAAACATGAGGCATATGAAGCAAGTAAACAAAATACAAGGAGAGGGGAAGACCCTCTCCTATTTAAGACACCAAAACCACCTTTCCACCACTGAAAATCCTCTGGATTTCAGTGGTAGAAAGGTCATGCAAAGGCTTCAACAAGAGCCTAAAGGGATGGCTCAAAATAAGGCCTAACAAGGCCTAAGAGGGGGTAAATCACCCCAAATGAAAAATTGACCTTAAACAACTATTTTAAGCATGCAAAAATAGAACATTTTTTAGTTAAGAGTTAAGCTTGAAAACGTATGCAAGAAGGGCTAAAAGCTTAAGCAAGAATGGGGGATTCAAGGGTTAAAGACTCACCCTTGAAGATATCCTTTATAACTGCAACTCCAGCAAGTTTTTCAAGCTCAAACCAACCCAAGAACACCAAAAATAACTTCAAGAAGCCTCAGCAACACAAGCAAGGTGTTTGAGTGTGTGTTTGTGTACAAAAGTGAGACAAATCTACACTTTAAGGCACAAAACAAGGGAAAAATGAAGATGTATAGATATAGATTATATGTATGGCTTAAGGAAGTTTTTTCTGAACCTAGAGGAGGGAGGATGAGCCTCCCTCCTATAGAAACTAAAAGGCAAAGCTTCTTGGAGAAGCTAAGCCTCGAACAAATCCCTCCATACACGTGTATGGAGTATAGCTCTAAAGCCCTCCAGTTGTGCCAGCTGGAGGAAAATATCTCCAAAAAGGTGCTAAAAAGCAACCGACCACCTGAAGTGGTCGGCCTGCTATTTAAAGTGGTCGGCCGACCACTTCAAGTGATCTTCCAAGACACAAACTGGTCGGCTATGGTAGGAGAGAGTCCAGGGCATGAAAGAAAGCTAGTGGTGTGGTGGCCGAACAGAAAATGTGGCCCAAAGACCAAGCAAGCCAGTTATCCGACCAGAAAATTGGCTGGTAGAAGGAAAAGTGGTCTCCAAGGAGAAAAAGTGGTCTCCCACCCTTGTACCACCTTCCAAACAAGGAAAACAAGGTTTGTACCAAAAGCAAACCAAAACGGGTGCAAGACGAGAGATCGGGAGGCAAAGCACGCGACCGAAAGCCCCGAAAACTAGCTGACGAGCACCAAAAGTGGTATGCAACCACAAAAGTGGTCTCCCGGACCACAGTGTTCCTCTAAGCGAAGGCAACAAGATGTGGTTCAAAAACCACGCCAAACGGAGAACGTTAAGCGGTCCCGAGACAAGGCGCGCGGCCAAAGGCTCCAAAAATCGAAAACTAGTCTCCAAATGGTAAAAGTCGCCTACGACCACAAAAAGTGGTCTACGACCACAAAGAGATGGTCTACAAGATCTCTCCCTCCCTCCGGGAAGAGAAAACAAGATTCGGTCCACAAACTGAGCCAAAGCACAAAAGAGTTCAGAGGCTAGAGGCAAGGCTCTCAGCCAAAACTCCGGAGACTCGAAACGAGCACAACATGCACCATCACTGAGCGCTCAATCAATGACGTCTGAGTCTTAAGGTCGGTCAAAAATGGGGTGTCTACAGTCGCCCCTCTTTGACAAAACTCGAAAGTTATAAGTGACGGGAGTGAATGTCAAAGTCCAGAGACGACCCATTTTTGACAAAGCCGAAGACTTAGACAAACAGGCAAGATAACAAAGAGATGTGCCCGCAGGCTAGGGCAAGATGCAAATGAAAATGCAAGAAGCCGAACATAACTTATGATCATGCAAAGAAAGTTGTAACGAAGCAAATATATACAATAAATGCAACAGTTTAAGCGAGCGAAAACGAACCAAACTACATTACATGCAGAAAGGATGTAAAAGAATTATACAATTCTCACTATGTCTCACGCGGAGAAGATACAATATCGTCTGGTTCGTCTAGTTGCGCTAGCTTCAAACGAACCGTACATACAATATCGTGCCTGCAAAGGAAAGAAACTCAACAGGCACAATATCATTAGAAACATGCATAGCAATGCAAGTGAAAAGTGCGTAACAACGCAAGTGGAGGGGTGCATGACAATGCAACCTAAGTGTGACGCATAACAATGCGGAAGGGATGCAAAACAATGCAACCTAAGTGCAATGCATAACAATGCGGAAGGGATGCAAGACAATGCAACCTAAGTGCGACGCATAACAATGCGGAAGGGATGCAAGACAATGTAACCTAAGTGTGACGCATAACAATGCGGAAGGGATGCAAAACAATTCAACCTAAGTGCGACGCATAACAATGCGGAAAGGATGCATAACAATGCAACCTAAGTGTGACGCATAACAATGTGGAAGGGATGCATGACAATGCAACCTAAGTGTGACGCATAACCATACGGAAGGGGGTGCATGACAATGTAACCTAAGTGTGATGTATAACAATGCGGAAGTGACGCAAAACAATGTAACCTAAGTGTGACACATAACAATGCGGAAGGGAGTGCACAAAATAACGCAATGCACTAACAAGTGCAGGTAAGGTGCGCAAGATAGCGCGAATGATACTATGTAATGCACAAAACAGTGCGATGCGCTAAACAACGTGATAAAATGCATGCACAATGCAAGTAATGGACACAGCGCAAAATAGCGTGATGCGCAAAATAGTGCGATAAAATGCATGCACAATGCAAGTAATGGACACGACGCAAAACAACGTGATGCCCAAAATAGTGCGATAAAATGCATGCACAATGTAAGTAATGGACACGGCGCAAAACAGCGCGATGCACAAAATAGTGCGATAAAATGCATGCACAATGCAAGTAATGGACACGGCGCAAAACAGCGCGATGCGCAAAATGGCGTGATAAAATGCATGCACAATGCAAGTAATGGACACGGCGCAAAACAGCACGATGCGCAAAATAGCGTGATAAAATGCATGCACAATGCAAGTAAAGAAATGGACATGCAGTAGATGCAAAGGGTGATAAGCTCCAACCATGCTGAAATCACGAGAGGAGGAAAAACAACCAATCAGGCGCGTACACAACGCAACTTGAGACAAATTCCAAACACGCTGAAATCGTGTGAGGAAATGGGACACTCAAACCACGTTAAAATTGTGAGAGGAGGTCCAAAAACAACCCGCCCAGGCGTGTACACGACGCAACCTGAGATAAATTCTAAACACACTGAAATCGTGTGAGGAAAAGGGACACTCAAACCACGTTGAAATCGTGAGAGGAGGTCCAAAAACAACCCGTCTAGGCGCGTACATGACGCGACCTGAGATAAATTCCAAACACGCTGAAATCGTGTGAGGAAAAGGGACAGAGGAAGAAACATAGGGACATATTCCGATGTTTCGGAAAGAAGGGGAAACATAGGGACGTATCCCCGTGTTCCAGAACTGTACGAGCATTGGAACATATTCCAAATGATCTAAACCAAAGAGGGAGAAACATAGGGACGTATCCCCATGTTTCAGAAAGGTACGAGCATTGGAACGTATTCTAAATGCTCTAAACTAAAGAGGGAGAAACATAGGGACGTATCCCCGTGTTTCAGAAAGGCACGAGCATTGGAACATATTCCAAATGCTCTAAACCAGAGAGGGAGAAACATAGGGACGTATCCCCGTGTTTCGAAAAAGAAGGAGAAACATAGGGACGTATCCCCGTGTTTCAGAACGGTACGAGCATTGGAACGTATTCCAAATGCTCTAAACCAAAGAGGGAGAAACATAAGGACGTATCTCCGTGTTTCAGAAAGGTACGAGCAATGGAACGTATTCCAAATGCTCTAAACCAAAGAGGGAGAAACATAGGGAGGTATCCCCGTGTTTCAGAAAGGCACGAGCATTGGAACGTATTCTAAATGCTCTAAACCAAAGAGGGAGAAACATAGGGATGTATCCCCGCGTTTCGAAGAAGAAGGAGCGTACATAACAATGCAGCAAGAGGAAAGGCACATCTCTCAGCGTATCACACGTGAGAGAGGAAAGGGAAAATCTCTCAGGCACACGCGAGAAAGGAAAGGGGTAAACCTCTTAGCGTATCACACGCGAGAGAGGAAAAGAGGCATCTCTCAGCGTACCACAAGCTAGAGAGGAAAGAAAACATCTCTCAGCGTATCACACGTGAGAGAGGAAAGGGGTAAACCTCACAGCGTATCACACGCGAGAGAGGAAAAGAGGCATCTCTCAGCGTATCACACGCTAGAGAGGAAAGAGAAAACCTCTCAGCGTAGCACACGCTAGAGGGCAAAAGAAGCATCTCTCAGCGTACCACACGCAAGAGAGGAAAAGGAAAATCTCTCAGCGTATCACATGCAAGAAAGGAAAAAGAAAATCTCTTAACGTATCACATGCAAGAGAGGAAAAGAGGCATCTCTCAGCGTATCACACGCAAGAGAGGAAAAAAGAAAATCTCTTAGCGTATGACACGCAAGAGAGGAAAAGAGGCATCTCTCAGCGTACCACACGTAAGAGAGGAAAAAGAAAATCTCTCAGTATATCACACGCAAGAGAGGAAAAGGAGCATCTCTCAGCGTATCACACGTAAGAGAGGAAAAAGAAAATCTCTGAGCGTATCACACGCAAGAGAGGAAAAGGAGCATCTCTCAGCGTATCACACGCAAAAGAGGAAAAAGAAAATCTCTCAGCGTATCACACGCAAGAGAGGAAAAGGAGCATCTCTCAGCGTATCACACGCAGGAGAGGAAAAAGAAAATCTCTCAACGTATCACAGGCAAGAGAGGAAAAGGAGCATCTCTCAGCGTATCACACGCAAGAGAGGAAAAAGAAAATCTCTTAGCGTATCACATGCAAGAGAGGAAAAGAGGCATCTCTTAGCGTATCACACGCAAGAGAGGAAAAAGAAAATCTCTCAGCGTATCACACGCAAGAGAGGAAAATGAGCATCTCTCAGCGTATCACACGCAAGAGAGGAAAAAGAAAATCTCTCAGCGTATCACACGCAAGAGAGGAAAAGGAGCATCTCTCAGCGTGTCACACGCAAGAGAGGAAAAAGAAAATCTCTTAGCATATCACACACAAGAGAGGAAAAGAGGCATCTCTTAGTGTATCACACGCAAGAGAGGAAAAAGAAAATCCCTCAGCGTATCACACTCGAGAGAAGAAAAGGAGCATCTCTCAGTGTATCACACGCAAGAGAGGAAAAAGAAAATCTCTTAGCGTATCATACGCAAGAGAGGAAAAGGAGCATCTCTCAGCGTATCACACGCAAGAGAGGAAAAAGAAAATCTCTTAGCGTATCACACGCAAGAGAGGAAAAGAGGCATCTCTTAGCGTATCACACGCAAGAGAGGAAAAAGAAAATCTCTCAGCGTATCACACGCAAGAGAAGAAAATGAGCATCTCTCAGCGTATCACACGCAAGAGAGGAAAAAGAAAATCTCTCAGCGTATCACACGCAAGAGAGGAAAAGGAGCATCTCTCAGCGTGTCACATGCAAGAGAGGAAAAAGAAAATCTCTTAGCATATCACACACAAGAGAGGAAAAGAGGCATCTCTTAGTGTATCACACGCAAGAAAGGAAAAAGAAAATCTCTCAGCGTATCACACGCGAGAGAAGAAAATGAGCATCTCTCAGTGTATCACACGCAAGAGAGGAAAAAAAAAATCTCTTAGCGTATCATACGCAAGAGAGGAAAAGGAGCATCTCTCAACGTATCACACGCAAGAGAGGAAAAAGAAAATCTCTTAGCGTATCACACGCAAGAGAGGAAAAGACGCATCTCTTAGCGTATCACACGCAAGAGAAGGAAAAAGAAAATCTCTCAGCGTATCACACGCAAGAGAGGGAAAGGAGCATCTCTTAGTGTATCACACGCAAGAGAGGAAAAAGAAAATCTCTCAGCGTATCACACGCAAGAGAGAAAAAGGAGCATCTCTCAGCGTATCACACGCAAGAGAGGAAGAAGAAAATCTCTTAGCATATCACACACAAGAGAGGAAAAGAGGCATCTCTTAGCGTATCACATGCAAGAGAGGAAAAAGAAAATCTCTCAGCATATCACACGCGAGAGAAGAAAAGGAGCATCTCTCAGTGTATCACACGCAAGAGAGGAAAAAGAAAATCTCTCAGCGTATCACACGTAAGAGAGGAAAAGGAGCATCTCTCAGCGTATTACACGTAAGAGAGGAAAAGAAAATCTCTTAGCGTATCACACGCAAGAGAGGAAAAGAGGCATCTCTCAGCGTATCACATGCAAGAGAGGAAAAAGAAAATCTCTCAGCGTATCACACGCAAGAGAGGAAAAGGCACATCTCTCAATGTATCACATGCAAGAGAGGAAAAAGAAAATCTCTCAGCGTATCACACGCGAGAGAAGAAAAGAAGCATCTCTTAATGAGAGGAAATGTATCCAAACGCGCGCCAAACGCGAGAGGGGAAAGGTACCAGTCAAACTGGACTGGAACTTCTCTGAATGAACAGTACGTACAATACCGGGCATGAATGAGAAAGAAACTTGATAGGTACAATGCAATACAATGCATGATGTTTAAGGAATGCAATAAAGAAACAAAGCGGCACTTTAAAAGAAAAGCACCTCATGGGGTGAGTGGTGGTGAACCGCTCTACGCCGACGGGGATCTCCCTTTGCATTGTGTTGTTCGAACACTTACCTTCAACTCACAGTACAAAGGTTCTGAAATGCTAACAAGGAGCAATGTCTGCTGGGGGAGCCACAGATGCCGCTTTTCTTCTTGATCATATTCACAACTTTTCCTATTCTTCAACGGGGTGACAGACTATGTTGGTTTAGTATCCAGAATCGAGGCGCATACCTACTACCTCAACCTATGGGGCTTCCATACAGATTTCAAGCCGAGGATACCCCCTGGGTATTTAAACCAGACTTTAGTCTCGGAAATTCCAAACCTTTGTGTTCTAGGTAACAGCCATTCGAACTCTAGTTTCCACCAACGCAATTGATCTCCTAGGAACTCATTGCAAACACAGCCAAGATGCCTCTGGCAGGGAAATGGTACTCCGGGAGAGTACTTCTGATTTGCCATTCTGGCATGGAAACAGTCAACACAGTATTCTATTCACTTTGAACACACAGCTCGTACAGCACACTGCTCATTCTGAACACACAGCTCATAACACAGTACTCGGTTTACTTGGCACACAGCCCATATAGCACACTGCTCACTGTGAACACACAGCTCATAACCTAGTACTCGGTTTACTTTGGCATACAGCTCGCACTAAACATACGGGATGTAGTGACAGAACTTGCAGGAGTTGAAACAAACTCAGACGCTCCAAATTTTCCCTCTTTTCTTTTGCTTTGCAATTCGGAACCCATATAGCTTCAGATAGGTCCTGGGTTTTACTGTTTCTCTCATGACCCGAGTTGAACCCTGCAGTTTTATGAAAGAACAAATCTTGTTTTGCACAAATGTGGAGAATGGCATAGCACTCCGAGCACAAAACGATTTATTTTTGAAATTGAAATTGAGAATGAGTTTTTGACCGGGTATTGAGCCTACGACTGACCACAGCGAAAAAGACTCAACAATGGAAAATAAAGGTAAATAACCTAAACACATCTATTGACATTGAAAACGACTCAAAACAAGAATCGAGACAAACTAAACAACAGACACGACACTCAGACGTGTTCCAAAGGTGAGAGACCTCTCGGTTGACGGGGAGCCCAGTTTCTTTGGGTATTGTTTCCCACCCTTTCTCATTTGTGATCCTCACATCACTTGGCCCTCAGGCTCTGTTTTTCTGAAAAAAAGCCATTTTCTCACTTTTTCTCTCAGCGCACATCTCTCTATTCTTGAATCTCTCTTCTTTTTTATCCCTCCCCTGGGTGATTGATGGATAAACAGGAAGTTGTGGGTTCATACCCAACATATTCAGCTCGCGGCTATTTCTTCCGGCGATGTCTAGTCGATGCCCCAGATGAGGGAGTGGAGTATCTTAATCCATTCCAATAGTGCTTCGCACTTGGCTTGATACCTCGTTGCTTGGAGGGTAAGAAAGCTTTCAACGCTTTTGCTTTAAACTTCAGTTGTGCCCTTTTCTGGTAGGTAGAGTGCCCTTTCTAGCAAGTATGTTGACAATGGGGGAAAAGACAGAACACTTGACTCAACTGTGCCCCTAGTTCATCATTTTGACCATTTTTGTTTTTGCTTTCTACTAAAACAAATTTTGACCAATATGAGAGTTAGATTAACATACTTGTTCGATTTTTTATTTAACATCATGCAAGTTAGGCTATGAGCACTGAAAATTTTCCTTTTTTGGGTCCAAGATATGGTCCAGTTTTGGAAAAGGTGGAATGATTTTCGAGAAAATTAGTCAACTTCATTAAAAAATCTCAAAAACTGTTTTTTGCAAATGGCCACTGCTCAACGAGCACGGGACCTACTCTTGAGATGCACAACCTCAAATCCAAAAACAATGGAAAATTGCCCCTTGCCTAAATGGCATTGCATGGCAACGGAAAGTTGCCCCTTGTCTGAATGGCACCGCAGCACACTGTAATCAGTCCTCAAGGTGACGATCACAACCAAATTCTCAGATACAGCGAAGACAAAGATGACTAGAACCATCACATGGACACAATCGATTTGAAAGTGTTTATGGCTGGACTTCAGAACAAAGTTGCCTACGTATCCCAAACATGGGAATCAAGCCTTACGTAGTTCCGGTTAAGGTACACTCGGGTATTAACCTCTTATTTTGCACTCTAACTTTTGTCAAGGGCGCCCTTCCGGGTTTTCAACCTTGCGAGCTCTATTCTTCTTTTCTTTTCATTTCTTTTCATTTTTTCATTCTTCTTTTCTTTTCATTGTTTTTTTATCTCTTTTTTCATTCTTTGCATTTTTTCTCTTTTGTTCTTTTTCTTCTTTTTCTTGCTCTAACTTTTGCCTGGGTCGCCCTTCCGGGTTTTCGACCCAGCGAGCCTCTCAAGGGTAAAAGTGTAGCTTTGTCCATGTCAAATGGTTTTGAGATCCTGAAGTCATCTGAATCCAGGAGAATGGCTGTTGTTCGTTGACGATGCAAAAGTCCATCTAATGGGGGCTGAATTTGCCCCTAGTGTTGTGGATAGGAACTCAGTTGTCCTTCAGCGATAAACTTTCTTCTTTCTCCCTTTTGGGATTTGACATTCTTGCCGATCTTTGTTAACTTGAGAAGTGTCCCAATTTGTGACTCTTTGAGTGCATCTGACATTTTTGCCCCTAGTTCGAGGGGTGCTTCGTATCTAGCTTCGCAAGCTTCTTTTGATCATATCTGACCTTCTTGATTTGACTTTCTTGCCCCTAGTTCATGGGCTGCTTCAAATCTGGCCACACGGGCCTCACATTGTGGTTGACCATTGAACATTCTGAATCCAAGTTCAAGGTTTGAAATGAGAGGGGTCGAGTCTCGAGGCTGAGAGCGATCCTAAGCTGCACAATCTCAAGAGCGATTCCACACAGGTCTTCACAGAACGGCGCAAAACTTTTTTTTTTTTTTTTTTTAAATCTTTTAAGAAAGCGACAAATCGCTTACGCTGAAGACAGTGTAGGACCAATTTGGATCAAGCCAGGATCCTTCTCAGTACTCACATTAACAAGCATGATTTCATTCATTAAGGGCTTAGCATGCCTCTCTTTCTCTCAAATTGATCAAATTTTTTGCAAATCCCGAGGAATTCCTTCCTCTTTGTTTTCATCACAATGTTCAAAAAGTTTTGAAAAACTTAGGTCAATGCAATGATTTCAAAGGCACAAAAGAGCAGGTGGAATGCACTACCGTTTATTCTAAACTTGCTGGTACAACAGGCTCAAAGCAGAAATAAGCACAAAAACATGAAAACCACTGCTGTTTTATTCAGATCTTCTGGTGTAACTGGCTCTACAGCAGAAATAGACTCAAAAGAAAGTGAAAAGACAAATACAAAACAAAAATAGCGATGTCCGAGGTAACACTCCTAGAATCACTCGACTCTTATACAACAGGACTGACTCGATACAACAAGACAGACCCCACTGACTCAGTATGAAAAGACTGACTATATACAACACAACAAGACTGACCTAAATACCCAAGTCAGAAAGTACAAAAAATAGCATTCGCAAATGCTCAAAATAGTGCGTGCCATATGCCACATCTGGAGTAAACTGAGCACCGCCCGCAGGTGGTTCATCCCCTAATCACATCACATTATCCTCCAGGTTCACTGATTCAGTGACGATAGACTTTGCTGAGCTTGGTGGGAGGACGACCCCGTTGTCAAACAAATCCTGTACTTTGTGGCAAAGACGGAAGCAATTGTCGGTGTTGTGACCGGTTTGTTGATGGTACGCACAGTACTAGATAGCATCATGACCAGGTGGAAGACGATTAGGGAGAGGTCGAGGCTCAAGAGGTTTGAGATGGCCTTTTTCAGCAAGGATTTGAAGAGCCTTGGACAAAGGCATATAGACGGCGTGGAAGACCTTGCGACCTCGGGGTTGATACTTTGAGGTTTGTGGGTTTTTGCTGGGTGCACTAGAAAAAGGGTCGGCAGGTATTGGCTTGGTCTGTTGATCTTTCCCGGGTGTAGACTTAGGGTTGGAAGGAACGATTCTGGCATAATGGCCCTTCTCCCGATTTTTCCTTTGGCTCGAACTGCCCTCGTTCTGAGTGACGAAAGTGTCATCCATAGTTTTCATAATAACTGTGAGCATTTGCTATTTATTCAGTCCCCCGGCTTTTAAAGCCTCAACAGCCTGCAGAAGTTGCTCATAGGGATCAGTGTATGCCCCCACCTTGTTCTTACCGCTCACCTCAGCTTGGTCAAAGGTTTGGGTTGCTACATCAGTGCGAAGCCCTGTTGTTGTCGACATGTTATTGCCGGAACTTGGGATGGCTTCAGGTTGGCTGAGCTCAATTACAATCTGCCCCAATAGTGGGGGCTCTTTTGGCATGAAGTTCCCAGCATGTGATATGATCGATGGCGGAACCGACATTCCGTAGGCTAGATCAGCCACAGACCTCTGAAGATCGCCGATCATTCCCATCAGCTCAAAAGTGGTGGGCTCATGGGTTTGGAATAATTGGGGTTCCCAGATTGGATGTGCGGCAGGTGACCTGGGCGGGCGTTGCATGTCAACATCGGTCTCACCCTGCATGGCGATTCCTTGGTTTAATGCTGCTGTCATGACCATAATTTCTTCTGAATTTTGCGTCATCACGAGTCTGCTATACTGAACAGAGGTGATGTGACTGGCGACTAATGGATCAGATGAACCAGCGAGCCTTGACTGGCCTTTCTTTGCCTTGCCTTGGTGAAGGAAAACACTGGCTGCTCTGAACTGAATCTGTGACCTGACAAAGTCTATCAGCATAAATCCAATGAACCTCGGGGAATGTTGGAGCCTTCTGAAGCTACGGTTCCCAAGACTACCCTAGCAAAAGAGAAAACAGGCAGCATCTCAGCGCAATTTCACTAGAACAGATACGAATATAGCTGAATGACTGTACTCTCTACTGATCTCTGCCTGTAAACTGATACCCTCAGGTAAAACTGATCCCCCCCAAAATACTGATGCCCGCGGGCCTGATACCCAGACTTGCAAACTGATACATATGTATTCCTGTAGAGACACACTCCCCAAAAGCACATAGCAAGCAAGTGAGAGCCAATACACCCCTATGTTGGGGTGGGGTTTCCCTGTCCTATCTTATCAGGAGCTAGGGTTTCACTACGCACACAGCGGTTTCAAACAACCTACAATCGGGTAAGCAACCTGTCCTAGTTTGGAATAGTCACTATGGATTCCAATATGCACTAGGTCGAATAGTCAAAAAGGGTGCCCCTGTCAAAATCGGGGTTTGTGTTCCCGTCGTGTCAGAGCCCGCAATCGGTCAGCCTTATGGCACGCTTCTCAAAGCGAGCCTCCAACAAACCGTTCAGGAATAGCATACGGCAAACACGGTGTCCTAGGCACACCAATGCAAATGCAATGCAAAGAGATACATAAGTGTAATCAAAACAAGATATCATGAGTTCGAGTCAAGTTCTCTAACTCCCCAGCAGAGTCGCCAAAAACTGTAGACGCGCCTCGAACGTCCCAGGCTCCGCACGTGAAAACGGCGCGGGATTCCGTTTTGTCCATTGGGCTTACTACAGTTCGGACTCAAATGTCACGGTTCTGAATCTAATCTCACAATGTGCGATGTGAGACCGATAAATCACCAAAGAGTCCAAATCCAGCAAATCGTTTTGGAAAACTAATTTTTATAAAGAAGTGCCAAACATGGACTGCTTTGCCAGATACAGAGTCGCCACCTAAATATTTTATTTTAGGGGAATTTAAGAAACCTTGACTCGTGTCTAAGGTCACGTGTCCGTCATCACCAAAGTTGCCTCAGCTCGGGAACTTAGGTACGATTGGGGAAGGTCATGTAATGAGCACCCCCGCTCGTCCGATCAAATATCGGCCTGTACTAAGCATGATATCTTGTTTTTGAAAACACACGTGTTCTTATTCCGGTTAATTAGCTAATCTTACTATGTGATGCGCACAACAAACAAGTATAGAGTAGATCGCCTAATTTGGAACAAAACATTGCATGTTCGTTTGAAAACGGTTTGGAGTTTGCTACTCGTAAGTAGGCTAAATTTGGGATTCAATGAATTGTTCCAATTCAAGCAATCCAACCTTCACCCATAGGCATTCAAGCAGTTAATATCAACTAAGCAGTTAGCCTCATGGCAAGCATGCTTTCATGGCAGTCAATAACATACATGCAGTATGCTAAAGCGTAAACACTCACACTGTACTCCGAGCCAAAACAAAGAACTAGTTAGAAATCATGCATGATCCTAGTTCATGTTAAGATGGCTAATGCAACACATGCGAAATGCAACTAAGATAGGCTCGGCTATCCTAATCATGTCATGTGAAATGCAACTTGATACATGTATTCAAATAAATGTATTGAAGATACAATGCAGTTAGTATGATGCGCCGAGCCCGGTGCATGCAATACAGATGAATGGATGCACGCATGCGAAGCATAAGGTATGCTAAACAAAATATGCCCTAAAACTAACCATCGTAAGCGGTTTAAGTAAAAGGGAGAAAGAAATGGGGGTTGGAAGACATGCATCACACACACGCACGCTTATTACGACAGTACGCCCTCTCGACGGAGGGACCGAATAAGAAGTTAACTAGCTAATCTAAGCTAATTAAACTAAATTATTACAACACAATTAATTAACTAATCCTAGTTAACTAATTATTACAAAACGAATTTAAATAGCTAAACGCATTAACTATTAAAGTACAAACCAAAGCAAAAGCAAGCTATCTAAGCATGGCAGCTAAGAAAAGCAGTAAAACAGGAGGTTCTCGGAGGGAGAAGACTGGATGCATGCAGGCTCGATTGCCTCGTTCGGAAATCCAATGCGATGCCCCGATTTGCCTCTGTTTTCATTTGTTCTCAGAAATTTGCACCAAGCTCCAGAAAGCTGAAACTCCACCTAGGGAAACCTGTGGGAGGGTGGCCGACCACTTTTGGTCTCTCTAGACACCTGCCGACCACTTTTGGTTGTTGAAAAACTAGAAAAGTGGTCGGCCAGCTAGTTTTTCTGGCTGGCCGGCCAGTTGTTGCTGCTGAATTCCAGTTTGCTGCAACAGAGAGCAAGAAAGGGCATGGCAATGTATTTGCAAGATATGTGTGCACAACCACCCTCCCTATCATGTCATTAACTCAAGGGAGTGTAGTTCTCGATCCTCAGGCCACCAATCGCACATTTCAATGCATGATGGCCGAGAGGCGAATTTTCACAATTCAATGAATGCACAAGTAAACACATAAAGCCTAGAACTCCATCATGTATGATCAAGAGCGTCGGCGACCGAGAATTGAGGCATGTTTCATCACTTGAAGTATGAAACGTCCCTCATTTCTCATGTTTGGACTGACACCTATTCCAAACAACGATGCAACACATAACACGGCATGCTCAATGCAATGTAAGGCAACCTTAGCATGCAAACATGGGAGGGACAAGCATGCAAACATGCAATTAATCATACTAGCATACACAATGCGAATGAACTACATGGCATACACAATGCTCATGCTAAGAACTAGCATACACAATGCAAATGGTAACTAGCATACACAATGCAATGACTAACATGGCATGCTCAATGCAATATGATCATAAGGTTCTAAATACCATGTAATGCATGCATGCACAATGCAATGCAACAAGGGCAACAATATGCAATACACCAATCATGCAACAACATGCAAACCATATATTCAATGGACTTAAACCGAAATGGACAGACCTCAGTCATGCCCAAAACAGTGGCCATAATGTTAAAATGAAGGCATCGAAAACACATACAAGCATGCATGCCAATTGGCTCACCAATTAAGGCACTAAGTTGCAACTCTCAAGAACACTTAAAGAGTGAAAAAGCATGGAAGTGTAGCAATACTAAGGGCACTGAAATGAGGTAAGAAATGATGCTAAATCATTCAAACAACACAAGTATGGCATGCTAGGGTCCTTAAAGCATGAAGCTAGTAAAGAGGACTACAAAGGAGGCATGCAATACATGGCATAAATGCATGAACTAAGCATGGATAGAGCTCAAGTAGGTCAAAATAAGGACCTAAACATGCTGAGACGAGGGCTCAAAGGCCTAGGCATGCAAGCATACGAGCTAAGGCATAAACTAGGCAACAATGCATAACACTCAAAGGCACTTAAAGCATGATTGAGGTAGGAACATGGCAATGCTAAAAGCTCTGAAATAAAGTATTAAATGATGCCAAATCATCTAAGTAGCTCAAAGATAGCATGCATGAGTCAACAAAACACAAAGCTAGCAAGGCCAATTGCACTACAGCTATACAAAGCATGAAGCATATGACCAAGGCAACCTAAAACAGTCGTAGAACATGTTAAAATGAGTCTAAAATATGCATGGAAGGAAGCCAAAACAAGCTAGCATGAGGGGCATAAGGCATGATGCATACAAGGCGAATAAGGTGGATTACACTACACCTATTAAGACCAAGCATGGGATGACTTAACCAACAAAAATAAGAGTTATATCATGGCAAAATAATCCCCAAAACACATTGAAATGATGGCTCGCAAGCTAAGGCATGAAGGCATACATAATGGTTCATGTTAAGACATAAAGGGGGAAACCCTCCAACGCATTGAATGAGTGGCAAATGTGAGTGTATGGCCATGAAACATGGACTGAAATTACACAATAAATGATGCCAAATCATTAAAATAGTCCAAGTAAAGCATACTAGTGGACTCAATACACAAAGCTAACAAGCTAGATTGAACCATAGCTATACAAAGCAAGTCATGCATGACCAAGACAACTAAAATCAGACCTTAAACATAGTAAAACATGAACAAAGTCTTCTCAGAGCTAAGCCAAAAGCATGCTAAAATGACATGTTACAACATGATGCATGTTAGGCTATTTCATGGAATTGCACTACAAGTGCATGGAGCATGCAAGGGGCTTTCAAACCAAGCCAAAACAGATCTAAGGCATGTCAAAACAACACCAAAAACCTATTGAGATGGACACAAAACATGCTAGAAAGGCATGCTGCCTCATAAGGCATACAAAGCTAGTTTGTGTGATTTATACTACAAGTGTATTAACCATGCATGGAGTGACCAAAGCAAGTAAAAACAGTGGCATGCCTCAGCAAATAACCACAAATACTAGCTAAGAGTAAGCTAACACAAGCTTATCAAAGGTGCTCAAACATGAGGCATATGAAGCAAGTAAACAAAATACAAGGAGAGGGGATGACCCTCTCCTATTTAAGACACCAAAACCACCTTTCCACCACTGAAAATCCTCTCGATTTCAATGGTAGAAAGTTCATGCAAAGGCTTCAACAAGAGCCTAAAGGGATGGCTCAAAATAAGGCCTAACAAGGCCTAAGAGGGGGTAAATCACCCCAAACAAAAAATAGACCTTAAACAACTATTTTAAGCATGCAAACACAGAACTTTTTCTAGTTAAGAGTTAAGCTTAAAAACATATGCAAGAAGGTCTAAAATCTTAAGCAAGAATGGGGGATTTAAGGGCTAAAGACTCACCCTTGAAGACCTCATTTATAATTGGAACTCCAGCAAGTTTTTCAAGCTCAAACCAACCCAAGAACACCAAAAATAACTTCAAGAAGCCTCAGCAACACAAGCAAGGTGTTTGAGTGTGTGTTTGTGTACAAAAGTGAGACAAATATACACTTTAAGGCACAAAACAAGAGAGAAATGAAGATGTATAGATGTAGATTATATGTATGGCTCAAGGAAGTTTTTTTCTGAACCTAGAGGAGGGAGGAGAAGCCTCCCTCTTATAGAAACTAAATGGCAAAGCTTCTTGGAGAAGCTAAGCCTCAAACAAATCCTTCCATACATGTGTATGAAGGATAGCGCTAAAGCCCTCTAGCTGTGCCAGTTGAAGGAAAATATCTCCAAAAAGGTTCCAAAAAGCAGCCGACCACCTAAAATGGTCGGTCTGCTATTTAAAGTGGTCGGCCGACCACTTCAAGTGGTCTTCCAAGACACAAACTAGTCGGCCATTGTGGAAGAGAGTCCAGGGCATGAAAGAAAGCTAGTGGTGTGGTGGCTGACCAGAAAATGTGGCCCAAAGACCAAGCAAGCCAGTTATCCGACCAGAAAACTGGCTGGCAGAAGGAAAAGTGGTCTCCAAGGAGAAAAAGTGGTCTCCCACCCTTGTACCACCTTCCAAACAAGGAAAATAAGGTTTGTACCAAAAACAAACCAAAACCGGTGCAAGACGAGAGATCGGGAGGCAAAGCACGCGGCCGAAAGCCCCGAAAACTAGTTGACGAGCACCAAAAGTGGTATGCAACCACAAAAGTGGTCTCCCGGACCACAATGTTCCTCTAAGCAGAGGCAACAAGGTGTGGTTCAAAAACCACGCCAAACGAAGAACGTTAAGTGGTCCCGAGATAAGGCGCGTGTCCAAAGGCTCCAAAAATCGAAAACTAGTCTCCAAACGGGAAAAGTGGCCTATGACCACAAAAAGTGGTCTATGACCACAAAGATATGGTCTACAAGACCTCTCCCTCCCTCCGGGAAGAGAAAACAAGATTCAGTCCACAAACCGAGCCGAAGCACAAAAGAGTTCAGAGGCCCGGAGGCAAGGCTCTCAGCCAAAACTCCGGAGACTCGAAACGAGCACAACATGCACCATCACCGAGCGCTCAATCGATGACGTCTGAGTCTTAAGGTCGGTCAAAAATGGGGTGTCTACAGCAACCCATGTGGCACCTATGGTACCCTTCACATACTTCCACCAATAACTCGCATTCCCCTTCAATTGGAAGGTCGCCAAAGAAACCCTCAACCCCTCATCCTCGAATCTGAGCATGTCAAGAGTTTTGGTACTCCAATCCAACCAGCTCTCCACCTTCAGCGGTCTTGCCTCTTCCAAAAACTCCGGTGAAGTTGAGCGAAGAAACTCCTTAGTAAGTTTGAGGGTACGCCCGTTGTCCCCCTCATTGCGAGCTAGAGCATCTTGCACCACTCTCACAACCTCGCGTGCAACTTCCTCGCTGACAGCCGATGCTGTAACGACAGATGCTAGGGGATCCGCCATGCCCCTACCGACACTCATATTGCCCATCCGTCCTCTATTTCCTTGTGTAGACATCCTATAAAATTCAAAAACAAAATCAACTAAGTGCTCGGCGCATCAGCCTCCCCGAGGCACACACTCTCACCACCACAACTTTGAACCCTTCCCGACATCCTAATTAAGGAACACGATAGGTAACTTAGCACATAATTCCAAATGTGCTCGCAACGTGCCTCACACGTTAAACTAATACAATTATATACATTCTATCATGCAAACAATTCAATTCACTCCACATAAGCACGTAGTCACATAAGCACATACAAATTATCTTTTGGTGATGCGATTCGTCCCACGAGAACCAAGAATTCTTAGTAGAATGAGTATTGATCAGGTACCCTCCTAATAAGACCTCAAGGAATCTAATAGGCGCAAATAACATCCCAAAAGTCTAATCCCATACCCACATAGTCACATAAGCATGATATCACAGAATCACATAGGCAAAATGCTTCCTAATCATGTGAAATGAACCCATCGTGGTATAGCAACCACTTCCTGCGAGGCGCAAGTATTCAAACCTGGTAGTTCTGATACCAAGTTGTAACATCCCAAAATATTTCAACATGAACTACCATATTAATGGTCATTGACTAATCTACGACAATAATCCTTCCATCATCTCATATATAAAAAAATGGATTAAATACAAAAGTTCCACTTAAGATATACATTCAAACTAATTAAAAGAACACATGAATCTATAGCATATGAAACATCTAAATCTCAAAACAATAAAATACCCTTATGGGCTTACATCTTCCAAGGCAATAGTCCGGTTACACAAAATGGTCTCTCGGACCCAAACACATTAGCCCTTGGCTCACAGAAAGATCACAACAAAATAAGAGCTATGTACTCTTTATAATTATCCATGCCCTCAACTTGGCGGGATCACCTCGTCTTTACCTGCACCAAAGTCCCATAGGGGTGAGCATAAAGCCCAGTAGAGAATTCTACAAAGTATATACAGTTATGCAATTCTCAATGAAAATGCAATGTCAATGCCATGCCATACTCTTTTTAAAGAAATTTCATTTCATGCTCCTTTAACAAAAATTCATTTCATGCTCTTTTTGAAGATTTCAATTTTTTCGATAAAAGCTTGTAACCTCAACACATTTCAAACTTTCAGTTTTAATCAATAGGGCCGGTAAATACGACACTGGTAATCCCTAGGCTGGTGTCTACAAGTAGACTCTACGAGTTCTACCAAACTGTCATTTTTACGGGTATTAACCGGAAGGCTCGATATCTATCCGCGCGGTTTTCTGGTCTTTCACCATGGACACTCAGGCCAACTTAACAATGTTCATCTACACCCCCTAACCGGTCTTACCACCGTATTTACCCCTTTCACATTTCCATAATTCATATCACAACGTCATTTTCTTTCATGAGATAAATATTTTCAATCAGAATTTACAATGCAAAATCAATAGTTGAATGAATGTAGTTGTTGATCTTCAAGATTTAGAGGAAGATGGTGAGGATCTTGGCCCAAAGATTGCAAGAATCTAAGATTTTTAATGTTTAAGGATGTTTTTCTAGAGGGAAGGAGGAGAAAAATAGGTTTTAGAGCGAGAGAAAGGAGCCCCAAATGAGATACAAGTCGGCTAAGATGAGAAGTAAAAACAGAGATTTAGCTGCCCAGACGTCCTGCACGTGCGGCACGCTCCCCGCATGTGCGGAGCCTCCCTCCCGCACGTGCGGCCCTCCCCGCACGTACCTACCCGCACCTGCATATCTAGCAATATGAACTCACTAGAAAAACCCCTCTCCTACACGTGCGGCACCCATCCCGCACTTGCAGCCTAGGGCCCCGCATGTGTGGCTCTGGCCCAGCAAACCAAGATTCTCCGGTTCGACCCCTGGGCACCTCGAACTCGACCGCGACCTCTCTGGAAAGGATGAAATTCAACACCAGACAACACAAAAGCAAGAGCTTCATTTAGAAAATTATTTCAGGACGTTTCAAGCCCAACGAAAAAGAGAGAACATAAAAGAAAGGTGGAGCGAAGGAAGGAAGAAAGAGGAGAAAAGAAAGAAAGGAAAGACCCAGTCATCACAATTCGCTTTCACTTTTCTACTCCATCTCTCTCCTCCATCTCTCTCTTTTGCTTTTCTACCCTAATTTTAGGGCTTTTGCTCATGGTTTCACTAATCTTGCCATAGCTTTCGTTGCTGCTTCTGTCAGGACCCATACCGGTGCCTAGGGTTGGATTCACAACTAGTTAAATTCTAAATTTCTAAGATTAGTTCAAAGTAACTAAATTAAATAATGCAACGAAATGAAATAAAAGATGTAGATAAATATCTAAAGGATACATGGAAATTATTATTTATGTAACAAAAATAAATAAATACGAAAAGAAAAAAGAAAAGAAAACAATCATGATGTTTATATCAAATCTGGGTCCTGATCAATGAGGTAAAACCATTCTTCCTTAAGTTTCTTCACCTGAAAGGGTTTTAATAGCTATAAGCACATGGCAGAGTGAGGAATATTATACTAAGAGTATAAGAGTATACAAATCACCATGGATAATTATTTAGGCTAAATAACGGATAGTTCGGTTCGAATAAATTATTTTGAATAACAAACATATAATACAAACAATCATTACCACAATACAGAACATAACAGAGGGTCAATGGATCCGTGACAGACAGAGGGTCATGAAGTGACTAATCAGAGGGCCAATGATTATTTAGGTCCCCCAAGGCATGGGACCGTCAGAGGGTCACTAAAGTGACAATTCAGATGGGCAATGGTTACTTAAGTCCCCAAGGTATGGGACCGCCGTGGTGGTACTTATAAAAATAAATGGTTATATACTCATTGTCAAATAAATTTCAAAATTTAAACAATCATATTCATGGATTTTAATTTTAATTAAGCCGGGCTCATAAAATGAATAACATAATTGAATGTAAATATAATTAAAAAACATGATTTGCATAAAATAATTTATAAAATAATAAAACAATTTATGATTACTGAAATATAATATAACTTATCTTAATATTGACCCCTACTATTCTCTTCCTGTTTTCTCTGATTTCTGCGACTCTTCTCCGTACTGGCTTACTGGTTTTTTGTTGTTGTTGTTGTTGTTGTTTATTTATTTATTTATTTATTTTTTTCTTCTACTGCCTAGTTACTGCTCCAGTCCCCCTTTTATACTTAAGCCTAATGAGGCGATTCATCCTTTAAGCACCAAGGTGAATCACCATCCATGCATTAATTCTCCTACAGGTGGCTTATTCTGGGAATGCCACCATTGGGCTTACCTTTCCCTTAATTTCATCCAAACCCTAAACATTTTGATAATTTCATGGTTGTTTTGATTTGGTCCCAAACAATATATTAGCAACATTGTTATGTTTTTGTAGCAACAATGCTTTTAATTTTAAATTAGATTACATTTTAGCATGTATAATTATAAAATCAAATATTTTATTTTACTTTATTTTTATTTTATTTATTTATTTATATTAAATTACTTAAACAATTGGGAGCTTCGACGAAGTCCGACAGTTGGATTTCATGGGCCATACACAGTTGGAGTTGATGAAAAAATTGATTTAAGGAGTGGAAATGCTCTAAGAATGCTTTGTAGAAGAAGCTAAACTGAACTGATACAATTGTTTGGTGGAGAGGAAAGAATGTTTTCTTGCATCTTCTACGCTTTCTGATTCAAAATTTTGTAAGTTCCAAGAAGAAAGCTTTTAGTCGGTTGATAGGTGGCAATCATGACTGTGGTTTGTGTAATTGAGTACCCTAATGAGAAGTTGATGGGTGTTTTATGAATTTTCAACTGATGGTTCTTGTGGAATTCATTGTGTGATTCTGTTAGGAAGTGTGATCATAAAGTTTTAGTTAAGCAGTTGTATTGTCATTTTGATCTCGAAAGTGCAGTTAATAGGAATAACCAAAAGATATTGCTACAATATTCCACAACACAAGTTCAGGTTTTGGAAGTAAGAACCTTGGGTTATTGTGTTGATTGTGTCTGAAACCTTGGTATGTTTAAATTGCTATAATTTCATGTTATAAATGATTTTCAATCAATCTATCACTCAATCACAGGCTGCTCTGTCCTTGTCTTTGTTTCAGTGCACAAAAGGATTGAAAGACTTTTGATACCCAAATTCATGCTGAGAACATATATATCTATTCAAATAAATATGCAAACTTTGGGAATAAGGGCCAGTTGCATTGGGATGTTTTCTAATTTCTGATAGAATTTCAGTTATATTTTGCATGAATCTTGCCAATCCCCATTGAATGTCATGAAGCTTTTTTATACTAGTAATTTTTCTCTTGGAAATTTTTCTAGGAAGGAGTTGGAATCACATAAGAGTAAGTGAGCTAACAACACTATGGCATAGATAGCCTTAGTCACAAGAAGTGATGATGTTTCTAGCACACAAAAATATGAAAAAAAGATATAAATCTTTGTCTACTTTGTGTGATTGTTGCATATGTGCAGCAATAATTCTTTTATTTATATTACGTCACTGGTGTATGCGTTTGATACAACAATATGGAGATCAAAATAGCCAGATTGTTATCAACTGCATATATTTGAATTTGAATTTGTTTGGTTTTATTTAAGAATTTGATTTGACCTGGCATTGTCAAATATGTTTGAATAACACACTTGCAAGTTCCTTTATGTCTGTTCTGCTTATACATTTGAAGAGGCATAAGGTTATTTTCTTTTCATTCAGTTCAAATTCATTACAGATCATCAGTGTTCTTTATATTTTAAAGTTTTCAATGCTGAAATTTTCTCTGTTTGTAAACAAATGTTATATTTTTGGCATGAAGGTGCGTGCTTCGTGGATGTGTACCAAAGAAACTACTTATGTTCGCATCCAAATATTCTCACAAATTTGAAGAGAGTCGTGGTTTTGGATGGAAATATGAAACTGAACCCAAGCATGATTGGAGCACCCTGATGGTTAATAAGAATGCTGAATTCCAGTGCCTTATTGGTATCTACAAGAACATTCTGAAAAATGCTGGTGTCACTTTGATTGAAGGGCATGGAAAGGTTGAATGTTGTGTGGCCCATAATAACATTCGTGTAGTATTGATGGAAAAAATTCCATCGACATGTATTGACATTTCATTGTTTTTGTAACTATTGCATTGACATGTATGACTGTTGTATACACAGATTGTGGACCCACACACAGTGGATGTAGATGGGAAACTCTACTCGGCAAGGCACATACTAGTTGCAGTTGGGGGACGCCCTTCTATTTCTGAAATTCCCGGAAGTGAATATAAAATAGATTCAGATGCAGCCCTTGATTTGCCTTCAAGACTTGAAAAAATCGAATAGTTGGGGGAGGTTACATTGCACTTGAGTTTGCTGGTATCTTTAATGGTTTGAGAAGTGACATCCATGTATTCATACGACAGAAAAAGGTTTTGAGAGGTTTTGATGAGGAGGTGAGGAATAACAAACAACATTAGTGTAGTTGGTTAGTCATACTTGGACAAAAGTTTCTCCTCCACGTTGTAGCTCGGTTTTTCGCGCTCCCTTTCGGAAGAATGAAATAGCCCTTACAGTTCGGACTCCACTTGTGTTGGTTCTAAATCTAATTTCACAAGTGCAATGTGAAACAGTGAAAACACAAAAAAGAGTCCAAATCCGGCAATTGTTTTTGGAAAATCGATGTTTGAATCAAATGCCAAAAATGGACTGCTTTGCCAGATTTCAGAGTCGCCACCTAAATATTTATTTTGGAAAATTTAGGAAACCCTTGACTCGTGCCAAAGGCCATTAGTCCGTCGTCACCAAAGTGTCTTGGTTCGGGAACTTAGGTATGAGAGGGGAAGGTCAATAATGAGCACCCCACTCACCCGATCAAAGATCGGCCTCTACTAATTATGATATGATTCTTATGTACAGTATATGTTCTTATTTTATCTCTAACATACAAGTATAGGGTAATTTCACGAACAGTTGGAACGTTTGATTTTATGTTTGTTTTGAAAAAGTGTTTTGAATATGTATCACTTGAAAAAGTGATCTCATATATATACATTAATCAAAGTATCCCAATGTCCGTGAATAGCCTTCATCCACAGGCATTCAAACAGTTTATCACTTAAGCAATTAGCCTCATGGTAGTATGCTTGATACGACAGCAATCACACTTATGCAATATGCTAAATCATAAAAACTCACCTCGTACTCCGAGCCAAAAAAAAGAGAACTAGTTAGGGAAAAATGCATGATCCTAACTATGTATTATGACTAATGCAACATATATAATATGCAATTACTAAGCTCGGCTACTAACATGGCATGTGAGCCAATTCAAGGCATGTAACAGCGCACGTATTCAAGTAAAGAGTTTGAATTTGACATTTGCAATAATATGATGAGCCGAACTTTTATGCATGCAATACAAGTGGATGCAAACATGAGTATGCTAAATTAAACATGATGTCCGTAAACTAACCATCATAAGCTAGTAAATAAAAGGGAGAAAGACGTGGGGTTGGAAGACATACACATTATTACAAGTTTGCACCCTCACGCAAGAGGATCCGAATGTCCAAATGTCCGAATGAATAAATGTTACAAATCCGAATGAATAATAATGAAAAGGGGCTGTCTAATTTATTACAACAAATAATATGTAATGATTGCGTGATGCTCCTCAGGAATTACTCTGTCTGCTTTGTTGAGATTTGTTCTGTTTCACCTTATCATTGCTTTCGACTAAAAGTGTATTGTTTGCAATTTATTGGAGCCTTGCCAACCCAAAACAAGACGTAGTCGAGCCCCAAATAAATCCAAGCATACCTTGTTTTCTTTGCAGAAATCTGTTTTTTGTGCCTGAGGTGAAACAATGCAAACATGCAGACAAAGTATTCCTAGCCATGTTTGTCTCTTCTACTTTTCTCTATCATGGAAAATACTCGAGAGAGAAGCGAACTCAGTTCCCAAACCATCTATGATTGCAAGTTGATTTGCAAGATGGTTTTGGATGCGATAGGACAAAGATCCATAAATGCAATGCATAATAACCATCCCTCCCTCCTATCATGAAGCAAATTCAAGAAGGGAAGTAGAGACGCTTCAAGATTCATCAAAACATTATGGACTAACGTAAGACAAGCCTTGACACAATAAACTCGGTATAACGTCCGACCGAATTCAATCAATCATGTTGGTTCTCTATGTTGGTTGATTCATTTGAAGCTTAATTTTATTAGCCTTTTTTATATTACCTTCCCTTTTCTTTAATCCATTAAGTCCACAGTGATATTTACATCCACTAAGTCTGAAATGCAATAAAGGAAAATAAGTGTCGACTTAACCCGAATAAACCTTATTTTCTTCGGAGGAAATCACAAAGGAAGAGTCAAACTTATGTACAAGTTAGGAATTTCAAGTCAAACTCAAGATGCGCAACAAGAACTAGTCAAACTCAGAAGAGTGATAATGACTTAGAAAAACCCAAAGTGAGCGATAAGGACTTGAAATCCAAACTTGATAATGAGTGATAATGACACTTTCCTTGGTGATTTCCAATGGTCAATTAATCCCTTAACATTAAACAAACTGGTGATAAATTCTTCGGGGGAAATTACAACGGAAGAGTCAAACTTATTTACAAGTTAGGGATTTCAAGTCAAACTCAAGATGTGCAACAAGGACTAGTCAAACTCCAAAGAGTGATAATGACTTAGATAAACCCATAGTGAGCGAAATGACTTGAAATCCAAACTTGATAATAAACGATGATGACACTTTCCATGGTGATTTCCAAGGGTCAATTACTCCCTTAACAGTAAACACATTGGTGATAAATTCTTTGGGGGAAATTACAAAGGAAGAGTCAAACTTATTTACAAGTTAGGGATTTCAAGTCAAACTCAAGATGTGCAACAAGGATTAGTCAAACTCTAAAGAGTGATAATGACTTAGATAAACCCATAGTGAGCGAAATGACTTGAAATCCAAACTTGATAATAAGCGATGATGACACTTTCCTTGGTGATTTCCAAGGGTCAATTAATCCCTTAAAAGTAGACACACTGGTGATAAAAAGAACTAAAAAATACATGATTGTACTTTAGTATAAGAAAGTTTTTATGACATTAGTGCTGAACCTCCGGAGAGATTAAACCGTTAAGTATGAGAAAAATCTTCTTTCTTATACTTGAACCACAATCTTGATTTTTCACAACTTTTTAATCAAAATCATCAAAGAATGGAGGGAGGTTGCAGAGGTGGTTATGCAAGGTTGATTAATTGATTAATATAACACAAACAAAATATGTAAAACAAACTTATTGAAATAAATTAAACAGCCCCCAAATGACATACAAATGTGCTGAAATTAAACTATAGAATTCATAGAGAGATTAAATGAGGAAGGGTAGCAAACCACTCCCCACTTTTACAATTTCAAATCACATAGTTTAGATATGTTGGAAAACAATTCCAAAACAGTCCCAAATCAAAATGAAAATACAAAAAAAAAAAAAAAAAGATGCACGAAGATTGAAATAAAAGGAAGGAAACTTTACCTCAATATGAAGGTGCAAGCTTGGCACGAAGTAGATCAAAGCTCTCTTTGAAATTTTGAGTGGAAACACAGAAAGAAGAGCATTCATATGTCAGTGAGAGAGACCAATGGCAAGCTGAATTGGCTTTGGTGCAAGCTGTCGGCGAGTGGGTCAACGAAGATGGCAAACTAGCTAGCGGAATGGCGGCGTAACAACGGTTGGAGCAGGTCAGCAGCACAATGCCGAGAGGGAGAGAAGATGAGAGATTGGTCTCGTGGGTGTATTTCAGCTAGAGAGAGTGAGCTGTGTGTGCCGTGAGTGCATGAGTGGTGTGAATCATGTGTGTGGTCTTGAGTGTATGTGTTGCATGTGTGTGTGTGTGCTGTGCGTGCAGCGGTGAAGTTGGTGGTGTCTACGGCAATGTTATGAAGCTCTGTGTGTATGGTGTGTCTCAGTGTGTGCTCAGCTCCTCCTCTCAAAATGCAACCCGAGAGAGAGATAAGAGAGAGAGTGTAGGTGTGGGTCTGTATTTCAGCTAGAGAGAGTGAGCTGTGTGTGCCGTGAGTGCATGAGTGGTGTGAATCATGTGTGTGGTCTTGAGTGTATGTGTTGCATGTGTGTATGTGTGCTGTGTGTGCAGCGGTGAAGTTGGTGGTGTCTATGGCAGTGTTATGAAGCTCTGTGTGTATGGTGTGTCTCAGTGTGTGCTCAGCTCCTCCTCTCAAAATGCAACCCGAGAGAGAGATAAGAGAGAGAGTGTGGGTGTGGGTCTGTATTTCAGCTAGAGAGAGTGAGCTGTGTGTGCCGTGAGTGCATGAGTGGTGTGAATCATGTGTGTGGTCTTGAGTGTATGTGTTGCATGTGTGTGTGTGCTCTGTGTGTGCAGCGGTGAAGTTGGTGGTGTCTATGGCAGTGTTATGAAGCTCTATGTGTATGGTGTGTCTCAGTGTGTGTGATGTAGTGTGGAGTGTATCACAGTGTGTGTGTATGCTGAGAACCAATCTGAGAGAGAAAGAAGAGTTGATTTTGGTCCCCCCTCTATGTGTGTCTCCTCTGTTTTTTTTTTTTATGCTCCACGCGAGATGCTTTCCACCGAAAGCTAGAGAAAACTGTCTATGTTTTTTTTTTTTTTTTTTTTTCTGTCCTCTTCTTCTGAAGAGAGAGAGAGATGATATATACTCCCTCCGTCCCATAATATTAGTCCCTTATTCCATTTTTCATTGTCCCAAAATATTAGTCCCTCTTCCAAAATCAAGTACAAAAATAATATAAATTTTCTATTTTGCCCTTCTTTTAAATTCATAAATAATATAAAAAGTACAATTATACATTGATATTCCCAAAAAAATGTACTATCAAAGGATAATTTTGGAAAATCAACTTTTTTAAAGTACAATAATTGTCCCTACCAAAAAAAGTTGGATTCCCCAAAAGGGACCATTATTTTGGGACGGAGGGAGTATTATTTATGCAACACTCCCACAAAACTTCCCACTCATTCTTTCTTTTTTTTTTCTTTTTTTTTTTTAATTTTCTAAACCACCTCACTCTCAAATAATTTTTCACCGAATCCTTCCATTTCTTTCATGCTTTCTAATATTTTCAAACACAGCTTATCTCTCCACCTAATATAATCATCATCATTCCTCCACAAAATTTGTTTAACTTCTCCCCAAAAATACCATGATAATACTCTATTATTATTTTTTTTTTCTTATTTTCTATTTTTTTTTTGTTTTGTTTTGTTATTGTCATTTCATTTTTTTTTCTTTTATATTTATCAATATAAAACACACCTAAAACAAATATACACACATACAAATTTATATAAAAAATATAAAATTATAAAATACTATAAATTAATAAAAATATTAGTGATGGCCAAAATGGATAAGGTTTGAAATTAAAGCTTCAATTTGATTTTCTTACTGAGAAATTCATAAATTAGTACATTTCAATTTTCATCAGCGGGTGGTCAAAAGAAGGTGTCCAAGTCTTAAGGGTGGTCAAAAATGGGGTGTCTACACACGTATAGACGATTTGTTTGATCAGTTGAAAGGATCCCGTTGTTTCTCTAAGATAGACTTGAGATCGGGTTACCATCAGTTGAGGGTCAGGGAGGAGGATATCCCGAAGACGGCATTCCGTACGCGGTATGGCCATTACACGTTTCTGGTGATGCCTTTTGGACTTACCAATACACCGATTGTGTTTATGGACTTGATGAACCGGATCTTCCGGGAGTTCTTAGATCGCTTTGTGGTCATTTTCGTGGACGACATTCTGATTTATTCACCTTCTGAGGAGGAGCATGAGGAACACTTGTGAGTGGTGCTTGAGTTGCTTAGAGCCCATAAGCTTATGCTAAATGTGAATTTTGGCTAAGAGGTTAAATTCTTAGGCCATGTGATTTTTGGGGAAGGGGTGACTGTAGATTCATCCAAGATAAAGACAGTGCAGGATTGGGCTCAACTTAAGAATGTCTTCGAGATCCGTAGTTTCCTAGGGTTGGCCGGGTGTTACTGTCAGTTTGTGAAGGATTTCTCCAGGCTAGCTTCGTCTTTGACTAGATTGACGCGGAAATGGGTCAAATTTGTATGGAGTGAAACTTGTGAAAAGTCATTCCAAGAGCTTAAAGTTAGACCTACCACCGCTCCAGTCTTGATTATTCCGGAGAGGGGTTTGGGTTATGCAGTGTATTGTGATGCCTCACGAGAGGGTTTGGGTTGTGTGTTGATGCAAGAGGGAAAAGTAGTAGCCTATGGCTTACGTCAGTTGAAAATACACGAGAGAAATTGTCCTACTCATGACCTAGAGTTAGCAGCTGTGATATTTGCCTTGAAAATTTGGAGGCACTATCTGTATGGAGAGAGGTTTGAAGTATTTTCGGATTATAAGAGTCTGAAGTATCTGTTTACACAAAAAAACTTGAATTTGAGGCAGAGAAGGTGGATGGAGTTCATAGAAGATTATGACTTCGAGTTGCATTATCATCCGGGGAAGGCCAATGTTGTGGTCGATGCCCTAAGTAGGAAGTCCATTCATGATGTAGCTTGTATTGCTATCCGAGAATGGGAGATGGTGGGTGCTCTTGGTGAGTTTGACTTGCATCTTGGCGAGTTTGTGGAGTCTGAGCCTTGTTTTCTGTGGTTGCACAACCTACGCTTGTGAATCAAGTGTTAGAAGCACAGAAGGGTGACTTTGAGTTAGAATCCCTCTGGGAGAAGATCTTTAGTGGGAAGGTAGAGAAGGGTTTGACGATGTATCTTGACCTGAGTGTGAGTGTAGACCCGACTTTCTTCGCACGCCCCCCTTTCGGAGAGGGCGCGAATTGGTTGTCCTACAGTTCGAACTCCTATCACGGTTTTGAATCTAATCTCACAAAGTGCAATGCGAGATTGATAAACACCAAAGAGTCCAAATCTGGCAATTGGTTTTGGAAAATCAATTTTGAATGAAAAAGCGCCAAACATGGATTACTTTGCTAGATTACAGAGTCGCCACCTAAATATTTTATTTTTGGGAAATTTAGGAAACCTTGACTCGTGCCAAAGGCCACGTGTCCATCATCACCAAAGTTTCCTCGGCTCGAGAACTTGGGTACGAGAGGGGAAGGTCCTGAAATGCGCACCCCCGCTGGCCCGATCAAAGGATCGGCCTCTACTAAGCATGATATGTTGTTTTATAAATACATGTGTTCTTATTTCGATTTATTATCTAACTTTACTACGTGATGTGCACAGCATATAAGTATAGACTGAATCGCAAGAATTGGAACAAAACAAATCATGTTTGTTTTCGAAAATGGTTTGAAAGTGCTACTCGCAAGTAGGCGAAAGCGCGGATTTGCCACCCTCAAGTGGGCTTAAAACATGATTTGCCACTTCGCAAAGTGGGCTTAAAACTCACATTCATCGAATTGTTCCAATTCAAGTAATAAAGCCTCCATCCACAGGCATTCATGCAGTTTATCATTTAAGCAAATAGCCTCATGGCAAGCATGTTATCATGGCAACACTCACACACATGCAAGGATGCTAAAGTGTAAACACTTACAGTGTACTCCGAGCCAAAACAGAAAACTAGTTAGAAATCAATGCATGATCCTAGCTATGCAAGATGCCTAATGCAACACATGAAAAAATGCAACTAAATAGGCTCGGCTATCTAAGATGGCATATGAATGCGACACTTGATAACATGCTTTGAAACACGCATTCAAGGAAGTGTATTGAAATACGATGCAGTTTGAATGATGCGCCGAGCCTCAGTGCATGCATGACAAATGAATGATGCAAACATGCAAAGCATAAGGTATGCTAATCAAAACATGCCCTAATCTAACTATCGTAAGCGGTTAAATAAAAGGGAGAAAGAAGTGGGGTTGGAAGACATGCACACACACACGCACGCTTATTACAACATTATGCCCTCTCGACGGAGGGTCCGAATGAATAAGAGCTAAGCTAATCTAAGCTAAGCTACTTATTACAATCCAACAAATTAACTAATCTAAGCTAATTAATTACAGATCAAATTGAATTTAAATAGCTAACGCTAAGCTAATTAAAATATTACAAAACAGATTGAACTAAGTAATTACAACATATGTAATAATCAGCTACAACTAGCTAATAAAGCAATAAAGTGGCCTCGCGGGCGAGGGAGACATGCTTGCTCGGTTGGCGTCCAGTCGGAAATCCATTGCTTTGCCGTCAATTGCCTCTGTTTGCACGTGCCTTGGTTTTTGAAGATTGAACCAACTTCCATACTGTTTCTGCTCTAAAACAGGATGATTTCTGCACAAAATTAGACTGGTGGCCGGTCGGCCACAAAAAGTGGCTGCCGGCCACCTCAACTAGCCGGCCGGCTAGTGAAAGTGGTCGGTCGGCTACCTCAAGTGGCCGGTCGGCCACCTGCTTTTCTAGGCTTCTGGTTTTGTTGCAATAGAGAACAACAGAGGCACAACAATGTATCTACAAGGAAATGTGTGTACTGCCACTTTCCTTATCATGTCTCAAGCTCAAAGGAGGGTGGCTCTCGGCTTTCAAGCCACCAACCAAGGATCTCAATTGCATGATGGCCCAAAAACCAAGCTTGTACAAGTTTAGTGAATGCACAAACAACACACAAAGAGCCTCCACCCTATCATGCATGATCAAGGGGGTTGACGACCAAGAAATGTGACATGTTTCATCACTTTGAATATGAAACATCCCACATTTCTTGTGTTTGGATTAACATCTGATCCAAACACATGCAATGCAACACATATGCTTATCTTATACATGTTTTACTTGGTCCATTTTGTTTACACATTTTAAATTACCGATTAGTCCTTTAACCAGTTAAGTTCAATGTGATTGTCCTCTAACCGGAAAGATGGTCTAAGCCACAAGTGCCTTGAGCATGAAAGAGGTTTCATGCCATTGGTTAGTAGAAATCCTCACGGGAGGATTAAAACCACTAGGCATGCGAACCTCAATTCCACATTCAAGCCATCAAAGGGCTCAAGACTACTTTCAAAGCAAATGAAAGATTGAAACAATGGAGTGCAATGACATATATTTCAGCACTGAAATAATATGCTAAGTGACTCAAAATCATGCAAACAACTCAAGTAATGCATGTTAAAGGCGAAGGCATCAAAGCTAGTGAAGGCACTTACACTACAACTATGCAAAACAAAGGTCAAACACAATAAACACTTAAAAATAGTCTTAAAACAAGTCTGAAGCAGCCCTAAAACATGCTTGAATCAAGCCAACACAAGCCACAAAAACATGCTACTTTGTAATGCTAACAAGGCATGGCATAGAGAGACAAGGAGGGGAGGCCAACCCCTCCATTTTTGGACTTCAAAACACACTTTTTACCACTGAAATAACTATGAATTTCAGTGGTTTAAAGGCCCAAAAGGTTTGACTTTAATATGCAAGAAGATGATGCAAAGGCTCATGCAAATAAGCAATAAGAAGGAGAGACAACCCCTTAATACAAAATGACCTTAAACCACCATTTTTAGGCTTGAAAAACAAAGGTTTTTGTAGTTGAAAACCAGGACAAAAACAGTTTGCAAAGGTGGCAAAACAAGCATGCAAAACTAAGCTTAAAAGAGGTAAGTGTTTATCTTTGAAGCACAGCAGCAAAATAGCCATAATTCTGAGCTTAAACCAACTTTGAGAGCTCAAATAGGACCTCCAAGAACCTCAGCAACAAGGTAGAGGTGTTTGGTCTAGGGTCTTTTTGCAAGAGTGCAGGAAATTCTCACTTCTAAGCACAATATAGGAAGAGAGAGAGGCTGAAATTTTGCTCACAAAATTATAGAGAGAGAGAGAGAGAGAGAGAGAGAGATTTTAGAACGAGAGGCTCCCCAAACTTGCTAACCTTCCAAAATATGAGATATGGCCTTCATATATAGCAAAAATGAGAGCCTTGGTCGAAATATCTGAATTGGGACAGCTGGAGCAATGTGAAAACAACTGGTGCAAAAGATCTATAAATTTTGAGCTTTCTGGACATGGGTGGCCAACCGACCACTTTAAGTAGCCGACCAGCCACTTCAAGTGGCCAACCAGCCACTTTTCTGGCTGACAAGAACCCCTTTTGGCTGACCTATGGCCGGCAAGCTCCATTTGTGGTCGGCACCCTCCCACAGTGGCCTACAGCAAAAACTAGTCCTTGGTACCGATTTCAATCAGGCATAACTCCTTCATATGGACTCTTTTTCAGGTCATTCTTGACCTAAACTGTAGCCCCGGAAGTCTTCTTTCCAATGGTGGTAGATTCATATCAAAATTCCAAGTGTGCTAAGAGATATCCCTCTTTTAGTGAAGACTACTTAGTTTCAGCTCAATCGGATTGATGCCCAACTTCAGCCAGCCATATCTCCCTCATCCGGGTCGGCTTTAGGAGATTCTTGAGTGAAAAATGAAGCCTCGGAAGTTTTCTTTCCAACAGTGGTGGCTTCATAGCTGAAATCCAAGTGTACAAAAGGATAGGCTTGATTTAGCGAGGCTTGCTTGACTCTCTCTCAGCGATTCATGCCCATCTTCTTCCCCAACTGGGTTTCTTCTCTCCTCTCCTCTTTTCTTCAACTCCAAACCCCTAAATAAGGTGTTTTGAAATATTTTTAAGAGATTTCACATCTCTTTCATTCATTTCCACTTTGTCCTTGCTCGGTTTACCGAAAAGCGCAACATTTAACAAAATGTGAGCCTCGGAACATTGTAGGAACTTTGTTTCAAATTTTTTTTGAAAGAAAGGGTTTTAAGATCTAAAATATTTAGTCAAAATAGTTTTAGTCCAAAAATGGGGTGTAAGGTTGGGATTTGACACTTTCCTTACCGAAGAAATCGAACCTTTGCACTGCACACCTTTCATCACCAAGTAAATGATCAGTAGCGCCCAAGTCTTAAGGGTGGTCAAAAATGGGGTGTCTACAGTGAGGTACTGAGACCGTTTGTTTGTGCCAGAGTCTTGTCGAGAGGAAGTACTCTGAGAGTTTCACTATTCACGCCTTGCGATACATCCGGGAGACACAAAGATGTATCATGATTTGAGTCACCAGTTTTGGTGGAGGGGCATGAAGAAGGATGTGGTAGTGTTTGTATCGAAGTGCCTTACTTGTTAGCAAGTGAAGGCCGAGCATTAGAGGCCAGCGGGTTTGTTGCAACCCTTGCCTATAGCCAAGTGAAAATGGGAGCACGTCACAATGGATTTTGTTGTGGGTCTTCCGAGGACTCAATGGGGTAGTGATGCCATTTGGGTGGTAGTTGACTGGTTGACGAAGTCAGCGCACTTTATTCCTATGCGTGTAAGAGATTCGGTAGATTATCTTGCCGACTTGTATATTCGGGACATAGTGAGGTTGCACGAGGTCCCAGTGTCGATTGTCTCAGATAGAGACCCGCATTTTACTGCTAGGTTGTGGCAGAGTTTGCAGAGTGCCTTGGACACTAGATTGACTTTTAGCACGGCTTACCATCCTCAGACTGACGGGCAGTCGGAGCGCACTATTCAGATCCTTGAGGATATGCTTAGAGGTTGTGTCCTTGACTTTAAGGGGTCGTGGGAGAGACACCTACCTTTAGTGGAGTTTACCTACAATAACAGTTTCCAATCGAGTATTGGTATGGCACCATTTGAGGCCTTGTACGGTTGACTGTGTAGATCTCTAGTGTGGTGGGCTGAGGCGGGAGATGCACCTTTGTTGGGCCCGAAGTTGGTGCCAGAAACTACAGAGAAAGTGGTACTTATTCGTAAGAGGCTAGTTACAGCCCAGAGTCGTCAAAAGAGTTATGCTGACCGTAGAAGGAGGCCTTTGTTGTTTGAGGTGGGTGATCACGTCTTTTTGAAAATATCATCTAGACGGGGCTTGATGAGGTTTGGGAAGAGTGGGATGTTGTCCCTTCAGTTTATTGGCCCTTTTGTGATCCTTGAGCGGATTGGGGAGGTCGCCTACCGTTTAGCATTGCTACCGCAGCTGTCCAGAGTGCATGACGTGTTTCATGCTAGTATGCTTCAGAAATATGAGCCAGATCCGTCACATGTATTGGATTGGACCGACTTAGAGGTAGACGGGGATGCCTCCTATGAGGAGAGACTGGTGCGAGTCTTGGATAGGCAGGATCAAGTTTTGCGAGGCAAGACGATTCCCTTGGTCAAAGTTTTGTGGAAACATCACGGAGTTAAGGAAGCGACTTGGGAACGTGAAATGGAAGTCCGAGAAAAGTATCCGGACTTGTTTGCTAATGTATAACTTTGTGTTGAGATTATAATTGTTGTTAATGAAAAGTATGAACATTGTATATGTTTAAATTACGAGAACATTGTATATGTTATGGATATCTTGGAAACGTGAGTTTATTGTAGACATTGCATATGTTTGGGAATATGGAATATCACATGTACTGTATTATCTTGGGAGCATTGTATATGCCATGTACATTTCTCGAAAATATGAATTTTGATTAAACATTGTTAATGTTTTGGAAATTGTGAATTTTGTTTCAATATGGGGCTCGTGTATCGAGTCAGTGAAAATGAATGACCGGATGATGGGTCATGGTATTGGATTTGCAGGAATAACATGGTTGGGAATGACCAAACGTTGTTTTTGAACTTAATTTGTAATTTCAAGGACGAAATTTTTTAAGAGGGAGAGGTTATAGCGATCCTGGTTTCTAACTTGACCTTTATGGTGTTTCAGACTCGGGTCTTGTGGTTTAATGTTGTTGTTTATGTCTTTCCCTCTTATTGCCCTTGAATTTGAGTTTTGGAATGTCTTGGGTGTGTTTTGAACAGGTTGGTTGGTAGTTGGTCTAGAACCTTGTTGCCCAGAATTTTGGCCTTGCGCTCGAGCGGGTCTTCTTGCGCTTGAGCGGGATTTGCAATCACTCAGTATTTTGTGCATCTACAAAAATACTGCGGAAGTGTTTTTCATGCTAGAATAGAGTTCCTTATGCTCGAGCGAGTCTGAGCTCGAGCAGCCCTTCTTGCGCTCGAGTGACTATCTAAAGTCTGTAAAATATTGGACGAGTGTATTCTACGCTCGAGCGGGTCTCATTCCGCTCGAGCGGGTAGTGCCTTGCTGTTGTGTCTTGGCGCTTGAGCGGGTCGAATTATTGTGTCTGACGCTCGAGCATCAAACTCTCTGCTCGAGCGGACTGTACGTATATCAGGTCGCGAAAGTGACATTTTAAATCATTTTTTCTGTCATTTCTCTCTCTAAAACTTTCCAAAACCCTAAGTTGCGAGCTTCTCTCTCTAAAATACCCTCTCTCTCTACATTTTAACCTAGATCTAGTGATCTCCTCACCCACCCTCATTTGACAAAAAGAGTGAGCTCTTTAAGATCGCCATTTTCATCCGAGTAGAAGTTGATTTCGTCATCCTTGGAGTTCATCTCTTGCTTGGCTCGTCTTCTCTTCTTGAGGTAAGGATATTCTACTCTCCTATATGGGTTTTAACCTTAGTATTAGTCATTTTGTATAAATGGTGGGTTTGTGGAAGATTTGGGTAAAGTTGAGGTTAGTGTTTTGATATTTGTAAAAGAGGGCTTTCCTATTTTGGGTTCTATATATATGTGAGACCTTGAGAATAGGGTTGTTTGTATATAATGGGGAAAAATTGGCCTTGGGTGCAATGTTTGAGAAAAGGGAGAGAAGGCCCTAATTTGCTTTATATGAACTATTTGTTTAAATAGTGAAATCATTGTGGAAATATGAAATTGGGAGAAATTGTGGTTAAATGATGTAGTTAGATTGATGAATCACTCACCTATGGAAAATGTGATATATTATCTGTTGAGAAATTTATTTATCTATTTAGATATATTTGTTTTGGGCTATCGGTGGAGGATAGCCATGATTGTTGTAGAAACTGCATGTTGATTAGGTAAATTGAAAATAATCAATTGGAATATGTCATTGAATATGACGGTTGGATATTAACATTGAATATGTGATTTAATGGGTCGTTGTATATGACGACGTGTTAAATATATTGTATATATATCTTGTTTGGGAAGAGATAGGGGATGTACTCCATTGTGTGGGAGGAGATAGGGGATGGACTCCATGGATAATTAAGTTGGCTGGAGTGTCCAGGGTGAGAGTCCCGAAATCTTATATATATTTGGGTGCCGGTTCCCTCGGACGTAGTTCCGTAAAATGGCAAAGTTATGGAAGTGTATGAATGATGTTTATGATTGAAGTGTTAATGAATGAGGTGCAGTCTCATTTCGAATTATTTATACGATAATGAATTATGTCAATGAATTAGCTTGGGTAATAACTGGAAGTGAATTGAAATGTAGGGATACATGTTGATTGATTATGGGAAAGGTTTAAGATGGTTTATAAGTGTTAAACATTTATCGAATGCTAATGTTTTAGTTAATTCACATATGTTGTTTAGCATATCTCTACTGGGCATTGGCTCACCCTACTTGGGACACCATTTTTCAAGTACAGGTGATATGCCGCCTCCAAGATCTTAGCTTGGGAGGTTTTTGAGTTGAAGACTCCCTTTTGTTATTCGTTTTGATGATTAATGTATATTCAAGCCTAGGGCTTTTCATGTATAGAGTTAGAACTCTTCTTTTGTTATAACCAAGTGAGAACTTGGAAAGATGTAAGTCCGCAGGGCACTTATTCTGTTGTAAACATTTGGAATTACATGAAATACCTTTTGTAATATTAACTCTGATGAATGAACATGTACTTTTTTCTTTATGTTCACGGAACTTGTGAATGAATGGTTTATGTCTTAAATTGTGGGCGTTACAACTTGGTATCAAAGCATACCGAGTTTGAATAATTTGGGTGCATGGGAAGTGGTTAGTACCACAATGGGTTTATCTCGTTTGGTAGAGACTTAAGTGTAATGTTTTGTACTTACATGATAACATATTTATGTGGCTACATGGGTATGGGATTTAGTTTCTAGGATGTTGATCGGGTCCATGAGTTTCTGGGAGTCCTATTGGAAAGGCACTTGATCACTGCCATTTCTAACTGGAACTCTAGCAATGCCACGGGACGGTCATTATCCTGGAATGAAATTCGTAAGTGTTTATGTGATAATGTGCTTATGTGGAGTGAATTACAGTTGTTCATTGTATTAGGACGCGAGTGAGATAGCTTCGGCACATTTGTAAATGTGCTAATCCTTTTGTTACCTTTATCAGGATGTCAGGATGAGGTCGTGGTGGTAGGCGTGGTAGGCCTAGGAGGCAGGAGATGCCTATACTGGGTGAGATTCTGGCGTAAGAGGAGGGAATTGGTCAGGCCAACGTGGCCGAGCCAGTAGGTCAGCAGGCCATGGACGCCTTAGCCCGTGAAATGGCCGGAGCATTGAGGGAGTTTATGGACATTCTCCGAGCTGAGAATCAAGTTCAGGCTCATATGGCTGAGGCAGGGTCGTCAGTTCTAAAGAGGGAGTTCTTCCTGTCAAATCTAGACGAGTTTTTGGGTGACCCTAAGGAGCCACCGAAGGCTGACGAGTGGTTGGAGTAGATGACGAAGACGTTTAAGATGCTTGGCATCGAAGACGGGGCTTTGCGAGTGACCTTGGCATCCTTCCAACTGAAGGGAGACGCGGGTCAGTGGTGGAAGTATGTGCAGAAGCGCATTGGTGGGACTTGGGAGGCCTTTGTTGAAGCCTTCCAGGACAAGTATTTGCCAGCTACGGTGAGGGAGAAGTTGAGGGATCAATTTTCTTAGCTCAAGCAGTTGAATACGCCTGTGGCGGAGTTCGAGGCCACCTTTACTAGCTTGTCTAGGTTTGCTTCGGAGTTAGTGGCGACTGAGGAACGCCGTTGTCTGGAGTTCGAGAAGAAGTTGAGGACCAGACTCACGTTTTGAGTTGCCAAGTCCATGATTAGAGATTATGGGCGCCTTGTGGAGGCTGCTACCCATCTTGAGACTATCATGCATGCAGAGGAGGAGAGGATGAGGGGCTCCAGGAGGAGTCAGGATAGTCAGGGGGACAGTAAGAGGCAGAGGGGTTCTAACCCTCAACAATCCTAGGGAGTGCATTCGAGGTCTACCTTCCCAGTATCGAGTTCGGGTTCTGAGAGAGGCGGTCTGGGAGACATCACCTGTTATAAATGTGGTCAGTTCAGCCACAAGTCTCTAGCTTGCCCGTAGAGAGGAGAAGTATAGCGATCTCAGTTTTCCCTTCCTTGTTTATTGTATTTCGGACTCGAGTCTGTGGATGTTGGTTGTTGTCTTATTCTCGTTCCCATGCTTTACTCTTTGTATTTGAGTCTTGGGTGGTGTTAGGTAGGTTTGAAACAGGTTGGTAGTGTTTGGAAACCAAGAGTTGATGCCCAGATTTTGGCCTTCACGCTCGAGCGGGCCCTTTTGTTTTTGCTCCTCCGCTCGAGCGGGCATTTTGACGCTCGAGCGTGATTATTCAACCCTTAGTACTTTTCTCTGCAGGTCATCGGATGCTCGAGCATCCACTTTCACGCTTGAGCGGGGACCTTCGTCTGCAGAACTTCTGGAAGTGCGCATTCGACGCTCGAGCGGCGTTTTTCATGCTTGAGCGTAAGTCTGTGTCTGACACTCGAGCGAGGTGTTCCATGCTCGAGCGGACTGTGTAGTATATCAGTCTGTGGGAAGCCATTTTTGAACCATTTTTCGACCTTCTCTCTCTCTCTAACTTTCCAAAACCCTATTTTGAGAGCTCCTCTCTCTAGAATACACCTTCTCTCTACGAAATCATCTAGTTTTGGTGATCTTCCACCCTTGTCCCTTTGTAAAAAGTGTAGAGCTTGGTGTGGGCTACGTTTGGATCCAAAAATCTTTGGGTTTGGAGCACCTTCGAATTTCTTCATCTTCTCCTTTGAGCTCCGAAATTTGAGGTAGGGATAACTACTCATATTTATGGTCCTTGACATAAACTTGTGGTCTTTTTGATTTAATGTTTAAGTTGGGAAATTTTGGGTGTTAGGGTTTCAACGTGTATAAGGAGGGGTTTTGTTCTTTTGACCAATACATGTGTATTTTGGGTCTTGAAATGAGGTTATTAATGTTTATTGTTGATATTTGAACCTTTGGGTCAATGTTGAGAAAAGGGAGAGAAAAGCCCTAATTTATTGTGATGAATTAATTTGTATAATTAATTTGGGAATGTTATGGAAATATGAAATTGAGTTGGAAATAATGAAATTGGGTAATTATGAGGTTTAATGGTGTTGTTGGATTAATTAATCACTCACCTTTGAAATTGTAGACAATTTATCTGTTCGATAATTTATTATCTGTTTAGAAATAATTGCTTTGGGCTATCGGTGGAGGATAGTCTTGATTGTTGTAGACACTGCATGATGATTAGGTGAATTAAAACTAATCAATTGAGTATGTCATTGAATATGATGGATGGAATAACACATTGAATATGTGCTTTGCTTAATCATTGTATATGTATGTTGTTTGGGAGAAGATATGGGATGTACTCCACAGTTTGGGAGGAGATAGGGGATGTACTCCATGGTTTGGGGAGAGATAGGGGATGGACTCCTAAACCGGATTTGGCAGGAGATAGGGGATGGACTCCAGTGATAACTAAGTTGGCCGGAGTGTCCAGGGTGAAAGTGCCGAAATCTTAATTGCGTTTGTATAACGTAGATGAATTGAAGTATTGAAATGATGATAATGTGAGTTGTAGTCTCATTTGAACTTGAAGTGTTGAAGTGTTAATTATGTGAGTTGTAGTCTCATGTTAATTGATCATAACCGAAGTATTGTTGATATGAGCTGTAGTCTCATTTGAACTGTCTGGATGAATATGAAACCATATCTATGAATTGGTTTGGATAATGAAATGGAAGGAGATGTATGTTTGTTTATATGAGTTAAACATTTATCAAATGCCAATGTTTTAGTTATTGCTCATATTATGTTTAGCATATCTCTACTGGGCGTTGGCTCACCCTATATGGGACATCATTTTCAGGTTCAGGTGTTATGCCGCCCCCAAGGCTTTAGCTTGGATGGTTTTGGGAGTTGAAGACTCTGTTGGTTGTTTTTTTTTAATATTTTGGTGATACATGTAAATTCAAGCCAAGGGCTTATTTGTGTAGAGGGTTAGAACTCTTCTTTTGTTCTAACCAAGTGTTGACTTGGAAAGTTGTAAGCCTACAGGGCATTTACTTTTGTTGTCAACATGTATTACTTTTTGTAAGAATACTCTGATGAATGGAAATATGTATTATTCTCTTGTTTATGTATATCATGAATGTTGGGTTTATATGTATTATTTTGAGGGCGTTACAACTTGGTATCAAAGCTTACCGGGTTTGAATACTCGGGTACGTGGGAAGTGGTTAGTACCACAGTGGGTTTGTCTCGCTTGTTAGAGACTTATTTATGATGCTATGTGTTTATTTGATAACATGCTTATGTGACTAAATGGGTATGGAATCTAGTTTCTAGGATGTTGATTAGATCCTTGGGTTTCTGGGAGTCCTGTTGGAAAGGCACTTGATCACTGCCGTTTCTAACTAGAACTCTAGCAACGCCTCGGAACTGTCATTATCCAAAAATGAAATTCGTAAGTGCTTATGTGAGTATATGCTTACGTGGAGTGAATTACAGTTGTCCATTGCATTAGGACGTGAGTGAAATAGCTTCGTCACATTTGTGAATGTGCTAATGTCTTCGTTACCTTTATTAGGATGTCAGGACGAGGACGTGGTGGTAGGCGAGGTAGGCCTAGGAGGCAGGAGATGCCTATACCGGATGAAATTTCGGTGCAGCAGGAGGGAGTTGGTTAGGCCAATTTGGCTAAGCCAGTAGGTCAGCAGGCCATGAGCGCCTTAGCCCGTGAGATGGTAGGAGCATTGAGGAAATCTATGGACATTCTCAGGGCTGAGAATCAGGTCCAGGCCCATGTGGCTGAGGCAGCGCCGTCTTTTCTGAAGAGGGAGTTCTTCCGGTCTAATCCGGATGAGTTTGTGGGTGATCCTAAAGAGCCACTTAAGGCTGATGAGTGGCTTGAACAGATGATGAAGACGTTTGAGATGCTTGGCATCGAAGAAGGAGCCTTGAGAGTGACCTTAGCGTCCTTCCATCTGAAGGGAGACGCGGGTCAGTGGTGGAAGTTTGTTCGAGGTCATATTGGTGGGACTTAGGAGGCTTTCGTCAGTGCTTTCCAGGAGAAGTTTTTGCCTCTCGCTGTTAGGGAGAAGTTGAGGGATCAGTTCTGTCAGCTCAAGCAGCTGAACACACCAATGGCCAAGTTTGAGGCCGCATTTACCAGTTTATCGAGGTTTGCTCCTAAGCTAGTGGCGTCTGAAGAACGCCATTGTCTTGAGTTTGAGAAGAAGTTAAGGACTGGGCTCAAGATGAGAGTTGAGGGGTCCATGACTCGGGAGTATGGATGCCTTGTGGATGCTGCGGCCCATCTTGAGATTATTATGCATGAGGAGGAGGAGAGGATGAGGGGCGCCAAGAGGAGTCAGGATGGTCAGGGGGATGGTAGGAGACAGAGGGGTTCTAACCCTCAGCAGTCCCAGGGTGTGTTTGCGAGATCTACCTTTCCAGTGCCGAGTTCAGGCTTTGGAAGAGGCAATCAGGGAGACTTTACCTATTACAAGTGTGGTCAGCTGGGCCACAAATCTCCAGCTTGCCTGTAGAAGAGAGGAGGGCAGAGAGCAGCTTCATCTTCGGCTCGTCCTCAGAGCCACAGTCAGGGCAGAGGCCAGCCACTCTCTTGTTACCAGTGTGGTCAAACGGGGCACCTGAGGAGGTTTTGTTCGCAGTTGCGTGGCACATCTGGTGCATCTGGGTCGAGGTATAGTTTTCAGCCAGCTCAGTCAGTTCAGGCCTCGAGGGCCAATCAAGGAGCCTCTTCGGCTCAGTCCGTGCAGCAGTCTTTTGCTCTGACAGGTGAGCAGGTAGATCAGGGACCTACAGGGCGTGTGTATGCTGTTACCGCGCAGGATCTAGTACCGGCTCCATCTATTGTGAGAGGTACCTTTCTGTTTTGCAACTCGGTTGCTAATGTGTTGATTGATACGGGTGCATCCCATTCCTTTATATCTGCTGCATTTGCATCTGTTTTGGGGTTGGAGTTGGCACAGTTAGCTTCTCTTATTTGTGTTGTATCACCTGTTGGGGGTGAGTTGATTTTAAAACAGGGGTGTAGAGGTTGTGATATAGAGGTCGCCGACCGCCGGCTTCCATTTTCTTTTGTAATAATGGCTATGTCGGGTTTTGATGTGATTTTGGGTATGGACTGGTTATCGTCATACCGAGTTGTTATCGATTGCTACCGCCAGAGGGTTACTGTATGTACCTTGAGCGGGGGTTGTTTTCACTTCTTGGGAGATCGGGTGGGTAGTGTTTTGCCACCAATGTATGATCCGCGAGGGCAGGGTGAGCTTAGTTATCTCCTCGCTAGCTGTATGAGTAGTGAGTATGATGAGATCCAGATTGAGTTACCCAGAGTGGTCTGGGAGTACTCGGATGTTTTTCTCGAGGATCTTGTTAGTTTGCTGCCTCATCGAGAGATCGAGTTCTCTATTGACTTAGTTCCTGGCACGACACCGATTTCCATGGCACCGTATCGTTTTGCCCCAGCCGAATTGAGTGAGTTGAAGATTCAACTCCAGGAGTTGCTAGATAAGGGTTTTGTCCTCCCTAGTGCTTCGCCGTAGGGAGCACCGGCTCTCTTTGCTAAAAAGAAAAATGGGGCTTTAAGACTCTGTATTGATTACCGAAAATTAAATTGGGCTACGGTTAAGAACAAGTACCCTATGCCTTGTATAGATGATTTGTTTGACCAGTTAAAAGGGTCCCGTTGTTTCTCTAAGATAGACTTGAGATCGGGTTACCATCAATTGAGGGTCAGGGAGGAAGATATTCTGAAGACAGCATTCCGTACGCAGTATGACCATTATGAGTTTCTGGTGATGCCCTTTGGGCTCACTAATGCACCGACAATGTTTATGGACTTGATGAACCGGATTTTCCGGGAATTCTTAGATCGATTTGTGGTCATTTTTGTGGACGACATTCTGATTTATTCGCCTTCGGAGGAGGAGCACGAGGAACACTTGAGAGTGGTGCTTGAGTTGCTTAGAGCCCATAAGCTGTATGCTAAGTTTGGGAAGTGAGAGTTCTGGCTAAGAGAGGTTAAATTCTTAGGCCATGTACTCTCCGGGGAAAAGGTGTCTGTTGATACATCCAAGGTAGAGGCAGTGCAGGATTGGGCACAGCCTAAGAGTGTTTTTGAGATCCGCAATTTTCTAGGATTGGCCGGTTATTACCGTAGGTTTGTGAAAGATTTCTCCAGGCTAGCTTCGCCGTTGACTAGGTTGACGCAGAAAGGGGTCAATTTTGTGTGGAGTGAGACTTGTGAAAAGTCGTTCTAAGAGCTTAAAGTTAGACTTACCACCGCTCCAGTTTTGATTATTCTGGAGAGGGGTTTGGGTTATGTAGTGTATTGTGATGCCTCACAAGAAGGTTTGGGTTGTGTGTTGATGCAAGAGGGGAAAGTAGTAGCCTATGGCTCACGTCAGTTGAAAATACATGAGAAGAATTATCCTACACATGACCTAGAGTTAGCAGCTGTAATTTTTGCCTTGAAGATTTGGAGGCATTACCTGTATGGTGAGAGATTCGAGGTGTTCTCGGATCATAATAGTCTGAAGTATCTGTTTACACAGAAAGACTTAAATCTGAGGCAAAGAAGATGGATGGAGTTCATCGAGGATTATGACTTTGAGTTGTACTATCACCCGGGAATGGCCAATGTTGTGGCCGATGCCCTTAGGAGGAAATCCATTAGTGATGTAGCTTGTGTAGCCATCTGGGAATGGGAGATGTTGGGTGCACTTGGCGAGTTTGATTTGTTTCTGGGTGGATCTGTTGAGTCTGCGGCCTTGTTTTCTGTAGTTGCGCAACCCACACTTGTGAATTGAGTGTTAGAGGCACAGAGGAGTGACCTTGAGGTAGAATCCCTCCGAGAGAAGATCTCCAGTGGGAAGGTTGAGAAGGGTTTGACTGTGTATCTCGACTTGAGTGTGAGGTACTGAGACCGTCTGTTTGTGCCGGAGTCTTGCCGAGAGGAAGTACTCCGAGAGTTTCACCATTCACGCCTCGAGGTGCATCCGGGAGGCACTAAGATGTATTGTGATTTGGGTCGCCAGTTTTGGTGGCGGGATATGAAAAAGGATGTGGCGGTTTTCGTGTCTAAGTGCCTTACTTGTCAGCAAGTGAAGGTCGACCATCAGAGGCCAGCGGGTTTGTTGCAACCCTTGCCTATTGCCGAGTGGAAATGGGAGCATGTCACCATAGACTTCGTTGTAGGTCTTCCGAGGACTCAGCGGGGTAGTGATGCTATTTGGGTGGTTGTAGACCGATTGACTAAGTTGGCACACTTTATTTCTATGCGCGTGATAGATTCGATAGATCATCTTGCCGACTTGTATATTCGGGACATAGTGAGGTTGCACGGAGTCCCAGTGTCGATCGTCTTTGATAGAGATCCACTTTTTATTGCTAGGTTGTGGCAGAGTTTGCAGAGTGCCTAGGGCACTAGGTTGACGGGCAGTCCGAGCGTACTATTCAGATCCTTGAGGATATGCTTCGAGGCTGTGTCCTTGACTTTAGTGGTTCGTGGGAGAGGCACTTGCCCTTAGTGGAGTTTGCCTACAACAATAGTTTCCAATCGAGTATTGGCATGGCACCATTTGAGGCCTTGTATGGCCGACCGTGTAGGTCTCCAGTGTGTTGGGCCGAGGTGGGTGATGCACCTTTGTTGGGCCTGGAGTTGGTGCGGGAAACGATGAAGAAATTTGAGCTTATTCGTAAGAGGCTTGTTATAGCCCAGAGTCGCCAAAAGAGTTATGCCGACCGTCGGAGGAGGCCTTTGGCATTTGAGGTGGGTGATCACGTCTTTCTGAAAATAACACCTAGGCGGGGTTTGATGAGGTTTGGGAAGAATGGGAAGTTGTCACCTTGGTTTATTGGTCCTTTTGAGATCCTTGAACGGATTGGGGAGGTTGCATACCATCTAGCTTTACAGCCACAGTTGTCCGGGGTACATGACGTGTTTCATGTTTGTATGCTTCAGAAGTACGAGCCGGATCCATCACATATATTGGATTGGACCGACTTAGAGGTAGATGAGGATGCCTCGTATGAGGAGAGATCGGTGCGGGTCTGGGACAGGCAGGATCAAGCCTTGCGAGGCAAGATGATACCCTTGGTGAAAGTTTTGTGGAAAAATCACAGAGTGGAGGAAGCTACTTGGGAACGTGAGTTGACGGTCCGCGAGAAATACCCGGACTTGCTTGTTAATGTTTAACCATGTATTGGAAATTTTATGTCTTGATGAAATCTAAAAACATTGTATATGTTTTGAGTTGTAAAACATTGTAGATGTTTTGATTTATGGAAGTATTGTGGAAAATGCCTTGAAAATGGAAATTTGATTTAACATTGTATATGTTGAATATGTTATAAAAATGCAAATGTATCATTAACATTGAATATGTTATGGAATGGTGGAATATGACATTGGGAATTATTGAATTTCAAAGAGAAGCATGTTGATAATGCATATTAAAAATTGACATGGATAGGCCCACAAAGGCCACAGCCCACAGTGAACAGCCCCAAGCCCACCATTTGGAGCCCATTTGCATTACCTGGTTGGTAAAATCCAGGACAGCTGGAGGCCAACTGGGCGTGAAGGGCCAATGACATTCGGACATATGGCAAGTGTAAGACAGGCCACATCAGCAGACAAAAATCTACAAAGTTATTGCCACAACACATCACCATTAATGCAGCCCATCACAGCATTTATTACGACAACACCTCCCTGTCGGAACAGCGCCCCCCTTACCCTGAACAAGGTAAGCTACAGCACAGGCTTTAGGCGATGTGGGCATGTTGGAAGGGACAGTGAAATGATTACCAAAGGATATAAGCAAGCATTGAAGACAAGAAGAAGGTTAAGCTTTCTATCTCCAATCTCTCTCTCTCTCTCTCTACACACCATCTCTTCTCCCTATTTGCTAACTTGCCCGTCGGAGGGTTCGCTGGGGGACTATCCCGTTCCCCATTGAACTTACTTGCAGGTCATCTAGTGGGCTCGGCCACTCGGACGTGGGCTTGAGGAGCTTGGATCGGTCCAGTCCATCCACCGGGAACGAACTGCATTATCAGTTGGCGCCGTCTGTGGGAAAGTGTCCTATCCGTGCGCCAGTTGTGCTCATTGTCACCTGAGACCCTGTCCCAGCAACCTTTCCCTCCTACCCATCAAGGTGCATGGTCACGACTAGATCCATGGCTTCTCACCATAACGCTGCCGACCATCAAACCGAACCTCCCAATCCGAACAACCCACCCCAGTATTTCATCGAGCTTACCAACAGCATTAACCGTATGGCCGAGCAAAATTAGGCCCTGATAAATGCTTTACTCCAAAGAAACCTCCCCATTCCTCCACCACCACCTCCAGATATTCCACCCAATCCAGAACGAACTCCGAGCCATACTGTTCCACAACCTAATCCACCTAACTTAGGAGGTTTGCAACCTCCTCACCCACATATAAATCCACCACCCCCACTCCCACACCCATCGATCGTAGCACCAGCCCCTGAGGGAGAAGCCAGCAGCATCTAACACCTGTCTCCCTCTGGTGGCGACAACATTCCCCTTTGGGACGCTGAACTCCGCGCCATGAAACTCCAGCTCCAAGGGGTTATGCAGAACATCCAGCATAAGCCCTCCACTACGGCAAACTCACCATTTGTTGCCTCCATCCGAGACAAGCCTCTGCCCCCCAAGTTCAAAATGCCCACCATCGACTCCTTCGACGGAACGACGGACCCGGTCGACCATCTAGAGACCTACCGCACCCTCATGATCCTCCATGCCTTCCCTGACGAGATCATGTGCCGAGCTTTTCCCGTGACACTGAAGGGGTCAGCTCGACTGTGGTTCAGCCAGTGCCACCAAACTCTGTCTCCACTTTTCAGCATCTCAGTGATTCTTTCCTGAGCCATTTTATTGGAGCCCAGCGCCAACGACGCCCCGCCACCCAGCTCCTCAACATTCGCCAGACCGAGGGGGAATCATTGCACAGCTTTGTCACTCGCTTCAACACTGAAGCCTTGCAAGTGGCAGAAAACGATGACAAAGTCATCCTCGCGGCTTTCATGGCCGGTCTGCGGTCATCCGATTTCCTTTTCTCCCTCCCTAAAAACCCACCGACCTCAATGGCAGCCCTACTCTCCAAAGCCCAAAAATACATGAATGCCGAAGATTCACTAGCCGCTCGGCAGGATCCAACAGCTAAAAACCCGCCTCCTCGAGAAAAGAGAAAAGATCCAGACCCCAGAAACACCCAGTATAATAGCCTAACACCCCACTATGCCGCCCGTCCTCCCCGCGCTGACCGGTTGGCACCTACCCGACCGCCCGGTCGGTTCGAGCGGTACACACCCCTTAATTCTCCCATGGAACAAGTCCTCCACCAGATCCAACGGGACTACCCCCTCAAATGGCCTCCACCTCCACGGAACCCTTCCAACCAGAAAGACCAGTCCAAATATTGCCGTTTCCACCAGGACCATGGCCATAACACTGATGACTGCATCAAGCTCAAGGATCAGATGGAGACCCTAATACGGTAGGGGCGTCTAAGCCGGTTCACGAACACCCACCCTCAGCAGAGGCAAAGAACCGAACCCCACAGAGACAATCGCCGGCGCACCCTACCCCGGCAGCCAGCTCAACCGAATCAAGGCCATGATCGACTTCCGCAACAACCTCGGCCACAAGGTAATCCACCCCCACCCGTTGGTGAAATTAGAGTCATTTCAGGTGGACTTGCTTGCGGGGGACCATCTCGCTCGGCTCAAAAGGCAGAACTTAGAAAAATAAGGCAGGGCTCAGAAAAGGCAGTCACCACGGTAGACCGACCTTCCAAACTGCCCAAGCAGTGGACAGAGCCCATCACCTTCACGGACGCCGACTGTACAGGCATCCATTATCCCTATGATGATCCTCTCGTCATTTCTGCCATCCTCTCCAACTATAAGGTCAGACGAGTTCTCATCGACAATGGAAGCTCTTCAGACATCATATTCCTCAACTGCTTCCGCCAGCTCAAGATCGGGGAGGAAAGTCTGTCTCCCCTCCAAACCCCTTTGGTTGGTTTCACTGGCGACCGGGTGACCTCCATCGGCTCCATTGATCTCCCCATCACCATTGGCGAATATCCACGGCAGACCACGAAGGTGCTTACCTTCCTTGTTGCCGATTGCCCCTCTACCTACAACATCATCCTTGGTCGCACTGCCCTCAACGCTTTCCAAGCGATCACCTCCACCTACCACCTGGCCATCAAGTTTCCCACTGATCTCGGGGTCGGAATAATGAGGGGAGAACAAACCGTGGCCAGAGAATGCTATGTCGCCTCACTCAAGGAAGTTAAGCTGAAGGAGGCCATGATTATTGAAGGACTTGACGTCTGAGACGAAGATGAACTGGTCGGAGGAGAACCTGTTGAGGAGCTCGTTGAGGTTCCCATCGACCCCATCAACCCAATGAAAACCGTCAAGATCGGCAGTCAGCTATCCCCCCAAGACAAGGCCGACCTTACTGCCCTCCTGACCGAGCACAAAGATGTATTCGCTTAGGCCCATTCAGACATGCCGGGTATTGATCCATCCTTTATAACCCATCGCCTCAGCATCGAACCTCACTTCCGACCCTACTGCCAGAAGCAGCGCATCTTCCATTCGGAGCACAATACTCTCATTGCAGCAGAGGTCGACAAGCTCCTTGAGGCCCAATTCATCACAAACGTAGACTACCCTAAATGGTTGTCAAACGTGGTCCTAGTTCGCAAAAACAACGGCAAATGGAGACTTTGTGTCGATTACTCCGACCTGAACCGAGCTTGCCCCAAGGACAGCTACCCTCTTCCCCGCATCGATCTGCTGGTCGACGCCACAGCCGGTCATCAGATGCTCAGCTTCATGGATGCTTTTTCTGGATACAATCAAATCTTGATGCACCCGTCCGACCAAGAACATACCTCCTTCATTACCGATCGAGGTACTTACCACTACCGCGTGATGCTGTTCGGACTAAAGAATGCTGGGGCCACCTACCAATGGCTAGTCAATGCCGTTTTCCAACACCAGATAGGTCGGAACATGGAAGTATACGTCGACGACATGCTGGTCAAGAGCAAACTCTCCACTGATCATCTGATTGACCTTCGAGAAACCTTTGCCACCCTCCGCAAGTACCAAATGAAGCTCAACCCAGAGAAGTGCGCCTTCGGCGTAGGATCTGGAAAGTTTTTGGGTTTTATGGTCAGCCAGCGCAACATTGAAGCTAACCCCGAGAAGATCAAGGCCTTGATTGAAATGCAGTCACCCAGAATGGTCAAAGAAGTTCAAAGACTCACCGGCCGAGTGGCGGCCCTCAACCGCTTCATTTCCGGCGCAACAGATAAATGCTTACCATTCTTCAAAGTTCTTCGGCAGACTTTTGAATGGACAACCGAATCCAAAGAGGCTTTTTAGCAGCTAAAGCAATGCATGGCCAACCCTCCCCTCCTTTCACAGGCAGTTGCGGGCGAGCCCCTCTTCCTCTATCTCGTAGTGTCAAGCACCGCAGTCAGCACAGCTCTTATTAGGGAAGACGGCTCAGTCCAACGGCCGGTCTACTACATCAGTCGAGCCCTCAGGGGAGCAGAGCAGACTTACCCATTGCTAGCAAAGTTGTCCCTGGCCTTGGTCACCGCCTCAAGACGACTTCGTCCTTACTTCCAAGCCCATTCCATAGTGGTCCTCACCGACCAACCCCTGAAGAAGGTTATGCAGCAACCAGAACTTTCTGGCCGACTTATGCAGTGGTCAGTAGAACTCAGCCAGTTTGATATCTCCTACCGCCCTCGCATAGCAATCAAGGGACAGGCCATAGCCGACTTCATCCTGAAATTCACCAACCCTACCCCAACCACTGCCTCTCCACCCCCACCAACTCCTGCCGAGCCAGAAGACCCCCATTCTTGGACTCTCAATGTCGACGGGTCATCCCGCAGGGAAGGTAGTGGGGCTGGCCTCATCCTCACCTCCCCTGAGGGTGGCTATTTCAAATGTGCTCTCCGCCTCTTATTTGATGCCAGCAACAATGAGGCTAAATATGAGGCCTTGATAGCAGGACTCCGCCTTGCCAAGGACATCGGTGTCAGCCACATTCAAGTTTCCAGTGACTCCCAGCTCATCGTCGGCCAGATCACGGGGGAATTCGATGCCAAGGAGGACACAATGCGGGCTTATAGGGATCTGGCACTCCCTCTTGTTCGCCTCTTCAATACCTTCCACATTAAACACATACCTCGGGCGGAAAACTCCAAGGCAGACGAGATGGCTCAGCTGGCCTCTGCAGACCAACCCGACCTCAGCCATGGAGTTCGCCTCGAATACCTTGCCCACCCGGCCATCTCGCCCGACCTCCCAGAAGTGCAGTTCCTCCAAAATGAACCCATCCCCTGGGCGTCCGACATCATCCTATTTTTGACAACAGGAGAACTCCCAGATGACCAACAACAGGCCGCCAAGGTCAGGGCTCGGTCGTCCAACTACGTTCTGGTCAGTGGCGTCTTGTACAAACATGGCTTTTCACGACCATATCTGCGATGCCTCAACTCGGCCCAAACAACCTATGTAATGCAAGAAATCCATGAGGGAATTTGTGGCAATCATTCAGGCGGCAGATCTTTAGCCCACAAAATACTCCGTACTGGTTATTTCTGGCCGACTTTCAATCAAGATGCCACTGATTTTGTGTTTAAATGCGACAAGTGTCAGCGTGTAGACACCCCATTTTTGACTGTCCTCAAGACTTAGATGTCACCGCTTGAACACTCAGTGATCATCCATGTTTGTGTTCGTCTTGAGTTCCCGGAGGCCTTGGCAACGCGCCTAGTCTCAGGACCTCTCGACTCGATTGTTTTGTGATTTGGTTTGACACCAAACACTTGTGTTTTGCCTTTAAGGGGCAGGGAATGGCTTTTGGGACATCCCCACACTCCACCGGCCATGGCTTGAGGCCACCGGCTGTGTTTTGTTGCCACCGGCCAAATGTTTGGTCGGCCGGCACTATAGATGGCCGGCCGGCTATCTTTTTTTGGTCAATTGCATCTTTGGCCTGCCGGCTACTGTGCATTTGCTTTTGTAGATATTTTTGGGTAGCTGGCATGCACTTGGCTCCCCTTCATACATGTGTATGGATGGATCTCTCTCTTTAGGAGCTTGTCTTGTAAGCTTACAGGACAAAAGCTCTATAAAAAGAGAGGGTCTTCTCTCTTGTGAGGGGTTAGACATTTTAGACAACTCTTTTAGGGTTTGAGTTCTAGGGTTAGGGTTTGCATATATCCTATCTCTATATCTCCCTCTCTTTGTGTATTTTGTGTGTGTTTTGCCTTGGTTTTGTACACAAACACCCACCATCACACCATCCCTTGGAGCTGAGGCCTTTGAGGGTTGCTTTTGGAGGTTTTAGACTGATTTCAACCCAAAGAAGCTGCTAGAACTCCATTGGTGAAGAGGATCTTCAAGGGTAAGAAGTTTGTCCCTTTATTCCCCATTTTTGCATTGTATTTTTACCTACCTTGCAACTATTTTTGAGCTTAGTGTATAGCATATAAAAGTTCTGTTTTTTGGTGCTCTAAATAGTTGGTTAAGGTTGCTTTAAGTTTTGGGGTTGTTTGACCCTTCTTAAGCCTTGTAAGGCTCCATTTTGTGCCATTTTGTGTGAGCTCCGGGACCATAGTGTTTGGGCCTCCTCACCACTGAAATCTTGAGGGATTTCAGAGGTGAGAATGGTGCCTTGAGGTCCTAGGAAGGAGAGGGCCACCCCCTCTCCTTGTTGTCCTTGAAAAGGGCACTTTTTGCCTCTTGAGGGAGCACTTAGTCTAGGTTCATGTTGGCCATGCCTTAACTGATTTTTATGCTTATTATGCCATGAAATAGCATTGAGTTGAGTTGGTTTGGACACACCTTGCATGCCTTGCATGCATGTCTTGTAATGCCATCATTTAGCCTTAACATGCACCTAGACTTTGACCCTTGTTGAAGCATGTTTTAGGCCTAGCTTTGTGAAGGTTTTGTGTTTTTTTTGGCATGCTCAAGTTCTGTTTTTAGTTGTTTTGGTCGACCATGGCATGCTTAGTATAGCCCCTTTGTATTCTTGGCTTGTGAGCTTTAAGTGCATGAACCATGAGCATGCGTTATTTGCATTATTTCAATGGTTTGGAACCTCTTACCATGTTATTTCAGAGCTTATAATGTATGCCTTGCATCCATGTTTGTATCCTCTTAAGTATGCTTGAGGGTTGCTCTTTGTGCCTAAGTGATGAACCATGTTTATATGCGTGCTTGTATGTGTATTTGGCTCCATTTTCTTAGTTATTGGCCGCTGTTTTGGGCCTAGTTAGGGCTGCCTAAATCAGTTTAAGACCATCATTTTCATGTTATAGCATGCTTGCCTTGTGCATTGTTGCATATTTGGCCTATTACGTGTTATTACTTGCTTGAAATCATGATGCATTTGGCATGCATTCCATTGGTCAAGTTACTTTGCATTGTTCCCATGCTTAGTCTACTTTACATGTTGTTGCATGTTTGTCACTAACATGATTGTTGCACGCCTTGCATGCTCACTTTGCATGCTTAGCCTCCATGTCTAGGTTGCATTCCATTTGCATGCATGCTTGGCCTCTTGAAGTGTTTGTGATAGAGGTTGAGTTCCATTGGTTTGTTTATGTGCATTGCATTCCATATCAAGATGCACACTTGATTCTTTGGGCCATCATGCATGGAAATGCGTGATTGGTGGTCCGAGAATCGAGGCCCATCCTCCTTTGAGTCATTCACATGATAAGGGGTGTGGTTGGTGCATACATAGCTTGAAATGCATTGCCATGCTATGCTTTGTCCTCCGCTGCTATCAACTGCAGGTTCTGCAGGGAGTTTTGGCCGACCGGCCATATAAAGTGCCGACCGGCCATCCATTGTTGGCCGATGGATGAATTGGTGGCCGGTGGCCATCCCTCCCAGCCGGTGGTGTTCCACAGTGTCGAGAGAGCATACCTTGGGAGTTGTGCAATTTTCAGAGGAGCAGAACAGTCAAAGCAGAGGCAGCTTGTGCATGGCAGTGACTTCCGAGCGGAATCGGGCACGCATCGCATCGGACCCTCTTCCCGAGGCTGTTTATTGCTTAAATTAGATTAATTAATTTGCTTAATTAATTAGGTGGTCTGTAATTATTTAATTAGCTTGTTAGTTAGTTAAATTGTATTATTCTTTCGGCCTCTCCGAGCGAGGGCAAATTTGTAATAAGTGTGGGTGCGTGTGTGCATGTCTTCCAACCCCCACTTCTTTCTTCCCTTTTACTTACCTGCTTCGATGGTTAGTATTAGGGCATATTTATTTTAGCATCCTTATGCTATGCATGCGTGCATCATTCATCAGTATTGCATGCACCGGGCTCGGCGCATCATGCTAACTGCATAAGTATTTCAATTCCAAATTGAATACGTGCTATCTGTGCATTTTCATATGTCATCCCTAGATTAGCCGAGCCTACTCTAATGACATTGTTGCATTAGCCACTTTTACATGAACTAGGGTCACGCATGTTTGCTAACTAGTTTCTTTTCTTTGGCACGGAGTACTTTGTAAGTATTTTATGCTTTAGCATCTCGCACGAGTGTGAATGTTAACATGACAGCATGCTTACCATGTGGCTAGATGCTTATGTGATATAACTGCCTGAATGCCTGTTGGTGAATGTTGGATTTTTTGAGTTGGAACAGCTCGTTGAAACCCGTATTTTAGCCTACTTGCGAGTAGCAAATTCCAAAGCGTTTCCCAAACAAACGGATATGCAATGTTTTGTTCCAAATTAGGCAATCTAGTCTATACTTGTTTTGCTGTGTGCATCACATAGTAATTCTAGCTAAATAATCAGAATAAGAACACATAACGTTTTCAAAATCAGATATCACGGTTAGAAGAGGCCGATCTTTGGATCGGGCAAGAGGGGGTGCTCATAGCTGACCTTCCCCAATCGTACCCAAGCTCCCGAGCCGAGGCAACTTTGGTAATGACGGACATGTGGCCTTTGGCACCGAGTTAGGGTTTCCTAAATTCTCCCATAAAAAATATTTAGGTGGCGACTCTGTATCTGGCAAAGCAGTCCATGTTTGACACTTCTTTCAAAATCGGTTTTTTCTCAAAACGATTTGCCGGATTTGGACTCTTTGGTTCAAGATTAAGAACCGACACGAATCGGGTCCGAACTGTAGCGAGGTCCCCCGCGGGACGTGTTACAGAGCGCTTTGCCAACATCCCTCATGCTCCTCTCACTGAGCTGATCACACTCTGCAGCCCCTACCTGTTCGCCAAATGGGGGATCGACCTGGTTAGTCCACTTCCCACTGGCCGAGGCCAGACCAAGTTCGCAATTGTCACCATTGATTACTTCACCAAGTGGGTAGAGGCAGAACCCCTCGCAACCATCACCGAGCGGAACACAACCAAATTCATTTGGCAATCGATTGTTTGCAGATTCGGCGTCCCTCAGGCCATTGTCTCAGACAACGGCAAACAATTTGACAACGCCAAGTACAGGAAGTTCTGAGCCGACCTCCAGATTCAACCATGTTTCTCTTCCCCCAGTCATCCCCAAGCCAACGGCCAAGTTGAGGTCACAAACTGCTCTCTCCTGAAGATCATCAAGACTAAGCTTGAAGCTGCTAAGGGACTTTGGGCTGAGGAACTACCGAATGTGTTATGGGCTTACCACACCACTGCTTGGACTCCCACTGGGGAAACCCCTTTTCGTCTAACATACGGCGCCAAGGCAGTTATTCCGGTGGAAATTGGCCTGCCCACCCCCAGGGTTTTACATCCAAATCCACCACTCACCGAAGAACTCCGTCGGGCAGACCTAGACCTAATTGAAGAACTCAGGGAGAACACTGCTGTCAGATTGGTCTCATACCAACAGAAAATGAGAACACATTATAACCGCAAAGTCGGACCAAGGGAGTTTGCTGTTGGGGACCTAGTCTTGAGAGAAGCAACCCTTGCCACCAAGAATCCGACTGAGGGTAAATTGGCAGCCAAATGGGAGGGACCTTATATTGTGAAAGCCAGACCACGTCCAGGCACTTACCGGCTTCAGGATCTGGAGGGTCGAGACCTGCTGCACCCCTGGAACGCCGAACACTTGAAACGTTACTTTCAATAAACTGCTACTTTTGTGTTGCTCAGTTATTGTATTTTCTTTTCGGAAAGTAACATGCTTGAACATCCTTGTCATCCTTTTTGTGCAATGTAACTTTTTGACATTTATATATCCCAATCATCTATATGGTGGTCTCAATGACGTTTTGATTGCAGTCACTCAAAGCCTCAGCCAGACTGAGCATCCAAAGCCTCAGCCACACTGAGCGTCCAAAAGCCTCAACCAAGACTGAGCACTCAAAGCCTCAGCCAAACTGAGCATCCAAAAGCCTCAGCCAGACTGAGCACTCAAAGGCTCAGCCAGACTGAGCACTCAAGGCCTCAGCTAGACTGAGCACTCAAAGCCTCAGACAGACTGAGCACCCAAAAGCCCCAGTCAGACCGAGCATCCAAAAGCCTCAGCCAGACTGAGCACTCAAGGCCTCAGCCAGACTGAGCATCCAAAAGCCTCAGCCAGACTGAGCACTCAAGGCCTCAGCCAGACTGAGCACTCAAAGCCTCAGACAGACTGAGCACCCAAAAGCCCCAGTCAGACCGAGCATCCAAGAACCTCCTCCAGACCGAGCACTCCAAGTCTCGACCAGACCCAGCACTCAGAACTTCATGCATGCACTCGGCCAAACCAATCCTCAGCTAGACCGAGCATAACAGGTCTCAACCAGACGGACTGCCACCACTCCAGGTCCAGATTGAGCTCCTTGAAGCACCAATGAAACTCAGTTAAAGTCCAAAGTAACATATTTAGTCGCAATTCCAGGGCTCAGTTTTTGCACGGCTCTTTACTTAGTCAAATTCCACAAATGTTCTCCCATGTTTAATAAACCACCAAGCATGACTTCAACAAACCACTCTGCATTGAGTTTTATACAAGTCTAATTTTACTCTGCATTGAGTTTTATACAAGTCTAATTTTACTTTGCATTGAGCTGTTATACGAGCCCAACTTTACCCCATAATTGAATTTTTACAACTCCAATTCCACCTTGTGTCAAGGAGTTCCTGAATGATTCATACACAAGTAAAAGCAATCGACTGAAAATGCAGTTGACATTTTATTCATTCACAAATGTATACACAAGTTCATTACATCAATTCAAAAAAATATATATATATATAAATAATAATAAAAAATAAAAATAATAAACAAGACCTTCTCCAGTCACTCCTCTTCACTGGACGCAAGATCTCCCTCTTCAATGCCCTCATCAAGGGGGGTTTGGGCCACATCATCTTCGCCAATTGTCACACTACTCAGGTCCAAGTTTGGGAACAGCTCTTCAGCTCTGCGTTTGAACATCTTCCAGCCACTGTCCTAATACTCAGCCATTTCGTGCTTATAGAAGTCCGACTGCTGGAAGCTCTCAATAACTTCTGCTTCGATTCTGCCCCCAACAGTCATCCTTGATGGGCCCGCCCCCCCCCAGCTTCTTACCTAGCCAGATTGCTGGCGACAGCGGCATCAACTGCCATCTGAAATTCGGCAGACCCTTTGAATTGCTCCACCGCCGCGACACACAGATCGGGATAAGCCGCCCTCTCAGAAGCTGCTTTCGCCTTCTCTTGGTCCAGCTCTTTCTGAAGGGTCGCCCTTTCAGATGCAGCTTTTGCTTTCTCCTACTCCACCTCCTTCTTCAGGCCCTCCTTCTCCGCCATCGCCTCCGCCCTCTCTGCTTCTAACTCCTTCTGAAGCTTCTCTCTCTCCTCCGCTGCCTTGCCCCGCTCGGCCTCCAACTCCTTCTGCAGAACGCCAACCTTAGCGTCTGCCTCATCCTTCTGCCTCACCAACTCCTCATTATTGGTCATCGCCTCTTCGTGCCGTTCGACGGCGACCACACAAGCTGCTTCGGCCTCTTCTAACTTCTTCCGCTCGCTGGCCAGTTGGAACTCGAGCGACACAACCTGGCGGCGTGTGCTCTCCAGCTCTGACTTGGCCACTTGCAGGTCAGCGTGGGCACTCTTCCAATAATGACCTATCGTTTCATTTCTGCTTCAACACCTAACCCCCCCAAGATATCGCCACGTGTATGGCCACGATGCTCTGCCTCCCCCCCTTTCCCTGTCTTTTCCACTTCAGATCATCATTTCACACGCCACCTCTCGAGCCCCGCGCCCTTCCGCTTGGCCTTTGCATGGTCAGCCCTCCTCACGGTCAGCTCACACGGTCGGCCTTCACATGGTCAGCCCTCCTCCCGGTCAGCTCCCACGGTCGGCCTTCACGCGGTCGGCTCATTCGGTCGGCCTTCACATGGTCAGACCTCCTCACGATCGGCCTTCACGCGGTCGGCTCATCCGGTCGGCCTTCACATGGTCAGCCCTCCTCACGGTCAGCTCACACGGTCGGCCTTCACACGGTCGGCCCGTCCGCTCGGCCTTCACGCGGTTAGCCCCCCTCGCGGTTTTCCTTTCTGCTCAGCTTTCACGTGGTCAGCCTTCCTCCAGTTTTCCTTCGCGCGATCGACCCTCCTCACGGTCGGCCTCCCCGCTCTGTCTCATTTTGACGATCGGACCATCCCCTGCTCGGTCATCCCGGTCGGACTCACCTTCCGCATAAGTATTCCCTTCGTTGGACTGAAGTTGCACTTGGGAGGGGGACTACTGACATGGATAGGCCCATAAAGGCCACAGCCCATAGTGAACAACCCCAAGCCCACCATTTGGAGCCCATTTGCATTACCCAGTTGGTAAAATCCAAGACAGTTGGAGGCCAACTGGGCGTGAAGGGCCAATGACATTCGGATATATGGCAGGTGTTAGACATTCCACATCAACAGACAAAGATCTGCAAAGTTATTGCCACAACACATCACCATTAATGCAGCCCATCACAGCATTTATTACGACAACACCTCCCTGTCGGAACAACACCCCCTTACCCTGAATAAGGTAAGCTACAGCACAGGCTTTGGGCGATGTGGGCATGTCGGAAGGGACAGTGAAATGATTACCAAAGGATATAAGCAAGCATCGAAGACAAGAAGAAGGTTAAACTTTCTATCTCCAATCTCTCTCTCTCTCTACACACCATCTCTTCTCCCTATTTGCTAACTTGCCCGTCGGAGGGTTCGCTGGGGGACTACCCCGTTCCCCATTGAACTTACTTGCAGATCATCTAGTGGGCTCGGCCACTCGGACGTGGGCTTGAGGAGCTTGGATCGGTCCAGTCCATCCACCGGGAACGAACTGCATTATCAAAAATATATTGTAAATTGCCTCTTGAAAAGAGATGGGATGACCGGTATTGGGTCAAGTTGATGAATGTTGAGTTATAATGTGTTGCTAATTGAGAAATCATACTTTTGAAAACTTTTATATATCAAATTTCGGGGACGAAATTCTTTAAGGGGGGGAGGTTATAGCGATCTCGGTTTTCCCTTCCTGGTTTATTGTATTCCGAACTCGAGTCCGTGGATGTTGGTTGTTGTCTTATTCTCGCTCCCATCCTTTACTCTTTGTATTTGAGTCTTGGGTTGTGTTGGGTAGGTTTGAAGCATGTTGGTTGTGTTTGGAAACCAATAGTTGATGCCCAGATTTTGGCCTTCACGCTCGAGCGGGCCCTTTTGTTTTTGCTCCTCCGCTTGAGCGGGCATTTTGACACTCGAGCATGATTATTCAACCCTCAGTACTTTTCTCTACAGGTCATCGGACGCTCGAGCATCCACTTTCACGCTTGAGCGGGGACCTTCATCTGCAGAACTTCTAGAAGTGTTCATTTGACGCTCGAGCGGCGCTTTTCACGCTCGAGCGTAAGTCTGTGTCTGACGCTCGAGCGGGGTGTTCCACGCTCGAGTGGACTGTGTAGTATATCAATCTGTGGAAAGCCATTTTTGAACCATTTTTCGACCTTCTCTCTCTCTCTAACTTTCCAAAACCCTATTTTGAGAGCTCCTCGCTCTAGAATACACCTTCTCTCTACGAAATCATCTAGTTTTGGTGATCTTCCACCCTTGTCCCTTTGTAAAAAGTGTAGAGCTTGGTGTGGGCTACGTTTGGATCCAAAAATCTTTGGGTTTAGAGCACCTTCGAATTTCTTCATCTTCTCCTTTGAGCTCCGAAATTTGAGGTAGGGATAACTACTCATATTTATGGTCCTTGACATAAACTTGTGGTCTTTTTGATTTAATGTTGAAGTTGGGAAATTTTGGGTGTTAGGGTTTCAAAATGTATAAAGAGGGGTTTTGTTCTTTTGACCAATACATGTGTATTTTGGGTCTTGAAATGAGATTATTGATGTTTATTGTTGATATTTGAACCTTTGGGTCAGTGTTGAGAAAAGGGAGAGAAAAGCCCTAATTTATTCTGATGAATTAATTTGTATAATTAATTTGGGAATGTTATGGAAATATGAAATTGAGTTGGAAATAATGAAATTGGGTAATTATGAGGTTTAATGGTGCTGTTGGATTAATTAATCACTCACATTTGAAATTGTAGACAATTTATCTGTTTGACAATTTATTATCTGTTTAGAAATAATTGCTTTGGGCTATCGGTGGAGGATAGTCTTGATTGTTGTAGACACTGCGTGATAATTAGGTGAATTAAAACTAATCAATTAAGTATGTCATTGAATATGACGGATGGAATAACACATTGAATATGTGCTTTGCTTAATCATTGTATATGATAAGTGCTTAAATACATTGTATATGTATGTTGTTTAGGAGAAGATAGGGGATGTACTCCACAGTTTGGGAGGAGATAGGGGATGGACTCCTAAACCGGATTGGGGAGGAGATAGGGGATGGACTCTAGTGATAACTAAGTTGGCCAGAGTGTCCAGGGTGAAAGTCCCGAAATCTTAATTGCGTTTGTATAACGTAGATGAATTGAAGTATTGAAATGATGATAATGTGAGTTGCAGTCTCATTTGAACTTGAAGTGTTGAAGTGTTAATTATGTGAGTTGTGGTCTCATGTTAATTGATCATAACCGAAGTATTGTTGATATGAGCTGTAGTCTCATTTGAACTGCCTGGATGAATATGAAACCATATCTATGAATTGGTTTGGATAATGAAATGGAAGGAGATGTATGTTTATTTATATGAGTTAAACATTTATCAAATGTCAATGTTTTAGTTATTCCTCATATTATGTTTAGCATATCTCTACTGGGCGTTGGCTCACCCTATATGGGACATCATTTTCAGGTTCAAGTGTTATGCCGCCCCCAAGGCTTTAGCTTGGATGGTTTTGGGAGTTAAAGACTCTTTTGGTTGTTTTTTTTAATATTTTGGTGATACATGTAAATTCAAGCCAAGGGCTTATTTGTGTAGAGAGTTAGAACTCTTCTTTTGTTCTAACCAAGTGTTGACTTGGAAAGCTGTAAGCCTACAGGGCATTTACTTTTGTTGTCAACATGTATTACTTTTTGTAAGAATACTCTGATGAATGGAAATATGTTTTATTCTCTTGTCTATGTATATCATGAATGTTGGGTTTATATGTATTATTTTGAGGGCGTTACAAGGAGGGCAGCGTGCAACATCTTCTTCGGCCCGTTCTTAGGGCCAGAGTCAGGGTAGAGGCCAGCCGCTCACTTGTTATCAGTGTGGGCAGGCGAGGCACCTGAAGAGGTTTTGCCCACAGTTGGGTGGCACACCTAGTGCGTTTGGTTTAAAGCAAACACAGAGTTACCAGCAACGCAGTTAGTTCAGGCCTCGAGGGCCAATCAGGGAGCCTCTTCGGCTCAGTCTGTGCAGCAGTCTTATGCTCCGAGAGGTGAGCAGGTAGATCGGAGACCTACAGGGTGCATGTATGCTGTTACAGCGCCAGATCTTGTACCGGCTCCATCTGTTGTGAGAGGTACCTTTTATTTTGCAATTCGGTTGCTAATGTGTTAATTAATACGGGTGCATCCCACTCTTTTATGTCCTCTGTATTCGCATCTGTTTTGGGTTTGGAGTTGGCGCAGTTAGCATCTCCTATTTGTGTGGTATCACCTATTGGGGGTGAGATGGTTTTGAAACAGGGGTGTCGGGGTTATGATATAGAGGTCGCCGATCATCGGCTTCTCTTTTCTTTTGTATTAATGGATATGTCTGGGTTTGATGTAATTTTGGGTATGGACTGGCTACCGTCATACTGGGCTATTATAGATTGTTACTGCCAGAGGGTTACTGCATGTACCTTGAGCGACGAGTGTTTTCATTTCTTGGGAGATCAGGTTGGTAGGGTTTTACCACCAGTGTATGATCCGCGAGGGCGGAGTGAGCTTAGTGGTCTTCTCACTAGCTTTATGAGTAGTGAGTATGATGAGGCCCGGATTGAGTTGCCAAGAGTGGTTTATGAGTACTCGGACGTCTTTCCCGAGGATCTTGTTAGTATACCACCCTATCGAGAGATCGAGTTCTCTGTTGATTTAGTGCCTGGCACGGCACTGATTTCCATGGCACCGTATCGTTTTGCCCCAGCCGAGTTGAGTGAGTTGAAGATTCAACTCCAAGAGTTACTAGATAAGGGTTTTATTTGCCCTAGTACTTCGCCTTAGGGAGCACCGACCCTCTTTGCTAAAAAGAAAGATGGGGTTTTGAGACTTTGTATTGATTACCGAAAGTTAAACCGGGTTACGGCTAAGAACAAGTACCCTATGCCTCATATAGACGATCTGTTTGATCAGTTGAAAGGATCCTGTTGTTTCTCTAAGATAGACTTGAGATCGGTTACCATCAGTTGAGGGTCAGGGAGGAGGATATCCCGAAGACGGCATTCCGTACACGGTATGGCCATTACGAGTTTCTGGTGATGCCTTTTGGGCTTACCAATGCACCGGCTGTGTTTATCGACTTGATGAACCAGATCTTCCGGGAGTTCTTAGATCACTTTGTGGTCGTTTTCGTGGACGACATTCTGATTTATTCACCTTCTGAAGAGGTGCATAAGGAACACTTGCGAGTGGTGCTTGAGTTGTTTAGAGCCCATAAGCTGTATGCTAAGTTTGGGAAATGTGAGTTTTGGCTAAGCCTTTGTTTGGTAAACACATTGGGACTAAATAAGCACATGAGGACAAAAAAAAGTCACAAAATCACAAAATGACAAAACATTTGACTTTTGATGCAAAATTACCAAATTGACCCATATACAAACAAAAAGTTAAAAAAGCATCATTTCCAAGTGGAGGGCATATTTGTCATTCTAATGCAAAAAAGCCAAACAAGAAAACCAAACGAACAAAAAAGTCCTAGGCTAAAAAAGTCAAAAAAGCCAAAAAGCCAAGTTTACCAAACGACACCTAAGAGAGGTTAAATTTTTAGGCCATATGGTTTCTGGGGAAGGGGCGACTGTAGATTCATCCAAGATAGAGGCAGTGCAGGATTGGGTGCAACCTAAGAATGTCTTCGAGATCTGTAGTTTCCTAGGGTTGGCCGGTATTACTGTCGATTTGTGAAGGATTTCTCTAGGCTAGCTTCGCCTTTGACTAGATTAACGCGGAAAGGGATCAAATTTGTATGAAGTGAGACTTGTGAAAAGTCATTCAAAGAGCTTAAAGTTAGACTTACCACCACTCTAGTCTTGATTATTCCGGAGAGGGGTTTAGGTTATGCAGTGTATTATGATGCCTCACGAGAGGGTTTGGGTTGTGTGTTGATGCAAGAGGGGAAAGTAGTAGCCTATGGCTCACGTCAATTGAAAACACACGAGAGAAATTATCCTACACAAGACCTAAAGTTAGCAGCTGTGATATTTGCCTTGAAAATTTGGAGGCACTATCTGTATGGAGAGAGGTTTGAAGTATTTTCGGATCATAAGAGTCTGAAATATCTGTTTACACATAAAGACTTTGAATTTGAGGCAGAGAAGGTGGATGGAGTTCATAGAAGATTATGACTTCGAGTTGCATTATCATCTGGGGAAGGCCAATGTTGTGGCCGATGCCCCAAGTAGGAAGTCTATTAGTGATGTAGCTTGTATTGCTATCCGAGAATGGGAGATGCTGGGTGCTCTTGGTGAGTTTGACTTGCGTCTGGGCGAGTCTGTGGAGTCTGCAGCCTTGTTTTCTGTGGTTGCACAACCTACGCTTGTGAATCGAGTGTTAGAAGCATAGAAGGGTGACTTTGAGGTAGAATCCCTCCGGGAGAAGATCTTTAGTGGGAAGGTAGAGAAGGGTTTGACGGTGTATCCTGACCTGAGTGTGAGGCACCGAGACTGCTTGTTTGTGCTGGAGTCTTGCTGAGAGGAAGTACTCCGAGAGTTTCAACATTCACGCCTTGAGATACATCCGGGAGGCACAAAAATGTATCATGATTTGAGTCGCCAGTTTTGGTGGAGGGGCATGAAGAAGGATGTGGCAGTGTTCATATCGAAGTGCCTTACTTGTCAACAAGTGAAAGCCGAGCATCAGAGGCCAGCGAGTTTGTTACAACCCTTACCTATAGCCGAGTGGAAATGGGAGCACGTCACAATGGATTTTGTTATGGGTCTTCCGAGGACTCAACGGGGTAGTGATGCCATTTGGTTGGTAGTTGACCGGTTGACTAAGTCAATGCATTTTATTCCTATGCGTGTAAGAGATTCAATAGATTATCTTGCCGACTTGTATATTCGGGACCTAGTGAAGTTGCATGGGGTCCCAGTGTCAATTGTCTCAGATAGAGACTTGTGTTTTACTGCTAGGTTGTGGCAGAGTTTGCAGAGTGCCTTGGACACTAGATTGACTTTTAGTACAACTTACCATCCTCAGACTGACGGGCAGTCCGAGCGCACTATTCAGATCCTTGAGGATATGCTTAGAGGTTGTGTCCTTGACTTTAAGGGGTCGTGGGAGAGACACCTACCCTTAGTGGAGTTTGCCTACAATTACAGTTTCCAATCGAGTATTGGTATGGAACCGTTTGAGGCCTTGTACGGCTGACCATGTAGATCTCCAGTGTCTTGGGCCGAGGTGGGAGATGCACCTTTGTTGGGCCCGAAGTTAGTGCGAGAAACTACAGAGAAAGTGGTACATATCTGTAAGAGGCTAGTTACAGCCCAGAGTCATCAAAAGAGTTATGCCAACCGTAGAAGGAGGCCTTTGTTGTTCGAGGTGGGTGATCATGTCTTTTTGAAAATATCACCTAGACGGGGTTTGATGAGGTTTGGGAAGAGTGGGATGTTGTCCCCTCGGTTTATTGACCCTTTCGAGATCCTTGAGTGGATTGGGAAGGTCGCCTACTGTTTAGCATTGCCGCCGTAGCTGTCTAGAGTGCATGACGTGTTTCATGTTAGTATGCTTCAGAAATATGAGCTGGATCCATCACATGTATTGGATTGGACCAACTTAGAGGTAGATGGGGATGCCTCGTATGAGGTGAGACTGGTGCGAGTCTTGGATAGGCGGGATCAAGTTTTGCGAGGCAAGACAATTCCCTTGGTCAAAGTTTTGTGAAAACATCACGGAGTTGAGGAAGCGACTTGGGAACGTGAAATAGAAGTCCGAGAAAAGTATCCGGACTTGTTTGCTAATGTATAACTTTGTGTTGAGATTATAATTGTTGTTAATGAAAAGTAGGAACATTAAATGTGTTTAAATTATGAGAACATTGTATATGTTATGGATATCTTGGAAATGTGAGTTTATTATAGACATTGCATATGTTTGGGAATATGGAATATCACATGTATTGTATTATCTTGGGAGCATTGTATATGCCATGTGCACTTCTTGAAAATATGAATTTTGATTAAACATTGTTAATGTTTTGGAAATTGTGAATTTCGTTTCAATATGGGGCTCGTCTATCGAGTCGGTGAAAATGAATGACCAAAGGATGGGTCATGGTATTGGATTTGTAGGAATAACATGGTTGGGAATGACCAAACGTTGTTTTTGAACTTAATTTGTAATTTCGGGGACGAAATTCTTTAAGGGGGGGAGGTCATAACGATCTCGGTTTCTAACTTGACATTTATGGTGTTTCAGACTTGGGTCTTGTGGTTTAATGTTGTTGTTTATGTCTTTCCCTCTTATTGCCCTTGAATTTGAGTTTTGGAATGTCTTGGGCGTGTTTTGAACAGGTTGGTTGGTAGTTGGTCTAGAACCTTGTTGCCTAGAATTTTGGTCTTTCGCTCAAGCGGGTCTTCTTGCGCCTGAGCGGGGTTTGCAATCACTCAGTATTTTGTGCGTCTGCAAAAATACTGCAGAAGTGTTTTTCACGTTCGAGCGGAGTTCCTTACGCTCAAGCGGGTCTGAGCTCGAGCGGCCTTTCTTGTGCTCAAACGACTGTCTGAAGTCTGTAAAATACTGGACGAGTGTATTCTACACTCGAGTGGGTCTCATTGCGCTCGAGCGAGTAGTGCCTTGCTATTGTGTCTTGGCGCTAGAGTGGGTTGAATTATTGTGTCTGACGCTCAAGCGTCAAACTCTCCGCTCGAGCGAACTGTATGTATATCAGGTCACAAAAGTGACATTTTAAATCACTTTTTCTGTCATTTCTCTCTCTAAAACTTTCCAAAACCCTAAGTTGAGAGCTTCTCTCTCTAAAATACCCTCTCTCTCTACATTTGACCTAGATCTAGTGATCTCCTCACCCTCATTCCTTTGACAAAAAGAGTGAGTTCTTCAAGATCGATATTTTCATCCGAGTAGAAGTTGATTTCGTCATCCTTGGAGTTCATCTCTTGCTTGGCTCGTCTTCTCTTCTTGAGGTAGGGATATTCTACTCTCCTATATGGGTTTTAACCTTAGTATTAGTCATTTTGTATAAATGGTGGGTTTGTGGAAGATTTGGGTAAAGTTGAGGTTAGGGTTTTGATATTTGTAATAGAGGGCTTTCCTATTTTGGGTTCTATATGTATGTAAGACCTTGAGAATAGGGTTGTTTGTATATAATGGGGAAAATTTGGCCTTGGGTGCAACGTTTGAGACAAGGGGGAGAAGGCCCTAATTTGCTTTATATTAACTATTTGTTTAAATAGTGAAATTATTGTGGAAATATGAAATTGGTTTGCAAATTATGAAATTGGGGGAAATTGTAATTAAATGGTGTAGTTGGATTGATGAATCACTCACCTATGGAGAATGTGATATATTATCTGTTGAGAAATTTATTTATCTGTTTAGATATATCTGTTTTGGGCTATCGGTGGAGGATAGCCATGCTTGTTGTAGAAACTGCATGTTGATTAGGTAAATTGAAACTAATCAATTGGAATATGTCATTAAATATGACGGTTGGATATTAACATTGAATATGTGGTTTAATTGGTCATTATATATGACAACGTGTTAAATACATTGTATATATATCTTGTTTGGGAGGAGATAGGGGATGTACTCTATTGTGTGGGAAGAGATAGGGGATGGACTCCATGGATAATTAAGTTGGCCGGAGTGTCCAGGGTGAGAGTCCCAAAATCTTATATATATTTGGGTGCCGGTTCCCTCGGACGTAGTTCCGTAAAATGGCAAAGTTATGGAAGTGTATGAATGATGTTTATGATTGAAGTGTCGATGAATAAGTTGTAGTCTCATTTTGAATTGTTTATATGATAATGAATTATGTCAATGAATTGGCTTGGGTAATAACTGGAAGTGAATTGAAATGTGGGGATCCATGTTGATTGATTATGGAAAGGTTTAAGATGGTTTATAAGTGTTAAACATTTATCGAATGCTAATGTTTTAGTTAATTTACATATGTTGTTTAGCATATCTCTACTGGGCATTGGCTCACCCTACTTGGGACACCATTTTTCAAGTACAGGTGATATGTCGCCTTCAAGATCTTAGCTTGGGTGGTTTTGGAGTTGAAGATTCCCTTTTGTTATTTGTTTTGATGATTAATGTATATTCAAGCCTAGGACTTTTCATGTATAGAGTTAGAACTCTTCTTTTGTTGTAACCAAGTGATAACTTGGAAAGATGTAAGCCCGTACGACACTTATTCTATTGTAAACATTTGGAATTACATGAAATACCTTTTGTAATATTAACTCTGATGAATGAACATGTACTCTTTTCTTTATGTTCACGGAACTTGTGAATGAATGGTTTATGTCTTAAATTAAGGGCCGTTACAGAAGTGCTCCTAGGGATGCATCGGTTAGTAGCTTATTGGGTTTGTGGGAGTATAGGAGACCATTTAATGACCATTAGACTGTTTTCTACACTCATTTCCTAGTTTGATCTGTATGTGGGAATCTAGGAGGCTATTTGATAACCCTTGGATTGTGCTTTATGTCGCGTTCTAGTTTCTAAGGAGAAAGTTTAGTGGAATATTTATTCAGTAATGGTGATTTAAGTTCATGACCAGTAGCTTTCTGACCAGATTATCTGCTTTTGAGTAGGGCTATTCCATCTGATGTGTTTTCCCAGCCACCTATTGGACAAGTCGGCCTTACGGAAGAACAAGTGTTGCAAATTGTGAAATATATCTGCAACAGCTTCAATTGTCTTGTTGTGCTTATTATTTAAGGATTTTTGCAGGCTGTAAATGAATATGGTGATGTTGATATCTTCACAGCAAACTTCAGGCCCTTAAAGGCTACACTTTCTGGACTTCCAGACCGGATTTTCATGAAACTTATAGTATGTGCAAAGACAAACAAAGTCCTTGGGTTGCACATGTGTAGAGAGGATTCACCAGAAATTGTGCAGGTTTTCCCGCCTCTAAGTTCAGTGCTTTTCTGAAATTGTTACAATATTTACAATTGATAGAATTTTGTTCAATTGAATTTCAGGGATTTGCAGTTGCTGTGAAAGCTGGCTTGACAAAGGTTGAATTGGATGCCACAGTGGGTATTCACCCTACATCAGCTGAGGAGTTTGTCACCATGAGGACTCCTACAAGGAAGATTCGAAACGGCCCTCCACCAGAGGTTTTGTCTACTTAGAACCTTGTCCATTATGAGATATTTATATAAATATATTCCTTTAATTTTTGAAGTTATGGATTTCTTGCTGCTTCTGCCTAGCCAACCCAAAGAAGAAAAAAGATGAATACTAGATTTTTAATTAATACTAGCAATTTAACTTGTTAATGTACTATATTGGTAAACATTAGGTAATGACAATCTAATATTGTATTGAAGACTAGATTCTTAGTTAAGACTCGTAGTTTATGTGATTTTTAGATATTTTTGTACCCAGTTTTTTCATGTTCACAAATTGTATTGATTGACTTATTATCCCATGTTAAATTGTTACAGGGGAAGATGGACTCTGGGGTTAAAGCTGCAGCAGGGGTTTAGCATTGTACCACATTTCATTTTTAGGTAAGAACAATTACATAACTACTACTTATGCCCTTCACAGCAATTGTTTAAGGTGTTGTATCAACTTTCCTTGTTATTTTTTGTTTTGTTTGTTGCTATTTTCCTTTCCATTTTCTTCTTCCTTATCTGTTTATTTCCCTTAAACAGAAGTAAGACATCTAATAAGAAGTTACGATATCTAACTATGGTGTTTGTATCACAATAAAAAAGAAAAAAATAAAGAACAAAAAAAACTATTGTGTCTGTATGACCTTGCATGTTACAGAAGTACTTTTGGCACATATAACTGAATGTTCACCCATCTTCTGTAAAATCAGTTAAAAACATTGTCTCACAGTGTCATGATTTTTTACTGCAAGTAGTTTCGAATTTTAGTATTAGCTGCTAACAAATCTTACTTTCTTCCCTTTTCTCGGTGGATGGGGGACTCACAATGCAACCGCCACCCCAAAATTTTGAAAAATGTCCCTGAAATATAGTAGTATGAGTTAAAACATTTTTTGAATTATACAGGTTAGCTACCTTGAGATTTTTTTGAGAAATTTAATACCCCCCCCCCCCCCCCAAAAATGATTTTTATAATAAAAATTTAAGATTATTTTACCTTTTATTTTTAGGTAACATTTGGTTAGATACCTTTTTACTTTGCCATGTTATAGAAAAAGCAGATAACATAATCTACTCAAATAAATAAATGGCCCATTATTATAAGTATCTCGTGAACATTTCATTAAACCTCCACTTCAGCTATACCCCCTCCCCCCTAAAAAAAAACTCAATACTACCATTATGCCTTTATTTACTCTTAAAAACTCTGTTAAAGGCTATAGGCAAAAAGAACTTCTTCGCACGAGTGGCATACATACAAGGTTGTTCCAACCCACTTGGTCTTGTGGAAGGAAAGAAATGTTTGTACTCTACTACTCATTATGTTTCTATCAGTAATGGGCCTTTACGAAATTTTGTATCGCGTCATAGTTGTAGCCCAAAACCCATAGTTACCCATGTGGAGAAAATGAATTTAGGACAAACTTTCAGGGGAAAAAAGACCGGGGAAGCATCTTGCAACAACTTGGATCTTCAACTCAGTCATTTTTTCAAGTTTCAATCTTTACTCTCCAACTTCAAATGTGTTTTTCTCTCTTGTTCTTTTTCCTTGTTTCAATTATTCTTCTTCTTCTTCTTCTTCTTCTTCTTCTTCTTCTTCTTCTTCTTCTGCTCTTCTTATTCTCTTTTGTTCCGATTTTTCATCATATATATGTTTTGGTTTTTTTTCAACTCTATTCTTCCTTTTTGATTTATTCTTCCTCTTCTCAATATCTATTTCAAACTACTTCTATTTTAGTTCTTCCTTTTCTTATTTCTCTATTTCGGTTATCTTTCTTTCTTCTTTTTTTTCTTCTTCATTGCCAGACCTTCAAAAACTTAAGATATTTGTAATAATTGAACAACCAATTTAAGAAGGATGCAATTGAGTTACTTGTTCTTAGCTTGACTTCATCTGCGGGAAACTTCTTGCCGAGGGCCTATGCACCCCTGGGAATTAGTCAGGTTTTGATCTGGACACTCCAGTGCCAATAAAATAAAAAGATTTTTTTTTTTTTTTTTTTTTTTTTTTTTGCAAGTTTGCAAATAAATTTTCCCAATAACTTCACATAATAAGAAAGTTGCATTCGAAATTTTAATTGTAAAACTATTAAGACCAGTATCTTTGAACATCCCAAAATTCAAAAGTTGTCAACAATTTCTAAGTTGTGTAAAGTGTGGTAAAAACATGATGTATGATGATCCTAGAAAGTTATATGGTCACATATATATATATACTATTGTATTTTGATTATATATATTTTAAAATTATATACATTGAATAAAAACATCTAATAATATAGTTTGTGTTATTTTTAACATTTGGTGTTGATAGAAATTAAAATTGCAATGCACACATTCGTTATAAACGTTTTAGTTACACATAGATTTGCCCCTCCAAGGTCAAAATCCTTCATCTATCCTTGGTGATAGCGCTGGTGATTGCAGGTTTACATTTATGTTCTTTTACCCATTTTGTCCATGTCTTCTTAAAATGCCTGTTGAACAAGCACATATTGCATTCCTGTTGTGGGCTTATATAATTACCGATCTCCAAACCTAGCGTAGGGCAAGGAAGAGGAAAAGTATTCATCGAAATAGTACACTTTGTTGACCTCTCTTCTAAAAATTCTTGGTTTCCCTATTTTCTTTTCAGAAAGGGTTTTGGTTGAGAAATGTGAAGGTTTCTTTTGATGGAAAAATTGCTAAATAGAGCAATAAAGTATTCAATGCTTATGCCATCAATTGCTTCACCCTTGGACCGGTTCAAATTCTCATAATATCAACTCTTTCTTGAATCATTTATAAGATAGAGACTCTCATTCTACAAGGACTATGACTCAAATTTAGAAACTAAAGAATATTTGGTAACTACTAATATTTTAGAACAACTAGCTCCAAATAAAATTCAAATATAACCCATGGACTATGACTACTACTCATGTCTAGTAATTATTGAAATTACAGATTTATCATGATACCCCCAAGTACTTGAACCTAATATGATGACATAAAATTGTCCTCTTTTTTCTTTCCATGATCTTCATCATTTCTAGTTCATCTACCTCTTGTTTCTTGATTTGTTCGTCTTGTCTGGCTGATGGATTCATAAAGACCAGTTTCTCTATCTTGCTTAAATAATAGAATTTTCGTATGATGGGGTAAAAATAACTCTAATTCTCTACAAACCCTCATTTCTCTATCTCTCTACACCCACCTTACGACACCAACCTCTTCCCTTCCTGTTGTAACCACCACACCGAATAGTCATCCAATCCCATTCCTTACCCTTTTCCAGCTCTGACCGCTAACCCTGGGGGGCTTTTCCCTGAATAAGCTAAAATACCAACCTATTTCCCAAATTAGGCCTAGTTTGGACAAAATTCCCAAAATAAGCTGAAACGCTATTACAAACCACGCTTTCACCGTTTTTGTGGCCTAGCCGCGGAAAATTGGTGAAATCATAAAAGCGTGGTTACAAACCACGCTTTTAATTAAGAAAGCGTGGTTACAAAACACGCGTTTAAAGAAATTTCATTTGTATAGAAAGTGTGATTACGAACCACGCTTTTAAATAAAATTTGTTTTTTTTTTTTTTTCAGAAAACATGGTTAGCATCCACGTTTTTACTGTTGACCAAGGTAAGCGTGGTTAGCATCCACGCTTTTAACCAAAATCCGATTTTTCAGGAAAGCGTGGTTCGTAACCACGCTTTTATAAGCACAACAGCTGCACCACTGTTGCTTATTATTATTATTATTATTATTATTCAATCCACATTCTATAATTCGCTCAGTCATCTTGTAGATCTCTATAGATAAATTATTCATATAAAATATCATATTGATAAACAATCTTAGCTACCAAATTTTATTATTTTAATATTTAAAAATAAATTATGTAATTTTGAAATTATATTTCGCATCCATTATTTTTTTTTAAAAATGATAAAATTATATGTACGATTATCAGATCAATTTGATATTTACGTAAATAATTTATACATGTGGTAGCCGAATAATTGGCGAAGATAGAGGAGGTATATATCAGAAGATTGACGCTAGCCAGCAGATATCCCGTGAGGATAAGGGGCCGAATGGGATAAATAGGCCGAATAGGGGAGGGTCCCTGGAGCCGAATATTGGAAAAGATAATGATTGAAAAAGTAGGCCCTGGCCCCGAGGATCAGAAGAAACGAGTATAAATATAATGGCAATGAACTAGGAGGGGGAGGTAAGAATCACTTCTAAAAACTTAGTGAACAAGCTTTCTTGAGTACAGGAACTAACTTGTCCGTCGGAGTGCTAATTCCGGCACCCCCGTCCGGAGTATTTGTATCTTTGCAGGTGACTAGCTGAGGATCATTGGCGTCTTCCAGGATTTGAGGAGTATTTCCAAACCACTTCCCCACAATTGGCGCCGTCTGTGGGAATACTCAAATATATCCATGGAAGGCGTGACCGAAGATCCTCCGATAGCCACCGATGAGATCACACAGCAAGACGACCTCACCCCAGCTAATATGCTCGGAAAAGAAACTATCGCGGCACGACGCGTCTTGAACTTTGATTCGCCAACAACTTCAGCCCAAGAAACAATGCAGGCTATCATGGAACAAGCAAAGCAGAACGAACAAAGGCTCGAGAACATGATCGCTGAGAATGAACGACTCCGTCAAGAGTTGGCCCTGGAGGTAGCAAAATCTAGAGAGGCCATGGGCCAGGAACCAGAGCGACCTCCGAGGGCAGACGGGCAAAGACCTCGGGCTCGACCAAAGGATACCGATAGCAACTCCAACTCATTATCCACGGAGCTCGACGCAAGGGGACGATCCGAAACCTCCAGCTCCTCCGACAAGGACCTGCGAACAAGGATCAAGCGCAGGAGAAGCAGCTCAAACGAGGAAGACCAGCACGATCCTTTCGTGCGACGGATCGCAAGGGCGTCCCTGCCCAAGAAATTCAAAGCTCCGTCATTCACTCTTTAAGACGGAAAATCAGACCCCACTGATCATATCCGTCATTACAAACAGGCCATGACGCTTCACGCAGACAATGAAGCCCTCATGTGCTGAATATTCCCTAGCAGCCTAGTTCCACTAGCCGTCAGGTGGTATTACAAGTTGGAGCCAGCTTCGATTAAAAGCTTCCGCCAACTGCAGAAATCCTTCAGGGCCAGGTTCATCACCAATGAGGTACAACCGAAACAGGCCGACTCCCTCTGGGCTATGCAGATCCAGTCGGGAGAGACGCTCAGAGCGTACTCGGCACGATATTGGGAGTGCTTCAACCTTGTTGACGACGCTTGCAACGACTCCATGGCCATCACCGCCTTCAAAATGGGCTTACATCCTGACAGTGCTCTGCGCAGTTCCCTAACCAGAAGGCCCCCCAAAACAGTCTGGGCGCTGATGAAGAAAGTTGAAGAATATTGCAAAGTCAAAGATGATGCCCTGAGGATAAAAGCCGGACAAATCTCCAGCAAAATGGCCCTCCCCGAAATTGCTCGACCAATAAGCTCCGTGCCGCCACCAAGCCTTGAGCCGCGGCAACGAACCAAGCGAGACAAAAGGCGGGAATCCCGCCGATCAAGCGATCAGTGCTCCCACCGAACGAACGAACAACTACAAGTCGACAGCAGATGCCCAAGGCGAACCGACAAGAAGTATACGGAGTTGATAGAGCCGATCGCAGCCATAATGACCAAAGTCCAGCACCTTCCATTTTTCAAGTGGCCGTGGAAGATGGTGGGACCTCCCGACACACGGAGGAGGGACAGACGATGCGAATACCACAAAGATCACGGCCACGAAACCGAGAGCTGTTATGCGCTAAAGGATCATCTGGAGGAACTGGTGCAAGATGGTCGACTGCAGCAATACGTGAGCAAGGGAAGGCCAACCAAAGCATTAGCCTTGAGACAAGATTCACCGCCGCTTGGTGTGATCCACATAATCTACGGTCTGCCGGCACCCCCGACCGTGCATACGATTCAATCGCACCCAGCTCCCCAAACACGTAACATGTCAACCGGCAGGCCCAGAGAAGCCCCCACGATTAAGTTCAATGATGCCGACCTCGTCGGAGCAGTGGCCAGCCACGTCGATCCTTTGGTCGTCAAATTACGCATACTTCGGTTCAGCGTTGAACGCATTCTCATAGACCCAGGAAGCACTTCGGAAATCTTGTATTACAAAACTTTTGTTGAACTCGGCCTCAACGAGTCGGACCTATCACCGTCGTCTCAGCCACTGTTCGGCTTCAACACAAATCCAGAATACCCGTTGGGGAGGGTCGTGTTACCTGTTCGAGCGGGCTCAAAAACGGTTGACGTGGAATTCTTGGTTGTGAAGCTTCCATCGCCGTATAATGTCATCATGGGGCGCCCCTGGTTGCATGTCATGAAGGCTGTCCCAAGCACCTACCATCAGCTTATGCGCTTCCCGACAGACCGTGGCATTGAAGAGATCCGTGGCTCACCGCAATCCGCGCGAACATAAACTTTATGAAGATCCATTTATGGACCCGACTTGTGGGATCTGATGCTTGTACTGGTACCACGTTTTAATCAAAATCGATTTTCTTTGGCAAACTTTCCCTCAAGCCTCTTGGGCCGAATAAGCCTCCGGATTCGGAGCGCCCTTTGGTGCACGACACCTTAGGGCCGAATAAGCCTCCGGATTCGGAGCGCCCTTTGGTGCACGACACCTTAGGGCCGAATAAGCCTCCGGATTCGGAGCGCCCTTCGTGGATGTCACGATTGGCCAGAATAAGTCTCCGGATTCGGAGCGCCCTTTGGTGCACGACACCTTAGGGCCGAATAAGCCTCCGGATTCGGAGCGCCCTTCGTGGATGTCACGATTGGCCAGAATAAGTCTCCGGATTCGAAGCGCCCTTTGGTGCACGACACCTTAGGGCCGAATAAGCCTCCGGAATCGGAGCGCCCTTTGGTGCACGACACCTTAGGGCCGAATAAGCCTCCGGATTCGGAGCGCCCTTTGGTGCACGACACCTTTGGGCCGAATAAGCCTCCGGAATCGGAGTGCCCTTTGGTGCACGACACCTTAGGGCCGAATAAGCCTCCGGATTCGGAGCGCCCTTCGTGGATGTCACGATTCGCCAGAATAAGTCTCCTGATTCGGAGCGCCCTTTAGTGCACGACACCTTAGGGCCGAATAAGTCTCCGGATTCGGATCCGGAGCTTGCTTTAATCAAGTAATTAAGCCGAAATTACTAATATGGTTCGCCGGACAAGGTGTTCCTTAGCCGGCCCACGAGTACGACCCATTCCGGTTAAACTCGCATCCCGCCTAAGGCAAAGGCCGATCCCTGAATACGGGAAAAATATTTAAGCTACACAAAGCTCTGATAGCAAACTTTCCGATAGCGAACTAATAGCAAACCATTAAACCATACGAAATGACGTGCTTAACCATTAAAAGTTGGGATCAGGAACATTCATCCGGCACGGCTAAACAAAAAATTTTCAGAGTAAGACTCAACTATATGAAATAACACTTTTTATTTGATTAAAAAGTTGTTACATAGACACAATCCGTGTTCGAACATTACAATATCTATCTCTTCTAAGACAAATCAACCGATCGATCCAACTCTTGTCAGTTGAACAACCATCGCGACTCAAAACGCATCGATCTAACCGCGCCCGAATCGGCATATCGCCGGGCCTCTGACACCATCGACAATGTCAAGGCCAAGATCCAAGACAAGGGAGGTTAGGGGCAGCGGTCCTTGTGTCTCCTTTCGGGGCGATCCGCTTCAACGACTTGGAGGCTGACACATTTCCAATTTCTCTTTTCAGCGGTCCACCTCCCACACCGGAGAATCCTCCGCCGCAAACCATCTGAGCGCCAAGTTCGGTCGGAATTTGAGCTCCTACAACTACCATCACCATTTGATGGTGAGAACTCTTGAGCTTCCCACGCAATAGATGCTCGTGAGCCAAACATGTTTGATTGCATAAGGCGCCTGCCGCTTTTATTCTCAGCAATGGCCGCGATCTCGAAGCCCAAATCCCGAAGTGATTTTATCAACACTAAACCCCACGAGACAGGCGTCGGTCAACATTCTCCATGACCTAGTTAACCCAACGGTTGGCTAAAACGCGCACAGGCTGCGCAAGGACAAAAATTATCTAGCCCAATCGGCTAGACATCCGGCATTCAAGCTAAGTCTAAAAATGCAAAAATGCCGCAACCCCTCTGGTCCCTGGCTCACGGCTTCTTCAAAATTCAACAACACGCCGCAATGGCTTATTCAAAAGTAAACGGCCATTACATGTAGGCCGATCACGCCAACGAATCGGCACATCGATTTAACATGCTGATACGCCTATCCAAACATCTATGCAATAAAATTAAACACAGACACGCCGAATGCGGGAGACAATTTGATATTTTCAATAAAGTGTCTTTTATTCAAAAAAAAAAATAAAAAATTATTACCTAACTGCGAACGCGACTAGCGTTCGAATCTTATGATAATTAAAGTCATACGGCATCGCCCTCATCCTCACTCTTCTCAACCTCGAAAGCAGAAAACGGAAAGTCCTTCCTGTGGTAGAGAGGTGACGCCGAATCGATTCCCGACAAGCGAAGAGATTCGACGACTTGAGATGCCTTAATCCAACCATGCCTAAACCCACGATTTTCACATTGGCAAACTTCTTCGGCAAGCTTCTCCTTGGTCTTTTTGATTCCAACCAAGCGCCCTTCGTGAAAACCTCTTTCATAAGACCTCCCCTTTGCGGATTCCAATGCGAACATGCTCGTCGTTTCACGATCGGCAAGGGCAGCGCTTATAAGCCGACTGGTAACCCTCTCTTCCACGATCGGATTCATTGGCCCTGCTGGTTGTACTTGATCCGCTTTGATCTTTCTTAACTCACGTTCGGCCGCCTCCATGCGAGCCTCCAAACTGCGGATATGCTCTTCTTTTTTCTCCATCTCTCGGCGGGCGGCGCGCAAACGCATGCCGACTTCATAAGCCGTATAGAGCCCTTTCACCGCCCCATGAATGCCCTCGCGAAACACTTCGTAGTCCTGACGACCAACCATTGACTACTGAACTTCCGGAGGAAATATTTGTCGAGCAAACTTGACCGCCACGTCTGGATCTCTCACGATCGAGTCCGTTTCCGTTATGGGCCTATTCTTCACAAATACTGCAAAGCTTAACGGGCACGGATTCGCGTTTGATCTCCTTTCGACTTGGGCGTGTGGCGATCTCCCCTGGGACTGCCTATCCCATCTGGGCGACCTACTACGACGTCGAGGAGATTGACGCCTCTCACGACCCATAGAACTCTTACCTCCAGCACGGTGTTCACCACGGTGTTCACTTCGATTCATATCACCGCCAAGCTCAGCTAATGTCTTGGCTTCCCCTTTGCTGTTAAAGAAGAGCTTGTTCGACATTCGCACAATAGATTTTCTCTCAGGAGTTTGAAACAGATACCTACCAGACTCTTAAGAGCTGTACCCCTGATCATTTAACACTCCCAGAGGCAGCACGATCGAGGCAAGTTCATTAATCGCGAAACCCAATCGCCCGACGCCGACTAAGTTGACGGCAGGACAATCTATTCGGCTCAAGTACCCTAGCCGGCTCACAAATTGATTCGGAGCCAGAGTTCTTATCATGAACCCCCTGGGGCAAGGGCAGATTCATCAACCTAAGGGTCCAAAATCAGTAGGCAGTGAAATTGCAAATGGTGATTTTGATGGGATGTGTTCAGCCAAAGTGCGTAGTACCCCAGCTGGCTCACGAGTTGATTAGGGCAAGGGAAGATTCATCAACCTAAGGGTCCAAAATCAATAGGCAGTGAAATTGCAAATGGTGATTTTGATGGGATATGTTCAGCCTAAGTGCGTAGTACCCCAGCCGGCTCACGAGTTGATTAGGGCAAGAGCAGATTCATCAATCTATTTGGCTCAATTACCCCAGCCGGCTCACGAATCGATTCGGAGCCAGAGTTCTTATCATGAACCCCCTGGGGCAAGGGCAGATTCATCAATCTAAGGGTCCAAGATCAGTAGGCAGTGAAATTGCAAATGGTGATTTTGATGGGATATGTATTGAGTCTGCAGGAACCCAAATATTGACCAATATTTTCCTCTCTACCTCCAGTGGTTAAAAAAAAAAAATAAAAAAAAACAAAAAAAAAAAAAACAGAACTGTTGATGAAAACTTCAGATCCAAGTAAGGAACAAACTAAAGTTTGGACACACGATATTGTATGTACGGTTTGTTTAGAAGAGTTCTAGATAAAATCATTTGTGCCACAGTAAAATCATCCGACTCACGAGCTGGCTGGCAAGAGCAGATTTATCAATCTATTCGGACCAAGTACCCCAGCCGGCTCACAAATTGATTCAGCTAGAATTCTTTTCATGAACCCCCTGAGGTAAGGGCAAACTCACAAATCAGGGTTTCCCCACAGTATATGCAATCCCATTTTACCAAATGCATTGACAGACACAGAACTCTTTCATTAAAATTACACCACAGAACTCATTCATACAAAGTGTGTGGTGGTAGCAAAAATTACAAGGAAAAGTATGTGGTGGTAGCAAAAATTACAAGGAAATTTTCATTAATAAATTGCGCGCAGATGCTAACCAATTTATACATGAAAACTACCCTGAACCAACAAAGCACTATCCAGAAGAAGAAAAACAAAAATAAAAAGACGCCTGCTCAGTAAACAGCTCCCAGATCACTCGTCGGTATCGGAGTCAAGTGGCTCAAAATCCACCTGCTCATAAGGAATTGGCAAATCCAATGTAACCTCAGCGGCAGCAAGGGCTTTCAGCCATCCATGTTTGAACCCGCGATTCTCAAATTTGGACACCTCTTCAACATATTCCGTCAGAGCGGCGCCTCTTCCTGCCTCAAAGGCCTCCGATTCGGCTTTCTCGCGGGCCGCCTTAAGCTCCTCTAACTGAGCTTCCGCTTCAGCAAGTGCTTTCTTGGAAAGTTTGAGCGACTCCTCGCTCGCATTTGCCCTACCCTCAGCATCAACACGAAGCTGTTCGGCGACGCGAACCCTCTCTGTCTCCGCTTCGGCTCGCGCACTCTCCATTTCAGCTCTCATAATTTCGAACTCGGCCCTACTTTTCTGGCCCTGCACCTCTGTTTGCAAATGGTCAATTCTCCCGAGAGCATCACGCAGGCGGCGACCCAAGTCGGCGATCCTTCCAATCGTCTGCAAAACAATTCGGTATGATCAGACGCCTATAACAAACAAGAGCGAAATAAAGGTGACCTACCAGGAGTGCCGATTGAGCAGTTAGGGCAACGGCCATAATATCAGGCACGGCACCGTAAGCTTTGTTGTCAGCCGGCAGAGAAACTGAAGCCGCAGGCTCAGAGCCACGGCTGGATCCTCAATGGCCGAAGCATTGGATAAAATCGGCACATCCCTAATCTTTGGCTGAATAATGAACGGAGCGACCACGTCCGATTCTTCAAGCCGAGGCCGTTTGCTACCAGGGCCAACTTCTGAACTCGCTTCTCCTCCGGCACCATGCTTTTGGCCTTGCTCCGGAATCAGCCGTTCCCCATCGGCCTGTTCTCCGTCCTCTTTTCCCATGTCGGACACAGCAACCTCAACCGTCCCCTCAGAAACGGGTACGAAGGGCTTGATCAAGCTGGGATCTGATTCGGCGCATTCAGCCTTCTTTCGGGCGGCTATCCGCTCGACATTTCTTCTACGCGCCATCTGCGTTAGGCTTTCCTTCGCCATACCCTCAAAAAGATCGCCGGGTAGATCCCCCAAATTTGCAAAAATATCCCCAGAAGAGAAATCTGCTCGCCCTGAGGCGGATGGCTCGGCGACCTCAAATGCCGAGCGTACGGCCTCGCCCTCTACAAGCCCCTCAGTGGACTCCCCAACCGGATCGGCAATCACCTCTATAACCGGCTCGGCGTCTTCCCCCGAATTAGAAGCTACGAGACCGATCTGCCTAAGGTTTTTGAAGTTGGGGAAGATAAGGGCCGAGAGCTGTTGATTGCCGGATGGAATCGGAATATTGTCTGCAGCCGAGAAAGTAGTGTAAGTGGGTTCGTACCGAAGGAGAATATGGGCGGCTCTCCCTTGCTTTTGTACGTTTGGGGGGCCGAAATATGTGAGTGCAGTCTTGATTTCCCCAAGAACTACGTCGTCAACCGAAGTCAGAATTTTCTTCAACCTATTACCTGCAGAAGATAAAAAGCAATTTAGGGAAAAGAGCCGAATAAGAAATAGACCAACAAACATAAAACATTGTGTGGCAACCTGGGTCACCCTTATGTCTGGGAATAGGGTCCAGGCGATCCTCCCCTTCAGCGAACTCCCAATTACCTCGGACGTTGACCATCACGTCGTCAACTCGCTTACCGGAACTGGCAAGCATAGTCACCAAGTGATGGTCAGTATCTTTGGCCCTGAGAAAATATCGCCCCAGCCGACCGGAGGATTTGGCTAAGGCGTAACAATGCCGAATGGCCGGAATCCCAAGGTTAATTCTAAGGCATCGATTCAACTCTACAACCCCCATGATGATTCGAAAGAAATTTACATTGGGTTGAGAAGGAATCAAACCCCAATAGCGGTGAACGGCCCTAAGAAGTGGGTGTAGGGGGAAACGAACCCCGCCCTCTGCAATGGATAAAAGGGGGAATACGATCGTGTTTTGATCTTCCCTCTGCATGTCGAGAGCGTTGTCCGTTACAAGGGAGAAATGGACGTCGTCAGGAATAGAAAAATGTTGCCGGAAACCGGAAATACGATCCTCAGAAAGGAGGTCTTTCAAATGTTTGGCCATCTTAGCAAAGAACTAAATATTAGCCGAAGCTAAAATAGCAAATAGAAAGTAGGATTACGAAAAAGGGAGAAGGAGACTTACGAAGAGCAGATGAGATAAGGGAAGACGGGAAGAAGTTGCAGAAAACGCGAGTCACGGAGGGATATGCACTGGCGATCCAAAAGTCTCAGAAAATCGACGAAATGCGAATTCGAAAGGACCAAAGCTTCAAATCGCAATAAATGCTGAGATACACATGAATAGAGCGGGAAAGCGTAATGATAAGCAAAAAGGCGTGCGCCTCCTGACATATTGGGGCACGCGGAGCCGCCTGACGCTAAACTTCTCAAATTTTGAACCAAACACGCCGATCAACTGCCATCAATAGGGAGTTCGGAGGGCAATTGTGGTAGCCGAATAATTGGCGAAGATAGAGGAGGTATATATCAGAAGATTGACGCTAGCCGGCAGATATCCCGCGAGGATAAGGGGCCGAATGGGATAAATAGGCCGAATAGGGGAGGGTCCCTGGAGCCGAATATTGGAAAAGATAATGATTGAAAAAGTAGGCCCTAGCCCCGAGGATCAGAAGAAACGAGTATAAATATAATGGCAATGAACTAGAAGGGGTAGGTAAGAATCACTTCTAAAAACTTAGTGAACAAGCTTTCTTGAGTACAGGAACTAACTTGTCCGTCGGAGTGCTAATTCCGGCACCCCCGTCCGGAGTATTTGTATCTTTGCAGGTGACTAGCTGAGGATCATTGGCGTCTTCCAGGATTTGAGGAGTATTTCCAAACCACTTCCCCACAATACATAAAAATTTTAAAAAATAAACAACATGCATTGTCTAAAGAGTAGTGAATTGTGTAAAAAATGTAAATTAAATATTTTTCTTAATTTACCTGATATTTTTAAAATTGTTATTTAAATATAAATTTTTAAATAAAATTTTATTTTGTTATATAATTCAAATATAATTTAAAAAAGATTGATGATGGACAAAAATAAAAACAACAAATAAAAAATTAAAAAAGATGAAAAAAATAATGGCCTCGAGACATGCACCCTTCCAGAAAACATTTTGCACAGTTTCGGAGAGATTTTGTCGGGGCTTTTCCCAAGCTAAGCCCCTATACTAATTTATTTCCCCAAACTAAGCCTACTTTTGCAGAATTTTTGAAACTAAATATTTGTTGTTCCCTTAAATTCTTTTTGCCATGAAATATTTAAATAAAACTTCACACAGCATATACAACGTATCTAATTTGCTAATTACTACTACGAACAGGAAAACAAATTAAAGGTATGACTATAACACTTATAATACTTTAGAACGCCATAGCTAGTTCAAACATAAGTATCCCACATAAATAATTTGTGGAAACATTCAACATAACACAGAACATAAAATAAAGCGACGAGTACAATACTTAACAGTTACATAGACAAATATTAGACAAACCTTTCACAAACTCATTGTCAAAAGAGTTATTTTAACACACACAACACATAATTATGGATAACCTAATATAATTTAGTAGACAGATAGACGCCTAATCCTCGCTCAAATCGGCAATCTCAGAGTCCGAACAATCAGAGAGCTCAGGGTCAGAGAGAAGTGCAGGATCATCCTTGATAGCCGCAGCATTTAGTGTTGTTCCGTTCTTCTTGGCATCCGACTTAAGTATAGATAGTTTCATATCGCGGGCTGACCTATGGCGCATTTGAGAAATCTCACGTCGAAGTCTTTCACATAGTCGATCAACATTATCTGGATCTTCCTTTTGGATCTGAACTGAACGCGCTTTCGGCACCTTCAGTCGATTTTCCCGACATAATCTTTCCATTTGCACTCGCTCTATAAATAGTGCAGGCCACTTCAGAAGTCTAGCGTCTGCTAAACCATATCCTGTTTGATTATCAGATGGATCCTCCACGAAACCACATGGATCTCGATAGTACTTGGGCATGACAAAATGTCGCTTCCCAAACCTATCATGATAAGCACAAGAGCCATCTAACAAAGTAAATGGTATTTCATCTTCAGCATCGCCACTTCCCCTTCCCATTCCTCTTCCTCAGCATGAACTCTCACCTCTTTCGAAGTTCCTACCCCCTGCGAGTCCCCTTCCCGTTCCTCTTCCTCGTTGTGAACTCTCACCTCTGCGATTCCTACCCCCTGCCGTGAATCTATACTCCATTTGATTTTTTCTCAATAGATGAACGATAGTTTCCTGGGGCGAACTGAGTGGAAAGGTTGTGTGTTTACCATCACTCCTTCAGTCCTTTATATAGTAATTTTTCAACACTATTGCCATGTGGTCGTCTTAATGTGACTTAGATGAATTTTGAAATATGAGGAGAAAACAAAGCATCTAAGTTGCGCTGCACAAAGTCACATGCATCACTGCATGTGAGGAAAAAAGTCACAAAGTATATAATTTACAAAGTCAGAAAGTCACATGCATCACTGCACAAAGTCAGATGCATCACTGCATCTGAGGAAAAAAGGTCACATGCATCACTGTATCGCTGCACAAAGTCACATAGCATCTGAGGAAAAAACAAAGCATACAATTTATTATGTCCGTTAAAGTCACTACATCACTGAGAAATGTTGGACGTATCACTGCGCTGACCTACAATTTATTATCGTACCATAGCTACTATGCCCATGTGAATTTCTGCAATTCATAATGGGATGAGGGGGTGTCAGAACAAAGCAACAAAACAATTAGACCCTTTGTGTTTAAAAAGCCACCTTATGCAGCTCCAAATAGATTCATAAACCTTGAAGAGAAAATATTATAGAGTTAGAATCTATTGAAGATTAATTTGTAGTAGAGTTAGAATGAATGGGTTTTTTGATGTATAGAACTTAAAAGTGTTATAGATAAAAGCTAGCCTAGTATGCAGACAAGAACAACACCGACTTAAATTAACACATAGTTAACTTGAAATTAATTTGGCCAAATTTCTCCAATTAAATTAAATTAAATATGTAAGGTGAAAAGTGAAATTAAATATATTATCAAGGCAAAATAAATTGAATTATATTTGTAAGCAGAAAAGTGAAATTAAATTTGTAAGCGGATTTGAACTTTGCATAAAATCTTTAGATATGCACTGAGTAGTAAATAAAAGTCGAAGTGATAACTCCTATAAAGTTGATGCATAGTTGTTCAGGTCATAAAAGTTGACATGACAACTCTGATGCATAGTTGTTTACAATAATTTCAAACATACAGCTACCATGTGTATATGTGGTATAAATATCGCATCATACCACAACAAAAGTTTTATAGCTATTTTGAGCGATATCATCATGAGATATGGGGTGGTTGATCTATATTCAGCATGGGTTGCCATTGGGTTGCAAATGGAGATGAATTTCAATACCCATTAAATCCAAATTTGCGTTACTCACATGCCGCCATCAATACCATGAGAGTTGAGTGGGAATTTTGCAAAACTCGAACAAACGTTCTCTTTGAGCTATGTCGTGAAGTTAATACTAAATTTCCTCGCCAGTTAGCCATGCGTATGCCAACTGACACTCCACAGTTGTTGCAAAGGACATTGCATCGTATCCGCGACGAATTTAATCGCATGACGCAATGTTTGCAAAGGTCCGAACTAATGAAGACCGCAAATGAGCGTGCCGAAGTTGGGTTAATGGATGATGCACACCAGTACTTCACTTGGAGCATGGATGCTATGTTTGAATCTGATATTGAGATATCAGATGATGATGATAATGAATGAAATTGTTTGGAAGAATGACCAAACCATTTATCTTGTATTGGATTTGTAATGCTTATCTACGACTTATCAATAAAGGGAGAAATTTAAATAGTTTTTGAATAGTTAATAACAAATACCTTTGCTTTCTCTCCATTATTGTTATTTTGAAGAACGCTAATTGAACTAGGCTTTCATGATTTCATGCATTATTGATGTGGAATATAATGATGATACTGAATGAACTTTGTTGCATGTATGACCAAACGTTTTCATTCATTGTAATGGCTTTGCAATGCTTATACATGAATTATCAATAGGAAGAGAAATTCGTAATGAATCTTGACATGTGTACTTATAAATGTAGTGATTTCATAAACTTCAGGTTCATATAACAAATAGTTGAAATACATCCATAAGCTAGATGAACAACAACATTATCTTACACTCCAGTAACGAAGATACGACACAACATACAAACATATATGAAAGATAAAGGTGTTTGATTTCTCATTCCTCATCTGACATGTAGTAGTCAGAGAGATATTTTTCATTGTTTAAGACATTATTTCGCTTAGTCACTGTCAATTCTCTGTTGCTTGCTTCTATCATTTCAGTGGCTAGCTGAAACATGAAATGTCGACATCTTCACATCAACATTCTGTTGTTCTCCTTCTTAATTCTGCTAACTGCTTTTTCATAGTCACTCACATTTCGTCTAGCCATGGTCAATGAACAATGATGAGGTACCGGTGCCCCAAAGTTACGTAGATCATTAAATAATCCTTCTTGCTCCGTTACCCTGAACGCCCATTCTGCTCGGATACCAGCATAATAATCCTTCGGACTCGAGTACTTTTCATTCTTATAGTCATAAGTAAATGGAGGTAGTAGCCACACTTTCAGATTTCTTTGACGGCATGAACTTCCTGCACCTCTTGAAAACATTGTTCATAAAATAAAAAAAATTAAGATGCAAAAGAGACCTGTGAACTTCCTGCACCTCTTAAAGACATCATACTAGGGGTAGCGCTATTTATAGACATGCAAAAAAGATGACCTGGTGACGATAATTGAGATGTTGGGGCACTGTGGAAGAAGTGATACTCGTGATATTATTTTATCTTATTCATTTCATGCAATCCTGAGTACCCGTGACTTTGTGTACTTGTGATGCAGTCACGGACATGGTTGTCAGATAAAATCATAATTGTGGGTCTTCTTTTTCACAATGCAATCCCTTCATATTCGAGCAGTGAGTTGTCAAATTAATCAGTAATGCAGTGAGTTGTCACATCGCCACAGTAAACTGTTTTCTGATGCTTGCTTTTTTAATACAGTAAGTGGTCACTTCGAACTGACGATTTCAGTACAAATTGGTGTTTGCAAAAAATAATAAATTAAATCATAAAATGAAACAGAGGTTTTAATTTTCTTTTTTTAAAGCAATATTGTTCATAAACAACTATGAAATAGAGTGCAAGTAAATACATAACCTTCCAACTCACTTCGACCTACAAAACTATCGTTGATTTTTTCACCAAAACAATGTTCAAAACAAAACATCCCAAAATAATAAAATGGCCACCTGATATGTAAAGAAGATTGGCATTGCAGCCTATATTTTATCTTATTTTCACTTTCTGAAACTTCACAGTCATCCCCTTTTCTCCTCTTTGCATTTTCTGCTTGTTTTTGTATTCGGTAAATTACACTTACCTCCCTAGAGATTTTTGACAAATACAGAAATCTCTCTTGTAATTTTAATAATTACAGAAGTCTGCCCTACTTTAACTGACAATATGAATATTATGTCATTTTTGTACTATTGTCCACCCAACTAACCGAAGTTGCCGATGTCATCAAAAAAAAATACTGAAATGGCCATAATACCCTTTAACTGACAATTGGACACTTTCGCCGTAACATGCCACCTTGGACATGAACATCTCCTCCAAATTGCTAAGCGTGGTGCCAAGTTGCACCCCCATATATCCCTTTCGGCTCAGCATCATATGACACACCTTCATCGGGATCCCGAATTATGTTTCCCTCCCAGTAAAAGATAATTGGAACAATCTCCATATACTTGCTTCAATGAAACAAAAACACATTAAAATATCAACAATATACGTATATCAGATTTTACTTCTAAAAGAATTATATGAATTTTAACTCATTCAATTACAATTTCTTGTGAGGCAAGAACTTTATTTAAGTAATCAGCAATTGTAATCCAACAATCATTATTGATTTTTTAATTAAAATATGAGTTAAAATAATTATTGTGTTTTGGATTTTTTAGCTTTTTAAGAAAAAAAGCTTAAAACACATAAAGAATGTTGGTTTGTTTTGACATAACTATCTATGGAACTCCTGTGTTCTGCTTTTTTCATTATTTATTACCATTAACATCATGCCCTTGTGCATGGTAAGTGTAAATTTTTCTTTTTCCATGTTTCTTCTTCTTTGTTTTGGTAATATTTCAATGTTGATTTGATTTTCTTAAATTAACCTGCTTTTATTTTTGTGTTGGTTATTTGAATTTGTTTAGGTGGACACTTGGTGGAAGGAAGTTGTGGGAGTCAAAAGATAAATTTTCCTATAAGTGACATTTATATCATAAGTGACGTTTTCCTATAAAAACCAGCCCTCTCAATTTTATCAATTTATATTTTGCAGGGTAGAAGGAACTCTAGAGGTGAAACATTACTTCAACACCACTAAACATTACTTCAATTTATATTTTCTCCCATTTTTATTTTTCTCTCTATTTGTTTATTATTGTTTATTTTCTCATTTTTGTTCACTTATTTTTATTCATATAAAACAACGGCGGAGGTTTCATTTCTACGTGGAGTTTTTTTTTACTTCCTATGTGGAGACTCGTATCTTTTCTGCTTGAAGGTTCTTTTTCTCCATTTAAGATTTATTTTATATTTTGTACTCATATTTATTTTATTATATGAGTTGTTGTTAGATGTGTAATATATTAAATCTTGTGTTTTGTCATAAAAAAATAAATATAAAAATAAACAATTAAGACTTGTACTAAAATTTAAATTTCATATTGTAATTTTGACACAAATAGACATGCAATGTGGAGACTATTATATAAATGAAGGATGTCACATATAAAAATACAAGCAAAAAAAAAAAAGAAAAAAAAAAGAACGCTCCTTGTATACTTCCAAAAAAAAAAAAAAAAAAAAAAAAAAAAACTCACTTTTTGTCCACTTCAAGAACTTTAATGTAATTTTACCTCAGCATATAATTGTAAAAAAATAAATGAGTGAGAGTTGAAGGATCTAAAGAAATTAGGCAGATGATAATAACAACACTCATTTTTAAACTTTATAAATTATTTTGTATATGTATTAAGTATTATTGTGTACTAAGAGTATTAATAATGTATAAATAAAATCACCCAATTTAAAATTCTAATAATTTTCTAGTATCTTTTCTGTTACCCTAATGTTTCCATTTAGTTTAGTTGGATAGTATCTTTTCCATTTATAAATTATGTTTTCTGTTACCCTATCTTTTCTGTTACCCTAAAGTGGTTGTGTTGGATAGTATGAGATTAACACACATGTCGACATGGCTATGAAATGTTTTCTAATCTTGATGAGGTAGACATGTATATTAATAACTTTTTTTTTTTAATAATGAACTACAATATTATTTTCTTCTAACATATGGGTCAAAAAAATAATATAAAAAATATATAAAGAGTTTTTTGAAATCTTATGAGTAGGACAATTGTCCCTCCTACTCCACTCTAGGTCCATTATTGCTTCCTCGATCATTATTGATATATGCTTCATGTACCATGTACAATTTTAAGATTACATCAATAAGGAAATATTAAAGATTGTGTAACATGTGCAAGTTATGTCATTTGTAAATTTCATCATTATAAATGACATAATTTTTTGTGGGAGTGCTAATTAAAAATGAAATTTGAATTATAACCTAATATCAAATCAAGCATAACTAAACAACTCCTAGATTGACTCAATGTAATTTTTATTAGAGAAATGTAAGAGACCCACAACTTACACACCCTTAAATTCGCCTAGAATGATGTGACGAGGGTGTTGAACTCTACATAATTGAGTGTGTGATAAATCAAAAGTTGACACTTGAGACTTGTTTTGATAAGTCACTATATCAGCCAAAAAGTCAAAAGCTCACTACAAAAAAATCAACTTCCAGAATCAATTTTTTTTGTCTTTTTATTATAAAAAAAAATCAAAAAATCACTAAAAATAAATCAATTTTGTAAAACAACCCTTATACTGTAACATAATTATGGGTCAAATTGGAAGAACTTTATTATGGATTTCAAAATTTTGTAAGCATGAAAGTGAAAAAATGGCCAAACATAAATTGGATAATGTAATTTATCATTTAACTAACCCTTCTTATCTTTTTGTGCATAATTGAAAAGGATAATAATAATAAATCTTATTGATTGGACTTATTTACTTATTACTAATGAGTGAATTTTATTTTATTTTATTTTTACCTTGGTGAATATTTGAAGCTTTTAGATCTTTATCATTTTACGTTATTATGCAAATATACTTGACCACTTGGATATTTACTCAACCACTTAAATATTTTGTGCATAATTTAAATGTTTTTTTTTATCATTGCATATATCATGTTTCTTGTAACTTCAAAATTTTAATTTTCTAATTTTCATTATTTTTTAAAAAAAAATTTCTTCAATTTGTACTTTTGTTAGGGTTTTCATGTATTCTTCACCTTTATAATTTTCATCCATTTCACTTTCTTATTCTTTTGTTCTTTCAAACTTCTTTCATTCTGTCCATTTTCAGTTTCATCATCTTTTCCATCTCCAACAATAATTCTATTAAAATGTTCTTTACAAAAATGCATCTTTATCAAAATCTTGTAGCTGATAATCATTTGCAGAAGATTGTTTCACATGACACTACTAGAAAATTGACTTTTTGCGACTATTTTTTTTTTACGACTGCCTGTTTGGCCATCGAAAAAAAAAAAAAGAGTTCCAATTTATATTTAGCATTTATTTCTCATTTTTTATTATTATTTATTTGCCCCATTTCCTTAGTTTTGCCCTAGCTTGGCTCGCTCTCTCTCTTTCTCTCTCGCTCACCGATATGAATCTCTCTCTCCCTCTCGATCTCAATCGATTGATCTCTCTAAGAAAGGGAAACGTGTCCTAAACGCCGACTTTTCCGGCAACTTTTTCAACAAGATTTTACCTTAGATCTAATAAACTTTTCACCAATTGTCTCTATTATTTATTGCTAATGAACCAATAAAATAGAATTTCCTTACCCATATCTAATCATTTTATTTTCATTTTCATAACCCAAAAAAAAAAAAAAAAAATTAAACACAACATTTTTATTTTCCTATTTTTTCCCACTCAAATCCAAAATCCAAACCAAACTAAACTTCAATCCATCCCCATATGTTTAATTCACAGGTCCTGATATGTTTCAGTAAATCTGGAAGTTTTGATAACCTACTGCAAATACGATAAGAGTAAACATGTTTATTTTTAAAAGTTATAAACATGTTTAGTAAAACATTAAACTATATTTTGTTTTATTTTATACATATATAAAAAGAAGTTCTAAACGCCAAGCTGTCAACATGTACAGAAATTTTTAGGTAATTCAGCCCACACAGTTTAATCATTTTTACGTACAACCTGGATATATAATTTAGGTAATCACCAAAACGTACAAGAAGGGCCAATTAAAACCTTTTGAGAATGAGAGTAGCTGCCCAAAAATTTCTGCTATCACCCTCAAAAATTTATGTTCTCACCAAAAGGTACAAACGCATTTTCGTGTTCTTTGAGGTCCTTTTGTTTTTCTGTTGTGTCAAGTATATTTTTTATCTTCATTATATATGCTTCAATTCATTTTGCAACAAAATAAAAAATCCAAATTTAAGTGAAAATTTGTTGCATTTAAATTATTATTTTCATATAATTTTATATTTTTAAAAATTGTGTACTGAATTTTGGTAAACTATGAAGTAACACAATCATTTATTTATTTATTTTTATCTTTTTCAGTTCTTGAAATGATTCCTTAATATCTTAATCTGTATACGCAAATTTTAGTAATTATGTTCAAACAATACTAATAAATATAAAAAATAATTGAAAAAAAAAAAGTCTTCAAGAGAGTTTAAAAGAATTATTCATTCTCTCTTACACTCATTTTTAGATAGAATTTACAATTTTTATAAGATTCTAATTATCTGTTTTAAGAGAATTTAATTTTTTTATTTTTCATTATTTTTGTAAACATTTGTCTGACAATCAAAAAATAAAAACCCTTCTCAACTATTAATGATTCTACTCATCTTTAAACTCATATATTTTTATCCTTCAATTATAAAAATGCATTATTTTCACATCTTAAAAAGAATACCATTTGTCCTATCTTAAAATAATAATAATAATAATAACATTTGTACAAGTTTTATAATTGGGAGTCAAAGTATATAAGTTCGTAAATAAGGAGCGGTAAACTAATATTTGCTAATAATTAAAGTAATCTTGGTGTAATTAACCAAGAAAAATAATATCAAATGATCGGGCTTTACAATTTCAATAATGCTAGGAATACAAAAATCAAGTATAGAATCAGCCACAAAAGTGTATAGATGAATACTTTTAAGACTTTTTCGTGAAACCTACTTTTACAAGATCTTATCTAATTTTATTTTCTGGGAAGAAAAGCTATACAAATAACTTCAAGCCTAAGTTATGCATTTAATTTCACATGATTTGGGTCGCACACCTATTGTGAAACCTACTTTTAAGACTTGCCTCAGGACTGTCATTATCCGGAAATGAAATTCGTAGGTGCTTATGTGATTATGTGCTTACGTGGAATGAATTATTGTTATCCAATACATTAGGACGTGAGTGTTATAGCTTCGGCACATTTGTGAATGTGCTAATGATCTTCGTTACCTTTATTAGGATGTCAGGACGAGGACGTGGCGGTAGGCGAGGTAGGCCTAAGAGGCAGGAGATGCCTATACCGAATGAGATTCCGGCGCAGCAAGAGGGTGTTGGTCAGGCCAATGTGGCCGAGCCAGTAGGTCAGCAGGCCATTGGCGCCTTAGCCCGCGAGATGGCAGGAGCATTGAGGGAATCCATGGACATTCTCAGAGCTGAGAATCAAGTCCAAGCCCATGTTACTGAGGCAGGGCCTTCTTTTCTAAAGAGGGAGTTTTTCCGGTTTAATCCAGATGAGTTTCTAGGGGATCCGAAAGAGCCACTTAAGGCTGATGAGTGGCTTGAGCAGATGATGAAGACGTTTGAGATGCTTGGTATCGAAGACGGGGCTTTGAAGGTGACCTTGGCGTCCTTCCAGCTGAAGGGAGACGCGGGTCAGTGGTGGAAGTTTGTTCGGGGCCGTATTGGTGGGACTTGGGAGGCTTTCGTTGACGCCTTCCAGGAGAAGTTTTGGTCTCCCGCTGTCAGGGAGAAGTTGAGAGATCAATTTTGTCAGCTCAAGCAGCTGAGTTCATCAGTGGCCGAGTTTGAGGCCGCATTTACCAGTTTATCTAGGTTTGCACCTGAGCTAGTGGCGTCTGGGGAACGTCGTTGTCTGGAGTTCAAGAGGAAGTTGAGGCACGGACTCAAGGTTAGGGTTGCTGGGTCCATGACTCGGGAGTATGGACGCCTTGTGGATGCTGCGGCCCATATGGAAATTATTATGCACAAGGAGGAGGAGAGATTGAGGGGCTCCAAGAGGAGTCAGGATGGCCAGGGGGATGGCAGGAGGCAGAGTGGTTCTAACCCTCAGCAGTCACAGGGTGCTTTTGTGAGATCTACCTTTCTAGTGCCGAGTTCAGGTTCTGGAAGAGGCAGTCAGGGAGACTTTACTTGTTACAAATGTGGTCAGCTGGGCCACAAGTCTCCAGCTTGGCCGCAGAGGGGAGGAGGGCAAAGAGCAGCTTCATCTTCGGCTCATCCTCAGAGCCAGAGTCAGGGCATACGTCAGCTGATTTCTTGTTACCAGTGTGGTCAGGCAGGGCACCTGAAGAGGTTTTGCCCACAGTTGAGTGGCACATCTGGTGCATCTGGTTTGAGGCAGACTTAGAGCCATTAGCCAGCTCAGTCAGTGCAGGCCTCGAGGGCCAATCAGGGAGCCTCATCGTCTCAGTCTGTACAGCAGTCTTATGCTCCGAGGGGTGAGCAGGTAGACCAGAGACCTTCAGGGCGTGTGTATGCTGTTACTGCGCAGGATCTTGTACTGGCTCCATCTGTTGTGAGAGGTACCTTTTTGTTTTGCAACTCGGTTGCTAATGTGTTGATTGATACGGGTGCATCCCATTCATTTATATCTGCTGCATTTGCATCTATTTTAGGGTTGGAGTTGGCGGAGTTAGCATCTCCTATTTGTGTTGTATCACCTGTTGGGGGTGAGTTGATTTTGAAGCAGGGGTGTAGAGGTTGTGACATTGAGGTCGCCGACCGCTGACCGCCGACTTCCATTTTCTTTTATAGTTATGGCTATGTCGGGTTTTGATGTGATTTTGGGTATGGACTGGCTATCGTCATACCGGGCTATTATTGATTGCTACTGTCAGTGGGTTACTGTGTGTACCTTGAGCGGGGATTGTTTCCACTTCTTGGGGGACCGGGTGGGTAGTGTTTTGCCACCAGTGTATGATCCGCAAGGGCGGAGTGAGCTTAGTTGTCTTCTCGCTAGCTGTACGAGTAGTGAGTGTGATGAGACCCAGACTGTATTGCCGAGAGTAGTTTGTGAGTACCCGAACGTCTTTCCCGAGGATCTTGTTAGTTTGCCACCCCATCGAGAGGTGGAGTTTTCTATTGATTTAGTGCCCGGCACAGCGCCAATTTCCATGGCACCTTACCGTTTTGCCCCAGCCGAGTTGAGTGAGTTGAAGATTCAACTCCAGGAATTGATAGATAAGGGCTTTATTTACCCTAGTACTTTACTGTGGGGAGCACCGGCCCTCTTTGCTAAGAAGAAAGATGGGGCTTTGAGACTTTGCATTGATTACTGGAAATTGAATCGGGCTACGGTTAAGAACAAGTACCCTATGCCTCGCATTGATGATTTGTTTGACCAGCTGAAAGGGTCCCGTTGTTTCTCTAAGATAGACTTGAGATCCGGCTACCATCAGTTAAGGGTCAGGGAGGAGGATATCCCAAAGACAGCATTCCGTACGCGGTATGGCCACTATGAGTTTCTGGTGATGCCTTTTGGGCTCACCAACGCACCGGCAGTGTTTATGGACTTGATGAACCGGATATTTTGGGAGTTCTTAGATCCTTTTGTGGTCGTCTTCGTCGATGACATTCTGATTTATTCACCTTCTGAGGAGGAGCATGAGGAACACTTGAGAGTGGTGCTTGAGTTACTTAGAGCCCATAAGCTGTATGCCAAGTTCGGGAAGTGTGAGTTCTAGCTACGAGAGGTTAAATTCTTAGGCCATGTAGTCTCTGGAGAAGGGTTGTCTGTTGATACGTCCAAGATAGAGGCAGTGCAGGATTGGGCACAGCCTAAGAGTGTTTTTGAGATCCGCAGTTTTCTGGGATTAGCTAGGTATTATTGCCGGTTTGTGAAAGATTTATCCAGGCTAGCTTCACCATTGACTAGATTGACGCGGAAAGGGGTCAAGTTTGTATGGAGTGAGATTTGTGAAAAGTCGTTCCAAGAGTTGAAAGTTAGACTTACCACCGGGGGGTTTTTTTATTATTCCGGAGAAAGGTTTGGGCTATGTGGTTTATTGTGATGCCTCACGAGAGAGTTTGGGTTGTGTGCTGATGCAAGGGGGTAAAGTGGTAGCCTATGGCTCGCGGCAGTTGAAAATACACGAGAGGAATTGCCCTACACATGACCTAGAGTTAGCAGCTGTGATTTTTGCCTTGAAGATTTGGAGGCATTACCTTTATGGTGAGAGATTCGAGGTGTTCTCGGATCATAAGAGTCTGAAGTATCTGTTTACACAGAAAGACTTGAATTTGAGGCAGATGAGGTAGATGGAGTTTATTGAGGGTTACGACTTCGAGTTGCATTATCATCCGGGGAAGGCCAATGTTGTGGCCGATGCCCTTAGCAGGAAATCCATTAGTGATGTAGCTTGTATAGCCATCCGCGAGTGGGAGATGTTGGGTGTACTTGGCGAGTTTGATTTGCTTTTGGGCGAATCTGTTGAGTCTGCAGCTTTGTTTTCAGTAGTTACGCAGCCTACACTTGTGAATCGAGTGTTAGAGGCACAGAGAGGTGATCTTGAGGTAAAATCCCTCCGGGAGAAGATCTCCAGTGGGAAGGTTGAGAAGGGTTTGACTGTGTATCCCGACCTGAGTGTGAGATACCGAGACCATCTGTTTGTACCGGAGTCTTGCCGAGAGGAGGTACTCTGAGAGTTTCACCATTCACGCCTTGCGGTGCATCCGGGAGGCACTAAGATGTATCATGATTTGGGTCGCCAGTTTTGGTGGCGGGGTATGAAGAAAGATGTGGTAGTTTTTGTATCTAAGTGCCTTACTTGTCAGCAAGTAAAGGCCGAGCATCATAGGCCAGCGGGTTTGTTGCAACCCTTGCCTATAGCCGAGTGGAAGTGGGAGCATGTCACTATGGACTTCGTTGTAGGTCTTCTGAGGACTCAGCGGGGTAGTGATGCTATTTGGGTGGTTGTAGACCGGTTGACTAAGTCGGCGCACTTTATCCCTATGCGCGTGAGAGATTCGGTAGATCATCTTGCCGACTTGTATATTCGGGACATAGTGAGGTTGCACGGGGTCCCAGTGTCGATCGTCTCAGATAGAGATCCTCGTTTCACTGCTAGGTTGTGGGAGAGTTTGCAGAGTGCCTTGGGCACTAGACTGACCTTTAGCATGGCTTATCATCCTCAGACTGACGGGCAGTCCGAGCGTACTATTCAGATCCTTGAGGATATGCTGAGAGGTTGTGTTCTTGACTTTAGTGGGTCGTGGGGGAGGCATTTTCCCTTAGTGGAGTTTGCCTACAATAACAGTTTCCAATCCAGTATCGGTATGGCACCGTTTGAGGCCTTGTATGACCGACCATGTAGGTCTCCAGTGTGTTGGGCCGAGGTGGGTGATGCACCTTTGTTAGGCCCGGAGTTGGTTCGGGAGACGACGGAGAAAGTTGAGCTTATCCGTAAGAGACTTGTCACAGCCCAAAGTCGTCAAAAGTGTTATGCCGATCGTAAGAGGAGGCCTTTGGTATTTGGGGTGGGTGATCATGTTTTCTTGAAAATATTACCTAGACGGGGTTTGATGAGGTTTGGGAAGAGTGGGAAGTTGTCTCCTCGGTTTATTGGCCCTTTCGAGATCCTTGAGAGGATTGGCGAGGTTGCCTATCATTTAGCTTTGCCGTCACAGTTGTCCGGAGTGCATGACGTGTTCCATGTTAGTATGCTTCGGAAGTACGAGCCGGATCCATCGCATGTATTGGATTGGACCGACTTAGAGGTTGATGAGGATGCCTCGTATGAGGAGAGACCGGTTCGGGTCTTGGATAGACGGGATCAAGTCTTGCGAGGCAAGACCATTCCCTTGGTAAAAGTTTTGTGGAAACATCATGGGGTTGAGGAAGCCACTTGGGAACGCGAGTTGGAGGTCCGAGAGAAGTATCCGGATCTATTTATGGATGTATGATCGTATGTTGAATATATTGTTGTATTGATAAACTTTAAGAACATTGAATATGTCTTAAGTTGTGAAACATTCTATATGTTTTGGTTTTTGGGACTATTGTAATGGTTAAGTATGCCTTATGAATGGAAGTTTATTTTAACATTGTGTATGTTAAAAATGTTGTGGAAATGCAAGTATGTTATTAACATTGAATATGCTATAAAATTGTGGAAAATGGTATTGGAAAATTTTGAATTTCAAAGAAAGGCATGTTGTTAATGCATATTGAATTATATTGTGAATTGCCTCTTGAATAGAGATGGGATGGCCGGTAATGAGTCAAGATGTTGAATATTGAATTGTATTGTTATTGAGAGTTGAAAATTCATGTTTTTGAAACTTGTATCTAATTCCAGGGACGAAATTCTTTAAGGGGGGGAGGTTATAGCGATCCTGGTCTTTCCCCATTTGGTTGTTGTATTCCGGACATAGGTTCCATGGTGTTGGCTATTGTATATATCTTGTTTCCATCCTTCAATTCCTTATATTTGAGTTTTAGGATGTGTTGGGCAGGTTTGTAGCAGGTTGGTTGTGATTGGGAGCAAATGGTTGCTGACCAGATTTTGGTGTCTTCGCTCGAACGAGACTTTTGTCGCTCGAGCGAGCTTTGTGTTTTAGATCCTTCGCTCGAGCTAGGGTTCCTTCGCTCGAGCGAGAGTTGAGTTTTGTGTTTGGTGGCTCGAGCGAGAAGTCTTGCGCTCGAGCTTGCGTCAGCGTCTGGTTCTGGACTTGATGGTTGCAATTCTTGGCTCGAGCGAGCTTTCCTTCGCTCGAGCAAGCTTTCCTTCGCTCGAGCGAGTGAGGTCTATGTTTTGGGTTTCCTCGCTTGAGCGAGCTTTTCTTCGCTCGAGCGTGCTTCTGGGTTGCAGACCTGAAGCTTCGAATTGTTGGCTTGAGCGAGGCTTTCTACGCTCGAGCGAGGTTTCTTTGTGTTTGGTCGCTCGAGCGAGCTTTGAATATATTAGATCGTAGCAACGGGTTTTTACACACTTTTTTATCTCCTTCTTTATTCAAACCCTAATTTCGGCAACCTCTCTCTCTACACTCTCTCTCTCTCTAAGAATCCATCTAGTTCTAGAGTGTTTCTACCTTGATTCCTTTGTATAAAGGGTAGAGTTTGGCTTGGGCTATCTTTGGATCCGAGAAAGTTGGTGTTTGGAGCATTTCAGGTTTTCACCTTTTTCTCCTTTTGGTCTCTTCATTTGAGGAAGGGATAACCTACTCTAATCTATGAGTTTTAACATAAGTTTTAGTCATTTTGATTATATGGTGTTGTTGGGTAATTTTGGGAAAAGTTAGGGTTTGATTCGTAATTATATAAAGAGGGGTTTTGTGTTTTAAAAGCTCCATGTGTATATAAGGCTTGGGAATATGAGTTTGTGAATGAAGTTGGTGGAATTTGGTCTTACGATCAATATTTGAGAAGAGGGGAATAATGCCCTAATTGTGTTGAATAACTAATTTGTGGAAATATGAAATGGAGTTGAAATTCATGAAATTGGGGAATTATAAGATTGAATGGTGTAGTTGGATTAATTAATCACTCACCTATGAAATTGTTGATATTATACCTGTTTGATGCATTTATTATCTATTTAGAAATAACTGCTTTGGGCTATCGGTGGAGGATAGTCTTGATTATTGTAGACACTGTATGTTGATTAGGGAAAACTGAAACTAATCAAATGTGCTATGTCATTGAATATAACTGTTGGAACAATACAGCAAATATGTGTATTGATTGATCATTGTATATGATAAGTGTAATTACATTGTATATGTATATTGTTTGGGAGGAGATAGGCGATGGACTCCATAGTTTGAAAGGAGATAGGGGATGGACTCCATTAATACAGCAAATTTGTGTATTAATTGTGAAGTATGGAAATGTTTTTAACATGAGTTGTAATCCCATTTGAATTGTTGATATTGGAGGTGTTTTAATATGAGCCGTTGTCTCATTTAATTGTTCGGCCATGTTCTGAGCCATGTTTATATAACTTGAAAATTGGGTAAGTAAAGGAAAGAGAAATGAAATATGGACTATTTGTCATGGAACTGAATTGTGTTACAAGTTGTTTTCTAAGTACTAGCCATTCATCAAATGCTAATGTTTTAATACTTGGTTTAGTATATCTCTACTGGCATTGGCTCACCCTATATGGGACATCATTTTTCAGGTCCAGGTGACATGCCACCTCCAAGGACATAGTTTGGAAGGTTTTGGGAGTTGAAGACTCTTTTGGTTATTTGGTTGATTTTTGGTTATTACATGTATATCAAGCCAAGGGCTTATTTGTGTAAAGGGTTAGAACTCTATTTTTGTTGAACCCAAGTGTTGACTTGGAAAGTTGTAAGCCTATAGAGCATTTACTTTTGTTGTCAACATGCAATATCTCTTGTAAGAATACTCTGATGTTGGGAATATGATATCTCTTTCTTGTATCATGAATGTATGATTATGGATTTATTTTGAGGGCGTTACAAATATGAGTATGCAATAGAACTGGACTAAAATATTAAGATTTAAATACAACCTAATTATTTATTTAATATTGTATTCGTTTTTTGTTTTTATTTTTCAAAAATAATAGTTTGTATACTATTTTCGTTTTTTTTTTTTTTTTTTTTTTTTTTTTTTTTTTTTTTACCAATTCACATTTTAGGAAACAATAAAAATTTCTTTCCTAATTTTAAAAATTGTTTTTGCACTAAAATGGAAATTATATAATTGTGTCAACCTTTCTTTAATTTTGAATAATAATAATAATATCAAAAAAATCAAATATACATATAGATACGGATATGAAACCCTAACCCTAGAATTGTCAGACAAATTCAAACAATTTCACAATTTATGATTTCAAATTCAAACCCTAATTTATGAAACCCTAGAATTCAAACCCTAACCCTAGCCCTAACCCTAATTTATGATTTCAAATTCAATTGAAAACCCTATAACATTTTTACAATTCAAAACCACAAGATTTTACCAATTCAAAACCACAATTTCAATTCACAAAGCCTATTCTACCCATATTGATATGAATTTCAATTCACAACATTTTCACATTCACAAACCCTATTCTACCAACATTTTCATCAATTCACAACATTTTCACATTCACAAACCCTATTCTACCCACATTGTACCCACATTCATATTTTTACAAACACAATAAACACATATAAAATTCAAACTGAGAGAGAGACAGACAGACAGTCATACCAGCGATAGAGAGAGCAGAAAGCGACCCACAGAGAGAGAGAGAGAGAGCAGAGAACCCACGACGGGGAGAGAGAGTGAGAGTAGAGAGCAGAGAGAGCGAGAGCAGAGTGTGAGAGAGAGTAGATCGGAAGGGGGAAAATAACTAAGTGTAAAAAGCATGGTTTCAAATGAGGGGGGTGGGCCTTTTATATTAGTTATAAAAGCGTGGTTACGAACCACGCTTTCCTTTAAATCCAAGTTTTAGTTAAAAGCGTGGTTTCTAACCACGTTTTTCATTTTGGTTAAAAGCGTGGTTCCTAACCACGCTTTCTATACAAATAAAATTTCTTTAAACGCGTGTTTTGTAACCACACTTTCTTAATTAAAAGCGTGGTTTGTAACCACGCTTTTACGATTTCATCAATTTTCCGCGGTTGGGCCACAAAAACGGTGAAAGCGTGGTTTGTAATAGCGTTTCAGCTTATTTTGGGAATTCCGTCCAATCTAGGCCTAGTTTGGGAAATAGATTGGTATTTTAGCTTATTTAGGGAAAAGCCCCCCAACCCTAGTCGTCCTTGACCCTTCCTCTCCCCTGGCCGTCAGTCTTCATCCTCTCTCTCTCTCTCTCTTTATCACACACACACACATGATTCTCTCTATTTGTTGGTGGCAATGGAGGTGGGGTTAGGGCTTGAGGAGGAATAGGATGGGGGACCATTGGGGAGGAAAGGGGAGGCGGGTGACAGGAAAATATATAAATTTGTTTGACATCTTATTTTTATTTATTTATTTTTAGAATTAGCCATTTTTTTAAGCAATACACTATTTTTGGAAAAAATAAAAAAATAGAGTGCTTTTGAATTTTTGTTTTTAAAAATAACAAATTATAATAAATAAATAAATAAAATAGAAAAGAAAGAAATGATACCACACCAGAAAAGAAGAATAAAGGTCTTATGTTGGGACATTTATTTTCCTTGTGTTATTTGTGTAATTAGATAGTTTCGGTACAACAACAGTCAATGAAATTGAATGGCAGAGGCCTCAGGACCCCTTAGCACAGAGTTCGGTAATTGTTAAGCCCTTCCAAGAAAGTTATAAGAAGAAGGTAATACTACAAAATCAATGATTACCAAATCAAACTTTCACTACAAATAGTTAGTTCATAAATTAACCATCATCCAGCAAAATTACAGGAAAGTACTAGAAGTTCAACTGTAAAACGTTTTACAAAACATCTTATGAAAAACAAACTGAGATTCGTGACAAATATAAAAAGCAAAAGCAAACTATAGAAGCAGTGTTCAATCTACAACTGAATGCCTTAAAAGCTCACATCACTTGAAACACCAACGATGAGAAAGAGGAACGCTGCATTGACTTGGGAGCTCCATGTAATAGAATATTGCTGATATTAGCTAGATTTGCTCTCTATGCATGATGATAATGATGCAACTTGTACAATAACACTTTTCTAGCAGCATTTCCCATGGCCATGAAACCACCACCGGGACTAAAATCCAAACAACACGGATAATGTAGTGTCTGATTTGGTGGAGGCCAGTTAGAGAACACAGTAAATGATGGAACATGAATTAGCTTTAGACTATTCTTCTTCATGCTCGAACCGATGACCAAAATTTGAGCATCATTGTTGAATTTCATAAAACCCACACTTGTGGTGAGATTTTCAATAGTCTTGATTGGCTTTCTCTTTCCCTCTAAAAACTTTTCTCTGTTGTAAACATTCACAATCCCACTGTCTGAACCGGTTGCAAACAAAGATCCGTCTGGAGAAGTACAAAGAGCCGAACCATGTATGCAACCTTCATCAATAGCCTTGTGGAAGCAAGCCCTTGTTCTCAAATCCCAGCGGCAAACATGTCTATCACCCCCAGAGCTTAGCAAACGCTAATGATCGAGCTGTCCCATTCATTTTGAATGTTCCAATAAGTTCCTTTGTTTTGGATGAAACTAACAAAACATACCCTTCATTTCCCACAAAACGAAGTGTATTAGAATTAGGTGAAACCTCAAAAACTTCCAAGCTCTTCTCTTCTCTGCCAAAGTTGGAGATTTGGAGAAAAGCTCTTGAATCTAAAGGATTCCGGATAAGCAGAACTAAGACAGAGTACATTGAGTGTAAATTTCATAATAGTAACAATGAAAGCAGAGGAGAAGTGAAGATTAAGAACCAATAACTGCCTAAGAGTGTGATGATCGAGTATGCCTCTAGTTTCGCTCTCCCTCATTTAACCTTAAATTTACTTTGATAGAGTGTCGGGTTATTTTGGAGCCTTGTTGAGTGTTTGGGGTTTGTGTTGTCCGGAGGGTTTATCTCAATGCAATTTCTATTCATGTTTTTATTCGGTGTTGAAGTTTCTTTCTTCCGAGAAGTGCAGGGTCAGGTCCGGAGTGCCCGGGAGCGAAGAGGAAATTTTCTGGGCTGTTGGGCCAGGGCCAGACGTGCGGGGCCCAATGCCCCATGTGTGGTGTGGGGGCCGCACGTGCGGGGGGTGAGGTCACACGTGCGGTGAAGGTTCGGCAGTAGGGGTGTGCACACTGTCTAAAAAGCTCATGCGGAGTGAGGTGCGAAAGGGGGCACCGCACGTGCAGGGATGTAGGCCACACGTACGGGGGAGGCACACCACACGTGTGGCCAACTGGGCAGTCCGAAACTCTATTTTTTATTTCTTTTTGGTCTGAATGTATCTCTAATTTTAGACACTTGTCTCTCACTCTAAACCCTATTTTTCTCCCTATTCTCTCTAGAAAACCTCCTCAAACCCCAAAAACACTTTGATTCCTGTTATCCATTGGGTTTAGATCATCATCCTCACTCTCTAATGTTGAAGATCAAGGGCTAGAGCTTCACTTGGTGTAGTGGAAGTCAAAGCTCTCCCATCTTTTGGTTCTAGGGTTTCATGTAACACCCTCAAAATAATAAGAAATCCCAATATCTAACAATTCTATATACATGGTAGATAGATCACATTTCCAAACTTATATCAGAGTTAATATTACAAAATGGGTATTTCATATAAATTACAAATGTTTACAAACAAAATGAAATGCCCTGCGGACTTACACCTTTCCAAGTTGTTACTTGGTTACACAAAAGAAGAGTTCTAACTCTGTTACAAGTAAAGCCCTCGGCTTGTATGTACATGTGATCAATAAAACAAATGACGAAGCAGAGTCTTCAACTCCGAAAAACCCCCGAAGCAAAGATCTGGAACTTAACATGCCTCCTGTACCTGAAAATGGTGTCCCAAGTAGGGTGAGCCAAAGCCCAGTAGAGATATTCTAAACCCCATATGAGAAATAACTAAAACATTAACATTCGACAAATGAATAACACATGTACACCGATCAACGTCCTTCTCATAATCCGACAACAATTACAGCCATGCAACCACCCACTTCTCTTAGTTAGCCAATTCAATTTCTAAACATGGTTCATTATCTAACCAAACAATTTAGGTGAGACAGCGCTCGACCTACTAACACATCTGTTATCCTTAATTCAACATGAGACTACAACTCATGTAACTAATACTCCACTTGACAACTTTGTTCATGCATCTCAATTCATAAGGTTTCGGAACTCTCACCCCAGACACTCTGGCCCGCTTAATTATCTATGGAGCCCATCCCTAACCTATTCCTAAAGAAGGATACATAAATAATGTGTTAAAGTAAATGAACACATACGGAGTACATCCCGTATCTCCTCCCAAACAAAGATACATAGATAATGTGTTAAAGTATATGAACACATATGGAGTACATCCCCTATCTCCTTCCAAACAAAGATACATAAATAATGTGTTAAAGTATATGAAAACATATGTGTGTGGAGTACGTCCCCTATCTCCTTGCACACACTGGAGTACATCCCCTATCTCCTCCCAAATAAAGATACATATATCATGTATTTAAGCACTTCATCGCATACCATGATCAATCAATGCACTTATTTGCTATATTATTCCAACCATCACATTCAATGACATAACACATTCGATTATTTTCAGTTTTCCCTAATCAACATATAGTGTCTACAACAATCAAGACTATCCTCCACCGATAGCCCAAAGCAGTTATCTCTAAAAGGATAATAAATTCATCAACAAGAAAAATATTGACAATCTCATGGGTCAGTGATTAAATTATCCAACTACACCATTTACTCCAACAATTTCCCAAATTAATTATTCAACATAAATAGGGCATTTTCCTCCTTTTCTCATTATCAACCCTAAGGTTCAATTTCATCAATTTGACAACAATAATTCCATTTTCCAAGGTCTCTCATACACAGAGTTTAACATTTGAAAACCCACTTTTTATAACCACCAAACAAACCCTAACTTTCCCAAAATTACCCAAGAACACCAACTAATCAAAATGAATAACATTTATGTCAAAACCCATAAGGTGGAGTAGGATATCCCTACCTCAAAAGATGAGACCAAAGGAATGATGAAGAAAATCGAAAATGCTCCAAACTTCATGATTCTCGGATGGAAATGTAGCCCAAGCCAAGCTCTACACTTTTTACAAAGGGGTAAGGGTGGAAGATCACTTAAACTAGATCAAACCCTAGAGAGAAATTGAAATCTAGAGAGAGAAGCTCTCAAAATAGGGTTTTGAAAAGTAAGAGAGAGAGAGTGTGTGTAAAAAGTGATTCAAAATAACACAGTCCAGATCTGATATATGTATGACCCACTTGAGCGGAAAATAGGACGCTCGAGCGTCAAACATAAAAAATTAACCCGCTCGAGCGTAAAAATACCCGCTCGAGCGCCAAGGCACAAAACAAAACACCACCCGCTCCAGCGCAAAAGGAAGCCCGCTCGAGCGTAGATTACATTCTTCCAGTACTTTTACAAGCATCGAACACCCGCTCGAGCACAAGGATACCCGCTCGAGCGTAAGGAAATTCGCTCGAGCGTGAAAAACACATCTGCAGTATTTTTGCAGACGGACAAACTACTGAAGGTATGCAAACTCCGCTCGAGCGCAAGAAGACCCGCTCGAGCGGATCACTATAAATCTGGGCAACAAGAGTTGGGACAAAAGCTCAACCAACCTGTTCGAAACACGCCCAAGATAATTCTAAACTCAAATACAAAGAGTTAAAGAGCAGAAATGAAATACAGACAACAACAGCTATCAACGGAACCGAGTCCGGAATACAGTAAATACGAGAGGAAAATCGGGATCGCTATATTTCATCTCCTCTCTCTCTTCATCAAGCTTGAGGTAGGGTTTTCTTGAGTTATAGATACATGTTTTGCTACATTGTTGATGATTTTAAGGTTTTATTGAAATTTTGTGTTAATTTTACATTTTGATTCAAAAGGTAGAGAGTTTTAAATGTGGGTTTCCAAAACTTAATCTTTGTTACTCCTTGATGGTTGTTCATTTATAAAACCTAAGAAATGTGATTTTAATTGGGTTTTACCAAAGAAATGAGAAGTGTTTTGTCTTGATGAAAAACCCTAGACATTGGGGATTTTGGAAAATAAGGAAATACCTATGAAACTCTTTATCATTTTGTGTTAAGAGGATGAATGAGAGTAAATCTCATAGCATGTTTGGTAAAAATGGAAATCTATTTGATGTATTATGTAACGCCCTCAAAATATAACATAAAACCCAACAATATAAACATGCATTGATATACAAAAGCCCAACATTCTTCTATTCATCAGAGTACTTGGTTACGAAAGGTATTACATGTTAACAACAAAAGCAAATGCCCTACGGGCTTACAGCTTTCCAAGTTAACACTTGGTTACAACAAAAGAGTACTAACTCATTTACACCTTAAGCCCTTGGCTTGAATATACATGTAATACATCAAAAGAAACTAAATAACAAAAGTCTGCCCGCCTCTAGCCTCCCAAGCTATGTCCTTGGAGGTGGCATGCTACCTGTACCTGAAAATGATATTCCCATATAGGGTGAGCCACAGCCCAGTAGAAATACACTAAACCAACCATGAACAATGACTAAAAGATTAGCAATTGATAGATGGCCAACACTGATACACTTTCATTTTTTTCATTTCCTTACAAATTCCCAATTCATAACCATGGCTCAGAACCTGGCCAAACTACTTATATGAGGCAGTAACTCATATTAAACATTTTCTCATTTCAATAAAAGATAAGCATACTAGCTATATCAATACTTCCGTAGACATGCTTAAGAGCAATATCACACTTCCAAAAACGAGCATATGAGCTGTGTCAACACATCACTAGATAAGCATATGAGCTGTATCTATGGAGTCCATCCCCTATCTCCTCCCAAACAACATCCGGTTTAGAGGTCCATCCCCTATCATCCCCTAAACCGTGGAGTACATCCCCTATCTCCTCCAACACAACACACAATGCATATAAACAATTATTATACACATCAATCAATACATAAATTTAATGTATTCCTTCAACTGTCACACTCAATGACACATTTCAATGATCAGTTTTAGTTTGCCTAATCATCATGCATTATCTACAACAATCAAGACTATCCTCCACCGATAGCCCAAAGCAGTTATTTCTGTACAGAATATAAATGCAACAAATGGATATATGATCAACATTTCAATTCGGTGAGTGATAAGTAATTCAACTACACCCTTTAACCCCATACACTTCCAATCCCAACATTTCCATTTCTTTTCCTCATTTCTCACAATTAATTATACCAATTAATTTATCAATGTAATTAGGGCATTTTCCATAATTAACATTTCAACCCTTAGGTTCCATTTCTCTATGCCAAACGTGCATCTAGGTTTATTATAAACAAAACCCCAACTTTTGTAAAATTACACAAAAGCCCCAAACTTTCACCAAATTACCCAACCAACCCCAACATCTCAAATTACTAAAATTTAAAGACAAAATCCATAGAGAGGAGTAGGATATCCCTACCTCAAAAGATGAGCTCCAACGAAGATGAAGACCAAAAAATCAAAATGCTCCAAATCCCGAAATTTTCAGATTAAAATGTAGCCCTCGACGATCAACACAACTTTTGTAAAGGCCAAAAGTGAGTAAACAACTCCTACTAGATCAAATCTAAGAGAGAAGTTAAGATTTTAGAGAGGGGCTCTCAAATTTGTGTCTGGGAAAGTAAGAGAGAGAAAGAACAAGAAAAAGTGATTTAAAAAGCTAAAACTCGGAACTTAAACCCAGTCGCCCCGCTCGAGCGTGGAAACCCCCGCTCGAGCGTCACTCACAGACTCCCGCTCGAGCGGCCAATCCCCCGCTCGAGCGCCGGATGTACACTCCCAGCACTTTTGCAGACAGGTCTCCCGCTCGAGCGCCCAACTCCCCGCTCGAGCGTCACTCACAACTTCCAGCTCGAGCGGCCAATGCCCCGCTCGAGCGTCCAACACTACACAGGAAATACTGGATGGGTGTTTTTCCCGCTCGAGCGCCAAAATCCCCGCTCGAGCGGCCAAGCAACAACAAGCTCCCCGCTCGAGCGCCAAAAGCTCCGCTTGAGCAGACAGGCCAAAATCTGGGCAACTAGTTTTGGTTCCTAAGTTCAACCCACCTGTAACAAATCTGCCCAACACATCCTAAAGCTCAAATACAAAGTATGAAAGGATGTAAACAAGGTTTAAACAACTGCTAACATCTACGGAACCTAGTCTGGATCACTGTGCAACAAGGGGTAAAACCCGGGATCGCTATATATGAGACATAAGATGTTATTATAACATATTGTTAAATGCTTGAACATGTGGTTGGAAAGTGGTGAACGATTATGTATCATGGAATGTGAAAGTTGTGAAATCTTGGAGATTATGTTGAAAACATCACATATTGCCTTGGAGAGGCTAACTTGTAGTGATTTGTGCATGGTGAGAGTTTGTATTACTATAAATTGATGGCACATGAGTACCTTGTGAAATAGCTGTGAAGAGAAGTAATGAGAAATGAGATTAATTGATATGGTTGTAAAGATATCTTGAGAATAGAAAAATGCTACGAAATAGCAATTATTGCATCATGTTTTCAATTGATTTATTATCATTATTGTACATCTTAACATGAGTTAGAAAACATTCATGTTGAGAAAGGTTATATTGAAATGAAATCTATGGAAATGTTAAAGGGGTAAATACGTTGGTAAGTCCGGTTACGCGGTGTAGATGAGATTGATAAGTTGGCCTGAGTGTTCGGGGTGAAAGATGGAAAACACGCGCGGAGGAGGTACCACTTCCCTTCTGGTTAGCAACCAGTAAAGTGGGGTATTGGTAGAGCTTGTAGAGCCTACTTGCAGACACCAACCTAGGGATTACCAGTGTCGTATTTACCGCCCCAATTGATGTAAATATTGAAAGTTGTGAAATTGATGAGATTGTAAAATGTTATGAAGAGCATGATGATTTTCAAATAATGCATTGAAATGAAATTTTCCTTCATTATTGGCATTTGCACGACATTACATATGCATTTAAATGTTGAGGGAAAATGCATAACTGTATATACTTTGTGAGAATTCTCTACTGGGCTTTATGCTCACCCCTATAGGATTCGGTGCAGGTAAAGATGTAGTGATCCCGCCAAACTAAGGGCGTGGATATTTTTGTGAAGAGTAAATAGCTCTCTTATTTTTGTTGTAAATTCTGTAAAGCTGAGGGCTAAATATGTATGGGTCCAAGAGATCATTTTGTGTAACCGGGTTATTGCCTTGGAAGATGTAAGCCCTTAAGGACATTTTTAATTATTTGAGACTAGACGCTTCACATGCTATAGATTCAGGTGTTTTCTTATCAATGAATATATAATTGCATGTGAGACTTTTGTATAAACTCATTTCTTAACTATGTAAAGATGGAAGGATTATTGTTACTGTTTTAGTGAATGTTGATTAATGTGTGTTGTTCATGTTGAATTATTTTGGGGCGTTACAAAGAGTGACCATCTTCGTTATTTAGGTTCGATTATCACAACAGCGAGGGAGATTGATATTGATGTGACCCATAGGATTAAGGCAGAATGGTGTAAGTGAAGAAGTGCGTCTGGGGTACTGTGCGATAAATAAATACCCACTAAACTAAAATGTAAGTTCTATAGAATGACTATTGCACTAGCGATGTTATATGGGACAGAGTGTTGGGCAACCAAGAAACATGTAGATAAGATGAGTGTGGCTGAGATGAGGATGCTAAGGTGGATGTGTGGCAAGACTAGACAAAAAAGAATTAGGAATGAGTGTATTCGAGAATGGGAAGGAGTAGCACCGATAGAAGATAAGTTGAGAGAGAATCAATTGAGATGGTTTGGTCATATTCAATGGAGACCAATAGAGACAGTAGTGAAGAGATGCAATGATGTAACGGTAGATGGAAGTGTTAGGGGATGGGGTAGGCCTAGATTAATGTTGGCTAGCGTTGTAAATAGAGATATGGATCTACTTAATTTGACTAACGAAATGGCCTTTGATAAGGCCACATGGAGAAGAAGGATTTATGTAGCCGACCCCATTTGATGGGACTTAAGGCTTGGTTTGGTTTGGTTTAGCTTTCACTAGATCAAAACTATAGAAAAACTTTCTTCTTCCTGATGCTATTACTTGAGATCCATCAGGTAAGAAACACTCCTTTTGAATGGGACAATCATCTAGAAAAATGCTTTGCATTTTGGTATTCCTTTTGCCATCTATCTGAAAAAATCTCAGCTTTTTATCTAATGCAACAGTAAGGAGCAATTGAGCGTTTCTATGGAACTGAACTAAATTTATTGGAGAATTGAAAAGATCATCTGCATTTGCATGTACTAATCTTGAGTACTCAAGGAGTCCAGGCAATAGCTTCACACTGCTCTTCACAACAAGGTTCTCATTTGTTCTAAGAATGTCATCGACACCTTCAACATCATTATAACTGTGAGCAAGAACTGCCCCATTTTCTATATTGGAATCTTCATCACCAGAACTGTAATTGTGGGTCGTTAATCAAGTTGGGCCCACTCTGTTCCACGGTTCAATTTTATGTAAAGAGCCCTTAATCTAGACACATATGCGGAACCAGAGATCACACTCTCATCCTCTTCCTTCCTCAGTTTCCTCAATCTGTTGACTTTAGCTTTATTTATATTGGCCTTTTCTTCTTTATCATCCACCCATATGGGTTTTCTTTGCATGGCTTCCTCTTCATCATTACTACTCTCCCGAAATTCTGTATTCTCTTCATAAACAGAAAGTACGCTATTTGCAGACTTATCTGTAAAGAACAAAGCAGAACCTATGTCAACCCCATCTTCTCTCAATTCCTCATCATCTTCCTTTTCAAATTCAATCGGGGAGTACAAAGAACCAAACGAAAAGTTCTCCAACTTCTTCATTTTTTTTGTAAAACCCAAGTTGTGTGTAGGATTATTTTATTGGATAGATTAGTAATTAAGTTAATTTATATGGGTCATTGATTAATATCAAAGAATTCGTTATGAGATGGCATTATATTTTCTATTACTTAGATGGGTAATTTTGTAACTTTAAAAAATTAGGTTAATAAGCCCACATGTTGTGGCTTTAAGTCTTGGAAAACAAACAAAACGAAGGCTGGGAATTGCTCCATAGGCGGCTAGGGTTTGAGAAGGTAAAAGAAAAAAGAAAAGAAAAAGAGAAGAGAGGTTCAAGTGAGGCTACAATAGGGATTAGAGGCAGCACGTTGGTGATTTTGGGACACCCATTGGTTAAGGTAAAATCTGTCTTTACTGTTAATTATTAAGTTTATGTTGAGGAATTTAACAATCAATGCATTAAGGGGATTTGGAAGATCTATAGGTGCCTACTTAGGTTTTGAGAATTGGGTGCAATGTGTAAGTGTAACTTTGGGTGGGTAATAGAAACAATGGAGTTTTGTATCATGGGTAAGGGTGTGTTTGGCTATAAAGTTGGGTTGAATGGTTTAATCACTTGGATATTAAAGCAATACATTAATCTAATATGGTGGGGCTTTTGTGGTTGTATGTAACACATAAAAATATTAATTTATTTGAGGTTTTGTTTATTAGGTTTGTGTGATTGAAGTGGTGGAGCTGGTTGTTTGGAGTTGGTGTTGGAATATTATTTCTAAGCGTTTGGTGTAAGTAACTCTCTATCACTGTTGGTTCATTTTTATTCCTACTGAATCGTTTAAAAGTATAAATATTTATTTATAGCCTTCATGTTCTCTTAAAATAAAATATGGGTCAAGTATAAAACATCATCGAATATTATTATGAAAGTTATTTGAATATTGTGAAACTATTCTGAAAATTGTACCAAATGTTTATTCTGAAAATATCGAATATTTTATTTTAAAGTTGTGTATTGTTTGAATTTTGAACATCACTCTAGTCTGACTATGATTTGGACCCTAGCCAATGGGGGTTATTTATTGGCACAGAAACTAGTTTCTTTTGGGGCTTTACCACCGGCCTATGTGTGGTTCTGGGCTTTGTCACAGGCTAAGTGACCGTAGTCACCAAGACTTGGCTTTTGTGAATCAAATCATTGAACCATCTGAATATTGAACCATCGATTTGAACGATGAATTTACTTTGAATTATCTTGTTGGATTTTCAATTAAAATGTATTGTACATTGTTTATTTTTAGTTATGAAACCATCTTACAAATAATTGTTCATTTATTGAATTGTAGCAAAAATTATATTTATTGGTTATCGACTACTATTTTTTTTTTTTTTTGTATACTTGATCCAGCTAGCAGTGATGGTTAGTTATTTACTGGGCTGTCTAGCTTACCCTTATTTTATTTTTTTCCAGATACTGAGGAGTAGAGCTGCGCGGGGTTTTTACTTGTGGGAGTGCCGAGAGTAGGACTATGATTTAAGTACTTGGATTGTTTTTTTTTTTTAATTTTATTAGTGGACTTGGTGGACAATTTCATACGATAAGAATTATCTATTTGTATGGCTTTTAGCATTATGATATTTAAGGATTTAATTTGAGTATTTTACATTGTTGGTTATGTGTTGGACTCTTAGCCTTGCATGCTCACTTAAATGAGTGTGCAGCGTTGTCACGGAGCTTGGGGCATGACATTTTTTCCCTCCTCAATTTCGAACATCTTGTCCTCTTCCTTGCGCTCTTCCTTTCTCTTCTTTATTTTGTACATAACTAACTTGTTCTCTTTTCTATCTTCAATCTCTTGGTCAGCTTCCAAGAGCGAAGGCTGGTCAGAAGCCTTCCTCTTGACCTTCTTAGTTTCGTCTTTAGGAACCACATTTTGAGAAATCAAACTCATCTTCTGCAAAAAGGCAACTTCTACATTAATCAAACAGTAGATAATCGCAGTCACTAACTATATCAGTAGGACAAAGATTCTTAAGTTTGCAAATGACAAACAAACTAAAACACATCCACACATTGAAACAGCAGCCTCAAATATGATCATGGGATGCACAAAACAATACTCAAACAACCCATCAATTGTTCAGAACCTAAAAATTGAACTTTAAAACCTGAAATCGTGTCTAAGAGTTGAGATATAATGTGGTTGGAACCTGAAATTGAACTTTTTATTAGTGTTTGATGATTTTTGCTTTTGCGATTGTTGTAAGTAGTTGTATATACTACTTCTTGGATTATATGAAGTGTATTTTTTTTTTTTTTTAAAATTTCTTTGTAGATAACTACGAGTAGTTGTAGAGAAGTTGTGAACCACTTTGATTTTGGTATTCCTTTACTTTTACTTTTATGCGTTTCAATCATTAACTTTTTAACCTCTTTGTAGCAAGCTGGTTTATGTAGTGTTGATTAAAAAAAAATTCTTGGGTTTCTTTATGGATAAGTAAAAGAGGAGTGCAGAGAAGTTGGGCATAATTATTTGTGTTTCTTTATGATTTTGATTTCATTTATCTGAAAATGAAATGGGTTGAAATTGTCTGATTTATGCGAAATAGGTTACTATGAGATGAGATAGGTCTTTTTCTATGAAATGGGTGACTTCTATGAAATTGTTTGATTTATGTTTTTATAATTTCTTATACTTTGTTGGGTTTGATTTTTGAATATTGCAAACATATTAAGATGGAAATATTAACGGTGCATATTTAACTTGCCCCATTTTTAAATTGAATGTGTAAATTGCAAGGTTTGTGAGCAAAGGTGTAATGTGGTAACATGTTTCTTGAGTTTATTAAACAAATAAACAAATTTGTAAGTGTGTTTGTTGTTTTCTTTTTCTTTTTTTTAAAAAAAGAAAAACTCTTTTTTCTAATTGTTTGTTGAGTTCAACAAGGCAATGGTGGCAGTGAATTCTATGGATGTCTCCAACAATTATCCTAGATCAGTAAGGCATTGAAGGAATTTTTTTTGGTGACAGGGAATTCTATTTTGATCATAGATTGTCAATCTGTTTATAAAAGCTATGTTGTGGCAATGAATTATATTTTGTAATTAAAGTCTGATTGTAAAATTTGTTTTGATCTTAGAAATTCGGTCACTCACTCTCCCTCTCTCTTCATTTCGGTTTTGCTTGCCATCTCGACTCACACTTTTCATCTCTCTCCATTTCGACTCCTTCCTCATGCTTTCTGACGGTATCTTTCACCCTCACCAGTTACCATTTTCTCCAATATATATATATATATATATCTCTAACTCCGACGATGTCTTCATACCGTTCTATCTACACCCACACACTACCATTGTATCACTTCATTTGAAAATTTCCCCAAAATCCATAGTTGCTTCTGCCAATTTCTACACCAACCCTTGTCTCAATCTCTACCCAGCACTGATTAATTCAATTTCTCTCTCTAACTCCCTCTCCTTTTCCCAATTTCTAAACCCTAGCTATGTTTATGTTTTCTACAATAGTTACCATAAGATCTTGTTTTTTGCAGTAAAGAAATTTGTATTTTTGTGCTATTATTTCCAACTCTATAAATTCAAACCTATACCCTAATCTCTAGCTCTCTCTATAGATATTTGGAGATCTATTTATATGATTGTCCATTTTTGAAGTTCTAATTTTCACGTTTTTGTTATTTTTTGTAGCCCTAAGTTATTTAATGCAGTGGATCATGTTATTCTTCCTAATGGCAATGGCCTAAGGTTAGTTATTTTTATAGTCCTATCACGGAAGTTTGATTGTTGTATGCTTGTGTAATTGAATAATATTACAATTATGTTTTTGTTATGTCGATTCTATCTTATATTATTTGTGAGATTTTGTAGTGTCAGTTTCATATTTTATCTTGTATTGGTTTTTGTAATATCATTTGTCTATATGAGATGTTTATTAGGTGATTTGTTTTAGTAATTTTCGGTTCTCTTTGAAGTTTAGATTTTATAATTTTGTAAACTTGTGTTAAATAATATTTGAGTTTGTTCTAAAAGGAAGTTGCTAGGAGTAGAAAAGGATATCAAAGCATTCCTTGTGGAGGAACTATGATGATTTAAATGAAAGCTTTTGGTATTACTCTTATAGCGATCCCGGTTTTCCTTTCCTTTGTATATTGTATTCCGGACTTGGTTCCGTGGTTGTGTTGTTGTCTCATTCTCCTTTTCTTCCCTTACTCTTTGTATTTGAGTCTTGGGTTGTGTTGGGCAGGTTTGAAATAGGTTGGTGGTGCTTTGGAACCATTGGTTGATGCCCAGAATTTGGCCTTCACGCTCGAGCGGGGCTTTTGACGCTCGAGCGGGCCCTTCGTTGTTGCTTCTCCGCTCGAGCGGGCGTTTTGACGCTCAAGCGTAAATTTCCATCTCCCAGTACTTTTGTCTGCAGGTCTTCAGACGCTCGAGCGGGAGTTTTGACGCTCGAGCATGACCCTTTGTTTTTGTTCCTCCGCTCGAGCGGGGAGTTTGACCCTCGAGCGGGGACCATGTCTGCAAAACTTCTGGAAGTGTGCAATCGACGATCGAGCGGTGCTTTCGACGCTCGAGCGTGAGTCTGTGTCTGACGCTTGAGGGGGGGTTTCCATGCTCGAGCGGGGCGACTGGTATATCACTTCGGGATTCGACTTTTTGGATCACTTTTTGGCTTCCTTTCTCTCTCTTACTTTTCGAAAAACACCATTGGAGACCACCTCTCTCTAAAACCTCACATTCTCTCTTAGATTTGATCTAGTTAGAGTGATCTCCTACCCTTAAGCCTTTACAAAAAGTGTTGAGTTTGTCGAGGGCTATCTTTTGATCCGAGAATCTCATGATTTGGAGCACTTTGAGTTTTCATCTTCTTCTCCGTTGAGCTCTGAAATTTGAAGTAAGGATTCCTACTCATTCTTATGTGCTTTAACATAGACATTGAGTTATTTGTATAGATGGGTTGATTTAGAAAGTTAGGTTTTGAAATGTGTTAAAATCGAGTTAATTGCAATTAAAGTACAAAATTGATGCAAAAGGTAGAGTACATGACATAGAATTTACCTTTGAATCATTGCAAATGATTCGAGTGGGGTCACTGTGCTTAATTAACGCTATGTTTGGTTGAGGGATTTGGAAAGGAAAAGAGAAAAGGTGTATAAAACTAGGTGAAATATATTAGGTATGTTTTATTCACATTTCACCTACCTTTTCTATTTCCCTTTCCAAATCACTCCTCAAATCCCCCAACCAAACACAGTATAAGGGAATTTCATACTTCTTTTGTAATCTTTTCTTTCAAGGTCAAGTTTAACTGAGATAAGATGGTCCCAAAAACTCCAAAAGAAAATAATAGCAAATACTTTTCACTAAAATGACGAGGTTTTAATAAAAGTGAGCGATTAATAAATCTAACTCCACTATTCTAACATATAATGAGCCAATTTCATTATTTTCAACTCAATTCCATATAACAACACTTTTCCCAAATTAATTATACCAATTAATTTATACAACAAATTAGGGTTTTCTACCCCATTTCTCAATATTGACCCAATGGTCTATATATCAACAACCAACAACTATATCCTTATTTTGAAACCCAAATTACACATTTTAGAATCAAAATAACAAAACTCTCTTTTAACATTTTGAAACCCTAAGTCCCAAAATTTACCCAACTTCAATACTTTATCAAAACAACCAAAAATCTATGTCAAAGACCATAAGAGTGAGTAGGAATCCCTACCTTAAATTTCGGAGCCCAAGGAAAGAAGAACACCAAATTCAAAGTGCTCCAAATTCCAAACTTTTCGGATCAAAACGACGCCCTCAACGATCAACACAACTTTTACAAAGGCCGAAGGAAAGGAAAGCACTCTAACTAGATCAAACCCTATAGAGAATGGAGTTTCTAGAGAGAGAGGCTCTCAAAATATCTTTTTAGAAAGTAAGAGAGAGAGTGTAAGTGTAAAAAAGTGATTCAAAAATGCCCAGCTGCCCTCTGTTATATGACATTCCCGCTCGAGCGGAAAACACAACGCTCGAGCGTCAAGAACAAAAAACTAGTTACGCTCGAGCGCAAAAAGTTCCGCTCGAGCGCCAAGACACAAGAATAAAGTACATCCGCTTGAGCACGAAAACCAGTCCGCTCGAGCGTAGATTTCCCCCTCCCAGAACTAACACCTGAAATGTACTACCCGCTCGAGCGCCAACGAGACCGCTCGAGCGCGACCCGCTCGAGCGCAGGAAATTCGCTCGAGCGTGAAAAACATGCTTGCAGAAGTTTTGCAGAGCATCCAAAATACTGGGAGTGTGCAATCTCCACTCGAGCGCTCCAAGACCCGCTTGAGCGGAATGACCAGAAACACAGCAACAGGGTTTTAGGCCAAGGCTCAACCCACCTGCTCGAAACAAGCCCAACACATCCTAAAACTCAAAGAAATGGAATTAAAGGATAACAACAAGATTGATACAACTACCAACTCTACGGAACCAAAGTCCGGAATACAACTGAACAGTAAAGGAAATACCGGGATCGCTATAACCTCCCCCTCTTAAAGAATTTCGTCCCCAAAATTAAACACAAGTTTTTCAAAAACAGGTTTTCTCCACTTCCAACAATATTACAACATAATATTTAAACAATCCGACCCATTACCAGTCAATCTCATCTCTTTTCAAGAGGCATTTCACATTACACATAACAACCTGTATTATCAACATGCATTCCTTTGAAATTTACCAATTTCAACTCATTTTCCACAATTCCATAACACATGCAATATTAATATCATGCTTGCATTTTCACAATATACTTAACATACACAATGTTAACATAGACTTCCATTTCAAGGCAAGTTCTACGACTTTTCCATAAACCAAAACATTCACAATGTTTTACAACTTAAGACATATATAATGCTCTTAAAGTTCAACAATATTACAAAATTTCATTACATGATTATACCTCAACAAACAAGTCCGGATACTTTTCACGGACTTCCAACTCACGCTCCCAAGTGGCTTCCTCCACTCCGTGATGTCTCCACAAAACCTTTACCAAAGGAATGGTCTTGCCACGCAGGACTTGATCCCGCCTATCTAAGACCCGAACCGGTCTCTCCTCATACGAGGCATCCTCATCTACCTCTAAGTCGGTCCAATCTAACACATGGGACGGATCCGGCTCATATTTCCGAAGCATACTAACATGAAAGACGTCATGAACCCCGGACAACTGTGGTGGCAAAGCCAAACGATAAGCAACCTCCCCAATCCTCTCAAGGATCTCGAAGGGACTGATAAACCGAGGGGATAACTTCCCACTCTTCCCAAACCTCATCAAACCTCGCCTAGGTGATATTTTCAAGAAAACATGATCACCTACCTCAAACGCCAGAGGCCTCCTCCTACGGTCGGCATAACTCTTTTGGCGACTCTGGGCTGTAACAAGCCTTCTACGGATAAGCTCAACTTTCTCCGTCGTCTCCCTAACCAACTCCGGGCCCAACAAAGGTGCATCACCCACCTCAGCCCAATAAACTGGAGACCTACACGGTCGGCCATACAAGGCCTCAAACGGTGCCATACCGATACTCGACTGAAAACTGTTGTTGTAGGCAAACTCCACCAATGGTAAGTGCCTCTCCCACGTCCCACTAAAGTCAAGGACACAACCTCGAAGCATATCCTTAAGGATCTGAATAGTACGCTCGAACTGCCCGTCAGTCTGAGGTTGATAAGCCGTACTAAAGGTCAACTTAGTGCCCAAGGCACTCTGCAAACTCTGCCACAACCTAGCAGTAAAACGAGGATCTCTATCTGAGACGATCATCACTGGGACCCCGTGCAACCTCACTATGTCCCGAATATACAAGTCGGCGAGATGATCTACCGAATCTCTCATGCGCATAGGGATAAAGTGCACCGACTTAGTCAACCGATCTACAACCACCCAAATAGCATCACTACCCCGCTGAGTCCTCGGAAGACCTACAACGAAGTCCATAGTGACATGCTCCCACTTCCACTCGGCAATAGGCAAGGGTTGCAACAAACCCGCTGGCCTCTGATGCTCGGCCTTCACTTGCTGACAAGTAAGGCACTTCGATACGAAGACAGCCACATCTCTCTTCATGCCCCGCCACCAAAACTGGCGACCCAAATCCCGATACATCTTAGTGCCTCCTAGATGCACCGCAAGACGTGAATGGTGAAACTCTCGGAGTACTTCCTCTCGGCAAGACTCCGGCACAAACAGACGGTCTCGGTATCTCACACTCAGGTCGGGATACACCGTCAAACCCTTCTTAACCTTCCCACTGGAGATCTTCTCTCAGAGAGACTCTACCTCAAGGTCACCTCTCTGTGCCTCTAACACTCGAGCCACAAGTGTAGGCTGCACAATAACAGAAAATAAGGTCGCAGCCTCAACAGATTCGCCCAGAAGCAAATCAAACTCGCCAAGTGCACCCAACATCTCCCATTCCCGGATGGCTATACAAGCTACATCGCTAATGGACTTCGTACTAAGGGCATCGGCCACAACGTTGGCCTTTCCCGGGTGATAGTGTAACTCAAAATCATAGTCCTCAATGAACTCAATCCACCTTCTCTGCCTCAAATTTAAGTCTCTCTGTGTAAATAGATACTTCAAACTCTTGTGGTCCGAAAACACCTCGAACCTCTCACCATAAAGGTAGTGCCTCCAAATCTTCAAGGCAAAAATCACTACTGCTAGTTCTAGGTCATGTGTAGGGTAATTCTTCTCGTGTATTTTCAACTGACGTGAGCCATAAGCTACCACTTTCCCATCTTGCATTAACACACAACCCAAACCCTCTCATGAGGCATCACAATAAACCGCATAACCCAACCCTCTCTCCAGAATAATCAACACTGGAGCGGTGGTCAATCTAACCTTTAACTCTTGGAACGACTTTTCACAAGTCTCACTCCATACAAATTTAACCCCTTTCCGCGTTAATCTAGTCAACGGCGAAGCTAGCCTAGAGAAATCCTTCACAAACCGATGGTAATACCCAGCTAATCCCAGAAAACTGCGGATCTCAAAAACACTCTTAGGCTGCGCCCAATCCTGCACTGCCTCAACCTTGGATGTATCAACAGACACTCCTTCCCCGGATACCACATGGCCTAAGAATTTGACCCCTCCTAGCCAGAACTCACACTTCCCAAATTTGGCATACAACCTATGGGTTCTAAGCAATTCCAGCACCACTCTCAAGTGTTCCTCGTGCTCCTCCTCAGAAGGCGAATAGATAAGAATGTCGTCCATGAAAACGACCACAAATCGATCTAAGAATTCCCGGAAGTTCCGGTTCATCAAGTCCATAAAGACTGTCGGTGCATTGGTAAGCCCAAATGGCATCACCAGAAACTCATAATGGCTATACTGCGTACGGAATACCGTCTTCGAAATATCCTCCTCCCTGACTCTCAACTGGTGGTAACCCGACCTCAAGTCTATCTTAGAGAAACAACGGGAACCCTTCAACTGGTCAAACAGATCATCTATACGGGGCATAGGGTATTTATTCTTAACCGTAGCCCGATTCAACTTTCGGTAATCAATACACAATCTCAAGGCACCATTTTTCTTCTTAGCAAAGACGGCCGGTGCTCCCCATGGTGAAACACTAGGGCGAACAAAACCCTTATCCAACAATTCCTGAAGCTGAATCTTCAACTCACTCAACTCGGCTGGGGCAACACGATAAGGTGCCATAGAAATCGGCGCCGGGCCGGGCACTAAATCAATAGAGAACTCTATCTCTCGGTGAGGTGGCAAACTAACGAGGTCCTCGGGAAAAACATCCGAATACTCACAAACCACCCTCGGCAATACAATCTGGGTCTCATCACACTCACCACTCAAGAAGCTAGCAAGTAGACCACTAAGCTCGTTCCGCCCTCGCGGATCATACACCGGTGGTAACACACTACCAACCCGATCCCCCAAGAAATGGAAACACTCCCCGCTCAAGGTACAAACTGTGACCCTCTGTCGGTAGCAATCAATAACAGCCCGGTATGACGATAACCAGTCCATACCCAAAATAACATCAAAACCCTTCATGGGCATAACAACAAACGGAAAAGGAAGCCTACCGTCGACGACCTCTATATCACAACCTCTACATCTGTGTTTCAAAATCAATTCACCCCCAACAGGTGATACAACACATATAGGAGATGCTAAAAGCGCTAACTCCAACTCCAACACAGATGCAAATGCAGCAGATACAAAAGAATGAGACGCACCCGTATCAATCAATACTCTAGCAACCGAGTTGCAAAACAGAAAGGTACCTCTCACAACTGATGGAGCCGGTACTAGGTCCTGCGCGGTAACAGCATACACGCACCCAGTAGGCCCCTGATCCACCTGCTCACCTCTAGGAGCATAAGACTGCTGCACAGACTAGGATGACGAAGCTCCCGGATTGGCCCTCGAGGCCTGCACAGACTGAACTGGCTGATAACTCTACGTCTGCCTAGAACCAGACGCTCTCGAAGTGGCACTCAACTGTGGGAAAAACCTCTTCAGGTGCCCAGGCTGTCCACACTGATAACAAGACAAAGGCTGGCCCCTGCCCTGACTCTGGCCCTGAGGTCTAGCTAAAGAAGAAGCAGCTCGCTGAACTCCTCCCTTCTGCGGGCAAACCGAAGACTTGTGACCCAGCTGGCCACATGTGAAACAAGTCAAGCCTCCCTGACTACCTCTCCCGGAGCCTGCACTCGGCACTGGAAAGGTCGATCTAGCCAAACCACCCTGAGACTACTGAGGGTTAGAACCCCTCTGTCTCCTGCCATCACCCTGACCATCTTGGCTCCTCTTGGAGCCTCTCCGCCCTTCCTCCTCCTCCTGCATCATAAGCTCCATATGAGCTGCAGCATCCACCAGACGTCTATACTCTCGGATAAAAGACCCTCCAACCCTCAGTTTGAGCTCACGCCTCAACTTCCGCTCAAACTCGAAGCAACGGCGTTCCTCAGACGCCACAAGTTCAGGTGCAAACCTAGACAAACTGGTAAATGTAGCCTCAAACTCGGCCACTGTCAAGCCCTGCTGTTTAAGCTGGCAAAACTGTTCCCTCAGCTTCTCCCTAGCAGCTGAAGACAAGAACTTCTCTTGGAAGGCATCTACAAAAGCCCCCCATGCACCACCAACACGGCCCTTCTCGTACTTCCACCATTGACCCGCATCTCCCTTAAGCTGGAAGGATGCCAAGGTTACCTTTAAAGCCCCGTCCTCGATGCCAAGTATCTCAAACGTCTTCTCCATCCGTTCCAACCACTCGTCAGCCTTAAGCGGCTCTTTCGAATCCCCAACAAACTCGTCCGGGTTGGACCGGAAGAATTCCCTCTTCAAGAAAGAAGGCCCTGCCTCAGCAACCTGATTCTTAGCTCTGAGAATACCCAAAGCTCCTGCTATCTCTCGGGCCAAGGCACCTATAGCCTGCTGACCCGCCGGCTCGGCCACATTGGCCTGACCAACTCCCTCCTGCATTGCCGGAACGTCATCCGGTATAGGCATTTCCTGCCTCCTAGGCCTACCTCGCCTACCACCTCGTCCTCGTCCTGACATCCTAATAAAAGTAACGAAGACATTAGCACATTCATAAATGTGCCGAAACTAAACACTCGCGTCCTAACGCATGGACAACTGTAATTCACTCCACGTAAGCACATAAACACATAAGCACTTACGAATTTCATTCCCGGATAATGATAGTCCCGAGGTGTTACTAGAGTTCCGGTTAGAAACAGCATTGATCAAGTGCTTTTCCAACAAGACTCACAGAAACCCAAGGATCCAATCGATATCCTAGAAATCAAATCCCATACCCAAATAGTCATATAAGCATGTTATCACATAAGCATATAACATTACATCTAAGTCTCTCAATAAGCAAGACAAACCCATTGTGATACTAATCACTTCCCACGTACCCAAAGTATTCGAACCCGGTACGCTCTGATACCAAGTTGTAACGCCCTCAAAATAATACATAAACCCATCACTTTAGACATGCATTGATATAAGGGAAATCAACCATTTCTATTCATTAAATCATTCCTTACAATAGTATTACATGTTAACAACAAAAGCAGATGCCCTATGGGCTTACAGTTTTCCAAGTCACCACTTGGTTACACAAAAGAAGAGTACTAACTCTATACAAAAGAAGCCCTTGGCTTGATATACATGTAATACAACAAAATAATCAAAAAAGAGTCTTCAACTCTCATCATCATCCAAGCTATGTCCTTGGAGGTGGCATGCTACCTGTACCTGAAAATAATGTCCCATATAGGGTGAGCCAACGCCCAGTAGAGATATGCTAAACACAATATGAGCAATAACTAAGACATTAGCAATTGATAAATGTTTAATTTCTATAAATCAATTCATAACTCATCTCCATTACATGACCACCATGTCATGTTTCCTTTCATTTTCCATTTCTTATCAATTCCACAATTTACACCAACGGCTCAGAACCTGGCCAACCACTTATATGAGACAGTGACTCATATTAAACGTTTCCCATTTTACAATAGATAAACATAATAGTTGTATCAACATCTCAACAGATAAGCATACAAGCTGTATCCACATTTCAACAGATAAGCATATTAGTTATATCAACACTTCCAAAGATAAGCATATAAGCTGTATCAACACAATAACTGACAAGCATATGAGCTATATTAGTGGAGTCCATCCCCTATCTCCTCCCCAAACAACATCCGGTTTAGAGGTCCATCCCCTATCTCCCCCTAAACCGTGGAGTACATCCCTTATCTCCTCCCACACATACAATGTATATACACATAGGTCATATACACAATCAATCAATACATAACGTTAATGTATTCTATCAACCGTCAAGCTCTATGACATGTCCAATTGATTAGTATTAGTTTGCCTAATCATCATGCATTGTCTACAACAATCAAAACTACCCTCCACGGGTAGCCAAAGCAATTATTTCTAAACAGATAATAAAAGCTCCAACAGATAAAATATCAATGTTTTCAAAAGTGAGCGATTAATAAATCCAACTCCACTATTCTAACATATAATGAGCCAATTTCATTATTTCCAACTCAATTCCATATAACAACACTTTTCCCAAATTAATTATACCAATTAATTTATGCAACAAATTAGGGTTTTCTACCACATTTCCCAATATTGACCCAATGGTCTATATATCAACAACCAACAACTATATCCTTATTTTGAAACCCAAATTACACATTTTAGAATCAAAATAACAAAACCCTCTTTTAACATTTTGAAACCCTAAGTCCCAAAATTTACCCAACTTCAACACTTTATCAAAACAACCAAAAATCTATGTCAAAGACCATAAGAGTGAGTAGGAATCCCTACCTTAAATTTCGGAGCCCAAGGAAAGAAGAACACCAAATTCAAAGTGCTCCAAATTCCAAACTTTTCGGATCAAAACGACGCCCTCGACGATCAACACAACTTTTACAAAGGCCGAAGGAAAGGAAAGCACTCTAACTAGATCAAACCCTAGAGAGAGGGGAGTTTCTAGAGAGAGAGGCTCTCAAAATATCTTTTTAGAAAGTAAGAGAGAGAGTGTAAGTGTAAAAAAGTGATTCAAAAATGCCCAGCTGCCCTCTGTTATATGACATTCCCGCTCGAGCGGAAAACACAACGCTCGAGCGTCAAGAACAAAAAACTAGTTACGCTCGAGCGCAAAAAGTTCCGCTCGAGCGCCAAGACACAAGAATAAAGTACATCCGCTTGAGCACGAAAACCAGTCCGCTCGAGCGTAGATTTCCCCCTCCCATAACTAACACCTGAAATGTACTACCCGCTCGAGCGCCAACGAGACCGCTCGAGCGCGACCCGCTCGAGCGCAGGAAATTCGCTCGAGCGTGAAAAACATGCTTGCAGAAGTTTTGCAGAGCATCCAAAATACTGGGAGTGTGCAATCTCCGCTCGAGCGCTCCAAGACCCGCTTGAGCGGAATGACCAGAAACACAGCAACAGGGTTTTAGGCCAAGGCTCAACCCACCTGCTCGAAACAAGCCCAACACATCCTAAAACTCAAAGAAATGGAATTAAAGGATAACAACAAGATTGATACAACAACCAACTCCATGGAACCAAAGTCCGGAATACAACTGAACAGTAAAAGAAATACCGGGATCACTATAATTTGTATCATTTTTCTCTATTTGGTGTTAATTCTAAAAGTTGGCTTATATATGTTCTTCCTTAATGGATTTAAATGTATTCTTTTAAAAATAGATGTGTTTTTAATGGTTACAAATTTTACATGTTATGGTGGTTTGGTAGAATTTAATTGAGCTCGTTACCATTGTTGAATGTGACAATGGAATGTGTGGAAAGTGAAACATATATTTTCCCCTATTTGAAGAAAGAGTGAGATTCTTGGGTGTGCAAAAGTGAGATTGTATATGGTATGGTAATTTATCAAAAAAATAAAATAAAATAAAATTTGTATATGGTATGGAATATATGAGTTTAATATTTAGAATATTTCTTTGAATTTTAGGATGGTTGGATTTTTGTTGGAATAGTTGAAAGTCTTCTTCTTATGGAACTTTTTAATCAACATAGAGTTGGAACTTGGCCGTGTAAGTTACGAGTGGACCAGTGTGAAACTTTTGCTTCATGCGTTATATATATTTGCTACAAAACTTGGTTTTACAATGGAAATGTAGCTCCTAGGGACTAGTTTTCAATAGGATGTTTAGACAAAATTTTAAGAAACTTTAGCAGAAATTATGAGATTTTTTTTTCCCGTGAATGGTCTAAAAATTCTGGAAATACTATGTAGAGGCCTGTAAGAAACTTTTCAAAAATGTTGGGAAACAATGGAAAATGCTCCCCACAAAATCATCTCTTTAGCTATACTCCTGAAGCATTTTTTCCCTTTTCAATTAGAGTTTTACTACTTTTTAAATTATTTTGAATAGTTTTAATATGACATTTTTTTTTTTTTTGCTGAGGGTTGAGTGATGTTAGCCCTATATTTCTTTGCTTGAGTGTTTATTTTCGGCTTTTTGGGCACTCGATTGTGATAGAATCACATAATCACTCTACGAATGAGCTGAGTTTGGGTCTTTGCCAATTGTGATTTAATTTCCTATTTTCTGATATTATTTTGGTTCCTTGCCAATTGAATTCTGGACTTATGCTGCTATTTTGATAAATTTTTTTGGTGTTCTATTTTGTTGGTGGTAGTAGAGGCTTCTTTGTAACATTGATTTGGATTAGGTGAAGTCTTCTTTTATTGTGGAGAGGGATGTGTATCATTGTCTTATTGATTATTTATGTTTAAATTTCTTTCTTTCCCTTATTTAAAAAAAATTAACAGATTGACTAGTCAAACCTTCCTCTTTGGATTTAAATCTAGAAACAACTAGCTTTCAATCAAAAGCTGCTACAACCCATGCTTGCTATTAGCTTATTTATTTACTTGAGGCATAGGTAGGATAGAATAGGACTTGCTTTTAGCCTCAAAGCATGTCTTACTCAAGTTACACAATTATTGTTGGGGCTATACCCATCCAATTTATTTTCTTGCAGGGCCTGTAACATAATCTGATATCAGTTTTTGACCATATCAGCAATCTAAATTTTGTTATTTCAACCGAGTTATTTAACTATTAGATGGACCTTTCAAGAGCCTTTCAGGCACTTTGACCAGTTTGAAAACATAAAAAACCTTTGTACCAAAATTTCCTGCACATTGACTACTCAATAGTCCATTTTCAAAGCTCATAAGTCTTAGTGAATTTCAAACCACAATTTGAAGTTTTTACAGCACTATCCTCGTGTCAAACTTATTTTAAGATAAGATGGACCACTTTGACTTCAAATCAAGACGCTTATCGTTGTATATGTAGGCTTTTGTGAAGTATTATTTGAGGTTGATAATGTCTTTATTTGTATCGGGGATTCTTATATTTGGGTTTGAAGAATTGTGGATATTTAGTTATAGAGATTTAAACTATATGGGCTTCATTGGTTTTGTGCATGTCTTTGTGTGACTTCATTTGCCCCTTGAGAAATTACGTACTTTTGATTTTTTTTTTTTTTTTTTTAAATCTTGCTTAAAGAGAGAAGAATAGTTGGCCAACATTGGTGGTGTGTTTTTCTATACCTATTATGTGAATCTTCTTCTTGATATTTGCAGGGACGGAACCAGACTTTTGTCTTCCGGGGGGGCCAAAACTTGAATAAAAATGTGGGTAATGTTAGAGATTCACAATTTACCCACAATTATATGACAATGAATTGAGCATTATATGGTTGAATTTGTGACCAAAAAAAAAATTTTAACATGTAATTTACAATCAAGAGGTAAGTCCAAAAGAAAAAAGAAAAAAAAAAACTTAAAATTAAAAGAAGAGAGAAAAAAAAAATTACAGAAGACAAGAAAGAGAAGAGCACATGAATTGCTTTAAAGCAAAAAAAATAATAAATAACAAATAATAAAGAAGAGTTGGGGGCCAATACACCTCACATAGGAAATAGCAGTAATAAAAAAGAAAAGAAAAGAATACACAGGTAGTCAAGCCAAAAGTGGGGGGGCCACGGCCCGTTACAGTCTTAACATAGATCTATCCTTGGATAATTGCCTTTTTCTTATAGGTTTTGAGTCTTGAAACTTTGTTGTGGACTACTCTGAAGTTAATGATGCTTTGGGTTATCTTTAAGGACTATAAGGTTTGAATGTTTTTTTTTCAGATAAACATCTCTTTGCAATTGTATGTTTCATAAGAAAACACAATTGTGTTGATCACTCATTAGGTACACAACCATATTGAGTGTTTTTTTCATGAAGTCAAGCATCATCTATGTTATTGATTTTTGTTATTATAGAGCATTATTGGACCTCGTCAATTTAATTTAACATGTAACGCTAAGAAATAACATAGGTACTAGTTTTACTTTGTCCCAAATGCATGTTAACATGTGACCAAAGAATTCAAGAATTTTAACTATTGGCAATTTCTTTTCATGTGAAAGTTACATCTTAGTTGATGGGATAGTTTTTGAACAATCCCATTCCCTTTGGGAAAAGAAAAAGAAAAAGCAATCATTATTGAACAAATTTATCTTTTGTTTAATTGTTTGCTTGGGTTCAATTTATGCTGAATTCAAAATTAGTATATGAACCTTTGTTCCATCATCTAATGAACAAATAAAAGTTACTTTTATTAAGTTCAGGTGTGAAATCTTGACTCACAAGCGATATAGAGTGGAGTTTTGACCCATGAATGCAATTCAGAGAAGCATTTATTGACCATGTGTTTTATTTATTTATTTTCCTTTTTTGTCTCATTTATTGACTCTTTATTTTTGCTTTGTTCTATTTTTTCTCGTTTGATTTTTTTTTTTTTTTGACATTCTTTTATTTAGTTAAAAAAGGAGTAATAGTGATGAGTTTTTTCTTATCAAATTAAAGTCTTTGAATTAGATTTTCAAAGGAAAACAAGATGAAAGGGAAAGTGGTAGTTATATATGTCATTGTTATGCGTATAGTGAACGGAGTGAATAAAAGTTACAGGAAGTCTATAATGAATTACTTATTTTTGAAGAAAATGAATGAAGATTATAGTTCCAATAGTAAAAAATAAACAATTCATTGCATTGTTGAGTCTTCCACAGTGGCCTCAAGTTCCAATAATTAGAAAAACTCAGAACATTTACCTTCAAAAAACGTAGAATACTTGAATGCGTCAAGTTGATTTGTGTTGGAATTTACATTTGATAGAGTGATCAAAACATATCAAGCAACAGTTTAGATTTTTAATCATTATGGGCTTTGTGAAAACAGGATGAAGAAAATGGTGTGCAAGAAGATCAGAGATTATGAAGAGGAGAGGTTGTTAAAGGAGCATTAGAAGAAGCTGGCCGACATCAAATTGGGCATGAAATAAGCGTAAGGTGCATGTGATTTCTTAGATTTGCAAATGTAATTTTGCATGAGTAGCATGTCTTTGCAAATTAACTTCATGACTCCTCAATGATGAGCTTCTGGAATGGGTTGTGATTCTTGGTAATACTTTCCCTATAACCAATTGTGTAATGCCCTAAATTTCTAGCTCAAATGATAATATAACAATCATGGCTCTTTCAAGGAAAACCGAATATAAATCTCCAAACTTACATTACATGATACAATAGTTCTTCATGCAACAATACATTAATCCAACAACAAGTAAATAAACAAATAAATACCCCCAAGGGTTTACAAGTTTCCAAGGCTTGAGCCTAGTTACACAAAACGGTTATTCAAACCCATACAAACATAGCCCTTGGCTTACACACAGAGTCATAGGAAAATGAGAGCATTGTACTCCCAATACACATACTTCCATGCCCCTAGTTGGGTGGGATCACCACATCTTTTCCTGCACAAAAATCCCGTAGGGTGAGCATAAAGCCCAATAGGAAATTCTTAACAAAGTATATACATTTTATACAAGTCTCAAGAGATGAAATGCACATGCCATGCTATGCCCTTTTTGAAGATAAATCACATTTTCATCTTTTGAAAACCATCATGCTCAATGATATCATGCAATTTCAATTGTTCAAAACTTAACAATTTATTTCAAGGACGGTAAATACAACTCTTGTAATCCCTAGGTCAGTGTCTGCAAGTAGACTATACAAGTACTACCAAAATTGTCATTTTTACCGGTATTAACCGGAAGGCTTGACACCTATCCACACGGGTTTTCGGTCTTTCACTCGGACTCTCAGGCCAACTTATTCAATATCATCTACACCACCTATCAAGACCACCTATCAAGACTTACCAAAGTATTTATCCTAAAACCATTCCTTGAAAACTTGTTTCTCAACATTCTTTTCTCAATGCAAGTTTTCAAATCAACTTTCAAAGTTTAATGTAATCAAATGAATTGATATGCCAATTTCACAAGATGAATATAAATACTTTTATTCCAATTTATCATCCAAGGAATAACACAATTCCCTCTTCTCAAGTATCCTCAACAATTAGTTATTTCAAGACTGTTTCAACGTTTTGAACAATAATTTCCAAAATGAACAACAATCCTCATATTTCCTAAAATTTATCATTTATATAAATATAAATAAGAAATTTTCCAAACATTCATTTATTTTGACACAAAATAAATATAACAATATCATTCATGATTTTCAGTCTTCTAAAAAAAATCCCCAAATTCTAGGTTTTCTCACCAAAACTATACAACTCAAATCTTTTGAAAGAAAACTTTCCAAACTCATCTTTTCTTCAATCAACGAAGATCAAAACCCATAAGATCATTTTAAAAGAACAAGAGACAAACCTACTTTCAAAATCACTCAACTTCTCGAATCAACAATCAATTTTCAAAACTATCGAAAGATGATTTTGAAAATCATCTAGATCTTGCAAAAATATATATATAACTCTAAGAAAATCCCTACCTCAAGTTTTGAAGAAGAAATGACATGAAACCCCCAAAATCAACGGTGTTGAAACTCGATCTTCACCGCACACAACGAAGCCCTCGAGAAGTTAACCAACTTTGATGAAGAACTTATGGCAGAACTCTAATGGATCTTGAGAAATCAAGGTTTTGATCCAATTTGGCGTAGGAAAATGTAGAGAGAGGGGAGAGGAAAGGATTTTTAGAGAGAGATATACAAAAGTGATCTGAAATATTAGATTCACGAACTGATATAACATGGTCCGCTCGAGCGTGGAAAGCCCCGCATGAGCGTCAAATACACTTTCCCAGTACTTTTGCAAATAGGTTAAACTTCTGGAACCAAACATTCTCCGCTCGAGCGAACAAGCAACTTCTAATGCATGCACCTATGCACTAAAATGTTTTTTTATGGGGTAAATTACACTTTGCACCCATGCACCTATGCACTTTACACAAAATCTCACTTTAGTCCCTACACATCAAATTGTGACACTTAACCCCCTGTACTTTTGGCCAAGTGTTACATTGGCCCTTTTGTTAATAGTGAGGCTGACAAAAGTTATCCTTTAGGGAGCTAAGTGTCACAATTTTGATATGTAGGGACTAAAGTGGGATTTTGTGTAAAGTGCAGGGCTACAAAGTGTAATTTATCCTCACATGTTTTTCATGTGACTAACCTCTGTTAACAATGAAGCTAACAGAAGGGTCAAAGTGACACTTGGCCAAAAGTGCAGGGGGTTAAGTGTCACAATTTGATGTGTAGGGGCCAAAGTGGAATTTGATATAAAGTGCAGGGGTGCAAAATGTAATTTACCCTTTTTTTTATGCCAATTGATTGTGCAACTGATTATGCATACAAGCCACAAGTCTTGGTTGAAATTCACTTTGGCAATTGAACCGATTATGCATACAAGCCACAATCCAAATCTACAAGCCAATCAATTTTGCACATACCATTCGTAAAACTAAGTCCAACTAAGTGTTTTATAATTGATTATGTAATCATTATGTAACTATTTGTCTATTTGTCATTCCAACTCATAATTGAAAGCCAATATTCTGCATAAAATCTAATTATTTTTTTTAATGTTGACATAGTTGTTGCAAATTACATTTGTCGCATTTCCTCTGCATTTATTGTGAATAAAATGAATTCTTTTTATTTTCTTAAAAGGTACTATTGTACTATTTTGTGAAAAATAACAATTATATCTCCGCTAGAATTCTATTTTCATTTAAATATATGAAAAACTCAATTAACAAGATAAAAATTTAATTGTCAATAAAACTTTATCTATTCATCATAAAAAATTTAAAAAAAAAATGATACAAAAAGAAGGTTAATCCAATGTCCATGCAACAGACACATTTGAGGAAAATCCAATTAGGATTCAACGTCTAATGACCACCAGAATGTAACGCCCTCAAAATAAACCCATAATTCATCCAACAATAGCATGCTTAGACATAAGAGAATAAAGCATAAATATATTCCATCAGTGTAATCTTTACGAAAGTGTATTACATGTTGACATCAGAAGTAAATGCCCTAAAGGCTTACAACTTTCCAAGTCAACACTTGGTTACAAAAAGAGAGTGCTAGCTCTATACAAAGAAAGCCCTTGGCTTGATATACATGTAATACAACCAAAAACGCAAAATAGTCCAACAGTCCCAAGCCTCCCAAGCTATGTCCTTGGAAGTGGCATGCTACCTGTACCTGAAAATGATGTCCCATATAGGGTGAGCCACAGCCCAGTATAAATACACTAAACCAACCATAAACAATGACTAAAATAATAGCATTCAATAGATGGTTCACACTTATATTCCAACTTATACTGTGTTACAGTTTAACGACAATCATGTCCATATTACATTTCACTTTCCATTTCTTATCCAGTTCTCAATTCATAATTATGGCTCAGAACCTGGCCAAACACTTACATGAGATAGTAACTCATGTTAAACATTTTCCATTTCACAATAAATAAGCATACTAGCTATATCAACACTTCCATAGATAAGCATATGAACTATATCAACACTTCCATAGATAAGCATATGAGCTGTATCACCAGAGTCCATCCCCTATCTTCTCCCAAACATTAACCGGTTTAGAGGTCCATCCCTTATCTTCCCCTAAACCGTGGAGTACATCCCCTGTCTCCTCCCACACAACACAATGCATATAAGCAATTATCATATACAGCATCAATCAATACATAAGGTTAATATATTCTTTCAACCGTCATATTCGATGACACAATCCATTGATTAGTTTTAGTTTGCCTAATCATCATGCATTGTCTACAACAATCACGACTATCCTCCACCGATAGCCCAAAGCAGTTATTTCTAAACAGGAAATAAATGCACCAAATGAATAAAATATCAACATTATGTCTAGGTGAGCGATAAATTAATCCAACTACACCCTTTCATCCCACATCTTGCCAATTCCAATATTCTCAATTCAATTTCTCATATCCCGAAATTAATTATGCAAATTAATTTACCAACAAATTAGGGCATTTTCCCATAATTCTCACAACAACCCTAATGTTCCATTTTCATCAATGATCTAACATTAATTCCTTTTCTCAATGTATTACACACATTTGGGTTTATAAATTTGAAAACCCCTCTTTTGAAAATTACACAATGGCCCCAAAATTTCTTAAAATTACCCAACAACCCCCAACATATCGAAATACTGAAATTCAAAGACAAAGCTCATAAGATGGAGTAGGATATCCCTACCTCGAAGTTAGAGCTCAAATGGAGAAGAGACCAAAACCAAAGTGCTCCAAACTCCAAACTTTTCGTATCAAAACGAAGCCCTCGACGATCAACACAACTTTTACAAAGGCCGAAGGAAAGGGAAGTACTCTAACTAGATCAAACCCTAGAGAGAAGAGAGTTTCTAGAGAGAGAGGCTCTCAAAATCGATTTTGGGAAAGTAAGAGAGAGAGAGTGAATGTAAAAAGTGATTCAAAAATGCCTAACTGCCTTCTGATATACGACATTCCCGCTCGAGCAGAGAACAGGACGCTCGAGCATCAAGAACAAAAAACATAGTACGCTCGAGCGCAAGAATGCCCGCTCGAGCGCCAAGACACAAAAACAAAACACACCCATGAGCGTGAAAAACTAGTCCGCTCAAGCGCAGATTTTCATCTCCGAGAACCTACACCAAAAATGTACTACCCACTCGAGCTCTAACAAGCCCGCTCGAGCACAAGAAATTTGCTTGAGCGTAGAAATCACACCTGCAAAAGTTTTGCAGAGCACAAAAATACTGGGAGTGTGCAATCTCCGCTAAAGCGCTAGACGACCCGCTCAAGCGGAATGACCAAAAACCTAGCAACAAGATTTTAGACCAAGGCTCAACCCACCTGCTCGAAACATGCCCAACATATCCTAAAACTCAAACAAATGGAATCAAAGGACGACAATAAGATAGATACAACTACCAACTCCACGGAACCAAAGTCCGGAATACAGCAAATACAGAAAGGGAAAACTGGGATCGCTATAACCTTCCCCCCTTAAAGAATTTCGTCCCCGAAATTAAATACAAGTTTTTTTTCAAAAACAAGATTTTCTCAATTCCCAACATTATTACAATGCAAAATTTAACGACTCGACCCATTTCCGGTCATTCCATCTCTATTCAAGAGGCAATTTACCACATATCTCAATATGTATTAACAACATGCTTTCCTCGAAATTCAACAATTTCTACATACATGTTTCACAATTTCACATCATATTCAACATTTATGATGTATCTCCATTTCTACAATACATTCAACATAAACAATGTTATAACAAACTTCCATTTCAAGGCAAGTTCTACAATACTTCCACAAATCAAAACATTTACAATGTTTTACAACTTACGACATATATAATGCTCCTAAAGTTCAACGTTATTACAAAATTACCAACGCATGATTACACATCAACAAACATGTCTGGATATTTCTCACGGACTTCCAACTCACGTTCCCAAGTGGCTTCCTCCACTTCGTGATGCTTCCACAAAACCTTCACTAAAGGAATGGTCTTGCCTCCAAGACTTGATCCCGCCTATCCAAGACCCGAACCGGTCTCTCTTCATACGAGGCATTCTCATCTACCTCCAAGTCGGTCCAATCTAATACATGTGACGGATCCGGCTCGTACTTCCGAAGCATACTAACATAAAACACGTCATGTACCCCGAACAACTGCGGTGGCAAAGCCAAACGGTAAGCAACCTCCCCAATCCTCTCAAGGATCTCAAAGGGACCGATAAACCGAGGGGATAACTTCCTACTCTTCCCAAACCTCATCAAACCTCGCCTAGGTGATATTTTCAAGAAAACATGATCACCTACCTCAAACACCAAAGGCCTCCTCCTACGGTCGGCATAACTTTTTTGGTGACTCTGGGCTGTAACAAGCCTCCTTCGAATAAGCTCAACTTTCTCCGTCGTCTCCCTAACCAACTCCGGACCCAACAAAGGTGCATCACCCACCTCGGCCTAACAAACTGGAGACCTACACGGTCGGCCATACAAGGCCTCAAACGGTGCCATACCGATACTAGATTGAAAGCTGTTGTTATAGGCAAACTCCGCCAAGGGCAAGTGCCTCTCCCACGTTCCACTAAAGTCAAGAACACAACCTCGAAGCATATCCTCAAAGATCTGAATAGTACACTCGGACTGCCCGTCAGTCTGAGGATGATAAGCCGTACTAAAGGTCAACTTAGTGCCCAAGGCACTCTGCAAACTCTGCCACAACCTAGCAGTAAAACGAGGGTCTTTATCTGAGACGATCATCACTGGGACTCCGTGCAACCTCACTATGTCCTGAATATACAAATCGGCTAGATGATCTACCGAATCTTTCACGCGCATAGGGACAAAGTGTGCCGACTTAGTCAACTGGTCTACAACCACTCAAATAGCATCACTACCTCGCTGAGTCCTCAGAAGACCTACAACAAAGTCCATAGTGACATGCTCCCACTTCCACTCGGCAATAGGCAAGGGTTGCAACAAACCCGCTAGGCTCTGATGCTCGGCCTTCACTTGCTGACAAGTAAGGCACTTAGACACGAAAACCGCCACATCTCTCTTCATACCCCGCCACCAAAGCTGGCGACCCAAATCACGGTACATCTTAGTGCCTCCCGAATGCACCGCAAGGCGTGAATAGTGAAACTCTCGGAGTACTTCCTCTGGGCAAGACTCCGACACAAACAAACGGTCTCGGGTTTTGATAATCCTATTTGTATTTGTTAATGTATCGTGTTATCCTATGTCTAGTGTCCTCACCAATTAGATGTGAGGCTGTGTTTTGATATTGGTTAATCTCTTTGAAAATTGGTTGAGATTGCATTAGGTCAACGCAAGAATGCCAACAATATACACTAAAATGTTTTTTTATGGGGTAAATTACACTTTGCACCCATGCACCTATGCACTTTACACAAAATCTCACTTTAGTCCCTACACATCAAATTGTGACACTTAATCCCCTGCACTTTTGGTCAAGTGTTACATTGGCCCTTTTGTTAATAGTGAGGCTGACAAAAGTTATCCTTTAGGGAGCTAAGTGTCACAATTTTGATATGTAGGGACTAAAGTGGGATTTTGTGTAAAGTGCAGGGCTACAAAGTGTAATTTATCCTCACATGTTTTTCATGTGACTAACCTCTGTTAACAATGAAGCTAACAGAAGGGTCAAAGTGACACTTGGCCAAAAGTGCAGGGGGTTAAGTGTCACAATTTGATGTGTAGGGGCCAAAGTGGGATTTGATGTAAAGTGCAGGGGTGCAAAGTGTAATTTACCCTTTTTTTATGCCAATTGATTATGCAACTGATTATGCATACAAGCCACAAGTCTTGGTTGAAATTGACTTTGGCAATTGAACCGATTATGCATACAAGCCACAATCCAAATCTACAAGCCAATCAATTTTGCACATACCATTCGTAAAACTAAGTCCAACTAAGTGTTTTATAATTGATTTTGTAATCATTATGTAACTATTTGTCTATTTGTCATTCCAACTCATAATTGAAAGCCAATATTGTGCATAAAATCTAATTATTTTTTTAATGTTGACATAGTTGTTGCAAATTACATTTGTCGCATTTCCTCTGCATTTATTGTGAATAAAATGAATTCTTTTTATTTTCTTAAAAGGTACTATTGTACTATTTTGTGAAAAATAACAATTATATCTCCGCTAGAATTCTATTTTCATTTAAATATATGAAAAACTCAATTAACAAGATAAAAATTTAATTGTCAATAAAACTTTATCTATTCATCATAAAAAATAAAAATAAAAAAGGATACAAAAAGAAGGTTAATCCAATGTCCATGCAACAGACATATTTGAGGAAAATCCAATTAGGATTCAACATCTAATGACCACCAGAATGTAGTCAGTAACCAAACAAATACAAAGTTGCAGCCAAAATTAAATTCAAATCAAAATTTAAATTTTCTCTTTCTTGAGAGGTAACAGCTTCATTTGTTGTAGCATCCATAGGCTTGGCTTCTGCAGACGCCTCAACCTTTTCACCCTTCTTACCTGTAAACACGAGCGATTAGGATTCATGTAAGTGTGTAGTAGTACAATTCAATTTGCATGCTTAAATAAGTTGTTCCAAAGTTTATGATCAGTCTTTTTGGGATATAATGCTAGCATTCCTTTCAAAGGTGTGAGTTGTTCCAAAGGTGTGATTGTGCAATTTTAAATGAGTTGTTCAAAGGTGTGATTATGCAATTTTTTCATCATAGTTTTTAACCGTGATAAAAAAAAAAAAAACTTAAAAAAATCTAGAATCAAATGTTAAATGTGACTAATAGCAATAAGATCTGAAGGACCAACAAACATTGCAGTGCAAAAATAATTTTTAAAAAAATAAAAATATAACGCTCCTAGTAAAGATAAATTGCGTCCACTAAATATTATTCCAAGAAACCTAAAACTACATCAGTGACAGTACTCGATAATTCGTGAAAAGGAAAACAACATCAATTAATCATTTGAGACTCAAAGAGAAAGTTAAAGTGTCACGCCCCACTTTTTATTACTCGGATTCCATTACCAAAACCATTATTAAAGATTCAATTTCAGAGATAGCATAGAAACTCATCATATTTATAAAGAAAACATAAGGAAGGGTTCTCTCAAGCGAATATATAACTAATGTAGTATGGACATAACTAAATAAATTGCCCGCAGGCTTACATCATTTAAATCAAGAGGAAGGGTTAAACCCTTTACATCAATGGCATTCTGCCCACACATATAGAGGCCCCATGGCCAACAAATTAGGAAGATCCATAATCTTGTAGCACATCCTGATAATCACCTAAAAAAGATTTAACAACGTGGGATGAACATAAAGTCCAGTAGGGATCTCAACATGATCCTCCACAATAACAACTTACAGATAGCTATGATCATGAATGTTAATCTCATACCATATAAATAGTGTGACATTTTACAACCAAAGTATACATACATACGTACTTTTCTCAAAATCATTCAGTTATTCAACAACACCAAATTTCTCTTTTTCTACACATTTCCCATATGAACAATTCTTATACATTACCTTATTTTCCATTTATGACAAAATAACGCATAATATCCATTTTGTTACCTTTTTGTGAAAGCACGATCACCAATTCCAATTTCCCTCTCATCATTTATTACCCATTGTATAACCCAAGTCTGACTCCACACGCTCATCACATTTTCAATCTTAAGTTCAAGTTAAAGAGATATCATCAATAATTCATTACTGGTAGGCAACTCCCTCAACCACTCTCAACACGTCCAAACTTACATAAAACATCTACTCAACACATGAGACAATTTAATCTTACAATTTCATAATCACCATAACACATGACACACACAGTCAATTGAGACAACAAATGATAAATAATCCTTTCTCTACATGCCCGAAACATGATAAGCCAATGACACACCTCTCCACAATGCACTGCCAATTTACCAGACACAAGCTGGAAGGGAATGGTACCTCTGTCAATTTACCAGGCGCTAGCAAGAAAGGAGTGGTACCTCTGATTATCAGCGCAACACACACAGCCAATTTACCAGGCGCTAGCTAGAAGGGAGTGGTACCTCTGATTATCAGCGCAGCCAATTATGCAAGCGCTAGCTGGAAGGGAATGGTACCTCTCATTATCAGCGCAGCAGCACACACATACATATCACCCATCACAACATGATAAAGCACAACCAACTAGTGCAACACATACACACAACTAATCAACACAATAATGTCATCCTCCACCGATGACCAAGGACAAAACCTTGAAGCCAAAATGTATTCAACTTATACATTAACAACAATAATTCCCATGGGACTTTAGATCCAATTACAACAATAATGAAATTAAATATTCATGATTCAACCCCAAGTCAATTTCCAAAACTCCCACAATGTTAGCATTTCATCCTTCCATTTGCAAAATCAATTGTCTTTTCCTTCTACATTAATCTTCTTTGCCCTATGCCTCAATTCATTTATTTTCTCTTCACAAGAGAGTATGACCAACTCACATTCTTTCATTTTAGATAAAAGACTTCAATCATAACCAACAAGGCTAATATTTACTCAATTTCCACCTAACGGTAATGTAACACCACAACATTCAAATCTCATGTTTAAATTCCTTTTTAACAATTAACAACTTATCAATTTGTTAGACTTAACTAAAATCAACTCAACACAAGTTAAATACTAAAATTTATGAGAAACCCAGTTTAATCACAAGTTATTGCCAAGTCAACAATCAAATCCTTAATTCATCACATGATAATTTCATCATTTAAATTTCTAATTTCATAACATGCTTAACCCACAATAAAAACCCCTTTTTGACAAATGAGCCAATTAATTAAAACTTTGGGCTTCACTTCCCTCTTTACCTAAACAAGCTAAACTACTACTCAAAATTAATCCAACAACTATAAACTCCCAATATACAACCTCACACAACCCATCTTGAACCCCCATTCATGAATTTCAAAAGAAATCCAAAACAACAAGGTTTTTATGCAATAAGAACATACCATATGTCTATCTATAGGTGAAGCATTGAAGAAAATCAAAGAACTCCCTACCTCAATAGAGAAGAGGAAGAAGAGCCCAAAAATCAACCTCTCTGAAATACGATCTCCACCGATCAAGATGAAACCCTCGACACACTCATCATTTTGGTATAAAGGACTAGCATCAAAATCCCAATCGATTTTTGGGATCAAAAGAAAATGCAAGGTTTTAGAAAGTTTGGGTAGAGAGAGATGAGAGAAAAAGAGAGAAATAATGTAGAGAGAGAGTGATATAATCTGATATGGAGGAAAAAGGGCCAAAAAGTGCAAAATATAGCTGAAAAGCACAAAAAACGGAGCAGAAAACGCACTTGGCCGCATGTACGGCACCCACTCCCGCACGTGCGGCTTTCCCCGCACCTCAGCTCACGCACCTGCCTTTTAAGCAGTGTGCTCACAGCCCAAACTCCAGCTTCCCGCACGTGCGGCCTGGTCTCCCGCACGTGCGGCCCTAGCCCTCTTGTCCGGAAAAATTTCGGCTTCTTCGCGATCCTCCGGTGCCAACCCCGCATCCTCTGCAACGAGTGAAAACTCGTAATTGAAACAAATAAGAGCGAAATTTTGAGGAGAAGTTCTCAGAAATAATGAATCCAACTGTTGACAAAAACATGCTTTTAAAACCTGACATTTAACAACGAGAATTCTAACATAACCTCAAGAGAGCAAGGCAAAATACACACCGGTCATCACATAAAGTGACATACTTTGTGTCACAGTAAAAATGTGAACTAGAATGCTGCACCCACAATTACACAGCACCCACAATTATACAATGATTGCATATATATGGAAAATCTACATAAAAACTAAGAAACTAACCTGGGATAAGATAATGGGTTCGCCTTGGGATGCATAGAATTTTCTTGCTTCATCATGTCCACGATCTTAGCTGTAAAATGCTTTATTTCCGCCCAAAACAGAAGTACAATGAGCATATTTAGGCCATCAATTTAGAATTTAATAGCAGGACAAAATGAGAGGGAATACCTTGAATGGTTCATTATCAGTTCGAAACTGTAACGCCCTCAAAATAAACCCATAATATACACAATATTGACATGCATTGATATAAGAAAAACAAAACATTATTCCATTCATCAGAATATTCTTAATAAAAGACATTACATGTAACATCGAAAATAAATGCCCTACGGGCTTACAACTTTCCAAGCCAACACTTGGACCCAAAAGTCTGAGTACTAACTCAATTACACATTAAGCCCTTGGCTTGAGTTTACATGTAATATCAACATAAAACAAAAATAACAACTAACTAAACAGAGTCTTCAACTCCAAATCCTCCCAAGCTAAGTCCTTGGAGGTAGCATATCACCTGGACCTGAAAATGATGTTCCCTTATAGGGTGAGCCACAGCCCAGCAGAAATATACTAAACGAAATATAAGAATTGATTAAAGCAATAGCATTCGATAGATGGTTAACACTTATAAATCAATTACATCACAATACAGTTTCATGACCACTATGTCCATGATAAGTTTCAGTTTCCATTATTTACCCAATTTTCCATTTATACAAACCTGGCTCAGAACCTGGCCAAACAATAAACTGAGACTACATCTCATATTAATATTACTTCCAATATTGACAATTTAAGTGAGATTAAGGCTCAAACTAAAACACTTCCATAAATCGATAAGTACACATATTTGCTGTTCTAATGGAGTCCATCCCCTTTCTCCTCCCAAACAAGTTTGAGAGTCCATCCCCTATCTTCCCTCAAACCATGGAGTACATTCCCTATCTCCTCCCAAACAATATGCATATACAATGTATTTAACACTTGACATATACAATATTCAATCAATACACGTATTTGCTGTATTAATTCAACTGTCATATTCAATGACTTATTCAATGTGATTAGTTTCAGTTTTCCCTAATCAGCATGCAATGTCTACAACAATCACGACTATCCTCCACCGATAGCCCAAAACAATTATTTCTAAATAGGAAATAAATATATCAACAGATATAATCTCAACATTTTCATAGGTGAGTGATTAAATTATCCAGCTACACCATTCAGTCTCATAATTCCCCAATTTTGTGAATTAAACCTAATTCCACATTTTTCCCAAAATTAATTATACAAATTAATTTATTTCAGCAATTAGGGCTTTTTCCCTTTCCCTCAAAAATTAACCCTAAGGTTCAATTTTTTTCAATTTGACACGAACAATGTAATTTTTCATGATTTACAAACATATGGAATTTAATATATGAAAAACCCCCTTTTCATCAAATTGCAATTCAAACCCTAACTTTTCCCAAAATTACCAAACAACACCAACATATCAAAACGACTAAAACTTAGGACAAAACCTATAATATGGAGTAGGGTATCCCTACCTCGAAGTGAAGAACTCAAATGGAGATGATGACCTAAAATCCAAAGTGCTCCAAACTGCCAAACTCTCAGATTAAAACAAAGCCCTCGCGACCCTCTATCTTTTCAACAAAGAACCTAGGGTAGAAACACCCTAAAAATAGATGAAACCTAAGAGAGAAGGTGTGTAGAGGGAGAGGGAACACGGACCTAGGGCTTTGAAATCAAAAAGAGGATAAAAAAATGAATTTTTCCCCGCTGCTGCGTATTTAAATATAACAGGCTCGCTCGAGCGAAGACTTGGTCGCTCGAGCGACCAGACACAAGAAATCTCGCTTAAGCGAAGAAAGTCTCGCTCGAGCCAAAAACTCGAAGCTTCAGGTCTGCAACCCAAAAGCACGCTCGAGCGACAGAATGCTCGCTCGAGCGAAGAACACGAAAACATACACCTCACTTGCTCGAGCGAAGGAAAGCTCGCTCGAGCCAAGAAATACAGCTCTCGGGTCTATACCTAGACGCAGTCGCTCGCTCGAGCGAAGAAACCCTGGCTTGAGCGACGAACCAAAAACAAAGAGCTCGCTCAAGCGACAAACTACTCACTCGAGCGAAGGACCAAAATTCTGGGCAACAACCATTTGTTCCCAAACACAACCAACCTGTAACAAACCTGCCCAACACATCCTATAACTCAAAAACAAAGTATGGAAGGACAGAAACAAGACATAAATCATAACTAACATCCACGGAACCAAGTCCGGATCACTATACAACAAGGGGTAAAACCCGGGATCGCTATAACCTCCCCCCCTTAAGGAATTTCGTCCCCGAAATTAAGTGCAAGTTTTCAAAAATAGGTTTTTCTCAATTTCCATCAATAAGACATTTCAATAATTAACACCCTGACCCATTACTGGTCATTCCATCTCTTATCAAGAGGCATTTCACAATATGTAAAACAGCATATATTTCAACTTGCACTAACATTATGCAATTTCCTTTCAATTTCAACAGTTTTCAATATACATGATTCCCATTTCCACATCATATTTAATTTCATGATATAACTCCATTTCTATAACATATTAAACATATGCAATGTTATAACAAACTTCCAATTCTAGGCAAGTTTCAAGATTCTTCCATTAAACCAAAACATTTTTAATGTTTTACAACTCAAGACATATATAATGCTCTTAAAGTTAATAATATTACAAAATCTCAATACATGATTACACATCAACAAATATGTCCGGATATTTCTCACGGACTTCCAACTCACGTTCCCAAGTGGCTTCCTCCACTCCGTGATGTTTCCACAAAACTTTTACCAAGGGAATAGTCTTGCCTCGCAAGACTTGATCCCACCTATCCAAGACCCGAACCGGCCTCTCCTCATACGAGGCATCCTCATCTACCTCTAAGTCGGTCCAATCCAATACATGCGATGGATCCGGCTCATACTTCCGAAGCATACTCACATGAAACACGTCATGAACTCCGGACAACTGCGGCGGCAAAGCTAAACGATAAGCAACCTCGCCAATCCTTTCAAGGATCTCAAAAGGGCCAATAAACCGAGGGGACAACTTCCGGCTCTTCCCAAACCTCATCAATCCCTGCCTAGGTGATATCTTTAGAAAGACATGATCACCCACCTCAAATACTAAAGGCCTCCTCCTACGGTCGGCATAAGAGTTTTGACGACTCTGGGCTGTAACAAGCCTCCTACGGATAAGCTCAACTTTTTACGTCGTTTCCCTTACCAACTCCGAACCCAACAAAGGTGCATCACCCACCTCGGACCAACAAACTGGAGACCTACACGGTCAGCCATACAAGGCCTCAAACGGTGCCATACCGATACTAGACTGAAAACTGTTGTTGTAGGCAAACTCCACCAAAGGCAAGTGCCTCTCCCACGACCCGCTAAAATCAAGAACACAACCCCGAAGCATATCCTCAAGAATCTGAATAGTACGCTCAGACTGCCCGTCAGTCTGAGGATGATAAGCCGTGCTAAAGGTCAACTTAGTACCCAAGGCACTCTGCAAACTCTGCCACAACCTAGCAGTAAAACGAGGGTCTCTATCTGAGACGATCATTACTAGGACCCTGTGCAACCTCACTATGTCCCGAATATATAAGTCGGCAAGATGATCTACCGAATCTCTCACGCGCATAGGAATGAAGTGCGCCGACTTAGTCAACCGGTCTACAACCACCCAAATGGCATCACTACCCCGCTGAGTCCTCGGAAGACCTACAATGAAGTCCATAGTGACATGCTCCCACTTCTACTCGGCAATAGGCAAGGGTTGTAACAAACCCACTGGCCTCTGATGCTTGGCCTTCACTTGCTGACAAGTAAGGCACTTGGACACAAACACTGCCACATCTCTCTTCATACCCTGCCACCAAAACTGGCGACCCAAATCCCGATACATCTTAGTGCCTCCCGGATGCACCGCAAGGCGTGAATGGTGAAATTCTCGGTGTACCTCCTCTCGGCAAGACTCTGGCACAAACAAGCGGTCTCGGTATCTCACACTCAGGTCGGGATACACTGTCAAACCCTTCTCAACCTTCCCACTGGAGATCTTCTCTCGGAGGGATTCTACCTCAAGGTCACCTCTCTGTGCCTCTAACACTCGGTTCACAAGTGTAGGCTGCGCAACAACAGAAAACAAGGCCACAGCCTCAACGGATTCACTCAGAAGCAAATCAAACTCGCCAAGTGCCCCCAACATCTCCCACTCCCGGATGGTTATACCAGCTACATCACCTATGGATTTCCTGCTAAGGGCATCGGCCACAACATTGGCCTTCCCGGGATGATAGTGCAACTCGAAGTCGTAATCCTCAATAAATTCCATCCACCTCCTCTGCCTCAAGTTCAAGTCTTTCTGTGTAAATAGATATTTCAGACTCTTATGATCCGAGAACACCTCGAATCTCTCACCATAAAGGTAGTGCCTCCAAATCTTTAAGGCAAAGATCACTGCTGCTAACTCTAGGTCATGTGTAGGGTAATTCTTCTCGTGTATTTTCAACTGACGGAGCCATAAGCTACCACTTTCCCTTCTTGCATCAACACACAACCCAAACCCTCTCGTGAGGCATCACAATAGACTGCATAACCCAACCCTCTCTCCGAAATAATCAAAACCGGAGCGGTAGTCAATCTAATCTTCAACTCTTGGAACGACTTTTCACAAGTCTCACTCCATACAAATTTGACTCCCTTCCGAGTCAATCTAGTCAACGGCGAAGCTAACCTGGAGAAATCTTTCACAAACCGTCGGTAGTACCCAGCTAATCCCAGAAAACTGCGGATCTCAAACACACTCTTAGGCTGTGCCCAATCTTGCATTGCCACAATCTTGGATGTATCAACAGACACTCCTTCCCCGGAGACTACATGGCCTAAGAACTTCACCTTCCTTAGCCAGAACTCACACTTCCCGAACTTAGCATAGAGCTTATGGGCTCTAAGCAACTCGAGCACCACTCTCAAGTGTCCCTCGTGCTCCTCCTCAGAAGGTGAATAAATCAGAATGTCGTCCACGAAGACGACTACAAAACGATCCAAGAATTCCTGGAATATCCGGTTCATCAAGTCCATAAAGACTGCTGGTGAATTGGTGAGCCCAAATGGCATCACCAGAAACTCATAATGGCCATACCGCGTACGGAATGCCGTCTTCGGGATATCCTCCTCCCTGACCCTTAACTGGTGGTAACCTGATCTCAAATCTATCTTAGAGAAACAACGGGAACCCTTCAACTGGTCAAACAGATCATCTATACGAGGCATAGGGTATTTATTCTTGACCGTAGCCCGATTCAACTTCCGGTAGTCGATACACAATCTCAAGGCACCATCTTTCTTTTTAGCAAAGAGGGCCGGTGCTCCCCATGGCGAAACACTTGGGCGAATGAAGCCCTTATCCAGTAACTCTTGGGGCTGAATCTTCAACTCAACTAACTCGGCTGGGGCAAAACGATATGATGCCATAGAAATCGGCGCCGTACCGGGCACTAGATCAATAGAGAACTCAATCTCTCAATGAGGTGGCACACTAACAAGGTCCTCGGGAAAGACGTCCGAGTACTCACAAACCACTCTCGACAAAACAATCTGGGTCTCACCACCCTCACTACTCAAAAAGCTAGCAAGTAGACCACTAAGGTCATTCCGCCCTCGCGGATCATACACCGGTGGCAACACACTACCAACCCGATCCCCCAGAAAATGAAAACACTCCCCGCTCAAGGTACAAACTGTGACCCTCTGGCAGTAGCAGTCAATAACAGCTCGGTATGACGATAGCCAGTCCATACACAAAATAACATCAAAACCTGACATAGGCATAACCACAAAAGGAAATGGAAGTCGGCGGTCGGCGACCTCTATATCACAGCCCCAACACCCATGTTTCAAAATCAATTCACCCCCAACAGGTGATACAACACAAATAGGAGACGCTAACTGTGCCAACTCCAATCCCAAAACAGATGCAAAAGCAGCAGATATAAAAGAATGTGATGCTCCCGTATCAATCAATACATTGGCAGCCGAGTTGCAAAATAAGAAGGTACCTCTCACGACAGATGGAGCAGGCACAAGATCCTGCGCGGTAACAGCATACACGCGCCCTAACAGTCTCTGATCTACCTGCTCACCCCTAGGAGCATAGGACTGTTGCGCAGACTGGGACGATGAAGCCCCCTGATTAGCCCTCGAGGCCTGAACTGACTGAGCTGGCTGATGGCTCTAAGTCTGCCTCAAACCAGATGCACCAGATGTGCCACTCAACTGCGGGCAAAACCTCTTCAGGTGCCCTGCCTGACCACACTGGTAACAAGAGAGCGACTGGCCTCTACCCTGACTCTGGCTCTGAGGTCGAGCCGAAGATGATCCTGCTCTCTGTCCTCCTCCCTTCTGAGGGCAAACTGGAGACTTGTGGCCCAGCTGACCACACTTGAAACAGGTAATGTCTCCCTGGCTGCCTTTCCCAGAACCTGCACTCGGCACTGGAAAGGTTGATCTAGTAACACTACCCTGAGACTGCTGAGGATTAAAACCTCTCTGTCTCCTGCCATCACTCTGACCATCCTGACTCCTCTTGGAGCCCCTCTGCCTCTCCTCCTCTTCCTGCATCATGATCTCCATATGGGCTGCAGCATCCACCAGACGCCCATACTCTCGGGTCATAGAACCCCCAACTCTCATCTTGAGGCCATGCCTCAACTTCTTCTCAAACTCTAAACAACGATGTTCCTCAGACGCCACAAGCTCAGGTGCAAACCTGGACAAACTGGTAAATGCGGCCTCAAACTCGGCCACAGAAGAACTCAGTTGCTTAAGCTAGCAGAACTGTTCCCTCAACCTCTCCCTGACAGCTGGAGACAGGAACTTCTCCTGGAAGACAGCTACGAAGGCCTCCGAAGTCCCTCCTATACGGCCTCTCGTGAATTTCCACCACTGACCCGCATCCCCCTTAAGCTGGAAAGATGCCAAGGTCACCTTCAGAACCCCGTCCTCGATGCCAAGCATCTCAAACGTCTTCGTTGTCTGTTCGAGCCATTCATCTGCCTTAAGCGGCTCTTTTGGATCACCCACAAACTCGTCCGGATTAGACCAGAAGAACTCTCTCTTCAGAAATGCAGGCCCTGCATCTGCAACATGAACCTGGGCTTGATTCTCAGCCCTGAGAATGCCCACGGACTCCCTGAATGCCCCTGCTATCTCGCGGTCTAAGCCACTCATAGCCTGCTGACCCGCTGGTTCGGCCACGTTGGCCTGACCAATACCCTCCTGCTGCTCCGGAATCCCATCTAGTATGGGCATCTCCTGCCTACCACGCCTTCCACGCCTACCACGTTCTCGACCTCGTCCTGACATCCTAATAAAGGTAACAAGACGATTAATACGTTAGCACATTAATAAATGTGCCAAAATTATAACACTCGTGACCTAATGCATTGGACAACAATAATTCACTCCACGTAAGCACATAATCACATAAGCACCTACGAATTTCATTCCTGGATAATGACAGTCCCAAGGCGTTGCTAGAGTTCTGGTTGGAAACAGCATTGATCAAGTGCTTTTCCAACAAGACTCATAGAAACTCAAGGATCCAATCAACATCCTAGAAATCAAATCCCATACCCAAATAGTCATATAAGCATGTTATCAAATAAACACATACTATCATACATAAGTCTCTAACAACCGAGACAAACCCATTGTGATACTAATCACTTCCCACGTACCCGAAGTATTCAAACCCGGTACGCTCTGATACCAAGTTGTAACGCCCTCAAAATAAACCCATAATATACACAATAGTGACATGCATTGATATAAGAAAAACAAAACATTATTCCATTCATCAGAATATTCTTAATAAAAGACATTACATGTAACATCGAAAATAAATGCCCTACGGGCTTACAACTTTCCAAGCCAACACTTGGACACAAAAGTTTGAGTACTAACTCAATTACACATTAAGCCCTTGGCTTGAGTTTACATGTAATATCAACATAAAACAAAAATAACAACTAACTAAACAGAGTCTTCAACTCCAAATCCTCCCAAGCTAAGTCCTTGGAGGTAGCATATCACCTGGACCTGAAAATGATGTTCCCTTATAGGGTGAGCCACAACCCAGCAGAAATATACTAAACCAAATATAAGAATTGACTAAAGCAATAGCATTCGATAGATGGTTAACACTTATAAATCAATTACATCACAATACAATTTCATGACCACTATGTCCATGATACGTTTCAGTTTCCATTATTTACCCAATTTTCCATTTATACAAACCTGGCTCAGAACCTGGCCAAACAATAAACTGAGACTACATCTCATATTAATATTACTTCCAATATCGACAATTTAAGTGAGATTAAGGCTCAAACTAAAACGCTTCCATAAATCGATAAGTACACATATTTGCTGTACTAATGGAGTCCATCCCCTTTCTCCTCCCAAACAGGTTTGAGAGTCCATCCCCTATCTTCCCTCAAGCCATGGAGTACATCCCCTATCTCCTCCCAAACAATATGCATATACAATGTATTTAACACTTGACATATACAATATTCAATCAATACACGTATTTGCTGTATTAATTCAACTGTCATATTCAATGACTTATTCAATGTGATTAGTTTCAGTTTTCCCTAATCAGCATGCAATGTCTACAACAATCACGACTATCCTCCACCGATAGCCCAAAACAGTTATTTCTAAATAGGAAATAAATATATCAACAGATATAATCTCAACATTTTCATAGGTGAGTGATTAAATTATCCAGCTACATCATTCAATCTCATAATTCCCCAATTTCGTGAATTAAACCTAATTCCACATTTTTCCCAAAATTAATTATACAAATTAATTTATTTCAGCAATTAGGGCTTTTTCCCTTTCCCTCAAAAATTAGCCCTAAGGTTCAATTTTTTTCAATTTGACACGAACAATGTCATTTTTCATGATTTACAAACATATGGAATTTAATATATGAAAAACCCCCTTTTCATCAAATTGCAATTCAAACCCTAACTTTTCCCAAAATTACCAAACAACACCAACATATCAAAATGACTAAAACTTAGGACAAAACCTATAATATGGAGTAGGGTATCCCTACCTCGAAGTGAAGAACTCAAATGGAGATGATGACTCAAAATCCAAAGTGCTCCAAACCGCCAAACTCTCAGATTAAAACAAAGCCCTCGCGACCCTCTATCTTTTTAACAAAGAACCTAGGGTAGAAACACCCTAAAAATAGATAAAACCTAAGAGAGAAGGTGTGTAGAGGGAGAGGGAACACGGACCTAGGGTTTTGAAATCAAAAAGGAGGATAAAAAAATGAATTTTTCCCCGCTGCTGCGTATTTAAATATAACAGGCTCGCTCGAGCGAAGACTTGGTCGCTCGAGCGACCAGACACAAGAAATCTCGCTTAAGCGAAGAAAGTCTCGCTCGAGCCAAAAACTCGAAGCTTCAGGTCTGCAACCCAGAAGCGCGCTACTTGAAAACATACACCTCGCTCGCTCGAGCGAAGGAAAGCTTGCTCGAGCCAAGAAATACAGCTCTCAGGTCTATACCTAAACGCAGTCGCTCGCTCGAGCGAAGAAACCCTGGCTCAAGCAACGAACCAAAAACAAAGAGCTCGCTCGAGCGATAAACTACTTGCTCGAGCGAAGGACCAAAATTCTGGGCAGCAACCATTTGTTCCCAAACACAACCAACCTGTAACAAACCTGCCCAACACATCCTATAACTCAAAAACAAAGTATGGAAGGACGGAAACAAGACATAAATCATAACTAACATCCACGGAACCAAGTCCGGATCACTATACAACAAGGGGTAAAACCCGAGATCGCTATAGAAACTAAATTCCAGGTATGAAATGCAACCAAAGAGGAAACCCATTGTTCAAAAATAGAGTCTATAAGGCAAAGTTCACTGATAAATTGTTGGTTTGTATACTATATAATAGATTGGAACAAAATTTTATAAGCTTTACCAATAGTTCCATTTTGCACAAACATGAGGACCAATACCTACATGAGCATCTAAACCAGCTTCAGCAATCAATTTAATAAATTTAACGAATTGCTGATTCAAGAAGGATCCTAATAGATTATGGCAGCTTATCTGTAATGGATACAGGGGCAACAAAGAAATGTTTGGCAAGTCATTTGTGCAACAAAAGGAAGACCTTACAACCCAGAAACTATGAGAAGGTTGCCTAAAAAAGTATATTTAATTAAAGATTTCATTGTTCTATATAAATCTTAGGACTTATTATATAAAAATAATCAATTTTGGTTGGGAATCCAAAAACTAGATTGAAAATGGCTCAAAATTATACATAAAACTACAATGACACGAGGAAAGAAGAAATCATTTCAAATAATCTATAAAATCTTAAGCAACATGGGAAGTTGGCAACTGACTTTAGAATAAAAGGGAACTTACTTCTCCTTACTTTCTTTTCCTTCTTTTTTTTTTTCCCTTCTTAAAATGGCCCAATTATGGAGATATGCTTCAAATGGCCCAATTATGGAGATATGCTTCAAGAGAACTTGAAAAATAGAGTTAAAAATTGTTAAAGATTGGATATTTTTGTAATTATAAAAAATACTTTGGGTTCTTTTTGGCCATTACCAAAATACTTTATCAAGTTCTTATTTGCAAAAGAGTTAATGAGGTGATTGGAAAATAGTATATAAGAAAAGGGCACCATGTTACAAACTAATGGGAAGGAGGGGTTATAGAACTCTAATAAATATATAGCATATTAATTAGGATACAGGTTAAGTGTAAATCCTTTGGAAATTAGGCCAAATTTCTGCACTAATAAATCAAGATAGATATAGAGGTCAACCAAAGAAAAAAATGAATTAATAGTAGCCATAGTTGCAGCCTCATGTGCAATCATTGTATTAGTTACCACAATACAATTCTCCAAAAATCAATGGAATTTACCAAAATAGATGATGCAAAACCACATCTCACACAATGTGAATAGGTAGGTGAAATGTGAAATCAAACTAAACTACATATAATCCAAGTTTCTATAGAACTTTAAGTCAATGGATGAACAAGCATTGACTCCAATTGTACTAAATCAATACATTCAGAACAAAATTGTATTGCATGGATTCAAATTCCAGAAATCAACCTACCATGAATCAGATCTCTTGGCAAAAAAAAAAGTGACTTAGTCATGAAGTAGTGAAGAACATTGGGGGAAAAAATGGACAAAGCTTATTGATTAAGTTGAGAGAAATTACCTCGTTTAAGAGGGCATGAGCTGAAAAATGGCAGAGTCGAGATGAGTACTAAACTTCATGGTTGAAGAAATACCGAACAGATAAGTTTGAGTTCTTCAACACTAGTACTTGATCTCCCAAATCTGAAAAATCACAGAATGAGCATTACTATGAAAATCTGTCTACATTGTTTTGGTCAAGAATAAGAAGCCTTGCAATATAAACTTAGAGCAAACATCAAAGGTAGTTAAAATATGAACAATGCTAAAATGCTAAAATTCATCAAAATGTTCATGTAGAAAAGAGGAATTGATAATGCTCATAACTATATCACATGGAGAATAACAAAACAGTACGCATGTTATTGAAAATAAACAAAAGCCTGAACTACATTAAACTCAAGGAGTAACTTCCATCAAGAGCTATGGCATACATTGGCCTTGTTTGGTTTGTGTTTTGAGATGTTATTTTAAAAATAATTTTCTGGAGAGAGTTTAGAAACTTTTAAAATTTGTTTAGTTGTATATTTTGAAAATAGTTTTAGAGTTAGGGATGATTTGATAATTTTTATAGTTGAATAGATGGGTGTGAGAGTGTAATTCTTGTATCCTTTAATCTATTGGAGGGTGTATTTAACTCCTTTATTTTCTTTTTTGGGAGTTTTTGGAGTTGTTGTATCGTGGTTTTGGACGAGTACAATTTGATTTAAACATGTTGGGATTGTTCGTTCATGCTTGTTTATGTTGAAAAGTTCTTTGGAAATTTAGAAAATTTGTTCTGGGGTCGACCCTTGCCTTCTTGGGGGTCGACACCACCTTGTTGCCCTGCTTTTAATGCCTTTGCTGGTCTTTGGGGTTAACACCTGAGTCCCGAGGGTCGACCATTCCCTTGTTGTCTTGTTCTGGGTTGCATTCTGAAATAAAGGATCGATACCTCTGGTTGCAAGGGTCGACACCTCTAGTTGCAAGGGTCAACCCTTGTCTGCTGTACACATTGGTGTATCAGCATTTCTTCGTAAGGGTCGACACCTCTATCCTAAGGGTCGACCCCTATGTGTAATTTTTAGATTTTTGGGTCAGTTTGGGCCCTACTTTTGGGGGTTTTTTGATTTGTTCTTTTCATTTGGCTTTGGGGCTATTGTTCTATTAGTGCCTTGCTACTATAAATAGGCTCCAAACACTGGTTCATTTTACTTGTCCTTCTCTTTTCTCTCTTTACATCGTGAGTTTCTCTTCTCTCTCTCTAAACTCAAACTTTTTCACCTAAGATCTTTAGATCTACTCACCTAGAGTGATCTTTTCACCTTAGTCCTTTGAGAAAGATTGTAGATCTCGTCAAGGGCTTTCTTTTGGTCTGAATAGTTCATGGTTTCGTCGCCAATGAATTTTGGGTTCCCATCTCTTTTATAGTGATCCCGGTTTCACCATGACCTTTGTTGTGTTCCGGACTCGAATTCCGTGATTGTATGTTGTTGCCTATGTCTTGTTTCCTTCCTTTAATTCTTTGAAATTAAGTTTTGGGACTTGTTGGGTGAGTTTGGAATAGGTTGGTTGTTCGTTGGTATAAATGGTTGTTGCCCAGATTTTGGTCTCTTCGCTCGAGCGAGGCTTTTTGCGCTCGAGCGAGCCTTGTGTAATTTGCTTCTTTGCTCGAGCGAGGTTTCTTGCACCCAAGCGAGAATTGAGGGTCTTCAGGTTTGTTTCCCAGACGTAGCTTTTCTTGGAAGATGTAAGTTCTTTGTTCGAGCGAGGCTTCTTGCGCTCAAGCGAGCCTTATGGAATTGTTTCTTAACTCAAGCGAGACTTCTTGTGCTCAAGTGTGCGTCTGCGCCTACAATAGACCTGAAGCTTTACATTCTGCGCTCGAGCGACGCTTCTTGTGCTCGAGCGAGGTTACTTGTTGTGTCTGGTCACTCGAGCGACAACTCCTTCGCTCGAGCGAAGACCGCGTATATCAGTTCACAGCAGAGATGTTTTACACCACTTTTGATCTTCTTTTTCCCTTAAAACCCTAACCTAACACCTCCTCTCTCTAAAACTCTCTCTCTCTCTCTACAAATACTCCATGATCTAGGGTTTTTCTACCCTACTTCCTTTGTTAAAAAGATAGAATATTGCATGAGCTTCCATTACATTCGAAAAGGGTGGAGTTTGGTCATCTTCAAAGTTTCTTCCTTCTTCTCCTTTGAGCTTCTATAGTTGAAGTAGGGATATTCTACTCTTTAATATGAGCTTTAACCTAGATATTTGTCATTTTGTATAAATAGTGGAATTTGGGAAGACCTTGGTGAAGTTAGGGTTAGGGTTTTGATATTTGAAAGAGGGGTTTTCCATATTTGGTACCATATGTGTATGAGAGGTCTCAAACATGATATTGCTTGGGTGTCATTGGTGAAATTTGGTCTTGGATGTAATATTTGGGAAGGGGAGAAGACTACCCTAATTTGAACTAAATAATTATTTTGTATAAATAATGAAATTGGTATGGGAAATGTGAAACTGGGAGGATATGTAAATAAAGGGTGTAGTTGGATTTGATAAATCACTCACCTATGAGAATTTGATAAATTATCTGCTGATAGATTTATTTATCTGTTTAGAAATATCTGTTTTGGGCTATCGGTGGAAGATAGTTATGATTGTTGTAGAAACTGCATGAGGATTAGGAAGATTGAAACTAATCAATTGAATTATGTCATTGAATATGACGGTTTGACTAAACCATTGAATATGTGATTTGATTAGTCATTGTACATGACAACGTGTTTAAATACATTGTATATATATCATTGTTTGGGAGGAGATGGGGGATGTACTCCATTGTCTGGGAGGAGATAGGGGATGGACTCTATTAAGAATTAAGTTGGCCGGATTGTCCAAGGTGAAAGTCCCGAAATCTTATATATTTATGGGTGTCCATTCCCTCAGATATGATTCTGTAAAATGGCAAGAAATAGAACTGTTGGATTGATGGATGTATTGAATTGTGAACCATTGAGTTGTAGTCTCATTTTGGTTGTTTTGATAATAGTGAATTTGGTTAATAGATTTACCCGAAATGGATGAATGGAAATGAATTGAAGTATTAGTTATCTGTATTGAATGGCCTTGGAAAGAATATGTGTTGGTTAAGAATATTGCGCATTTATCTGATGCTGATATTTTAGTTAAATCTCATATATTACTTAGCATATCTCTACTGGGCTTTGGCTCACCCTACTTGGGAAACCATTTTCAGGTACAGGTGACATGCCGCCTCAAAGGTCTTAGCTTGGGAGGTGTAGGAATTGAAAGCTTCATTTTGTTATTTTGTTTTTGATGTTAAATATTTATTCAAGCCAAGGGCTTTAATTGTAAAGAGCTTATGGCTCTCTTTTGTTATAACCAAGTTATCTCTTGGAAAGATGTAAGCCCGTAGGGCATTTATTTTGTTGTTATCAATTAGAGTTACATGCTATAGTTTTAGGAATGAACATTTATGAAAGTGTAATGCATGTAATATCTTTTGTAATGTGGACTTTGATTAATGAAAATATAACCTTTCTACTACATTTATGGATCTTGTGCATGGTTGGTTTATCATATATTTTGAGGGCGTTACAACTTGGTATCAGAGCGTACCGGGTTTGAATACTTTGGGTACGTGGGATGTGGTTAGTACCACAGTGGGTTTGTCTCGCTTATTAGAGACTTAGATATGATGTTATGCACTTATATGATAACGTGCTTATGTGATTATATGGATATGGGATTTAGTTTCTAGGATGTTGATTGGGTCTATGGGTTTTTAGGAGTCCCGTTGGAAAGGCACTTGATCACTGCCGTTTCTAACTGGAACTCTAGCGATGCCACGGGACAGTTATTATCCAGAAACAAAATTCGTATGTGTTTATGTGATTATGTGCTTACATGGAGTGAATTACAGTTGTCCATTGTATTAGGACGCGAGTGAGATAGCTTCGGCACATTTGTAAATGTGCTGATCTCTTTATTACCTTTATTAAGATGTCAGGACGAGGTTGTGGTGGTAGGCGTGGTAGGCCTAGGAGGCATGAGATGCCTATACCGAATGAGATTCTGGCGCAAGTGGAAAGAGTGGGTTAGGCCAACGTGGCCGAGCCAGTAGGTCAACAGGCCATGGGTGCCTTAGCCCATAAAATGGCCGAAGCATTGAGGGAATCTATGGACATTCTCAGGGCTGAGAATCAAGTCCAGGCCCATGTAGTTGAGGCAGGGCCTTCTTTTCTGAAGAGGGAGTTCTTCCAGTTGAATCCGGACAAGTTTTTGGGTGACCCTAAAGAGCCACTAAAGGCTGATGAGTGGATGGAACAGATGACGAAAACGTTTGAAATGCTCAGCATCGAAGACAGAGGTTTGAGGGTGACCTTGGCGTCTTTCTACCTAAAGAGAGATGCGGTTTAGGGAGATGCTCAACATTGGAGGGACTTTAGAGGCCTTTGTTGAAGCTTTCCAGGATAAGTACTTACCTGTTACAGTGAGGGAGAAGTTGAGGGATCAATGCTCTAAGTTGGTGTAGCTGAACACCCCAGTGGCCGAGTTTGAAGCCACTTTTACTAGCCTCTCTAGATTTGCACCTGAGTTAGTGGCGACTGAGGAGCGCCATTGTTTGGAGTTTGAGAAGAGATTGAGGACCGAACTCATGTTTAGAGTTGTCGGGTCCATGATTAAAGACTATGGGCACTGCAGCCCATCTTGAGACAATTATACATACCGAGGAGGAAAGGATGAAGGGCTCCAAAAGGAGTCAGGATGGTCAGGGGGACAATAAGAGGTAGAGGGGTTCTAACCCTCAGCAGTCCCAGGAAGCGCATTCGAGATCTACCTTTCCAATGCCGAGTTTAGGTTCTGGGAGAGGTGGTCAGGGAGCATCACCTGTTACAAATGTGGTCAGTTGGGCCACAAGTCTCCAGCTTGCCCACAGAGGAGAGGAGGGCAGCAAACGGTTTCATCTTCGGCTCGTTCTCAGGGCCAGAGTCAGGGCAGAGGCCAGTCACTCACTTGTTATTAGTGTGGGCAGGCGGGGCATTTGAAGAGGTTTTGCCCACAGTTGGGTGACACACCTAGTGCGTCTGGTTTGAGACAAACACAAAGTCACCAGCCAGCTCAGTCAGTATAGGCCTCGAGGGCCAATCAGGGAGCTTCTTCAGCTCAGTCAGTACAACAGTCTTATGCTCCGAGAGGAAGCAGGTTGATCAGAGGCCGACGGAGCGCGTGTATACTGTTACAACGCCAAATTTTGTACCTGCTCCATCAGTAGTGAGAGGTACCTTTTTGTTTTTCAATTCAGTTGCTAGTGTGTTAATTGATACGAGTGCATCCCACTCTTTTATATCTTCTGCATTTGCATCAGTTTTGGGGTTAGAGTTGGCACAGTTAGCATCTCCTATTTGTGTTGTATCACCTATTGGGGGCGAGATGGTTTTGAAACAGGGGTGTCGGGGCTGTGATATAGAGGTCGCTGATCGTCGACTCCTTTTTTTTTAGTATTGATGGATATGTCTGGTTTTGATGTTATTTTGGATATGGACTAGTTATCGTCATACCGGGCTGTTATAGATTGCTACCGTCAAAGGGTTACTATATGTACCTTGAGCGGTGATTGCTTTTATTTCTTGGGGGACTGGGTGGATAGAGTCTTATCGCTGGTATATGATTCACGTGGGCGGAATGAACTTAGTTATCTTCTTGCTAGCTTTATGAGTAGTGAGTGTGATGAGGCCCGGGTTGAGTTGCCAAGGGTGGTTTGTGAGTATTCAGATGTCTTTCCCGAGGACCTTACTAGTTTACCACCTCACAGAGAGATTGAGTTCTCTATTAATCTAGTGCCTGGCACGGCACTGATATCCATGGCATCGTATCGTTTTGCACCAGCTGAGTTGAGCGAGTTGAAGATTCAACTCCAGGAATTACTAGATAAGAGTTTTATTTGCCCTAGTACTTCGCCTTGGGAAGCACCGGCCCTCTTTGCTAAGAAGAAAGATAGGGCCTTAAGACTTTGTATTGACTACTGAAGGTTGAACCAGGTTACAGTTAAGAACAAATACCATATGCCTCGTATAGATGATCTGTTTGACCAGTTGAAAGGATCCCGTTGTTTCTCTAAGATAGATTTGAGATCGGGTTACCACCAGTTGAGGGTAAGGGAGGAGGATATCCCGAAGACGGCATTTCGTACACAGTATGGCCATTATGAGTTTCTGGTGATGCCTTTTGGGCTAACCAATGCACCAGCTGTGTTTATGGACTTGATGAACCGGATCTTCCGGGAGTTCTTAGATCGCTTTGTGGTCGTCTTTGTGGATGACATTCTAATTTACTCACCCTCAGAGGAGGAGCACAAGGAACACCTGCGAGTGGTGCTTGAGTTGCTTAGAGCCCATAAGTTGTATGTTAAGTTCGAGAACTGTGAGTTTTGGTTGAAAGAAGTTAAGTTCTTAGGCCATGTGGTATCCGGGGAAGGGGTGACTATAGACTCATCCAAAATTGAGGCAGTGCAAGATTGGGCACAGCCTAAGAATGCCTTCGAGATCTGTAGTTTTCTGGGATTGGCCGGGTATTACCGTCGGTTTGTGAAAGATTTCTCCAGACTAGCTTCGCCTTTAACTAGATTGACGCAGAAAGGGGTCAAATTTGTGTAGAGTGTGACTTGTGAAAAGTCATTCCAAGAGCTTAAAGTTAGACTTACCACCGCTCCAGTCTTGATTATTTCGGAGAGGGGTTTGGGCTATTCAGTGTATTGTGATGCCTCACGAGAGGGTTTGGGTTATGTGTTGATGTAAGAGGCGAAAGTAGTAGCCCATGGCTCACGGCAGTTGAAAACACACGAGATGAACTACCCTACTCACGATTTAGAGTTAGCAGCTGTGATTTTTGCATTGAAGATTTGGAGGCACTATTTGTATGGCGAGAGATTTGAGGTGTTTTCTAATCATAAAAGTCCGAAGTATCTGTTTACACAAAAGGAATTGAATTTGAGGCAGAGAAGGTGGATGGAGTTCATAGAAGATTATGACTTCGAGTTACATTATCATCCCGGAAAGGCCAATGTTGTGGCCGATGCCCTGAGTAGAAAATCCATCAGTAGTGTAGCTTGTATTGCTATCCGGGAATGGGAGATGTTGGGTGCCCTTGGTGAATTTGACTTGCAGTTAGGCGAGTCTGTTGAGTCTGCAGCCTTATTTTCTGTGGTTGCACAATCTACACTTGTGAATCGAGTGTTAGAAGCACAGAAGGGTGACTTCGAGATAGAATCCCTCCGGGAGAAGATCTCCAGTGGGAAGGTAGAGAAGGGATTAACTGTTTATCCTGACCTAAGTGTGAGATACCGTGACTGCTTGTTTGTGCCGGAGTCTTGCCGAGAGGAAGTACTCCGAGAGTTCCACCATTTACGTCAAAGATGTTTCATGATCTGAGTCGCCAGTTTTGGTGAAGGGGTATGAAGAAGGATGTGACAGTGTTTGTATCGAAGTGCCTTACTTGTCAGCAAGTGAAGCCCGAACATCAGAGGCCAACGGGTTTGTTACAACCCTTGCCTATAGCCGAGTGGAAAATGGAGCATGCCACGATGGACTTTGTTGTGGGTCTTCCGAGGACTCAACGGCGTAGTGATGCCATTTGGGTGGTAATTGACCGGTTGACCAAGTCAGCGCATTTTATCCCTATGCACGTAAGAGATTCGGTAGATTACCTTGCTGACTTGTATATTCGGGACATAGTGAGGTTGCACAGGGTTCCTATGACAATTGTTTCAGATAGAGATCCGCGTTTCACTACTCGATTGTGGCAGAGTTTACAGAGTGCCTTGGGCACTAGATTGACTTTTAGCATGGCTTACCATCTTCAGATGGACGGGCAGTCCAAGTGTACTATTCAGATTCTTGAGGATATGCATTGAGACTGTGTCCTTGACTTTAAAGGGTCGTGGGAGAGACACTTACCCTTAGTGGAGTTTGCCTAGAATAACAGTTTCTAGTTGAGTATTGGCATGGCACCGTTTGAGGCCTTGTATGGCCGACCGTATAGATCTCCAGTGTGTTGGGCCAAGGTGGGTGATGCACCTTTGTTAGGTCTAGAGTTGGTTTGGGAAACGACGGAGAAAGTGGCACTTATTCGTAAGAGGTTGGTTATAGCCCAGAGCCGTCAAAAGAGTTATGCCGACCATAGGAACCGACCATAGGAGGAGACCTTTGCCATTTGAGGTAGGTAATCATGTCTTTTTGAAAATATCACCTAGGCAGGGTTTGATGAGGTTTGGGAAGAGTGGAAAGTTATCCCCTCGATTTATTGATCCTTTTGAAATCCTTGAGCAGATTGGGGAGCTTGTATACCGTTTAGAGTTGCCTCCGCAACTTTCCGGAGTGCATGGCATGTTTCATATTAGTATGCTTCAGAAATATGAGTCGGATCCATCACATGTGTTGGATTGGACCGACTTAGGGGTAGATGAGGATGCCTCGTATGAGGAAAGACCGATGCGAGTCTTGGATAGGCGGGACCAAGTCGTGCGAGACAAGACAATTCCCTTGGTCAAAGTACTATGGAAACATCACGGGGTTGAGGAAGCAACTTGGGAGCGTGAATTGGAAATCCGTGAGAAATATCCGGACTTATTTGTTAATGTTTGAGTTTATGTTGAAATTTTAGTTTTGTTTATGAACCATAAAAACATTGTATATGTTTTGGATTTTGAAGGCATTTAAAATGTTGAATACGTTTCAGGAATACAAGTCTAATATGAGCATTGTATATGTTGTTTGAGTTTTGGAAATGTAAATATATTATAAACATTGAATATGTTTGGGAAAAACTTGAAATTTGTTAAATTTCGAAATATGCATATTGGTAATATATGTTGAGCTATATTTTGTGAAATTGATCTCTTGAGAAGGGATGGAATGATCGGTGGGCGGGTCATGATAACAAGAATTGAATTGTAATCATTTTGAAAATTGGAAAATCATGGTTTTGAAACTTATACAAAATTTCGGGGACGAAATTCTTTAAGGAGGGGAGGTTATAGCGATCCCGGTTTCACCCCGACCTTTGTTGTGTTCCGGATTCGGATTCCATGATTGTATGTTGTTGCCTATGTCTTGCTTGCTTCCTTTAATTCTTTGAAATTGAGTTTTGGGACTTGTTGGGTGAGTTTAGAACAGGTTGGTTGTTAGTTGGTATAAATGGTTGTTGTCCGGATTTTGGTCTCTTCGCTCGAGCGAGGCTTATTGCACTCGAGTGAGCCTTGTGTAATTTGCTTCTTCGCTCGAGCGAGGTTTCTTGCGCTCAAGCGAGAATTGAGGGTCTTCAGGTTTCTTTCCCAGACGCAGCTTTTCTGGAAAGATGTAAGTTCTTCGCTCGAGTGAGGCTTCTTGTGCTCGAGCGAGACTTCTTGTGCTCGAGAGTGCGTCTGCGTCTATAGCAGACCTAAAGCTTTGCATTCTACGCCCGAGCGACACTTCTTGAGCTCGAGCGAGGTTACTTGTTGTGTCTGGTCGCTCGAGCGACAACTCTTTCGCTCGAGCAAAGACCGCATATATCAGTTCGTAGAAGAGATGTTTTACACCACTTTTGATCTTCTTTTTCCCTAAAAACCCTAACCCAGCACCTCCTCTCTCTAAAACTCTCTCTCTCTCTACAAATACTCCATGATCTAGGGTTTTTCTACCCTACTTCCTTTGTTAAAAAGATAGAATATTGCGTGAGCTTCCATTTGATCTGAAAATGATGGAGTTTGGTCATCTTTAAAGTTTCTTCATTTTTCTCCTTTGAGCTTCTATACTTGAGGTAGGGATATTCTACTCTTTAATATGAGCTTTAACCTAGATATTTGTCATTTTGTATAAATAGTGGAATTTGGGAAGACCTTGGTGAAGTTAGGGTTAGGGTTTTGATATTAGAAAGAGGGGTTTTCCATATTTGGTACCATATGTGTATGAGAGGTCTCAAACATGATATTGCTTGGGTGTCATTGGTGAAATTTGGTCTTCGGTGTAATATATGGGAAAGGGGGCAGATTGCCCTAATTTGAACTAAATAATTATTCTGTATAAATAATGAAATTGATATGGGAAATATGAAATTGGAAGGATATGTAAATGAAGGGTGTAGTTGGATTTGATAAATCACTCACCTATGGGAATTTGATAAATTATCTATTGATAGATTTATTTATCTGTTTAGAAATATCTGTTTTAAGCTATCAGTGAAGGACAGCTATGATTGTTGTAGAAACTGCATGAGGATTAGGAAGATTGAAACTAATCAATTGAATTATGTCATTGAATATGACGGTTTGACCAAACCATTGAATATGTGATTTGATTAGTCATTGTATATGACAACGTGTTTAAATACATTGTATATGTATCATTGTTTAGGAGGAGATAGGAGATGTACTCCATTGTGTGGGAGGAGATAGGGGATGGACTCCATTAAGAATTAAGTTAGCCGGAGTGTCCAAGGTCAAAGTCCCGAAATCTTATATATTTATGGGTTTCCATTCCCTCGGATATGATTCCGTAAAATGGCAAGAAATAGAAGTGTTGGATTGATGAATGTATTGAATTGTGAACCATTGAGTTGTAGTCTCATTTTGGTTGTTTTGATAATAGTGAATTTGGTTAATAGATTTACCCGAAATGGATGATGGAAATGAATTGAAGTATTAGTTATTTGTATTGAATGGCCTTGGAAAGAATATGTGTTGATTAAGAATATTGCACATTTAGCTGATGCTGATAATTTAGTTAAATCTCATATATTATTTAGCATATCTCTATTGGGCTTTGGCTCACCCTACTTGGGAAACCATTTTCAGGTACAGGTGATATGTCGTCTCCAAGGTCTTAGCTTGGGAGGTGTAGGAGTTGAAAGCTCCATTTTGTTATTTTGTTTTTGATGTTAAATGTTTATTCAAGCCAAGGGCTTTAATTGTAAAGAGCTTATGGCTCTCTTTTGCTATAACCCAGTTATCTCTTGGAAAGATGTAAGCCCGTAGGGCATTTATTTTGTTGTTGTCAATTAGAGTTACATGCTATAGTTTTAGGAATGAACATTTATGAAAGTGCAATGCATGTAATATCTTTTGTAATGTGGACTTTGATTAATGAAAATATAACCTTTCTACTACATTTATGGATCTTGTGCATGTTTGGTTTATCACATATTTTGAGGGCGTTACATCTTTGCTTCAAGAGGTTGGGGTTTCTAGTTCTCCTTCAATACCTTCATTTCGATTTGTGGTATTTTCTTTATACAAATACAAGTTTATATTTTTATGCATATTGTAATTAATTATGAGATTGGAGGTTAGGGTTTGTTAAGTTGGGTTTACTTGTTGGGTTATGATATTAGGTCATGAGTTTGGGGATAAAGCAATAGAAGGGTTAGAATAAAATGTGTTTTGTGAAAAGCTTTAATTTCTCTTAAAAACCCTAGTTTGGTCTATGAAGATAGATGATGGTTTTGCTTAAATTAAAAGTAGTATCATGAAATTGAGGCGTTAAATTACACATGTACAAGTTTAATTGAAATTGTAAAGAGTTTGACAATTTATGTAAAAGTTGCGATTGAACCCTTAATGTTGATATTTTAAATTATGTCATAATATGAAACCAAACTTAGGGGAAAGAAATTACTAATGGTATGGCTGATATGAGCTTTGTGATGAAATGATGATGTGGAAGTTTAAGAGTTTGTATTGAATTATGCCGAATTGTATTGAATAGTGCTGAATTGGGTTGTGTGTTATGTTGAATTGCATTGAGTTATGATGAAATGTGTGGAGTTGGGTTGTGTTGTGTGGAGTTGAGTGAGTTGGGTTGAATGGTGTTGGGTTGTGTTGTAATTGGTACCCACGCGAGCAGTCAAAAAGAAAAAAAAGGAAAATGTTTTTGGAAGCCCACGTCCCGCCGTATAATAGCTGACAAATGTGGGGGTAGTTTTGAATTCAAGGTGCCCAAATGCTCTGTCTAGCCTTATCGCTGGACAAATGTAGGAAAAATGTTTTTGGGTGTCCACACAATCCCGCCGTGTAATAGCCGGCAAAAGTGGAAAAATGATTTTTAGGTGTCTACACAGTCCTGCCATATAATAGCCAGCAAAAGTGAAAAAACGGATGGTTTTAAAAATGTTTTTGGGTGCCCACTTCCTGCCGTATAATAGCCGGCAAATGTGGGGATGGTTTTAAAGTTGAAAATGTTTTTGGGGGGTCCACGTCCTGTCGTATGACAGTTGGTAAATGTGGAAAAATATGGTTTTTGGAAAAATATGGGTTTTGAGAAAATGATTTTTGGGAGTTCACTTCCCGCCGTATAATAGCCGACAAAAGGTGGAAGTGGATGTTATGATTTGGGTGCCACTATCCCGCCGTATCAAGTCTGCAAAAGTTGGAATGTGTTGTGAAATGCATTGAATCGGTGATGATGTGTGTGACTTGTGATAAACTTATGAAATTACAATTTGATGTATAATTTGGTATGGAAGGGTAATGCATATAGAAATTATTTGAAAGGAATGGATAAAGAAATAGTAACTGGAAAAGGGGTTAGTGATAATGAATTCATCGAGTTGTTTGTAACTATAAAGAAAGATTAAGAGTATTGTTTTGTAATTAATGAAGAAATTGAATTAAAAGGGTTTATTATCCTTGTGATATGTTGAATTATAATTGATAATGCAAATGTGGATGTGATGTAGTTATTAGACGAGTAAGAGTTGAGTGTAGGAGAACTGTTATTGAATATAAAGGAGATTTGGATTTCTACGTTAAGGAGTTATAGCAATAATGGATCTATAAGTGGGAATGGAGTGTATGAGGGTTGATTTTGAGTATTAAGGGAACTTGAACTGTAACACCCGCATCCTTTAATCCATTGGAGAGTGTATTTAATTCCCTTATTTTCATTCTTGGGAGTCTTTAGAGTTATTGAATGTTGGTTTTGGAGGAGTATAATCCAATTTAAACTCGTTGGGTTTGTTTGTTTGTGCTTGTTCTTGTCAAAAAGTTGTTTGGAAACTTAGAAATTCTATTATGGGGTCAACACCAGCCTTCCTAAGGGTCGACCCTTATCTATTGGTGAAGTTTCTGGAAGTGTTGCTGGAATATAGGGTCGACACCAGCCTTGGTGGTGTCGACACTTGCCTCTTGTTACTGTCCACAAGGGTCAACACCAGTCTGGGAAGGGTCGACTTTTGTATATTGCAAAATCTGTGTGTTGGTTGCTGGAAAATAGGGTTGACCCTTCCTGTCTAAGGGTCAACACCTTGCTTGTTGCACAGATTGCTTTTCTTCCTGGAGGGTCGACACCTCCGCCCGAAGGGTCGACCCCTGTGTGTAATTTTCAACTTTTTGGGCTGGTTTGGGCCCTACTTTTGAGGGGTTTTGGGCCTATTATTGTATTGACCTTAGGGCTACTTCTCTACTACTATAAATAGGCTCCAAACATATTTCATTTCACTTTTTCTCCTCTTTCCTCTCTCTCAAACCGTGAGTTCTCTTCTCTCTCTCTAAAACTCAAACTTTTTCACTTAAATCTCTAGATCTACTCACATGGAGTGATCTTTTCACCATGGTCCTTTGAGAAAGAGTGTAGATCTCGTCGAGGGTTTCCTTTTGGTCCGATTGCTTCGTGGTTTCGTCGCCATTGATTTTTGGGTCGTCATCTCTTGGCTTCAAGAGGTAAGGGTTTCTAGTTCTCTTTCAAAACCCTCGTTTATGGATAGATTTGTGGTATTTTCCTTATATAAACATAAAAGTTTATATTTTTATGCATATTGTGATGAATCATGAGATTGGGGATTAGGGCTTGAAGAGAGAGTTGGGTTTATTTGTTGGGTTAAGATCTTGGGTCATGAGTTTGGGTGTAAAAGTAATAGAAGGGTTGGAATAAAATGTGTTTTGTGAAAAGTTTTAACTTCTCTTAAAAACTCTAGTTTGGCTCATGAAGATGGTTAATGGTTTTGCTTCAATTGATAGTAGAATCATGAAATTGAAGTGTTAAATTACACACGTACAAGTTTAATTGAAATTTTAAAGAATTTGATAAATTTATGTAAGAGTTGCTATTGAACCCTCAATGTTGATGTTTTAAATTATGTTATAATGTGAACCAAACTTAAGGGAAAAGAAATTACTAATGTTATGGATGGTATGAGCTTTGTGTTGAAATGGTTGTGTTGAATCTTGTTATGTGTTATGTGAGTTGTATTGGGTTATGTTATGTTGAGTTGGTTGAGTTGTGTTGTGTGGAATTGAGTTGTGTTGGGTTGAATTGAGTTGTGTTGGGTTGAGTTGTGTTGGGTTGAGTTGAGTTGTGTTGGGTTGTGTTGTGTTGTGTTGTGGGTGGTACCCGTGCGGGGAGTTGAAAAATGGTTTTTCGATGCTCACGACCGTCCGTATCATAGCAGGTAAATGTGGGGGATTGTTTTTAAAATAAAATAAAAAATTTTTGGTGCCTACAACCATCCGTTTAATAGCCGGTAAATGTGGAGGTGGTTTGAATTCAAGGTGCCCAATTTCCCTATCTAGGCTTATCGCTGGACGAATGTGAGGAAAATGTTTTTGGGTGTCCACACAGTCCTGCCGTATTGTAGCTGACAAAAGTGGAAAAACGGATGGTTTTCGAAAATGTTTTGGGTACCCACATCCTACCATATAATAGCCGGCAAATGTGGGGAATGGTTTTAAAAATTTGAAAATGGTTTTCGAAAAAATACATGGTTTTTTAGAAAATGAGTTTTGGGAGTTCACTTCCCACCGTATAATACCCGGCAAAAGGTGGAATGTGCTATGAATTGGGTGCCCGCTATCCCGCCGTATCAAGTCAACAAAAGATGGAATGTGTTGTGACGTGTGTCGAGATCGGTGATGATATGTGTGACTTCTGATGAACTTGTGAAATTACCATTTGATGTGTAATTTGATATGGAAGAGGAATGTTTATGGAAATTATTTGAAAAGAATGGATAACGAAATGGTAATTGGATAAGGGGTTAGTTGTCACGCCCTCAGAATAATAACATTAAACCCATCCATAGAGATATGCATTGATACAAAAAAGGTCCACATTCATCTATTCATCAGAGTATTTCATTACAAAAGTATTACATATTAACAATAACAGTAAATGCCTTACGGGCTTACAGCTTTCCAAGTTAACACTTGGTTACAAATGAGAGTGCTAACTCAATTATACATTATGCTCTTGGCTTGAACCTACTTGTAATACAATCAAGGAAAATAAGACAACGAAAGTATGTTTGCCTCTAGCCTCCCAAGCTATGCCCTTGGAGGTGACATGCTACCTGTACCTGAAAATGATGTTCCCATATAGGGTGAGCCACAGCCCAGTAGAGATATACTAAACCAACTATGAACAATGACTAAAAGATTAGCAACTGATAGATGGTCAACACTTACACTTCCATTTACATCTTATTACAATTCCATGACAGTCAAGTCTATGTTACGATTCACTTTCCATTTCTTATTCAACTTTGAGTTTGAAAACAAGGCTCAGTACTCTGGCCAAAACATTTGATGAGATTATAGTTTATCACTAGAACACTTTCGAAATTCAAGGTGGATACACATTTTGGTGTTGTATCAATAACACATAAACCACTTCCATACTTCACGAACGATGATGATATACATTTTAGTGCTACATCATATCAAACAAACATTTCAATAGATATGCATATGAGCTATATCACTACTACAACAGATAAGCATATGAGCTATATCAACATTCCAATAGATAAGCATATGAGTTGTATCAACACTTCAATAGATAAGCATATGAGCTGTATCATCACTCCAATGGGAGAGCATATGAGCTACATCCCTGGGTCCATCCCCCATCTTCCCTTAACCATTAACCGGTTTAGAGGTACATCCCCCATCTTCCCCTAAACCGTGGAGTACATCCCCCATCTTCTCCCATACACAAGCAATGCATATAAACACAGAATCATATACACAATCAATCAATACATAAAGTTAATGTATTCTATCATCCGTCTACACATAATGCATATAAACACATAGGTCATGTGCACAATCAATCAATACATAAAGTCAATGTATTCTATCAACCTCATACTCTATGACATATCCAATTGATTAGTTTTAGTTTGCTTAATCATCATGCATTGTCTACGACAATCAGTACTACCCTCCACCGGTAGCCCAAAGCAATTATTTCTAAACAAGAAATAAATGCACAAATGGATAATATATCAACATTTCAACTAGGTGAGCAATCAATGATTCAACTACACCCTTTCGTCCCATACATTCCCAACTTCAACATTCTCAACTCAACTCCTCATTTTCTTTAACAAATTATATACATTAATTAATTAAACCAATTGAGGAGTTGAGTTGAGAATGTTGAAGTTGGGAATGTATGGGACGAAAGGGTGTAGTTGAATCATTGATTGCTCACCTAGTTGAAATGTTGATATATTATCCGTTTGTGCATTTATTTCCTGTTTAGAAATAATTGCTTTGGGCTACCGGTGGAGGGTAGTATTGATTGTCGTAGACAATGCATGATGATTAAGCAAACTAAAACTAATCAATTGGATGTGTCATAGAGTATGAGGTTGATAGAATACATTGACTTTATGTATTGATTGATTGTGCACATGACCTATGTGTTTATATGCATTATGTGTAGACGGATGATAGAATACATTAACTTTATGTATTGACTGATTGTGTATATGATTCTGTGTTTATATGTATTGCTTGTGTATAGGAGAAGATGGGGGATGTACTCCACAGTTTAGGGGAAGATGGGGGATGTACCTCTAAACCGGTTAATCGTTAAGGGAAGATGGGGGATGGACCCAGGGATGTAGCTCATATGCTCTCCCATTGGAGTGATGATACAGCTCATATGCTTATCTATTGAAGTGTTGATACAGCTCATATGCTTATCTATTGGAATGTTGATATAGTTCATATGCTTATCTGTTGTAGTAGTGATATAGCTCATATGCATATCTATTAAAATGTTTGTTTGATATGATATAGCACTAAAATGTATATCATCATCGTTCGTGAAGTATGGAAGTGGTTTATGTGTTATTGATACAACACCAAAATGTGTATCCACCTTGAATTTCGAAAGTGTTCTAGTGATAAACTATAATCTCATCAAATGTTTTGGCCAGAGTACTGAGCCTTGTTTTCAAACTCAAAGTTGAATAAGAAATGGAAAGTGAATCGTAACATAGACTTGACTGTCATGGAATTGTAATAAGATGTAAATGGAAGTGTAAGTGTTGACCATCTATCAGTTGCTAATCTTTTAGTCATTGTTCATAGTTGGTTTAGTATATCTCTGCTGGGCTGTGGCTCACCCTATATGGGAACATCATTTTCAGGTACAGGTAGCATGTCACCTCCAAGGGCATAGCTTGGGAGGCTAGAGGTAGACATACTTTCGTTGTCTTATTTTCCTTGATTGTATTACAAGTAGGGTTCAAGCCAAGAGCGTAATGTGTAATTGAGTTAGCACTCTCATTTGTAACCAAGTGTTAACTTGGAAAGCTGTAAGCCCGTAAGGCATTTACTGTTATTGTTAATATGTAATACTTTTGTAATGAAATACTCTGATGAATAGATGAATGTGGACCTTTTTTGTATCAATGCATATCTCTATGGATGGGTTTAATGTTATTATTTTGAGGGCGTGACAACTTGGTATCAGAGCGTATCGGGTTCGAATACTTTGGGTACGTGGGAAATGATTAGTATCACAATGGGTTTGTCTCGCTTGTTAGAGACCTGGATGTAATGTTATGTACTCATGTGATAACATGTTTATGTGATTATTTGGGTATGGAATGTAGTTTCTTGGATGTTGATTGGATCCTTGGGTTTCTGGGAGTCCTGTTGGAAAGGCACTTGATCAATGCTGTTTCTAACCGGAACTCTAGTAACGCCTCAGGACTATCATTATCCGGAAATGAAATTCGTAAGTGCTTATGTGTTTATGTGCTTACGTGGAGTGAATTACAGTTGTCCATGTATTAGGACGCGAGTGTTTAGTTTCGGCACATTTATGAATGTGCTAATGTCGTTGGTTACTTTTACTAGGATGCTTAATCGAGGAAGTTGTGATTTCCCTCCTTTCGCTCGGGAAGAGTTACGGAAACAGTTTGTGGAGTTACGCCAAGGTACTACACCTTTGGTGCGGTTTGAAAGGTGGTTTGCTAACCTGTCGAGGTTTGCTCCAGAATTGGTGGAGACGGAGGAATTGGCGTTGTTTCGAGTTTGAGAGTAAGCTGCGTGATGACATCTGTGAAAGGATTGCGGGGTCTTGGCATAGGAGTTACAGTGTGCTTGTTAGGGCTGCGACTCATGTGGAGGTAGCGGTGCTAGCTATGGGCCAGAATAGGGAGGAGGCCGTTTCAGCGACTCCTGTGATTCAGAGTGTTGGTAGGCCTTTTAAGAGGCAGAGGGGTTTAAACCTGCAACAGGGAAGTCAGGCTAAAGCTACCCTTCCAGTGTCGGATTTGGGGTCCGGGAGAAAGTAAACAGAGGGGTGTCATTTGTTTCAGATGTGGTCTGTTGGGCCACAAGGTTTCGGTTTGCCCACAGAAGAAGGGGGCAGGGTTAGCAGTTCAACCAGTAGTTGCACCACCGGGACCTTCTAGCCAGCCAGGTTTTGGGCCGATCGAATGTTTAGTGGGGAAGCAGTCATTGGGGCTTCCATCAGCTCGAACTTTGGACCAGGCTCGTACTCGGGAGTCGCTTACCTGTTGGGGTTGTAATCAGCCGGGTCATATCCAACGTTTCTGTAGCAAGTCGGGGACTTCTTTGGGAGTTTTACAACCTAGTCGGGTCCAGCCTTATTCGATTGGGCAGGGGCAGCATTGTTTTGGGGGACAAGCAGGCCAGATTTCGAGGGCCTCAGAGGAGTCGAGTTCCCAAGCCCCAGTTGGGGGAAGCTCGCAGTTGTTCCAAGTGTGGCCGGTTGGGGCACATCAGTAGTCCGTATTTGTGGCTTGTAAGCTCATAGAATATCTTGGGTCAGAGAATGACTAACTTTTGATGTCCAGCGAGGGACGGTAGTTGTGGTAATACCGAGGGGGTGGTTTTGTTTTGACTAATCCGTTTTGTAATCGGTGAATTATCATTTTGTAATCATTGGGTTTTGTTGTGTAACCAATTTGTTTTGGAAATGTTGGAACATCAAGGTTGTTTGTTTCTGTATATATGTTTATATAGTTATGTGTGCCAGTACTTATCTATTTTCCTGAAATGGGCCAGCTAGAGCATGTAGCGGCTCTAAAAGTTTTATTAATATGATAGGTTGTTGTGAGACCATAAAATCTTTGGTAATAATGTATTCTTATACATGTGATTTGGCTTTGAAAAAAAAAATGAGGGCTGATGAACCGTGTTTTCAAATTTGAAAGGATTACTGAGGGATGCGTATCTTAATCAGAATTACAAGGGGGTGAGAATAGTTATACTTGCTGGGTGTTCGAAATTCCATTAGTGTTATCTAATTGATTTTATGCGTGTGAAAGTGATGTTAGTCTACTGTCGCGGGAACTCCTCGAGAGGATGTGAAGTGCGAGATTAATGCTAGGTATAGTATGTATTTAACATGGTATTTTACTAGGGCATAGCGCATAATCTTGTTAAGATTAGACTTGTACCTTCGTGGTGGGTAATGATGCCGAATTGGCATGTGTAATGATTGGTCGTTTCAATAGAGGGAGTGTTAGTCCCCTATATAAGGGTGCGACTGTCGACATCGGGAGTGGTGTGTTGTGAGCAGCTGGTGCTATACTTTGGATAGTAGCTTATGGACGTTTCCTAAGTTTTTGGACTTCCTTATTTTAATCGAGAGTGATAGGTTTGTACCTTAACACTGGTTAGGTTGGGAGGTGCTATCAAGAGGGTTAATTGGGTGTATAGCCCGTAGTTAGGATGTGACCCGTGGATGGAGTCACAATGGTATGATGTTTGCGGTTGGAGATGTGAGTTAATAATGAGAAGGTTGAGGACTTTTACTCCTCTGGGAATTTAGAATGGTGCATCTTTGAAAGCCTTGTCGGCGACATGCGACGGTGTCGGGGTTGGTTCATGGTAGTTGTCTAGCGGTAGCTTTGGCTAGTGGTTTGGCACGGAGGCTGGGTGTCTTGATTGTACTCGCGGGGTGAGTGACATGTAAGGATTGGAATGAAGGGTGGACCCTATAGGTCGTTGGCGGATGAAGGTACTACGTTGGCTTGTCTTCAGTACGAACTGTTACTTGGTAATGTTGAATATCACGGTGTAGCAAAACCCTGTCAGTTAACTCAATATGAGGAAGGGGGTACGCAAATTTTATTACTTGGGGCTTTAGTCGAGGTGGTGAGTGAAATCTCTAAATGAGAGAGTTTTGCACAGTGCGATGCGTGTTAGTGTGCGGTTCGTATGTTGTTATTTGATGATGGGTAGAAGGGAATCAGTCTTAGAAAATCCCAGAAGAATTCGTTGGTAAGGCTATAGTATGGTTTCTAATTGAAATCGAGAGGTTGGATGTTTGGTAAAGTTAGGACACTTTAGCATAAGTGTCCGTCATCCAGTTTGGACAGTGGTAACACAAGTGAAGTAGGGAGAGTTGTGAAAAGTGAGTGAGGCACTCAGTCAGACTCATTTTGACTCGTTCGGTCCTTGTTTGTGTGTTGTAAGGCAAGGGGGTGTGCAATGTTATCCGTTGTGTTGTTGCGGTATTGGGAATTTCAAGTGTTCAGGAGTTCTTTTTATGAAAGTTCTGTTTTTGGGTACAGTGTCATCAACGTGAGTATGACGGGTTTTGTGGGATGGCTATGATGTGTTCCACTTGGGGTTCACTGGTACTCTTCGTAAACTAAGATGATTTTTATTTAAGACCTTGAATTTATGGGGTAGTAATGTACCGTAATGTTGTTCCTTACCCGTGCTTCGTCTTACACCTGTTTTGTGAAAGTTGACTGGAAGCCTTGTGGGCAAATGTTCTCGTGTTTCCTATGTTGGGGTAGTATGTACTAAACACTGGTTTGGGTACTGTCGGTAGTCGGGACGTAGTAGACGTCTCAAAACACGGTATTGGTTACGTTGGTCTTACTGTTACCATTGTTATCGGGCCTTGGAGAGTGGGATCTTCCCATCAATTGAGATGTTGTGGAAACGTAGTGGGGTTGAAGTATCTGGATCCATTGGTAGGTATCTGAGCGCATATTGAATATCTTGTTGTATTGATGAACTGTACGAATATTACATGTGTTTCAATCTATGGTAATATTATAAAAGTTAATTTAGCATTATATATGTTAAATGTGATGTGGAAATGCAAATGTATCATTAACAGTGAATGTGTTTCGATATTGTGAACCATGCATGTTAGAAGTTATTGAATTTGAAAGAAATGCATATCGATAATGCATGTTATAGCATATATTGTAAATTGTCTCTTGAATAGAGATAGGGTAACCGGTAATGGGTTAGATTGTTGAATACTAAATTGTGTATTGCGGAGAAATTGATTCAATTTAAACGTTATGAGAAATTTCAATGAGAAGTCGTGGCCAAATCAATTGAGAATGGTTAGGGGTTGTGAGTAACACCGTGTTTATGAAAAATGTTTACAAAACCCTTGGATTTCGCATGGGGCATGCAAAATTTATTTCATAATGTTAACGTTGAAAACTTGATTATTTTTTGAGAAAATGCCTTTTTAACCAGAGAATAATTTTCTATGTATTCATACAAAAGCTTGCATTAGTTGTTCTATTCGGGATTGTGATTGTTGAGTAGTGACTTAGCTTGGTGCGCTAGTCGGTTGTTTTGGTGAGTTATCTCGGAGAGGGTTTAGTTTTGTTGAAGTTTCGTATGTCGGGGTGTTGTTTTCCTTTGGACCATGTTTCCTTGTTAAGCCTTTCCATGTGTGAGGGTAAGAAGTAGAAAATCAGTTGTGAGATTAACTTCTTTGTATTGTGAGCTTTGTGATCAGTTGGCCTTGTGTTTTGACGTTTCCTTAATTTCAGGGACGAAATTCTTTAAGGGGTGAGGTTATAGCGATCCCGGGTTTTAACCCTTATTGTACAGCGATCCGGAGTTGGTCCCGTGGACATTAGCAGTTGTATCTATCTTGTTGTCATTCTTTAATTCCATTTGTTTGAGTTTTAGGATGTGTTGGGCTTGTTTCGAGCAGGTGGGTTGAGCCTTGGCCTAAAATCTTGTTGCTGTGTTTTTGGTCTTTCCACTCGAGCGGGTATTGCACACTCCCAGTATTTCGAGCTCTGCAAAACTTCTGCAGGTGCGTTATTTACGCTCGAGCGGGTTTCTTGCGCTCGAGTGGGTCGCGCTCGAGCGAGCTTGTTGGCGCTCGAGCGGCTGGTACATTTTTGGCGTAAGTTCTGGGAGGGGGAGTTTTGCGCTCGAGCGGTTTGGTTTTTAACGCTCGAGCGGTGTGAACTCTATTTTTGTGTCTTGACGCTCGAGCGGTCATTATTGCGCTCAAGCGGACCATGGTTTTTGTTCTTTATGCTCGAGCGTTGTGTTTTACGCTCGAGCGGGAATGTCGTATAACAGAAGGTAACTGGGCACTTTTGAATCACTTTCTACACTTCCTCTCTCTCTCTCTCTTACTTTCCAAAAAGCTATTTTGAGAGCTTCTCTCTCTAGAAACTCCATTCTCTCTAGGGTTTGATCTAGTTAGAGTGTCCTCCTTCCCTTCGGCCTTTGTAAGAGTTGTGTTGATCGTCGAGGGCGTCGTTTTGATCCGAAAAGTTTGGAATTTGGAGCACTTTGGTTTTGGTCTCTTCTCCATTCGAACTCTAACTTCGAGGTAGGCCTCTTTATGAGTTTTGTCTTTGAATTTTAGCATTTTGATATGTTGGAGGTTGTTGGGTAATTTTGAGAAAGTTTGGGCCTTTGTGTAATTTTACAAAAGTTGGGGTTTTAATTATATAAACCTACATGCATTTTAGGCATATAGAAATGAGATTAATGTTGGAACATTGATGGAAATGAAACCTTAGGGTCGTTTTGTGAATTATGGTAATTTGCCCTAATTAGTTTAATTAATTAATGTATATAATTAATTAAAGAAAATGAGGAGTTGAGTTGAGAATGTTGAAGTTGGGAATGTATGGGACGAAAGGGTGTAGTCGAATCATTGATTGCTCACCAGGTTGTTTGTATCTATAAGGAAAGATTAAGAGTTTTGCTTTGTGATTAATGGAGAAATTCAATTAAAAAGGGTTTGTTATCCTTGTGATGTATTGAGTTATAACTGACAATGCAAATGTGAATGTAATGTAAATGTTCTTGGATTTCTACATTAAAGAGTTATAGCAATAAAGGATTAACATGTGGGAATGAAGTGTATAAGGGTTGTTTAGAGTATTAAGGGAACATGAACTTTGAGGTTTGGAGTTATAATAAATGTAACTAGTAAAAAGGTAGAATGAGAATAAAAATGAGGAATGTTAAAATGGAAATTAATAAGGAATATTTTCGGATGTGTTAATAAATATAAAATGATGTGGTTCCTTAAACATGTTTGTTTCCAAAAAGGATTTTTGGTTTTCTAATAAAAAGGATAGTTTTTTATGGTTAAAGGTTTTCCTTAAATGTTCAAATAAATTTTGAGAAAAAGGTACTCTACGTATGATATTTTGAAATTACAAAACATCACTTACTATGTGATATCACCCTGCATGCATGATCATTTCTATCTATAGGATGGTTATTGTTTTAGAACTGTGAGATTCCTACTGGGCAATTGTGCTCACCCCTTGTTGTTTTATTTTTTTTTTTTACAGGAAGAGATTTCAGATTAATTGGTTGAAGGATTAGGAAGTTCATGTATATCTTGTGTGTAATCTCTTTGTACCTTGATGTTTGTAATTATTTACTTGTAACCCCGTAGCGGGAGCTTGGCATGTATTATCATTATTGTTGTACTCATCATAAGAGAGAACATGTACTATTATGTTTCTATTACTCAAGGGTAATAGATATTTTTAATTTTAAAAAAAATGGACCTAAATTTCAGGCTCTTGGTAATGTTTTCGAGTAATTAAAATTTGAGGTGTAACATGAACTTTGAGGTTATGGAGTTATAATAAATGTAATTAGTAAAAAGGAAAATGGCAATAAAAAGAGGAATATTAAAATGGAAATGAAACGAGGAATACTTTGGAATCAGGTTAATAAATTTAAAATGATATTGTTCCTTAATCATATTTGTTTTCGAAGAGGATTTATGGTTTTTCTAATGATGAGGGAAAAATTTTATGACTAAAAGTTTTCTTTAAATGTTCAAATGCATTTTGAGATAAAGGTTGTCAAGCCCCACTTTTATTACTCGAGGTCATTACCAAGTTCATTAACTTAATTCAATTTCAGAGATAATATGCGGAAATAAACTCATACATTCAATCCATAGCAATGAATATCAGTACTCTCATTCGTATGCAAGTAAATGTTACATGAACATAATAATAAATTGCCCTTAGGCTTACAACTTTTAAATAAACAACTGAAGGGTGTAACCCTTTTACACATATGGCTTTCCGCCAACAAGAAAGAGGCCCCGTGGCCCACAAACAAGAAGATCCAAATCTTGTAGCACATCCTGCTAAACACCTGAAAAAGATTCAACAACGTGGGATGAACATATAGTCCAGTAGGGATCTCAACTTGATCCCCAACAATAACAACAGTACAGATAGCTATGATCATGCACACTCATTCTTATACTAGAATAGTAATGTGACAGTTTAGACAAAATATATATATATAAATATATATAAACCTTTCTCAAAAACAATTATTTCATTCAACGCTATAAGCAATTCATCTTTCCCTTTTTCTTTTCATTAACCCCGTTCCCAATCCTTTATACATAAGCAATTACTTAGGAAATAAATTCACTAAGACCACTATTATTCTCCAATTTCCACACATACAACAGATATGCCTTTCTAGAACATATTTCTAAAATGTTTGATTCTCTTTACACTTCTAAAAGACAAGGGGTAGCGACTAATACATGATTAACACAAGATAATCCAATTACAATTTCATGACACGAATGTCTACATTGCCTATGACACATAGTCTATGGCACAATCCACCTTCCAATTATGGCTCAGAACCTGGCCAAATAACCCAACAAGGGTTCCATCTCTCATTAACAATATTTCCAAATTCAACCGGGATAACAAATCAAGTTAAACATATCTGATAACATAACGAATACACATGTTGGTATCGTAACAATCACAATCAAACTCACTTCCATACTTCCCAACTGATACACATTTTGGTGATGTATCACATCAAATAAACAAACACTTCGGTGGACAAGCATATGAGCTGTATCACACTTCAATAGATAAGCATATGAGCTGTATCTCTGCAATAGGCGCGCACATAAGCAGCAACCCTGGGTCCATCCCCTATCTTCCCATAATCATTAACCGGTTTAGAGGTCCATCCCCCATCTTCCCCTAAACCGTGGAGTACATCCCCTATCTCCTCCCATACACAAGTAATGCATATAAACATAATGTCATATACACAATCAATCAATAGTGTAATGCATACACAACAGTTCAAAGCAACCGTGTCATCCTCCACCGATGACCAAGGACAAAACCTCTAGATGCAGGTATATTGTACATCTATCAACATACTCAATTATCATGAGATTATCAACTTATCACTAATACTAGCATAGCGGTATAAGATACAACAATCCAACCTTCATACCCATTCCAAAGTACTTTTCCCATTCCACAAAACAATCCCACTTCCTTTTATTTTCAAAACCAACTTCATCCCTTTTGTTTCCACAAAATCAAATCCAAAGGCAATAGAGACAAAACTCATTTTAATCAACCACATTCTTTTCAAAGTCATTCCAATTTAATTATATAAATTAAATCATAACCATTAAATTAGGGTTTTCCTCCCTCTTTCTCAATATTGAACAAAAGGCCTCAATCATCTAAAATAACCAACAATGGCTTCCATTAAATCTGAAATACCCAAGTATTTACCCAAAGATCAAACCCCTCCATTAAATTATTAAATCAATAAATATTAGGGTTTCCTCTCCTTTCAACAACAACTAGCTAATTAACACCCAATTAGCCCCAAAACACATCTAATAATCATGGATCTAAAACCAACAACCAACCCAAAGTTCAACCTCATGAATTTATACAAAAATCCAACATGATATAGTTTTCATGCAATACAAAAATTACCACATGTCTATCTATAGATGAAGTATTGAAAAAGATCAAGGAGAATCCCTACCTCGAAGCAAAGAACCCAAAGGAGAAGATGACCCGGAATCAAAGTGCTCCAAATCCACAGTTCTTCAGATTAAAATGTAACCCTCACTCTCCTCTACCTTTTTAATGAAGCAACTAGGGTAGGAAATCACTCTAACTAGATCAAACCTAGGAGAGAATGTGTTTAGAGAAGAAGAGAACTCGGAAATTAGGGTTTTTGGATCAAAAGAATGAGAAACTGCCCTAAAAATCCCGCTGCTGCGTTTAAATACTGGACAGGCTCGCTCGAGCGAAGACCTGGTCGCTCGAGCGACCAGACACAAAAACAGACCTCGCTCGAGCGAAAAGAAGCTCGCTCGAGCCAAAGACAAACCATCTCGCTCGAGCGAAAGAAAGCTCGCTCGAGCCAACAAATACTGCCCTCAGGTCTACCACTGGACGCAACCCTCGCTCGAGCCAAGAAAGGCTCGCTCGAGCGACGAACCAAAAAGAAGGACCTCGCTCGAGCGAAGAGAAGCTCGCTCGAGCGACCAAGCCAAAAACTGAACATCAAGAATTGGTTTCTAGACTCAACCAACCTGTAACCAACCTGCTAAACACATCCTATAACCCAAGAATAAGGAATTAAAGGACAACAACAACAAATATAACAACGGAATCCACGGAACGTAAGTCCGGATACAATAATCAAATGGGAAAAAGACCGGGGTCGCTACAACCTCCCCCCCTTAAAAGAATTTCGTCCCCGAAATTAAGGATACGCCAAAACACAAGGCCAACTAATTACTCAATACTAACATTTCCCCCAATACTAGGAGTGAAACCGTTCTCTCTACAAACCGCCAAGCCACTCTTACCAAGGAAGAGACTCCCTAAGGGAATACGTCCCAAAAGACAACACTTAAGGTACGAAAACCTCAACAAACCAAACCTTTCCCCGAAACAAAACAACAACAGACTAGTATTTCAAGCCAAGTCACTACTCAACAACAAGATTCCCAAAAAGCTAACTAAAGCAAATCTTATGAGTAAATAATAAGAAAACATTTTCTTGCTCAAGAGACATTTCTCAAAGATAATCAAATTTTCAATGTCAACATTCCAAAATAAATCTTTCATTTTCCATACGAAACTCAACAGTTTTGTAAACATTTTTCACAAATACAGTGCTATCCAAAACACAAAATCATCCACTGTTTTATTTACTAAAAAGATTTATTTAGAATTTCTCAAAGTCCTTGATTTAAATCAATTTCTCAACACACCCTTAGGTGGCCCAAACACTAGGAAAAATTTTTGTTTTCCATTTCTTTTCAACATACTAATAGCAACAACTATCACTCATACAGTGATACAAAACCAACACGAAGCATAACATTTCTATAATGATAGTTAATAGAAATAAATACAGTGCTACCAACACATAAGGCATAAGAAATTCATGGTTTTGCAATTTCATCCCGCCTCCCTTTACTTAACCATTTTAATAACATACATCTGGCCAAACAATAAAATGAGATAGCAACTCATATAAAGCATTTTTCACTTCACCACAGATAAGCATATTAGCTATAATCATATTAACAACAAATAGAAATATTTCTATTATCAATAAGCACACATATTGTGATGCTAATGGAGTCCATCCCCTATCTCCTCCCACACAAAATCCGGTTTAGAGGTCCATCCCCTATCTTCCCCTAAACCGTGGAGTTCATCCCCTATCTCCTCCAAAACAAAATGCATATGCAATGTAATACACACTTGCCATATACAACACATAATCAATACATGAATGTTCTGTATTAATTCAACAGTCAAAATAAATGACTTATTTTCAGTTATACCTAAGCCACTTGCAAGGTCTACAACAATCAAGACTATCCTCAAGGTGATCAATGCCAACCCAAATCACAATACCAATAAGCTGACAAATCAACTCAACAAACTTCACACTCAGTAATCCACACACTGATGTGCCACTCAAATTACTAACCCCAACACGGAGTTCTCTACACAAATCCCCAAATTTGGAATCTCACCGGATCTTCTCAAATTAAACCACATCGACACTGTGCCTAAAGGCATCACCATTTCCCTCCCCATGGCTGCATAGCAAGCCTACTCACTCCTCAACCGAAGACCGACATGGTCAACCTCAATCACAACAATTTAATCACGAAGGACAATTTTGACCGACGCTATTCTCGTTATTCTAGAACACAAACGCTGCCAGCATTCACTCACAAACCATACTCCACAATTGATAACCAATCACAACACGAACACTACCCCCATACAACCGATGGGGTCACTACAGACTCGCTAACTAGCAAAGCCCAAAACACAAACCAACAAACAGGTACCATTCTCACTAACCCGAGATACAAATCTCACATAACCTTGCTGATACCACACAACTCTCGAAACCATCACGTCTAACCCATACACCCATGGATTCCCGCTCTCAACAATTAATCTCAAAAGTGAACAGGGCCCACAGGCCGCCAGAAGATTATCTCAACATACAGTACCAAGCAAGCAACAACACTAGGATCATTGACCCCATTAACAACTTCTCGATACATAAAATAGAGAGTTCAAAATTCCATACATACTCCCCAATACATGAGGATTAAACAAACAATACTATGCATATAAATGCAATACATAAACATGGTGCCTCAGCATTCACAGTACACCGGTCAACAACAAAATCAATAAACATGATACACCACCGGCCAACATTACAAAAAGTCCCTCTCCAAGGTAACACTATAGAGCTCACTAATTAGTCGCCCCTCGCAGAGGACAAGAACGTCAACCATGGCCCAGCTGGCCACAAACAAAACAACCGCCAGACCTTCTACCCAGAGACTGGTCTGAAATCTGCACCTCCCCGGAACCCCCAACAGAAAGATCCGAAACCCCTGGCGAAGAAAGGAACCAGCCCCTAACTGAGCATGTTTCCGTCTCCACCCCTTACTGAGCCTAGAGTGCTTAGGAACTACAAGACTGACCGAGATGGTCTCCTCCTTAACCCCATCATCACTAGCAATCAAGGCCTCTACATGGGCCGCTGCCTCAACTAAAGTATGATAATCCTTCCACAAGGATCCAGCTACCTTCTCCCGAATATCGGAACACAACCGCTTTTCGAACTCAAAACAACGACGCTCCTCTGTTGTCACCAACTCTAGAGCAAACCACGACAAACTATCACATAGCATCTCAAACTGTGCCATAGGAGTGTCATCCTGACGCAACTCCAAAACTGTTCCCTCAACCTTTCCCGAGCAGAAGGAGGGAAATACTTGGCCAAAAAGGCCTCGGTAAAAGCAACCCACGTGCTACCTACATTATTCTTAGCATTCTTCCGCCAATAACTCGCATCACTCTTCAACTGAAAGGTCGCCAAAGAAACCCTCAACTCCTCATCTTCGACTCTAAGCATATCAAGAGTCTTGGTAATCTGCTCTAACCAACTCTCTGCTTCCAACGGTTTAGCCTCCCCCACAAACCCAGGTGGACCGGAGTGAAAGAACTCCTTAGAAAGCTTGAGAGCATGCCCTCTGCCGCCCTCAGTATGAGCTAGGGTGTTTTGCACTGCTCTCACAATCTCACGTGCGACATCCTCGCCGACAGCCGATGCTGTAACGGCAGGTACTAAAGGAACTGCTGTGCCTCTCCAGGCGTTCCTACTACTCAACCGACCTCTACTCCCTCGTGTAAACATCCTATAAAGCACAAAATAAAATACACTTAGTGCCAACACAATAGCCTTCTCCGAGACACACCCTACTACTGGTAAGTCACAAGACACACTTAGCCTCAAACTTTACATCTCTACTGCATATAAACATCTAAACATATAAACACATAATCGAATCAAGTCCACAAAGATAGCCACTCATCCCGGAACTCTCAAGGAATTCCTATCAGAAACCACGTTGATCAGGCGCGTTTCCAAAAGGACCTCAAAGCAAGTTCACCGGCTATGAATACTATCCAAGAGACTGAATCCCATGCTCACATAAATGCAACACATAAGTCCTAATTCTCATGGTATCTATATGCAGCGTCCTCACTACACGTAGTAAACCCACTGTGGTAAAAACCACTTCCCACGAGCTCAAGGTATTCAAACCCGGTAGCTCTGATACCAAGTTGTCAAGCCCCACTTTTATTACTCGAGGTCATTACCAAGTTCATTAACTTAATTCAATTTCAGAGATAATATGCGGAAATAAACTCATACATTCAATCCATAGCAATGAATATCAGTACTCTCATTCGTATGCAAGTAAATGTTACATGAACATAATAATAAATTGCCCTTAGGCTTACAACTTTTAAATAAACAACTGAAGGGTGTAACCCTTTTACACATATGGCTTTCCGCCAACAAGAAAGAGGCCCCGTGGCCCACAAACAAGAAGATCCAAATCTTGTAGCACATCCTGCTAAACACCTGAAAAAGATTCAACAACGTGGGATGAACATATAGTCCAGTAGGGATCTCAACTTGATCCCCAACAATAACAACAGTACAGATAGCTATGATCATGCACACTCATTCTTATACTAGAATAGTAATGTGACAGTTTAGACAAAATATATATATATAAATATATATAAACCTTTCTCAAAAACAATTATTTCATTCAACGCTATAAGCAATTCATCTTTCCCTTTTTCTTTTCATTAACCCCGTTCCCAATCCTTTATACATAAGCAATTACTTAGGAAATAAATTCACTAAGACCACTATTATTCTCCAATTTCCACACATACAACAGATATGCCTTTCTAGAACATATTTCTAAAATGTTTGATTCTCTTTACACTTCTAAAAGACAAGGGGTAGCGACTAATACATGATTAACACAAGATAATCCAATTACAATTTCATGACACGAATGTCTACATTGCCTATGACACATAGTCTATGGCACAATCCACCTTCCAATTATGGCTCAGAACCTGGCCAAATAACCCAACAAGGGTTCCATCTCTCATTAACAATATTTCCAAATTCAACCGGGATAACAAATCAAGTTAAACATATCTGATAACATAACGAATACACATGTTGGTATCGTAACAATCACAATCAAACTCACTTCCATACTTCCCAACTGATACACATTTTGGTGATGTATCACATCAAATAAACAAACACTTCGGTGGACAAGCATATGAGCTGTATCACACTTCAATAGATAAGCATATGAGCTGTATCTCTGCAATAGGCGCGCACATAAGCAGCAACCCTGGGTCCATCCCCTATCTTCCCATAATCATTAACCGGTTTAGAGGTCCATCCCCCATCTTCCCCTAAACCGTGGAGTACATCCCCTATCTCCTCCCATACACAAGTAATGCATATAAACATAATGTCATATACACAATCAATCAATAGTGTAATGCATACACAACAGTTCAAAGCAACCGTGTCATCCTCCACCGATGACCAAGGACAAAACCTCTAGATGCAGGTATATTGTACATCTATCAACATACTCAATTATCATGAGATTATCAACTTATCACTAATACTAGCATAGCGGTATAAGATACAACAATCCAACCTTCATACCCATTCCAAAGTACTTTTCCCATTCCACAAAACAATCCCACTTCCTTTTATTTTCAAAACCAACTTCATCCCTTTTGTTTCCACAAAATCAAATCCAAAGGCAATAGAGACAAAACTCATTTTAATCAACCACATTCTTTTCAAAGTCATTCCAATTTAATTATATAAATTAAATCATAACCATTAAATTAGGGTTTTCCTCCCTCTTTCTCAATATTGAACAAAAGGCCTCAATCATCTAAAATAACCAACAATGGCTTCCATTAAATCTGAAATACCCAAGTATTTACCCAAAGATCAAACCCCTCCATTAAATTATTAAATCAATAAATATTAGGGTTTCCTCTCCTTTCAACAACAACTAGCTAATTAACACCCAATTAGCCCCAAAACACATCTAATAATCATGGATCTAAAACCAACAACCAACCCAAAGTTCAACCTCATGAATTTATACAAAAATCCAACATGATATAGTTTTCATGCAATACAAAAATTACCACATGTCTATCTATAGATGAAGTATTGAAAAAGATCAAGGAGAATCCCTACCTCGAAGCAAAGAACCCAAAGGAGAAGATGACCCGGAATCAAAGTGCTCCAAATCCACAGTTCTTCAGATTAAAATGTAACCCTCACTCTCCTCTACCTTTTTAATGAAGCAACTAGGGTAGGAAATCACTCTAACTAGATCAAACCTAGGAGAGAATGTGTTTAGAGAAGAAGAGAACTCGGAAATTAGGGTTTTTGGATCAAAAGAATGAGAAACTGCCCTAAAAATCCCGCTGCTGCGTTTAAATACTGGACAGGCTCGCTCGAGCGAAGACCTGGTCGCTCGAGCGACCAGACACAAAAACAGACCTCGCTCGAGCGAAAAGAAGCTCGCTCGAGCCAAAGACAAACCATCTCGCTCGAGCGAAAGAAAGCTCGCTCGAGCCAACAAATACTGCCCTCAGGTCTACCACTGGACGCAACCCTCGCTCGAGCCAAGAAAGGCTCGCTCGAGCGACGAACCAAAAAGAAGGACCTCGCTCGAGCGAAGAGAAGCTCGCTCGAGCGACCAAGCCAAAAACTGAACATCAAGAATTGGTTTCTAGACTCAACCAACCTGTAACCAACCTGCTAAACACATCCTATAACCCAAGAATAAGGAATTAAAGGACAACAACAACAAATATAACAACGGAATCCACGGAACGTAAGTCCGGATACAATAATCAAATGGGAAAAAGACCGGGGTCGCTACAAAGGTACTCTATATATAATGTTCTGAAATTACAAAACATCACCTTACTATATGGTATCACCCTGCATGCATGATCATTTATATCTGTAGGATGGTTATTGTTTTAGAACTATGAGATTCCTATTGGGCAATTGTGCTCATCCCTTGTTGTTTCATTTTTCTTACAAGAAGAGAATTCGGACTGATTGGTTAGAGAGTTAAGAAGTTCATGTATCTTTTATGCTTCATCGTAGATGTGAATGAAATGAATGTCTGTACATTGATGTTTGTAATTATTTATTTATAACTCCGTAGCAGAAGCTTGGCATGTATTATTGTTATTGTTGTATTCATTAAAAGCGAGAACATGTATTATTATGTTTCTATTGCTCAAGGGTAATAGATAGTGGGGAAAAAAATAGACCTAAATTACAAGCTTTTGGTAATATTTCCGAGTAATTAAAATTTGGGACGTGACAGAGAGAGAAAAAATGATTGGAAAGGAGCAAGGAGATAGAAAATGTAGCGATCCCAATTTTACCACTTCGCTGAGTATGTCGGGGATTGAGCTGCCCGGTCAGCTCGCAAGGGTCCAGGGGGCAGCGCCCCTTGACAGGTTCTAGGGCAGCGCCCTGGCAGGGTTGAGGGGCAGCGCCCCCGAAGCAAAAATGCAAAATGCATTAGAAGTTGCTTGTCTGCTCTAGCGGCTGTTTATGTACTCAAGCGGAGAATGTTTGGTTCCAGAAATTTAACCTGTTTGCAAAAGTACTGGGAAAGTGTATTTGACGCTCGAGCGGGGCTTTCCACGCTCGAGCAGACCATGTTATATCAGTTCATGAATCTGATATTTCGAATCACTTTTGTATATCTCTCTCTCTAAATCCCTTTCCTCTCCCTTCTCTCTACATTTCCCTATGCCAAATTGGATCAAAACCTTGATTTCTCAAGATCTATTAGAGTTCTATCATAAGTTCTTCATCAAAGTTGGGAAACTTCTCGAGGGCTTCGTTGTGTACAGTGAAGATCGAATTTCGACATTGTTGATTTTGGGGATTTCATCTCATTTCTTTTTCAAAACTTAAGGTAGGGATTTTCTTATAGTTATATATATATATATATTTGCAAGATCTAGATGATTTTCGAAATCATCTTTCGATAGTTTTGAAAATTGATTGTTGATTCGAGAAGTTGAGCGATTTTGAAAGTGGATTTGTCTCTTGTTCTTTTAAAATGATCTTATGGGTTTTGATCTTCGTTGATTGAAGAAAATATCATTTTGAAAAGTTTTCTTTCAAAAGATTTGAGTTGTATAGTTTTGGTGAGAAAACCTAGAATTTGGGAATTTTTTTTAGAAGACTGAAAATCCATAAATGATATGGTTATATTTATTTTGTGTGTCAAAATAAATGGATGGATGTTTGAAAATTTTCTTATTTATATTTATATAAATGATGAATTGCAGGAAATATGAGGATTGTTGTTCATTTTGGAAATTAATGTTCAAAACGTTGAAATAGTCTTGAAATAACTAATTGTTGAGGATGCTTGAGAAGAGGGAATTGTGTTATTCCTTGGATGATGAATTGGAATAAAAGTATTTATATTCATCTTGTGAAATTGGCATATCAGTTCATTTAATTACATTAAACTTTGAAAGTTGATTTGAAAGCTTGCATTGAGAAAAGAATGTTCAGAAACAAGTTTTCATGGAATTGTTTTAGGGTAAATACGTTAGTAAGTCTTGATAGGTGGTGTAGATGATACACTACAACAAAACTAACTATTCACGGCATCATGTTTACGACATGCATTAAATGCATGTCGTGGTTAGTACATTCTACGGCATTTTTTTTGTGCAAGCCATTAATGTTTTGCCAATAACAGCATACATACCATGTAAGTCGTTGATTCATATATTTATAACATGCAAAAGCATGCCGTAAAAAACGTATGTTTTTACGACTTACAAAAATATGTCGTAAAATATTTGCACTTAAGACGACATACATTTCATGTTATAAAATATTATAACTTTACACGGCATGCATTAACATGTCGTGAAAACTTTTGTAAAAAAAAAAAAAAAAAAATTCAATCCGGAATTTTTTTATGGCATGCAAAAGCATGCCGTAAAAAATGTATATTTTCACGGCATACAAAAATATGTCATAAAATATTTGTACTTAAGACGACATACATTTCATGTCGTAAAATATTATAACTTTACACGGCATGCATTAGCATGTCGTGAAAACTTTTATTAAAGAAAATTTCAATTCGATTTTTTTTTTGATTTAAAAAAGCTAACAATTTCCAACCACGCTTCTCACTTTAAATTTTCCTAATTGAGGAAAATGTAAAAAATAATTTATACATTATTTTATAATTTAGTGTCTCTTTTAAGGGATTATTGCACCCAATGAAATTTTGAGAAAAAAATTATATATTCATGAAAAAGTTTATAATTTTCATAATTAATATTTATGTAGCTTCTCACTAATTTGTAATTTTTTTTTTAAATTACCTTGATTTGATATTTTCCCTTCTTTTAATAATTTGTTTATTTTTTTACTTTTTAGATGTGTCTAATCTGAATACAACTAAAAAGTAAAATATTTGTAAAAAAAATATAATAAAATATAATATATATGAAATGTATTAAATTTTATATTTTTTTGAATTGAATATTTTTTTAAAAAGTTAAAAATATTTTCTGTTAAATATATGTTAATTATTTGAATTTAAAAAGTAAAAAAAATTATTTAAAATATTTAAAAACTTACAATAACTAAAGCAAAAAAAAAAAAAAAAAAAAAAAAAAAAAAAAAAAAAAAACTCAAAAACATATTTTAGCCTCGTTCACCACTCTCCCAGACGACTCTCATTCTATCTGGATATATTTTTGCCCCAAACCCTCTCTCTCTCTCTCTCTCTCTCTCTCTCTCTCTCTGCGAGCTCTCGAGCTCTCTTCGAGCATTGCCTTGATCGATCGCGCGATTTCACATGGCCTCACAATGTAAGTCATTCACTTTCTTTCCCAATCGATCAATTTTTCTCTGTTTCTCGATCATTTTTTCTCAAAAGCTTCGAATTCATCATTTCATTTGAAGTTAGGGTTTGGTGAGAGCCATGGAAATGTAGACTACGAAGCCAAATGCATTCTCAATCAATTGATCTCAAACCCTAACTGATCTCTATACGCTCTTCTGTATCGAACGATTCAGTGAGTTTGAAACTCGTCATACTTCGTATTTTTTCTTTTGTGTGTGTTTACTGGATCAATTGAAGTTTGTATTGATAATTCAGTTTTTTTGGAGGTCTGGCAGATCACTAGACAAGTCGATTTCTTCTAAAGCAGGTGACACCGGGCAAAAATCTTTCTATAGTAGTTATGATGCCCAAACTCATCAAAGGCCTTCTGCAATCACTTCATTTCTTGATTCTCAAAATTCTGGAGCTTACTTCCCTGCCAAAATTACGTCACTTCAAGACCTGAAAAGAACCAGACCACCTCAGTTACTGTCTACTAATGAAGATTGTGTAAGAAACACTAGAAAGGGCAATACGAGGTAAGTTATTTTATCATGTGTGAAGTATTATTTATCAATAGCATTAAATTTGCTTCTTGTTTCACGTAACATGGTGAAACCTATACCTCTATGTCCCCGGTATAGCTATTTCGTGTTATTAGTTTTTGTGCAGTGGTCGAAGTGTATTATGTTGAACATTTGGTTTTCCTTCTTTTTTTCTTGTCTGTGCAATCACTGTCAAGCCATTAATTCTTATAAGGAATTGGCTACTTATATCGGAAAATGTTATATGCACATATTAACATAGTAATGTCTTATTCATAGGTCTTCTGCCTTTATATGGAATAATGTTTGATGGTAAAGGGCAAATAGCCATTCATCTCTAATAATGTTGTCCTTGGAGGCAATGTGATGAAGATCATGAAGGGGGACACTAACTGAGAGCTTAGTTTCTAGGACTTTTAATTTATTTAGGGTTTGTTATTAGAGTTATCTTAGGATTAGGTTTTCTTTGGTCGGCTCTGTTTAAGTTATGTTAGGGGTTCAGGAATTCCATTATGTGCTTTTCTGGTTGAGCTACATTGGACCTTATACTAAAGTATGTAAAATTTTACACTGGACAATGTTATGAAGGGTATACAATTTCTCATTAGCTTGAATTACTTTCTCTGAAAGTAGTATTATACATATTCATGGGCTTTTATATACTTAAGTTCCATCTTAATTTCAGGGAGGCCATATGTTTGGTGCCCAGTAATAAATTAAATGAGATTTCTTAACTCACCTTCACCCATCTATCAATTTTATTCTAATCGTTCTATCACTTGTTCTACATGACAAATAGCATTTTTAAGACTTATTGTCTTCTATTACAGTTTATTTTGAGTATCTAATGACTTTTGCTTTGTTTATTTGGGTAAGCCTTTAGATTCACTCTTCAATGATCATAGGTAACCTACTCTGAATATCCATACTGGATGGGGTTCGAAGCCCTTTTAACAGGTGTAGATGTGGGCTCATTTTGGGTTTAGGAGGGCCTGCTTTGCCTCATCCCATGTCAATCATATAGTATCTGAATAGCCATACTGGATGGGATTCTTTTTTTTTTTTTTTTGATCAACAACAAAAAAAAAATTTATTGATGAATCAAAAAAGGAACGAGGAGAAGGCTTCTGGCCTGGATAAGAATAGAAAATTTGGTTTTATACTTTACATGTACATAACCCAGTCCTATTTTTTTTATTTGAACTTCTAGTTAATCATTCTTATCAAAGTGAAAATAACGTAAGTTTTTTACTTTGCTCCTTGTACTAGAAAAGTTGAATGCTGAGATCATTTTTAAAAAATAAATTTAGCACGTAAAACTGCATTTTAGAGGAATGAGAGTGCTAAGAAAGATTGAAACTCTCTCTCTCTCTCTCTCTCTCTCTCTCTCTCTCATTTGTTTGACATTGACAAACTTTATATACTTCTCCCCACATGAGAAATTAATTCTTCTAATTTGTTTTAGTTTGTGATTGACAACCATGTCCTCCCTTGTCTCTATCAACTTCTCACACAAAATCACAAAAAAAGCATCAAAAAAGAAGCTTGCTGGACAATATCAAATATTAGTTTTAGAGTGTTCATTTACCTTGTATCTGAAGTCTGAAGGCACCTTGTCTATGCCAAAATTGTACACTGAATTCTCATTTCTCAATTTCAATCAATTTTAGGGATTTCAGATGGTAGCAAAGATAAGCACATTTTTGTGGAAGATTAATGGTTCTTTCAATTCTCTCTGTGCTGCTCAATCCATTTTTGTGGGTGTGGACTATTATTGGTACCCTGTGGTTCACTAGAGCAAGAAATTGTGTAAGTTTTGCATTTGTTTTTCCCCTATAATCCTATTTGTGGGATTGTGTTTAAAATGTGGTATGCTTTTAAATCTTGCAGTTGCCTAAAGAAGGTCAGAAATGGGGTTTGTTTATTTGCTTGCTTTTTAGCTACCGTGGACTCCTTTGTATTGCCTGCATGTCTATAAGAGGGGTTAGTTATACTTTCTGCACTTCAATATTTTCTAATCACTTTTAAATGGCTCTAAAGTACCTTGTTCTCCAAAGACTCAAGTGAAACCTCTTTTTCAAGTTCTTTATCCTTAATATTGTATGCTTTGTTTCGGCATGTTCACCCACTGCGTATTTCCAATAATGATGTTACTATACACAAAACATGCAATGTGGACTTTATTTCAGGCCTCCCTTGTGCAGTGGTTAAAACGGAGACGAGCACACTTACTATGGGCTCAACAAGGGATTCCTGTTTCAAAATATGGGGTAAGTTCTATTGATATCATTATTGAGTTTGCTATTGACTAAGAATAAGGTAGTTAGAGGATAATATTGAAAGGAAAAGAGTGTCTTTTTGAGTCATGCAAGTATAGTAGTAAGGATGGTCTTTAAATTTTGAGCAAGAGAGAAAAGGAAAGTTGTACTTCTCATATGCATTTTGAGTCTTCAACTAATATATTGGAGCTACTTCATGTCGGAAGTAAAATTTCTTAGATTAGAAGTTTTAGAGAAGCTATATCTTTTATGGACACTACGTGTCTTCCTCGAGTATTAACCGAAACAAAGAGTCCCAAAAATTTAGGAAGTCATCATAGCGAAACATTTGCATTTCATAAAAAATGCCTAGTTTTTGTATTTTGGTATACTGCATACATAAAGAACAATAAGAATGCAATGTTTTTTTTGCCTTTTTTTCAATGTAATGTGTACTAGAAGTCCATACCATAAAACATATTTCACCTCTTTTCAGGTGTTGGTTGACATGATTCATGTATCGGATTGGGCATTTGAAGCTGCTGGCCAAGAAATGAGAGGCATGGGCCAAGATGCAACATACCAGCCCAGACTATACTTGACAGCAACTCAGGTATCAATTAAGTAATTACTGTAGCTAGAACTGATGCACATACAATTTTCAGGGAATTGGCTCTCTTAGTATTTGACCTGTAAGAAGACACCCACATAATAGTAGTAACTTTAGGTGGAATACAAGCTAGGGTTCGATGAATCTTGTTCTTTATGATGCTGGAACCTTGAAGTTTCTTGATTCATCAAGTTTTGAGGTTTGTGAAACACCTTTTTCACCCTTTATGCTTTCTATATGCGCAGCATTTACACTGATTTTTAAATTTTTTGTTTGTTTAACTTTATCCTTAAATTTCGAGGCTGTTTGTTTGTTTTGTGGAATTTTGCTAGAATAACCTAATTAAAAATGGTAATGTATTGCTTTAGTTCCATGGCATAAAGTGAACTTGATTTGATTTTGCTAGAATAACCTAACTGTCAACCAATGAAAAACACAGCTCCAAAGCTCTCTGTCTCGCCTTGTGTCTGAATTTTTCTTTGTTCTTCTTTCATTGTATTAGATTTCTAATAAAATGTAAACTAAGCAATCTACCTGGTAAACAAAAAATCTTAAATAAGGGAACACAAATATTTTTAAATATATATACATATTTATATCCCCTCATATTTTTAAATCAAGGTTTGCACACTACTTCCGATTTTGATCCTGTCATAGTTAATAGTTTGATGTCTACTAATTACAAGAGTAGCCAATTAATTATACAATAGAGTGTTAGTCCAAGTGGTCATAATCGGCACTTGAGTTTTAGTCTAAAAATATAAACTACTTTTTTGGCGGATGTAGTGACTGACCAACCCGCCTTGAACCTACAATGGAGTGAGGAGACCATGTGACGCCACTGAACTTTGAATGACCCTCAGCCAGTTCTGCAAACCCATCCCAATCAATCAAAAAATGAGAATTCTAGTGTGGAGCTATAGAGGGGCTGGTCATATAAGGAGCTCCTAATTGTGGCAAGGAATTTGTTGGATTGATTTAGGCAACATTTTTTTATGTTACTGGACACTAGAATGTATATATGTGGACCAAGCTACAACTATCGTCTTCCTTGCAATTCCTTGGTGGTCATGTTTTCTATTGGTCCACAGTTTACAGCCATTCCTTATTCATCCCGTCAACTAAATTGCCAGGGATTTTTGGTACATTTCGGTTATAGAGATGCTAATGGTGCTGCAGATACTTTTGTTGTGGCTCATATAAATGCTACTTATGTTTTTGATTGAAGCCCTCTCTGTAAGAAATATACCCATAATTACCATCAGTAGGAACCTGAGCTTCCATAATATACTAACCGACAATGTGGGGATTTATCATTGAATATTCTTTCCTTCCACATCTCAATCACAAGCATAAATATACATGACACATCATCCCTCATCACTACATGGTTATTACGATACTAAAATGCTATTAAAAGTTAAAATATACCACAAGAACAAATTTAATTATGCCACCAACATAATACGTGTCTTCTTTCTCATTTTTTTAATAATCAAATTGCTACAAATAATTTAGGTCTTGATGCCTACCAGAATTACCACATAAAAATAAATGGAGTCCCTCCACTTTTCACTTGAAGAATTAATGATTTTAAACTAGAAGTTCTGCTCCAAAATTATTTGCCTTCATTCATGAAAATGTGAATCTAACTAGATGGATTAGTGTCCTAATATGTAGTGTTGCCATACTACAATCACAGACCTACTCCAAAATCAATATCCTATGGATGTTACAATTTATTATTATTTTTTTAAAATTATCTTATTAATTATTGAGAAATTTAGTGGTCTATATATGAAAAAGTTTACTGAAATTAGTTGATGTGCTAGACATCAACAATGTTGGGTTCTGGGCAAACTGTCCTTGACCATATCCTTGGTTACCTTTCCATTTGTTGCTGAATTGCTTAGTGGCAACCAGTGTTTCCCTAGAAGAAAACTTTCTAATCAAACAACTTCGAATTAATGTATCAACTTGGACAGAATACCCACAACTTTGTATGTGTTGGAATCACCACCGGAGGTTTTATGGTGAGTTGCACCCAATCAGGCTACTTTGTGCTCATCCCCTGCTTACCTGAGATTACAATTTTTATGCTTTTTAATGAGATTGAGGGGAGCTTGAGCTCTGTGATGTTCAACTGAGCCAAGCTGGAGCAGGTCTACACTCAGCTCAGCTTGGCTTGTGTGTTCCCTTACATCTTTGTGTTCTCCATGATACTTAGTAGTGTATTATTTTCTTCCCAAACTTTTATGGGGCAGGTTGCTTTGATTTATTTTCTGTTTGCGCTGCTATTTACAGCTTGTTCTTGTTTAATTTTCTGTAATTATGAGTTTTTCTGCTTTCAAGAATAATACAAACAAAAGAAAGAAGTGGCTCCTGATATGACTAACATGCTATAATACCATGATACTTGTTAAATTTTTGTGGGACAAATAATGATGCATATTAGCTATTTAGCTGCATTGTGGACCAATAGTAAGACATGTGGGCCTTTCCCAGCTTTATAAGTTAATATTCAAAATCATTTTATTTTATTGAATATTTTCATTTTCCTTCTCGAACTTATTCTTCTTTCTAAGCCAGCTAATAAGGTAGTGCCTTTTCTTTTTGATTTTTTCCTTACATTAATCATACTGACTTTGATCAGTGATCACTACAGGATGTTGAAATTGATGAAGAGGTTGATGTTATAATTTCAGAGTGGATGGGCTACATGCTTCTGTATGAGGTGATTACTGACATGTTTGTGCTTGATTGCATGCTGAGTTTTGTCATTTTGTACAATCTTAATAAATTCTTACAGAAAAATGGAAGAGATTAATATCTTCTTTGTATATATGCTTTTGAGGCCATTAGTGAATTTTATGATTTGGATACTTTTTTTGATTTGTATGTTTGAGGTTGTTATCAGCTTGATATGATAGAAGTTGGGGATAAAAGTTAGTATGCAGTTCGTTTGGTGTATGGATATTAGATTTTTTTGCTTACTTCATAGTTGCTGCTTCTGCTTGGTTTGTAACAGGTTGCATTTTATAAGCTATTGTCTACATACGGTTAGGCAAGGTCATGTTCCTATATATATATTATATTAAAAATAACTTTCTACGGCATGCAAAATTATGCCGTGAAAAGTGTAATGATTTATAGCATGTAAGAAAATGCTGTAGAAGATTATATACGGCATACAAGGCATATCATAAATATATTAAAAATGACCTTCTACGGCATACAAAATTATGTCGTGAAAAGTGTGATAATTTATGACATGCAAAAAAATGTCGTAAAATACTATATACGGCATATAAAGCATGCCATAAATATATTAAAAATAATTTTCTACAGCATGCAAAATTATGTCATGGAAAGTATGATGATTTATGACATGATAAAAATGTCGTAAAAAGTTATATACGACATACAAAGTATGTCATTAATGTTTAATTTATTACTTTTTACAACTTTATCTGCATGCCGTAAATGATGCTCAACTTTCCACGGCATGTCATATAACAGCATTTGTGTGCATGCCGTGAAAGAGTTTTTATGGCATGCATTGCATGCTGTAAAAAGTCAATTTTGTTGTAGTGATATTGAATAAGTTGGCCTGAGAGTCCGGAGTGAAAGACCGAAAACCCGCGTGGATAGGTGTCGAGCCTTCTCGTTAATACCGGTAAAAATGACAATTTGGTAGTACTTTTATAGTCTACTTGCAGACACCGACCTAGGGATTACTAGAGTCGTATTTACCGCCCTTGAAATAAATTGTTAAGTTTTGAACAATTGAAATTGCATGATATCATTGAGCATGATGGTTTTCAAAAGATGAAAATATGATTTATCTTCAAAAAGGGCATAGCAAGGCATGTGCATTTCATCTCTTGAGACTTTTATAAAATATATATACTTTGTTAAGAATTTCCTACTAGACTTTATGCTCACCCTACGGGATTTTTATGCAGGAAAATATGTGGTGATCTCACCCAACTAGGGGCGTGGAAGTATGTGTGTTGGGAGTACAATGCTCTCATTTTGCTATGACTGTGTGTAAGCCAAGGGTTGTGTTTGTGTAGGTTTGAATAACCATTTTGTGTAACCAAGCTCAAGCCTTGGAAACTTGTAAACCCTTGGGGGTATTTATTTGTTTATTTACTTGTTGTTAGATTAATGTATTGCTGCATGAAGAATTATTGTATCATGTAATGTAAGTTTGGAGATTTATATTCGGTTTTCCTTGAAAGAGCCATGATTGTTGTATTATCATTTGAGCTAGAAATTTGGGGCGTTACAGAAAAAGTGATGATTGATGTGTCGTAGAGAGAAAAGTGATTTTGGATTTTTTTTTTTCTTTTAAATTCAACCAAACATGTTTTTGGAATTTTTTTCTCCAAAAGCATGTTTTGATATTCAAACCAAAACATGCCCATTCAATTCAAGTTCATTTGGAGTATTCTATAAATCTATTGAGTTTTTGGAGTACTTATAAAAATCTAATAGTTCATGCTTCGCTAGAGCATCATTATCCATTCATGGCAAACACAGCTTTTTTTTTTTTTTTTTTTTTTTTGGATTTGCGAAAATTAGAGATATGTCAATTAGCTTACATACAAGAGATGGGTGTTCATCAAGCAATAAATGTGCTAAAGTAATAGGGTGAATTAAGAAAATCCAGAAATATATATATATCATCATCTAAAACCCAGCCATATGAGAATCATCATCTAATATTGTATCAAAAAATTCATGAGGAAACAATCACTCAAGTTCAACATCATAGCATCATAGGTTGAATTTCACAAATAACTAACACAAAAATTCAACATAATCACTGAAAGAACAAAAAGGACACACAATTCCTAACATTTTAACATCTCATGTTTGTTCAGTTCAGTCTATTATATTTTATATATAAAATAATGTAAATGGATGACTGTAATGGGTTTAGAAAATTAAGGAAATGCACTAACTTTAACTGCATGCCAAGGGGAATAAGCATGATATCAAGTCCTTAATTGAATCCACTCAATTCCTAGCAGAGAAACTATCGCTATTGGAATCTGCGAGTGGAGTATCAGATTCAATTAATAAATGTATTTTACAATCAACCAATAACCCTTTAATGGAAGTTGAATTATAGTTGAATATAGAGATGAAAACAAAACAAATATCATTTACCAATTGAATAAGAACCAAAGTCATTTCTAGAACTGCTCTAACTACTTGATCTACTATAAAAAATAATAGCATATAATGAACAACCGAAATTCTCAAACTAATACAAATTCTTAATTGTTTTAGTTAGAAGGGTTTTAACAATCATATTCATAAGTGATCAACTGAAAAACATAACATTAAAGTAGTTAAAACTAATTACACATAAATTGATCTTCAATTTGATATATAAATGTTGAGTTTTATCTCTGTTTAGTCCAATCAACAATGGTAAATTCATAGGCAAAATGGTAAATTCAAACAACACCTGGAACCATAGATTATCTACAGAATAGTTTCAAATCAAGCACCAAGACAAACTACACAAGTCCAAATTATGCAATTTTCTGATGAAACAAAACATACCTAAAACAATAAATTTAATATAAAGCAAAAAAAAAAAAAAAAAAAAAAAAAAAAAAAAAAAAAAAGGAACTTACAATGCAAGTGTGCATGTGTGTGAATTATTAAAACACCACATACTCTACAAGTAACTTAAAAAATAAAACTATGGCTATAAGAAGCATAAATAGAATTGATTTTAGAAGTGTGAAAGAGATGGAGAAATCGATCGATCATGAAAGGAAAGAGGCAGTTAGTGCACACCAAAAATCGATTGAGAGAGAGAGAGAGAGGTTATTGTTGTAGATGGAGGGGTTTCGGGTTGAGCGAATCATAAAGGGGTTAAAGTTAGGATGAGGGCGTAGTTGAGGGAAAATCACTGAAGAAAAAAGGGCGAAAAGAGAGAGAGAGAGAGAGAGAGAGAGAGAGAGAGAGAGCTCCATACCTGATATCTAGTTGGAGAGAACGCCTTCACTTCAACGATGGAACGCAGCAGAAGCATGTTGTTCCTTTGTTGCTAGAAATCAAGGGTTATACAGAGATTCAATAGTAGAGGCTTCTTCTTGTTAATGGAAATCTATGAAGCATGGGTACTTCGAAAAATATGCCGTACCCGTACTATGTACTTATCGGCATATGGTACCTCGTATGGTACTTTTGCATCTGTATTGGGTATACGAAACACATACCCACATTTTTTCTTCTTAATTTTTGGCGTATCCAGACGTACCTACTATATACCTAAGCTATACCGTACCTCAATTGAAACAATATTTTTTTCTACTACAGAGATGAAACTCCTTTCACTAGGCTTCTTTTTTATTTTTAGTTTTATACTTAGTGTGTGGGTGAAAATCTTACCACACTGCCAACTTAGCATTCAGTTGGAGAGCACTGGCAGAATAGATGACACCTGTCTAACCTGCAATAGAAAGAGAAGATTCCGGCGGTGGTTCGTCCACCCAGGGGCACTCCGACGATCAAGTCAGTATATCTCTCACAGATAACCAATAGTGCAAACTCACTATTCAGAATATAAATTGCGTACCTTAGACCCACGGGGGTGCCTCTCTTTTATAGTTAACTCAATCCTAGTCTCGATAGAAGCCTGACTTCTATGGACTCCCATTCAGGGCTTACTTTGGACTCCTCAAAAGATAAGGATAGACTCCCTAAGAACATTATCCTTATCCATCTTGAAGTCTTTCCTCATTCTAGGACTCTTATCCCTTATCCACTTATCTCGGATTCTGATATCTTCGGAGATAACCTCGGCCACGCCGAGATCATCTTGGCATTACAACCAGGACATGTGGCACCTCGGCTTATACATCGGCGTCACCTTGCCACGTGTTGGTGCTCAAAAATATATCCCCACAATTGCCCCCTAGGTTCTATTATCTCGGCATTCTAAGGTGATGGAACCTATATGGGTACCTCCTTCAAGTACGTCGGCCTAAATCATTTTAGCCGAGATCATTGTTTAAGGCCGACATGTCTCCCTTAAAGAGCAAGAATTCCAGTGAGTTCCTTCACTCGTATGAGCTGTCATGCATCACTGTTCAATTGCTTCATTCACGCATCTTATCCTCATTGGATCGTGCCGGTGACGCGCCTGCAAGCCATCTTGCATCTACGTGCGCTGTCTGACGCATTCGCTGCCCTAGGCGCATTAACTGCCCTTTTTTGCCGCCGTTTCAAGTTTTTACAAAAACTTTTCCCTCTTTTTTCATTTCTTCACTTTTCATTCGATACTCTTGTTTTTTCTCTCTCTTACTTTTTTCTCTCGAATCCGCCATTGTTCCAGTCTTCAAGCTCTGCAACTGCTTTCATTCCTCCCTCTTGGTGAAGCTTTCACCGTTCTGTTACTTCTGTAACCATCGCCTGACTTCGGCGATCTTCATACCAGCTTTACTTTTTCTGGTAAGCCACTGTTCCTTTCATTTTTAATTCTCTAATGCTCTTTACTACTTGTTGCCATTACTGTTTTGTTTAAACATTCGAGTTGTGAATCTCACATCTGAGTGTGTTTATTCCACGATTTTACCCTTGCCCATGTCTTGAATACACGTATTGTTCACCATTTTCTTGCACTTTTGCCACTGTTCTTGACCTTGTACCCCTTGTACTCACTATGTTCTTGATAGTCCATCTTTGTTCTTGATTCTGAAACTTGTTCTTGATTCTGAAACTTGTTCTTGTTTTCTATTTTTTGTGTCTTTTCCAGATTTGTGCCTTTAATCTTTGTTTCCATAGACTTAGGTTTGGGATTTGTCTGTAGAACCCACAATTTAGGAAAAAACTGAAACCTGCATTTACCTAAGTGATTGCCGAGGTCCCAATAACCCTTTCAAAACATCTTCTGAAATCCAACCCCTTCGATTAAGCCGATGTCATGGGTATGTGGAAACATAGGGTAGACACCCTATCCAAACTAGAATTCTTTAGACAAGAGTTTGAAATCCCAGCCAACGTCCATCTGAGGTTAGCTGGGGATGATGACTCCATCATGCCTACTGATGACTCCATGCCTTTCCCTGTGGTGGCTTTCATCGAGTGTGGACTTCGGCTCCCACTCAACATTCTTTTTTGCGAGATTATCCATTATTAGAAGTTAAACCCAATGCAGCTCGCTATCAACTCCTACCGAGTTATTAATGGCATCATAGCCTTAGCAAAACAAGAAAACGTTAGGGTCACTTTAGCCGATATCCAGTATTGTTATACCATGCGTGGCCTAAAAAAGGACACGGGCTATGTTTACTACCTCAAGCCGAGGTCAACGGAGTACAAAATCGTTGCCGACCTCCCAGACTCCAACAAGGGAGCTGGAGATGATTACTTTATTACTTCGGGGAACTGGGAATTTGCTCCAGATGAGGACCTCCACCTCTACCCTCTTCCTCGGACAGTTTTCGTAGAGGGCAATGGTAAGAGCCCTGTGTTTCACATTTACTTGCTTTCAAAGTCTTTAATACTTCAAATATTCTGACGTTTGTTTTTCCTTGCAGCTCTTCCAAAACCAGGAAAAGACTTCCGCAAGTCCTTTTACCTAAGTCCAGGTTTAAAGAAACTACTGGACCTTCTTGTTCACAAGCAAAAGGCCCCACTAGTACTAAATTTCATCCCGACGTACAAATCAGCTCTTCCCGACGTTCCTAAGAGAAAAAAGAAGAAAAGTCTTTCTCTACCTTCTGCCACAACTCCACAAGTTGCTACCTCATCTCAACTAGATCAAGGATCAACTTCTGATCCAGCAGAACAGCCGTCTACTTCGGCTCCATACCTGATCCCCCCATCTCAACGAAAATGTCGTCGACGACTAGTTCTTGCTGCTGAGATGGGCCGCCCAAAACTAGTTGCAAAAGACCTCTTGGCTAGCATTTCTTCTGACGTTGATACACAACCAACACAAACCCAGCTTCCACCAAAGCCAAAACGAATCAAAAAGGCTCAGCCCAAGGCAAAGGTGACTCAGATCGATTCTGAGGATACCTTGCCAATTTCCAAACTGGCTCCGAGTGAGAAGACTATCTCTGTCCCCGCGAAGAGGTCCGCTAAAACACTTCCATCCGAATCTACCAAATCCAAAAGGCCGAGGTCATTTTCTGCAACTACCTCGGGGTCTAAAAAGCCTGATGGCCCCTGGACCCCCGAGATTACCCTGGAAGATAAGCCTGTTATGGCTAGCGATAGTGCCAATGATATCAACGTCGGCGTCGCCCTCAGTACTGCTCTACTTCTTCCCGGCGATCTCGACCGGAATGCCGAGTTGAGTGAGTACGAAAATTATGCTTTGATGCTCCAGCGATCTGTTCAGGTAAGTATCTTTACTTGGTAATTTGTCTGTCTTTCTCTTCATTTCTTTCTTTGAATATTTTCTAATACTTCTGTTTTCTTTTAGGCCGTCCAGCATGCCCACTCTTTCTCAATACAATCTTTTGAGAACCGTGAGAAGCTAGCTGAGAAGAAGAGGGAGGTCTCCACACTTCAGAAAACCAATAAAAACTTGCAATCAAAGGATGAAGACCCTGGAGGATCAGGCCGAGGTCGCTATTAAAGCCAGAGATGAAGCTAAAGAAAAGGTTGGCGCTGCTGAGGCAATAAATAAAGTCCTTCAAGCCCAGCTGAAGGAGGCCGAAGAAAAAGTGGCCCAGGTCCAGAAGGAGCTTCAAGACGCCTTGGCCACCAAAGAGGCTGAGATCAAAGATGTCGATGAGAAGGCGTATGCTCAGGGCATGGCCATTGTTACGGAGGCCTACGAAAAGCAAGTCAAGCAAGCATGCAACAAGGGTTTCACCCTTTGGTTGGATGACCTTGCTGAAGAAACTTGATGTCCCCGAGGACTCCTCCTTTAAGAATGCCGATGCCATTCCCCTGCCATTCCCTCCAACTCCAAGCCAATCTGCCGACGACGACTCTGAGTCCGAGGAGGAGGTTTTGGTGAGGAAGTCAAAGGATGTTGCTAGGGCTAAGTCTCCCCCTCAAAATGAGCAAGTCCTAGACTTGACTCAAGATGAGGAGGTTGAGGAGGTTCCTGAAGATGCTGTAGCTGAGAAGGCATTAGCCGACGTTCCCCTTGTCGACAAGAGCCTAAATGAAACCCTTGCAGAAATTGACGCTGAGCTCGTGGTGGATAAGGCTGCTGAGATGTCTTCCCAACAATCGGCTGAACTTCAAACTCAACCAACTGCTACTGCTGAAGAGCTTTAGTTTTATGTTTTGTTCTGAAGTAATGTAAAACTCTTTACATCGTCAACGTTCTCTTAATACAACTCTTTTGCTTTTGAATGCTTGCATGTTTGCCTTGTATGCTTTCATACTTAGAATATTTTGCATATCTTCAATATACACTTCAATCCTTGTGCAACCTTCTCGGGGTGACACGCCTCGGTTGTACAAACTGATGATTTATCTCGGCAAGTATCTAACTACCTTTCTCGGCGTAATCTTGGTTTCACCTTGTAAATATAAAATTTCAATAAGTGCTTAACCTTAGTCTTTAATCTTGTAAATTGTCCACAAATTTCAACAAGTGATAAACATCATCTCGGTTTAACTTCAAATTGTAAGTTGTCCACAAATTTCAACAAGTGTTAAACAATGATCTTGGTTTAACTTCAACTTGTAAATTGTCCACAAATTTCAACAAGTGTTTAAACAATGATTTCGGTTTAACTTCAACTTGTAAATTGTCCACAAATTTCAATAAGTGTTAAACAATGATTTCGGTTTAACTTCAACTTGTAAATTGTCCACAAATTTCAACAAGTGTTAAACATATTCTTCTTCTCTCTGCCCCCTAATGTGAACTTGAGTTCCACTTGGGTTCTCATTATGTATGTATTCTAGAGACAATGCCAAGTATCTTGAAAAGAGAACTAGCTGAATCTTTATTTATTTACTTCGGCAAATGGCAAAGGAACAAAGAAATTCTAATGATAGAAAAATTTCAAATTACAAGTGTTCCAAGGCCTTGGTAATTCTTTGCCTTCATTATCTTCAAGCCGATATGCCCCATTGCCCAGCACCGAGATGATTCTGTAGGGTCCTTCCCAATTTGGGCCAAGCTTGCCCTCTTTGGGATCCTTCTTGTTGCCGACGACTTTTCTTAAGACGAGGTCACCAATCTGAAATTCCCTTGGGTTAACCTTCTTGTTGTAAGCTCTGGCAAGTTGTTGCTGGTATGCTGCGAGCTGAATTGTAGCTTTCTCCCTTCGTTCTTCTAGAAGATCTAGATCTCGGGCTAAGAGTACATCATTAGTCCCGTTCTCTACCCCCTGGGTTCTAATCCCAGGGATGCCGACCTCCAGCAGAATGACTGCTTCTGTGCCATAAGCCATAGCAAAGGGGGATTCCCCTGTTGATCTTCTCGGCGTAGTCCAATATGCCCAAAGTACATTGGGCAATTCGTCTACCCACTTTCCTTTTGCTGCCTGCAGCCTCTTCTTTATCCCATCCAGAATTACTTTGTTGGATGCTTCTGCTTGTCCATTGCTTTGTGGAAAGCTTGGGGTTGAAAAGTAGTTCTTGATCTTGAACTTTGCACAGAAGTTCTTGATTAGCTTATTGTCAAATTGAGTTCCATTGTCTGCAACAATTGCTCTTGGAATCCCAAACCTGGTGATAATGTTCTTCCAAATGAAGTTCTTCACGTCCACATCTCGGATCTTGGCAAGAGGTTCAGCTTCTATCCATTTAGTGAAGTAATCTGTTCCTACTAGCAAGTACTTCCTTTGTCCAGTTGCTTGGGGCAGTTGCCCGACGAGATCCATGCCCCATTGGGCAAATGGCCAAGGACTGGATACAGGGTTTAGGTCTGCTGTTGGCTGGTGTATCAGAGGTGCAAACCTTTGGCATTGTTCACACTTCTTTATATAGGCTTCTGCATCTTTCTGCATGTAAGGCCACCAATACCCCTGGGTGATGGCCCTATGAGTGAGTGATCTGCCCCCAGCGTGGCTTCCACAAATTCCTTCATGGATTTCATATAAAAAATCTTCGACTTGTAAAGAGTGTACGCACCTTAAAAGGGGTCCAGTGAAGGACCTTCTGTAGAGATGTCCTTCTGCTGTCAGATTGAATCTTGCCGACTTCAATCTGATCTTGTGTGCCTCCTTGTGGTCATCTGGCAGCTTTCCTTCTTTTAGGAACGCAACAATTGCGTCCATCCAGCTTGATCTCATGTCTACGCACATTGCTTCATGCTCTGTGGTTACTGGTTCAATGCTTGGGCCCGACAAGTAGTCAATCATTATTGTCCTTGCTTTTCTAGGTTGTACTGCACTAGCTAGGTTAGCCAACGCATCGGCGTGGCTGTTATCATCTCGGCTTACCTGGAGTAGTCGGCAGTTCTGGAATAAGGCCGCCAACCTGATGACCTCCTTTGCATATGCCGACATTCTTTCATCTCGGGCTGCATATTCTCCTGTTGCCTGATTGACTATCAGTTGTGAATCACAAAAAACTATTACCTCATCTGCTTGTACTGCTGCTGCCAGTTTTAGTCCTGTAATGAGTGCTTCGTATTCTGCTTCATTGTTTGAGGCCTTGAACCCCAAACGAATTGATTGTTCTAGTACCTGCCTATCTAGGGATATCAATACTACTCCTGCCCCCCCTCCTTGTCGGTTTGAACTCCCATCAACAAATAGTTGAAAAGAGTCACCAATGTAAATGCTGTAGGGTCTGAGTTTGTCCTCTTTCCTTTGCTCTTTTGTCTTTGGCTGGGCTTCTCCTTACTTGTTTGGACATCATTTATCTTGGCTGGAGCCCGATGTTCGATGGATTCTAGCGTGAACTCGGCCACGAAGTCGGCCAAAACCTAGCCTTTGATTACTGTTCTGGGCCTGTACTCCAAATCATACTGCCCTAGGGCAATTGCCCATCTGGCTATTCTTCTTGTTAAGTCTCCCTGCTGCAATAGGGACTTCAATGGATGTTCTGTCAGTACCACAATTTTATGGGCCTGGAAGTAATGGTTCAACTTCTTTGAAGCCATTACTAAAGCCAGTGCCAATTTCTCTAAGGGTAGATACCTCGTTTCTGTGTCGGCTAGGGTTTTGCTTACATAGTAAACAGCCCTTTGCTCCCCTTTTCCTTCTCGGATTAGTACTGCACTTATCGCATGTTCTGAAACTGCCAAGTACAGGAACAACTCTGTCACGACCCCAACCCGCCCCTAGTAGGATGGTGCCGTGATGGCCAGTAATTCCGTGTATTACCGAAGGCCAACCGATCGAAACAACACAATCAGAGTATAATGTATGGGGCTCACAAGTGCGGAAGCAAATAAATCAAATGCGAGTGGTCCATGAGAGCTGTGCTTAGATCAAATGATAAGACATATACAATATGGTTCACATCCAAATCCATATATAACAAAATACAGTTTACATCTTGATCAAAAGGCTTCTCAGCCGACATATACAAAATACAGGAAATACAAGCCAAGAAGCATGATTTTCAAGATTTGCCGACGTAAATACAAAAAGGCCGACGTAAAGGAGTCGGCGCCGACATGAATGCAAGTCTAAGCCGACATAGCAAGAATCCAAAAACAAGCTTTGCAAAATGCATCTAGGCGTCACCGCCGTCCTGCTCATCATAGAGAGGGTGAGTTTTGAACTCAGTGAATGGTACTCAAAATAAAGGTTTTGCATGAATATAGCCGAAATCCTTCAAAGCAAAACAAACATTCCAAACCATACGAATATTAGCCGAGGTCCTTCCAAACCAAACACATCAAAACTTACCGAAACAAGGGATGAACCGTATTCATCTAACAGGTCTTACAAACCTCAAGGGATGCTTACCAGCATCGGCAAAACACAAATCAAGATTATCAAGTCAAGGGATGAACCGTATTCATCAATCAAGTCTTACAATATCAAGGGATGCTTACTAACATCGGCAAACAAGGGACTGTACGATCCGTAATCGATTTGTCAAGGGTACTGCGAAAGTTTATAGTCCTCCAGTACAAGGGACTTTCATACTTGGTACTGCAAAAGTTTATAGTCCTCCAGTACAAGGGACTTTCATACTCGGTACTGCAAAAGTTTATAGTCCTCCAGTACAAGGGACTTTCATACTTGGTACTGCAAAAGTTTATAGTCCTCCAGTACAAGGGACTTTCATACTTGGTACTGCAAAAGTTTATAGTCCTCCAGTACAAGGGACTTTTACACTTAGTGCTGCGAAAGTTTATAGTCCTCCAGCCAAGGGACTTTTACTGATAACATCAGAACAAGGCTTATACTTGATACATCGAAACAAGCTAATCATTCATGCTTATCAAATACTTTTATCAAAACAAGGCAAGACAAAGTTTATCCAAAACAGTATAACATAGCTTTATTAAAAGCACCACTCACCTCGGTCCTCAGGTGTAGGCTCAAAGCAAAGATCAAGGTCCTACAATCACATGACAAATCACATTCTCAAAACAAGCTTTACATGCGCACAATGATCTCGGCACTCTCACCGAATCCAAGTCAATAACAAAGCAAAACATGCTGGGAGTCAAAACGTTATTTCTCATCTTGGGAAAACACACTGGGTATCGTCCAGGTCTTGCCGAGGTCCCACACCTCCTTGCCGAGGTGTGGTCCTGATGGCTACATACAAAACGAAACCGGGAAAAATCTGGGTTTCCCTTTGAAGAATGCAAGGGACGACATCATCAAGAACATCAAAAACATGCATGCCAAAATCATAACTTGCTTATTCAAAACTAAGATTTCATGCCAAGAGTTCAAAAACATGGACCTGGGTACCCTCACAAGGAAGTCGCGTGAAAACAAACACAAAACGTGGTTCTTGCCAAACACATTCGGATCGAACAAGATTTTCTTCAAGAACACAAGAATATTATTTTTCTCTTCAAGAACCAACTTCAAATCAATGCATGGCATGCAGAACAAATGCGATCATGCAATGCAGCTCGGTAAACAACAAGAACAAACAGAGGAGAGCAAGAATCAAACCTCAAAACTCGAATCCAACGGTTCGATCCTTGAAGATCAAGCTCGGAACTCTACTTCTCCTTCTAAGAACTCTTTCTTCTTCCTCTAGAGCTTCTCTCTCTAGAAACAAAGATTTGAGACAAAATGATTTGTTTCTAAGTCTGTCGGCTGTCTTAACACACAGCTCGGACACGTGGCACTACCGGGTTGGTTCAGCTCGAAAGTGACTGATTGATAAGACAAGTCTCTAACAAAGCGTATTCAACAAGCTGGGTGGCAAGACACATCGGCAAGAAAGGACATCGGCTAGAGTCAAGACTTCGGCAACGGGGTAACAAAGACATCGGCTAAGGAGGACGGCACTTGACTAAGCTGTGCCACACCTTGGCCTGGGTGTGCCACATCTCGGTCTAGGCCATACCTGCCCAAGGACAAGGATCACTATTACAAAACATCTCGGCCTTGGCTCTAAACACTTCGGCCCAAAGAGTGACATCTCGGCAAACTCGCCGGGATGAAGATGAAGGTCAACCAAGTGGTTCCAAAATAATTCCAAGCACAAAGGTTCAAGGGCGAACTAGACTAAACCAACCTCGGCTACACACCAAGTAAGGTACAGGATCAGGCAAGTAACACATAACAAAGCACGACTAAGCAAGATAACAAGATTTACACATGACGAGACAAAATCATACAAATAAGTATGCAAGCATGGCTAAGTTAAATGAGGGTTGTTACAAACTCCTTCCCGGGTTCTGGATTCAAAAGAACTGGAGCTGTGGTCAGGTACTTCTTCAGGTCGGCTATTGCTTCTTCGCACTCCTCTGTCCAAAGAAAGTCTGTGGCTTTCTTCACTAAGTTGAAGAAAGGTTTGCACTTGTCTAAGCTTCTGCTTATGAACCTGTTCAGGGCTGCGGCCCTTCCAGTTAGCATCTGCACCTGTTTTGCCGACGTCGGGCTCTTCAACTCTAGGATGGCCTTGATCTGATATGGCCTGGCCTCAATGCCCCTTCTGGTCACCAGGTATCCTAAAAACTTACCAGATCCAACTCCAAATGCACACTTCGATGCATTGAGTCGAAGCTGATATGTTTTAAGGATTTCAAAGACTGCTTTTAGATCAGCGAGATGACCCTCAGGCTCCTTGGTCTTAACGACCATGTCATCGATGTAGACTTCTACTGTTCGGCCAATCAGGTGTTTGAACATTTTGGTTACCAACCTTTGGTAAGTTGCTCCTGCGTTTTTTAACCCGAAAGGCATTACTCTGTAACAATACAGGTCTTTTGGGGTGATAAACGCGGTCTTCTCTTCGTCTGGGGGGTACATGGCTATCTGGTGGTACCCCCTGTAGGCATCTAGGAAGCTCATTCTTCCATGCCCTGAAGTGGCATCTACTAGCTGGTCAATCTTGGGTAAAGGAAAGTTGTCTTTGGGACAGGCTTTGTTGAGGCTGGTAAAGTCTACGCAGACCCTCCATTTACCGTTCTTCTTCTTTACCACCACTGTATTGGATAGCCATGTCAGGTAGTGAACTTCTCTAATGGCCCTGGCCTCCAGAAGTTTGTCTACTTCTTCCTCTACTGCTTCGACATGCATCAACGTCGGTCTTCTGGCTCGTTGAATTACAGGTTTGGCCGACTTATTAACATTCAGTTTGTGGCAAGTGACCTCGAGGTCAATGCCAGGCATTTCGTAAGGTGTCCAAGCAAACACCTCAATATTTGCTCTCAAAAAAGCTTCCAACTCTTTTTCCTCTTCTTCGGCTAAGCCCGAGCCGAGAAGAAAGAAGCGTTCTTCATCCCCATCCTGGACGAGGATTTTCTTCAGTGCCTCTTAGCTCTTCTCGGCTGGCTCCTTGCCGACGTCTTCTAGGACTTCCAAGTTCTCATCTTCAATTTCTATCTTTTCTGGCTCTCGTATGCTGCAGGTAGATTTCATTATTGGCATGGAGCAATTCTTCGCCTGCAGCTGACCACCTCTGACTTCCTCTATCCTATGCTCTGTTGGGAATCGCAATAGTTGGTGCAATGTTGAGGGAACTGCCCCCATTGCATGCAACCATGGCCTTCCCAAGATGATGTTGTAAGGGGAGGGTGTGTCGATGATGGTGAATTCTGTCTTGATCTTCCTAGTACCAGCTTGCACCTCCAAGCTTACTGCTCCCAGTGGCCATGTCAGCGTTCCATTAAACCCAACCATTGGGCCATTGGATTGTTCCATATCATCTGGGTGAAGGCCAAGCTCCTTGTAACATCGGACGTACATGATGTCACAAGAGCTGCCTTGGTCCATCAGGATGCGTTTCACTTGGCACTCCCCAACCTGGAGGGATACTACCAAGGCATCATTATGCGGATGCTGGACCATCTTTATGTTGGCTTCAGTAAAGGTTATCATCGGTCCCTGGCACTCTTCTGCCTGATGTCTTTTCTCCCCAACTTGGTAGACATGTTGTAGGTGTTTTACCTTTTGGGTCTCTCCTTGGATTTTGTTTTCGTTGACCTTCGAGTGAATTACATTGACTACCCGAGGTCCTTCTGCCTGCGGCTGCTGTGCTGGGGGAGGTGGGGCTACTGGTGCCTGAGGTAATCTTGCCCGTTCTTCCCTTGTCCTAGTCTCATCGACAAGGTCTCTCAGATGTCCTTGTCTCACCAGGTCTTCTAAGTGTGTTTTCAGGGCTCTACAACCCTGAGTTGTATGCCCATCTTCATTGTAGTAGGCACAATGCCTGCCAATGTTTCTTCCCATGAAATCTCCTGGAGTCCTCTTTGGCGTTCTGAAATAGGGCTGGTTCTGAATTTGATCCAGGACTTTGTGAATTGGGATTCGGAACACAATTGTCACTGCCTGCACAGCCCTCAGTTTTGTTTCTTACTTGCTCAATCCATTGTTACCTCGGCCTCGCTTCGGCGAGCCATTTTCTTTCTCTTGCTTAGTTTCCTTGGTCCCCGATACGTCTTCTTCGGCCCTGGCATACTTCTCGATTCTTGCCATGAGCTCTTCCATGCTTTTTGGCAATGTCTTTGCCAAAGACTTCCGTAGTGGACAATTGTCTTTTAGGCCGTTCTTGAAAGACACGGCGGCCACTTCTTGATTACACTCGGGTATTCGGTTGAACACCTCATAGTATCTTTTTGCATAGGCCCTAAGGCCTTCATCCTTGCTGGTCTTCAAAGCTATCAATGCGTCCACCCTTAATGGCTGCAGCTTGTTTGTCATGAACCTGGCCACAAACATCTCGGCCAGGCCTTCCCAAGTCTTCACGATTCCCCTTGGTAGTTTGTGGAACCAATCTGATGCAATCTCCCCGAAGGATGAGGGGAACACTTTGCAGAGCAACGGCTCGTTCCCACTATACAATGCCATTGAGTTCAAATATAATCCAACGTGGAAGTTGGGGTCTGACTTACCATCGTATATTTGGAACCTCGGCATACTGAATCTCTTCGGCGCCTCAAACCTGTCCAACTCTACCGAGAATGGTGTCCTTGGCTTATCTGGGGAGGTTACCTCGACATCGGCATTCTGTTGCTTTCTTTTGAGGTAATCTCTCAAGTCTTCTTTGCTCCGCCCAGGAGCTCCGCTATCTTTCGACTTCAGTCTTTTTGGTATACTACTCTCGGCATCGTGGTGAGCCCTTTTCAACCTTTCTCCATGAGTTGTGTCGAAGCATAGTGCCCGCCCTTGAACATGCTGATGTTCTATGGGGTCGGCCTTCTTGGTGCGTTGTGTCCTTTGCGACTCTTCCTTCCTTGACTCCCCTCTTCCGACCTCCCTTGAAGGCCAGTGAGAGTGTCTTTCGCTCCTGGTGTGCTGGGGGGCTTCTGGGATTGCTTTCTGCCCTCCCTTCTGGGCATTGGCCGCTGGAATCGGCGTGTCCTACAGCGGGTATGGTGGCTGCATGACGTTAGTTTGCATCATAAAATTGATGACCGATTACAGGTCTGCCAATTTGTTTGCTATCTCTTTCACCTCTTCGTCCCTTCGTAGGCACCTGTCCTTCCATACCTGGAGGTCACCTTCGTTGTAGTACCCGCTTCGATCAGGTTTCTTTGTTACATCGCCAGTCTGGCCGACGTCTTTTACTCCGTGAGTTTGCTCATGAGTTTCTGCGTTGGACCTGTCTCCTTCGACATCAAGGTCAATAGGTCTCCCACTCCTAGCAGGAGTGTCGTCCCCAATCTTTTCCTTCTGTCCGTTACTGGCCATCTATTCTACTTTCTTTCCCACAGACGGCGCCAAATTGTGTGGGTGAAAATCTTACCACACTGCCAACTTAGTATTTAGTTGGAGTGCACTGGCAGAATAGATGACACTTGTCTAACCTGCAACAGAAAGAGAAGATTCCGGCGGTGGTTCGTCCACCTAGGGGCACTCCGACGATCAAGTCAGTATATCTCTCACAGATAATCAATAGTGCAAACTCACTGTTCAGAATATAAATTGCGTACCTTAGACCCACAGGGGTGCCTCTCTTTTATAGTTAACTCAATCCTAATCCCGATAGAAGCCTGACTTCTATGGACTCCCATTCAGTGCTTACTTTGGACTCCTCAAGAGATAATGATAGACTCCCTAAGAACATTATCCTTATCCATCTTGAAGTCTTTCCTCATTCTAGGACTCTTGTCCCTTATCCGCTTATCTCGGATTCTGATATCTTTGGAGATAACCTCGGCCACGCTGAGATCATCTCGGCGTTACGACTAGGACATATGGCACCTCGGCTTATACATCGGCGTCACCTTGCCACGTGTTGGTGCACAAAAATATATCCCCACACTTAGCATGTTTTTAAAATTAAATTATGGTTTGTAAGTTATTTAATATATTGACATTTAATTTTGATTTATATATTTACTTTTGGCATTAAATATTAATTGCAAGTTAAATCTTAACAAATTAAACCATTTAATTAATTTTTACATTACTCTAAATTAAAAATAAATATTTTTTACAAGGGTACCAAGCCGTACCCGTGCCCTACTTGTTTTGGATTTTACCGTATTGACGTACCCGTATCATACCCGTACCAGTACTCGTACCCGTACCCGTGCTTCATAGATAGAAATCAAGAGTTATACAGAGGAAGAGAAGAAGAGGGAGAGACGAAATAGAGAGAGAGAGAGAGAGAGAGTGAGGGAAGTGGGATGGAAATAGGAGGGTTAATTGGTTGTCCCAGTTTCAATCTTTTACCATTAAACAATTCAATGGTCTGGATCAATTCTTTGTAATCTAAGGGCTAATAATTAAGTTGCATATGGTATGCAACCGTAATAATGTGTTTGGATTGGGAATTTAGGAAGGGATTTGGAATGAGAAATGAAAAAAAGTAAGTGAAATGCAAATAAAATATATATATATATATATTTCACATAAGTTCACACCTTTTTTCTCTTTCTTTTTTAAATCTCTGTCCAAATTTCCTAATCAAACATAGCGTAAGGGGTTGCACACGTAAAAAGCTCTCTATATACTATTTATATTAAACAAAAGCTTTAGATGATGTCATGAAATCTTTGATATCGTTTGGTGTTGAACTCAAACCATGATCTGAATAAAAAAATTTAAAATTCATAATTAAATAAATATTTTAAAACTTAATTCAATTTTTTTTTTCAAAATTTATAACCATTTTTTTTATTTTGTTCCTTAATTTTTTTTTAATTTTTTTGAAAAATTATAATTTTTTATTTTTAAAGAAAAATATTTTTTTACTTTTTTTTTTATTTTTTCAAAAAAATATTTAAAAAATAAATTATAAATAAATAAATATTTAAAAATAAATAAAATATTTGAAATAAAAAATAAAAATATTTAAAATAAAATTTTAAATTTTTAAATATATAAAAAAATATTTTAAATATTTTAAAAAATATAGCTCACAAATATAGTAAATACAACGCATGTTAAAATAAATAAATAAATAAATATTTACAATAAAAAATATTTACCCTAAAAAAATGAAATTAAATAAATTTTTAACTGTTAAAAAAAATAAACCAAAAAAATTTCAAAATACAACTCAAAACTCAAAAACTAAAAACTTAAAATATAACTCAAGGTAGTATTTGGTAGAGTTTTAAAATTATGATTTGAGAATATAATTGTATTTTGAGTTTTGAAATTACGATTTGAAAAGAGAAAATTTGTTTGGTTATGAGTTTTGAAAAGAGTTTTGAATTTTTGATATGACATATAAAATGAGAAAAATTGTTTGGTTATGAGTTTTGAAAAGAGTTTTCAAAAGAATTTTCAAAACTTAATTCAAAAACTTATAAGTCATAACCAAACACACAACTAAAAACTCATAATCAAACTCTTTTTAAAATTTAATTTAAAAAATAATAATTTGTCATTTTGGTCTAAAAAAATAATTTCTATATTTAAAAAATATCAAAAACAAATATAATTTTTTTTTTTTCAAATAACAGGTGGCGATTAGCAATTGCCCCCCCCCCAAAAAAAAAGGTACTGTTTCGGTCAACTAGCTAGACATTCGTTCCGGAGAGACGACCGAGTAGATCTAAAAATTCAAAAATTGTACGGGAGGACGGCCGGGTAGATCAAAATTTCAAAAGCTGTTTGATTTACCAAACATGTTTTCAAAATGTATTTTGAAATTAATCTATAGTCATAATTTGAAAACTTAAACTAAACATAGCATTAGAATATAAGGGTGGAATTAATTTTAGAAAGTTAAACCAAACACAACTTTTTCTTTTTTAAAACTCAAAACCATTTAAAAAAATTATAACAAATAAATTTTTTTCCTTTCAAAACTCAAAATACAATTTAAAACTCAAATATGATTGAAAAACTAAACCAAATGAAACTTGTTTTTTCACATCACACGTGACAAATTTTTCAATATTTTTATTGAATCCAAAACTTTGTATTTTAATAAAAAGATCTCACTGTGCGCTAACCAGTATATATCTAAGCTAACACCACCAATCATCATCATCATCCCAAATCCACCCATGGCTAATCACTCCATTCCAAACCCAAATCCATTCACATTACTAGGGCCTCCACTAGCCAAACTCACCATTACCTCTACGTACTTCAGCCCATCTTTGCCAGAATCCCCATGATTGTAATCAAAAGTCGGAATTAATACAAAAATGTGGCACCACCCACAATTTAGAGCATTTCATCGAACACCTTGCGGGCATCTCTTAAAACCACACAACTACATGGGACAGTGATGGTGCTGATATAGAATAACAAAGAAGAGTTGTCAAGGTATAACCGTGGTGGCCATTTCATCATTGGGGCATTTTGTCGAACACCTTGCCGGTCTTGAAAAGCATCGCTACTCTTCTTTACGAAACTGATGAAGACCATCACCACACTCATAGGCACAACCAACCACCTCCGTCGAGCACCAAAACAAGAGTGTTTGTTTCCGATTCGCATCCACGATTTCTACAAATTGTTTAGAATTCTCTTGAAAGTAGCACTTCTCAATCCATCGACATTCTTTCATGGATTGGAATACCTACTAAAAAATTGTCGAATTCCCACCAATTGCTTCAAAATTCCAACAAGATGAGGCTTTTGTTGCTTAATATAGTGAGTTTCGTGGTGTTGAAGACTTGGTTACCAAGTGTGAAATGAGGGTTTCTGGAGGTTTTTCTGAAGCGGGGAATTATTGTGTTGGCTGCTACTGTTTTCAAAGAGCAAGGTTCGGTTTTGGCTGCGCTTCTGGGTCTCTCTGCATTTTTTCTCCATAGCTGAAACTTCAATTACCACACTTTGGCCGTGGAAGGTACATATTTTATACTCCAATTGGGATTTATTTATTTGTAAAATTTTGCTGGTGTGAGTGTTGTCATGGATAGGAACATATTAGATATCTATTTTGTGCTAGGAATAAACTCTTTAAAAATTCAAGTTGTTTAGCTATGCCTGGTTGTTTGATAAGTAAAAATATTATTGGCTTTGCAAAATTCATGTTGGATTTCCGTGTGTTCATCAGTAAAAATATTAGTCACTCCATGAAGGAGATTGAAGCATTTGTGTAGTTTTATTGGCTGGCCACAAGCTCACACATCCAATGAAGATATTGATCTCCACATTTAAATGTGGTTTTGGTTCCCTGCAAACCAAAACCCTGGTGGCAATAATTAGCAAGCTTGGGTAGCATGTCCTGTGGATTTGGGAACAGTGAAGAAATAAACATCACACAACACCAAAGGATTTACATGCCTAAGGTTACATAGTTATCTTCTTTGATTTGGCTTTGAAAAGGTTGAAAGGCAGGTTCTAGACTTTGTAGCGTGTGAAAGAGCTTGGATTTTAAGGGGTGATAGGCTGTAAAATTTTATGACTGGTAAGAATTTTTTTAAACAAAATTTTGGGATCCCAGTTTGGGTTTTGGGGGATGATGACTGGAATGACACGCATGAATGCCTTTTGTCACCTGTGGGGGTCGAATTATGGTAAGCAGTTGGATTTTGTCACCTTTTTCATGTAGCTTTGTTCTAGAAATCTTAATTACATACTTTATGACAAAAAAATAATTTTTTTAAGTTGAAGAGGTGGAAATGAGCATAGATTGGGTTGTCTCTGCTAAGATTTTAAAATACTAATTAATTACTTAGTTAATAGTGATACTTTAGTGCTATCAATATTTAAATGTTGGTCTAGCTTGTATGAAGGGTGGATGATATAATAATTCAGCTTAAATTTGTTGGTAATTTGACCACAACCCAAATTAGATGGCCAGCACTTGGTGCTTTGGAAGGGTGGAGAGGCTAATTCCTATAGGTGCTAATCTAATAATTAACTGACTTTCACCGATCAAAAAACATTAAAAAAAAATAAAATTGAGCATAGCTCGAGTTCAATTTATTGAGCTTGAGCCAGCTTTGAGTACACAAAATTAGGTTAGAGGTCAGGCTTAGGGGCCTCATGCAATTCTCAAAACAACTTGGATAACTCTTCAATCCTAGTGTATCCACTTGAGTTGCACCCCTAGTTACATATAAAAAGCTGCCTTTATTTAAACCAAAATCTCAAAAAACAAAACCCCGAAAAACTTGGCCATATGAATCAATCAATTTTTATTCCAAATGTTACAAGATTTCATTTCCCAATGTTAAAATTTTTTCATGTGGCTTTGTTCTAGAAATCTTCATTAAAGACTTTATTACAAAAAAATAATTTTTTTTTAATTTGAAGAGGTGGAAATGAGCATAGATTGTGTTACTAATTAATTACTTGGTGATACTTTAGTGCTATCAATATTTAAATGTTGGTCTAGCTTGTTTGAAGGTGGATGATAAAAAAATTCAGCTCAAATTTGTTGGTAATTTGAGCATAACCCAAGTTCAATTTATTAATTACATAGTTGTCATTCTACCAGGTGGTTATGTGCAAGGAATTATTCTGTTTTATGGGAATTTCACGTTGGCCGTGTGCCTGACGAATAGCAAGGTTTAAATAAATACATGGCTTCAAAAATAAGAAATAGTGGAGAAATTATATAATATTATTTGACGGGCACAAGAACACATGGTATGCCGAACTTACTAGATAATTTTTGGTTATGTGCCCATGTTATAACAATAGTCTCAAATGTAGGAGAAAATGTACAAAAATTAGTTATATGGCCCCATACACTTGGAAGGGAAAATCACATAGAATATAGGCCAGTCCTAAAGAATAATTTCTTCTTATTTCGAATCACATTCGTTAGAAATCTCTCATACACCCAAATTGGTTTCTATCCCATCCTATCTACAATAATTATCAAGGGGAACTAGAGCAAAGCAATCCGCTCAAAAAAATAAATAAATAAAAATAAATTTAAAAAGATTATCAATAAATCTTATTTTGAAAGTATTAATGAGTCCTATTAAATTTCAACGTAGACAGTTAAATCTTTTTTTTTTTTCTCTAATTTATTCTAAAAAAGTTCACTTTTCCTTAATAGTATCTTTTATTCCGATTTTACCATTCTTATTAAAATATGAACAACAATTATATAAACAATTTTAATTTACTTACAAAAATATATTTTTTAAGTGCAAAAATTGAACGAACTACATCAAACAAAATCATACTCAACAATTTGATCAAAAGAACTATGTAGGATTCATCATTTTCTGTTGCCTCAATCCAAAAAGTGTATATATTTTTAATATTCCACTAAAGAAATTGTGAAAAATAATACCCTGGCAAATTTATATATTTTTCAAACTGTGAGAAAACAAAAAATGCTGAATCTTAAGCTTATGCTTTTGTTCAATAAAAAGCAAAGTAGTCTCAAAATGTTTCATTACTTGCTTTGTAAATAGCTAGGGCGTTGCCAACTTTTAATTGATCAGGGCAAATTGTATTAGTAGTCCTTATATTTTTGCTCTTGTATCATTTTTGTCTTAATAATTTCAATTGGCACGATTTTGATATGAATTTTTAATTTTGTCTAATTTAGTCCAATTAATTACGACTAAAAGTTCTTTTTGATGAAAAATGGATACATGAGCGGCATGTGTCATGCTTGTATAGGTAAAAAATTGTAAACTTGTTCGATTCAATGAGCTAACCTCAACCAACTTAGTAACATTTTTCTTTCAAGAACCCTAATCAGCGAATTGGACCAATTAACACAAAATCTAAAATTAAGGGTTTGAAATTAGGCTAATTGAAACTACTTAGACCAAAATGACACAAGGGGTAAAATGTGGAGACTACCGATGTAATTTGCCCATTGGTTTATGAAAAACCATTACTAAATGCTTTGAGACCCCTGGCATTAAAGACACAGACTCACTCCTGCCAGCTTGGAAGTCATGATGGCTGATGGACAAAATTACATAGATGCCGTGCTTGATGGGCTGGGCTGCTGTGCCACCGCCATAGAGTGACTTAGCTCTGTATAAGAATGAGTAATACATTTATTCTTTCTTCATCATCAAACTACTATCCTTCTTACTCTCCTTTTGATATCTCTCTGATTCCTACCTATATAAGGAGAAAATGAGTTGGCTAATATGGCTTCATCAACTTCTTCTGGTATTTCTCTTGTTTTCTCAACTAGTAGTTATTACTACATGTTCATCATCATCACGGTCTTCTCCTATTTCTGCACGCCATACATGCCTTGAGGACCAGCAATTCGCACTACTCCAATTTAAGAAAACATTTACTGTAATTGATTTTTCCTTCCCAGAGTGTGAATCTAATTCTCATCCTAAAATGATGTTTTGGAATAAGAGTACTGATTACTGCTTGTGGAAGGGGGTCACCTGCAACTGGTTGAATGGTCATGTAATTGCAGCGCATAGCGCGCTCAGTTGCAGCGCGCTTCATAGCACCATTGAAGCCAATAGCACCCTCTTCCACCTTCATCAGCTCCAGAGGCTCAATCTTGCTTGGAATGACTTCAAATTTTCTAGAATTTCCTCCGAGTTTGGCTCGTTTGACCCATCTCAGCCTCTCCAACTCTTTATTTGCGGGCAGAGTTCCTCCAAAAATCTGTCGTCTATCCAAATTGATTTCCCTTGATTTGTCTCTTTTTCATTATGAGGTGAGACTTGAACAACACACTTTCAATATGCTCCTTCAGAACCTAACCCAATTAAGAGAACTACACCTTGATGCTTTGGATATCCCTTCACCTTTAGCTCATGCTTTGCTACTAAATCTATCTTCTTTGACATCTCTGAGTCTTGCTTCTTGTCAACGGCATGGGAAATTCCCAGAAAGCATTTTCCACCTCCCAAACCCACGAAAGCTCAATGTACTGGATAATTTGGGCATAGTTTTCTTCAGTTTCTTGATCTCTCCCTGACAAGTTTTTTGGACAACTGCCTAATTCAATCAGCAATCTTAAAGCCTTGAATAGTTTGTACCTCTTTGAGTGCAACTTTTCGAGGTCCATTCCAATTTCTCTTGGGAACCTTACACAAATCACCAATTTGGACTTCTGGGCTAACAGTTTCAGCGGTCAAATCCCTTCATCAATTTTAAACCTTGCAAAGCTTACTTACTTGGATCTTTCCCAAAACAATTTGAATGGGCAAATGCCGGATTCCCTTGTCCCTCTCTGAAAATCAGCTAACAGGTCCCATTCCCTCGTATGCTGTTTGGATTTCAAAGCTAATTTACACTGGATTGCAAAATAACTCACTCAATGGGACAATACCATCTTGGTTGTTTGTTCAACCTTCATTGATTTCTATAGATTTGAGTAACAATATGCTGCAGGGACCAATTCCAGGATCAGTTTATGAACTCCAGAACCTAACATACTTGAGGCTTTCATCAAACAACTTCAGTGGTGTAATCAAGCTAGATAAGTTGCTTAAGCTAAAATATTTGTACTATCTTGATCTCTCATATAATGGTCTCTCATTGAACATCAACAAGAGTGTCAACTCTACCTTGCATTACTTTAAGACTGTAGGATTAGCTTCTTGCAACTTAAGCGAATTCCCAAACTTCTTGAGAGTACTGCATGATTTGATTGCATTAGACCTTTCAAACAACAAAATTCATGGTGAAGTTCCAAAATGGATATTCGATGTGGGAAAAAATACATGGGATAGTGTAGATCTTTCTCATAATTTCCTTACAAGTTTAGAGTGTCTTCCATTAAAGAATCTAGAATATATTAACCTGCACTCGAACTTACTCTGAGGACCACTCCCTCTTCCACCTATCTCCACAATTGTTTTCTCTATCTCAAACAATAAATTGACTAGAGAAATCCCTCCATTGATTTGCAGTTTGATAGCACTTGAAGTTCTTGATCTGTCTAATAACAGTCTGAGTGGTGTGATTCCACAATATTTGGGAAACATAAGCATTAATCTCTTGCTGTTGAGTTTACGGATGAATAGCTTTCCTGGCATCTTTACTGCAGCATTTACAAAAGGCAACATGCGGAGGAGTCTTAACTTGAATGACAACCAAATCGAAGGAGATGTTCAACGATCTCTGCTCAATTGTAGACACTTGGAAGGTCTAGATCTTGGAATAACCAAGATAAATGATACATTCCCCCACTGGTTGGAAACTCTTCCAGAATTGCAGGTTCTTGTCTTGAGGTTTAATAGGTTTCATTTCTAGAATTGCAGGTTCTTGTCTTGAGGTTTAATAGGTTTCATGGTCACATGGACACCTCCAAGACCAAGAGCAAACATCCTTTTCCAAAGTTGAGAATTATTGACATATCGTGCAATGAGTTCACTGGCCTTTTGCCGACAAATTATATTGTTGCTATGATGAATGTTGATGAACATGAAATGAAATTGAAATACATGGGCCAAACATATCGTCAAGCTTCTGCGGTGGTGGTGATTAAAGGATATGAGATTAAATTTTCAAGAATCTTAACAGTCTTCTCAATCATTGATTTTTCAAGAAACAATTTCCAAGGAGACATTCCGAAATCCATTGGGGGCCTTAATTCGCTTCAGGGTCTTAACTTATCCCAAGAATGGAGCCCACTGATGCAATAAAGAAAGAAATCAGCATGAACAAAAGGCATTATTAGGTAAGTAGAATTTATCTTTGAAGCTTTACTTTGTTGAATTATCTTTTATGGTTTGTATGTATATGCTATATTTGAGCTGTTGATGTTTTCATTTCAAAACTCGGTATGTTCCATTAGGTAGCACAATAAAGCAATGGTATCCACTTGAAGGAGTGTCTAACCTAGGTGCTGCATTTGAGTGTGTGCGCATAGCAGCTATGGAGGATCACTTCCAAAGCTTTACCCTTGTTGCTGTATAGTATTGAATCCTAAAACTTTGTTAAGTTGTTTGGTTTTCTTAAAGCATGAGTTAAATAAGAGTTGCTTGTCATGACTCTTTCTTGTTTCTTTTCTTGGATCATGTAGCAACCTTTAGAGATTTGTGCTTTTGTATGTAGCTGCTTTTAATTTGGATTTCAGTCACAAAAGACTAGGCATTGCTAAAGTTTTTAACTTCGAAATGTAATCTTACAAGTTACAACTCAAACCATTTCCCTTGTTACATTCTTAATCATTTTGAATGACAGAAATGTTGGCTACTAGATAGAGAATTCGCATTGAAAATAATGTCATATGTTACTCTTTGAGCGTTGTTTTTTACCCATTAGGTGAGCTTCTAGCATCTTGTCTCTTCCACACCTTTCTATCAATAAATAGAATTGATGATAATTAGTTATTTATTTATAATTTTGACATAATTATATTGATATTATTTTTAATAATGTTAAATTAAATGGATCAAGACTAATATAGATGGTGCAAAATCACCAAGATAAATAACGTAGAATATATATTTTTAATATAAAAGAGATGATAACATCACTTTTCGTTTATATAACTAATAAATTATTAATGAAAATTTAATGAATATTATGCGAATTAAAATCTTACACTTACATTTTTTTATTTATCATTATTTTTTTTATGCACATACCTTGGCCATTTCCAAAAACAAGCCCATCAAATTTTTAAGGGTGAGAGTATATTCAACCTTCTGTTTCATTTTTTTTTAAAACTAATTTGATTTTAAATTTGAATAAAAAAATTTGATTTGGCATGAACTGTTTCAATTATTTCATTAATTTTCATCAAAAATTTTTAATTTTTTTTCTCTTACTCTAAAGTTTTTTTGTTTCATAAATTTGATGAAAAAAAAATATTTCCAATACCCTTATCATTTAAAATTTGATGAAAAAAAAATATTTCTCCCTTAAATTTGATATATAAAAAATAAAATTGAAAAAAAGAGAAAAAAGTTAAGGGGTTATTTGGCAATAGGCTAATTTATCTCAATAGTCAAGAAAGGCTACCCCAAAAAAAAAAAAAAAAAAAAAAAAAAAAAAAAACAAGAAAAAAAAAATTTCAAAAAATCATAAAGACAGTCTAATATATCCTTTCATTCTCTCTATTTATTTTTTTGCAATTTTTTTTAAATAAAAAAATAATTCCCAACACTTCACTTTCTTTCATCTCATATTTGTCTAAAAAAATTAAAACATTATTAAAAAAAATAGCACCACTACATCTATCGAATTTGTTCAGTCTGAATTTATCCGAATGAGACTCTTCCCGGTCACAGTTTCCTATTTTGAAAATTCATGGGAAGCTCTTATTCGAACAAATTCGAACTGAATAAATTAAGTGAATAAATCATTAATGTAACAAAAATCGTCTTTCCAAAAAAAACCCTAAAAATGGAGGTGCTCTATAATTTGTGTTGTTTTGCATTCTCCCACTTGTTTCGAAAACTTGTTCCCACAATTCGAACTGGTTTGAGACTATGATGATGATGATGAATACCAATGTTGGCGCTGAGTTAACGCCACTAAGACCTGTGCCTAGGGCTCTTAAATTTTGGCTCAAAAGAAGACTCTAAATTTATTAGTTTTATATTATCTTAAAAGTTAAAAACTCAAATCTTTTTTTATTATTTGAGGCCCAATCTAAAAGGTCCCTCAAGAAAAGCTGTTAAGCCAAATTAAAAAAATATATTTATAATTATTGTTAGCCCAATTAAAAATTTATATAATTAGTCCAAACAAATATATAATAAGTCCAAATAAAGTCTAATGTCAATATTTTAATAGAATAAATAACTTTCTCTCAATTTTTTGCCCTCTCTCTTTGTCATATTTTAATTGAATAATTTTACCTAATTTTTTTTCTTAATTTTGTTTGTCCTAATTTTTTTGCCATCTTTTTATCATAATTTAATTGGATAATTTTCCCTTCGTTTTTTCTCCCAATTTTTTTTCCAATAATTTGTGTTTTGTTATCAAATAATTAGTGAATTATAATTGTATTATCAGATATCATATTACAATAACATAATCATTTTGTTATCAGATATTAATTAATTATTTGTTTATATTGATTATTGTTAAATTATAAAATAATAAGACCCTATTTTATATTTTTTAAATCTTTATAATAATTTTTTTTATCTTAATATATAAAAATAAATTTTAATAATTATATATGTAAAAAAACCTTTTGTAACTACTAAATTATAAAAAAAATTATTGACAATCGATTATTTTATCCGTTATCTCTTTTTATAAAAAAAGTATATATAAAACGCCCCACTTTCAAAACCCGTCGAAGCCCCATAAATCTGAGTGTCGGCCCTGATGTACACGAGCAGTTCAGTAGTATTCCAACAAAGTGAGATTCATTGCGTTGAAGACTCGATTAGGAGTTTGAAATTAGGGTTTTTTTGTGAAGCAGGGAATTATTGTGTTGGCTGCTACTGTTATTGGGGTTTTAGTGTTACTGTTATTGCGGTGGAAGGGATTGTGGATTCGGGTTATGGGGTTATAGGACAGAGCATATTGTTATTGAAGAGTTATTTGCCGAAACTTTTGCGGGTTCTTCGGGTTTTCAAAGAGCAAGGTTTGGTTTTGGCTGCTCTTCTGGGTCTCTCTGCATTTTTCCCTAGGGCTGAAACTTCATTTACCCCTCTTTGGCCTTGGAAGGTACACATTTTTTTTACTCCAATTGTTTTTTTTCTTATAAAATTTTTGTTTGTGCAACTGTCGTCATGAATAGGAGCATGTTAGATTTTTATGTTGAGTTGATGCCAATTTCATATCACCTGGTCATGTGGAACAGCTTCTTATGCCTGAATTTGTTAATTAACTCTGGTGGCAATAATTAGCAAGCTTGGGTAGGAGGTAAGGTTTAGCTTGATTTAGATTGAAGGAATATCTTATCTACAATAATCTCAAACCACCGACTGTGAAGAAGTAAATCATCATACTGAGACCAAAGGATTTTACCTGTTGCGACTGCTAAGAAGATTGTGAAGGACAGTCTTCACGACGAAAATGGTGATTAGTTGACAAATGATAGCCTGGTTGTGTTGTACATTCAGAGAGAGATACTTGCAGTAGCATTCCAAATGAGGCTATCATGTTGGTGCTGTCAAGAGATAGCTTTGAGGCTGTCATGGCGAGAGAGATAGCTTGATTTAGGAATTATTCTGTTTCGCATGTATAGGCTAGACTTATAAGATAATTGTGACTTATTTCTAGCCACATTCCTTAGAAATCTCTCACCCCGCTCCCAAGTTGGTTCTGTCCTATTCTATCTCTAACAATTATTGAGGGGAATTAGAGCAATGTTGTCCATTCAAAAATAAATTAATAAATCTTATTTTCAAGTGTCAAATCGTGAATTGAATCATGAATTGATTTCTCAATAAAATGAATTGTGAATCGTAAGACTCACTTCATTTTATATTTTTAATAAAATAGATACATTTATATTTATATACATAAAATCATATATGTAGTCCTTAAAATTTTAAAAATAACAATCTATATATATAATATATAATATCAAAGTGCAAGTGTACAACTATAGAATATATATTAAGGCCTCGTTTGGGAATAGGCTAATTTAGTAACTTTTTGGCTATTTGGCTAAAAAGGTAGGTAAAAAAAACTTGTATGTTTGGGATGACTTTTTGGCTAATTACGAAAAGATGTGCAAAAAGTAGAGAGAAAAGAGAATCTTTGACTTTTTGGTATGAGTTGTTGGCTTTTTGGCTAATTTAGTAACTTTTTGGCTAATTAGCTAAAAAGGTAAGTCCCCAAACGGGGCCTAAATATAATATGAATTTTATTAATGTGTGTCCTTAGGGTACATGTTAAGAAACTTGAAAGTATTGTTCATTGTGTATGAAAATGAGTGCAATAAATAAAATACAATACTTTTAAACCGTTTATGAAATTAACACGGATTTAAATAAGTTTCAAATGAATAAAATTGGTGTGGTTGATGGTTTTGAGTTAAGCTTGTTAGTTCTAAATTGAGTATGAATTCTGCCACTTTGAAAGTTCAACATGTATCAAACTTCAAAGTACCCCCTTATTTGTGTTTTCATCCTATAACAATGAAACACATAATTAGTTGGTATAAAATATATTTAAAAAAAAAAAAAGATAGAAGAAAAACTAATTACATTTCTAATACACATGAATATAAGCTAGACTTATAAGATAATTATGACCTATTTCCGGTCACATTCCTTAGAAATCTCCCGCCACCCACCCAAGTTGGTTTTGTCTTATCCTATCTCTTATATTTTTTGTTTTTTTGATAAATAAACAAATATTATTGAAAAGGCATCAAGATGATGCAACGAATACAAAACGACATCTCCAATTAGGGAAACCAGTCACAACCACTAACCCATCATATCATCTAGAAAATATGAAAAAACAAACATATCTGGATCAACTGTCCTCTCCAACCAACTATACATAACTACAAGAAGTCGATTCTCTAACCAAAGAACACCATAATAAATTTCTTGAAAGCTTCGTCTATTCCGCTCCAACCACACAAGCCACATCAAACATAACGGCGCTAGCAACCACTCCCGCTGACACCGACGCTGACGCTGACGCTGACGCCCAATACGAGCACCCCGCCAAGCTCAAAGCATATCCAACACCCCTTTTGGTTGAACCCAAACAACCGCAAAGAGTGAACAAATGAAACCCCACAGCCGCGTGGCCACTGGACAATGAAGGAACAAATGATCCACCGACTTCGCATTAGCACAGCACATACAACACCGATTCGCTAAAACATGCCCACACCTCATCAAATTATCCAACGTCAGATTCCACTCCAAAGCAGTTGTCTATATAAAGAAAGCCACCTTAAGCAGAACACCTGGCACCCAAACATTCTTCTAAGGAAAAACCCTACTACAATCCCCCACCAAACCCCAATATAATGAAGAAATGGTGAATTACCCCTTGGCCCCCACCCCATTCCACATCATTACATTGGATCCCACACCAGTGATGCTCAACCTATACAAAAGACCCCACAATTCCACCAACTGAGCCACCTTCCAATCTTACACCTACCACCGTAGCTGAATATCCCAAACCACCATATCCCCACCCCCTAAATAAGATGCCACCGTAGCCTCCCGATCAACCACAATATCGAAGATCAAAGGAAAACAGGTCTCCAATGAAACCTCACCACACCATCTATCCTTCCAAAACTTCACCCTCACCTTCACCCCATCCCCCACCCTAAACCCTACCCACCTCCAAAACTCCACCTTCCCTAGCCAAACCCCTTTCCAAAGTCCACAACCATGAGTGCTAGTCACATCCCTAGAAACTCAATCCCCCCTTCCCACCCCATACTTCGAGGTGACCACCCTTTGCCAGAGTCTATCATGCTCCCAAGCAAAACGCCACAGCCACTTCCCTAATAAGGCTCTATTGAAAGTCACCAACGACCTAACCCCCAAACCCCCTACTTGCTTACATTGGCAAATCCACCCCCAATCAACCAAATGGTACCTAAATTCATCTCCTCCACTACCCCACAGAAAATCCCTTTGAAGCTTCTCCAACCGTTGCACCATCGACACTAGAATAACATGCACAGGCATGAAATAAGTCGAAATACTACTCAACACATTATTAATCAGCGTCAACCTCCCTCCTTTCGAAAGATATTGCCTCTTCCAGCGTTAACCTCCCTCCTTTCGAAATATTCCATAATTTATCTATATTTCAATTGTAAAAATTATGAAACTATATCAAACTAAACAATTTGATAAACAGAAGAGCAATAATATACCTAATCTAGGTGGTTATGTGCGAGGAATTATTCTGTTTCGCATGTATCAACATGTTTCAACTTCAAAGTATACCCTTATTTCCAAGTTATCTAATGAATTTGTTCTACCAAGTGGTTATGTGCAGGGAATCATTCTATTTTGCTGGAATTTCACATTGGCAGTGTGCCTAATGAATAGTAGGGGCTAAATGCATACATGGCTTCAAAAATAAGGAAATAGTAGATAAATTATAGAATATTATTGGGTGGGCAGATGGACACGTGTTATTCTGAACTTACTATATAATTTTTTATTGTGTGCCCATCTTATAACAATGAGACACATAATTAGTTTGTCTCAAATGTAGGAGAAAATGTATAAAAAAATTAGTTATATGGCCCCATATACACTTGGAAGGACAAACCACAAAGAATATAGGCTAGTCCTATAAAATAATTTCTAATTATTTCCAATCACATTCTTTAGAAATCTCCTATCCACCTAAGTTGGTTTTTGTCCTATCCTATCTCTAACAATTATCAACGGGTACTAGAGCAATGTAGTTTGTTCAAAAATAAATTTAAATAAAATTATCAATAAATCTTATTTTCAATAGCATTTATGATTCCTATTAAATTTAATGTAGACAATTAAGTCTTATTTTTTTTAAAAATCTATTCTAAAAAAGTTTACTTTTCCTTAATAATATCTTTTATTCCAATGTTACCATTCTTATTAAAATATGAACGACATTTTTTAAAACAATTTTAATTTACTTAAAAAAATATATTTTTTACTTGCAAAAATTCAACAAACAAAATCAAACTCAACAATTTGATCAAAAGTACTATGTCATAGGATTCATCATTTTTTATTGCCTTGTACTCTGAAAATATATTTAGTAAACAATCCAAGAAGTCTATTTTTTTTTTTAATATTTCATAAAAGAAATTGTGAAAAATAATATTTTGGTAAATTCACACACACACACACACATATATATATATATATATATTTCAAACTCTGAGACAACAAAAAATGATGAATCTAAAGCTTATGCAAAGTTCAATAAAAATAGCAAAGTAGTCTCAAAATGTTCCATTACTGGCTTTGTAAATAGCCAGGGCATTACCAACTTTTAATTGATTCAGGCAAATTACGTTAGTAGTTCTTATATTTTTGCTCTTGTGTCACTTTTGCCTTTATAATTTCAACGGACTCAATTTTGACCTAAACTTATTATTTTGTCTCAATTTAGCCCAATTGATTACAACTTTTAGTTCTTTTTGATGAAAAATGGGAACATGATGAGCTGCAAGTGTCATGCATTTATAGGCAAAAAGCTATAAACTTGTTCAATTTAATAAGTTAACCTCAACCAGCTCAGTAACATTTTTCTGTCAAGAACTCTAATCAGAGTTATCAATCGGACTAAATTAACACAAAATCTAAAATTCAGGGTTCAAAAAATCAATTTAATTGAAATTACTCAAACCAAAATGACACAAGGGGTATTATGTAGGGACTGCCGACGTAATTTGCTCATTGGTTTATGGAAAACCATTACTATAGCTTTGGGACCACTGGAATTAAAGACAGAATCACTGTTGCCAACTTGGAAGTCATGGCTAATGGAGGAAGTCTAGCTTTGTTTGGCATGATGGCTGATGGATACAATTACATTGTTGCCGTGCTTGACTGGTTGGGCTGGGCTGGGCTGTTGCACCACCACCATAGAAAGACTTAGCTCTGTGTAAGAGTGAATAATGGTACATTTATTCCTTCTCCATCATCAAACTACTATCCTTCTTACTCTCCTTTTCATATATCTCTAAATCCTACCTATAAGAAAATAAAATGAATTGGCTAATGTTTCTTTATCAATTTCTTCTAGTATTTCTCTTGTTTTCTCAAATAGTAGTTACTACTACATGTTCTTCATTATCATCATGGTCTTCTTCTTCTACTTCTGCACGCCATACCTGCCTTGAGGACCAACGATTGTCACTGCTCCAATTTAAGAAAAATTTTACCATAACTGGCAGTGCGACTGGTTGTCACTGCTCCAATCTGATTCTCATCCTAAAATGGTGTTTTGGAATGAGAGTACTGATTGTTGTTCGTGGGAAGGGGTCACGTGCGACTGGTTGTATGGTCATGTGATTGGACATGACCTCACCTTTACCTCAAGCTTTACTAAATCCATTTTCGTTGACATCTCTCAGTATTGTTTATTGTCATCTGCGTTGAAATTCTAGAAAACATTTTTCACCTTCCAAACCTACGAAAGCTCAACTTACGGGCTAATATCGAACTCACAGGTAAACTTCCAAATTTCAATGTGACTAGTTCCCTTCAGTTTATTGATCTCTCCTGTACAAGTTTTTTTGGTCAACTACCTGATTCAATCAGCAATCTTAAAGCCTTGAATAGTTTGTACCTCTCTCAATGCAATTTTTCAAGGTCCATTCCAGCTTCTCTTTGTATCCTTACACAAATTACTGATTTAGACTTCTCATCTAACAGTTTCAGCGGTCAAATCCCCTCATCAATTTCAAACCTTGCAAAGCTTACTAACTCGATTCTTTCACTAAACAATTTGAATAGACAAATACCGGATTCCCTTGGCAATATGAGCCAACTTACTGACTTGGACATTTCTGTAAATTAGCTAACTGGTCCCATTCCTTCATATGCAGATGGGCTTTTAAAGCTAACTTCTCTACAATTGAGTCATAACTCACTCATTGGGACAATACCATCTTCGTTGTTTGCTCTACCTTCACTGATTAATATAGATTTTAGTGACAATAAGTTATAGGGACCAATTCCAGGATCAATTTATGAACTCCAGAACCTAACAGACTTGGTGCTTTCATCAAATAACTTAAGTGGTGTAGTGGATCTAGATAAGCTTCTAAAGCTTAAAAATCTGATCTCTCATATAATGATCTCTCATTGAGCGTCAACAACAGTGTCAACTCTACCTTGACCAACTTTAACACTATAGGATTAGCTTTTTGCAACTTGAGCAAATTCCCAAACTTCTTGAGAGAGCAAGCTGGATTGGCTTCTCTAGACCTTTCAAACAACAAAATTCATGGTGAAGTTCCCAAATGGATATTCGATGTGGGGAAAAATACATTGGGTATTTTAGATCTTTCTCATAATTTCCTTACAAGTTTATAGAGTCTTCCATGGCAACAGCTAGAATATATTGAGCTGCACTCCAACTTACTCAAAGGTCCACTCCCTGTTCCACCTATCACCATAATTCTTTTCTCTCTCTCAAACAATAAATTGACTGGAGAAACCCCTCCATTGATTTGTGGTCTAAGGTCACTTGGTATTCTTGATTTGTCTAATAACAGTTTGAGTGGCTTGATTCCACAATGTTCGGAAAACTTGAGCAATCTCTTCATGCTGAATTTAGGGATCAATGGCTTTTACAGCACCTTTATTGCAACATTTACAAAAGGCAATTGGCTAAGGAATCTTAATTTGAATGGCAACCAAATTGAAGGACAAGTTCCGGGATCTTTGCTCAATTGTAGACACTTGGAAGTTCTAAACCTTGGAAAAAACAAGACAAATGATACATTTCCACACTGGTTGAAAACTCTTCTAGAATTGCAGGTTATTGTCTTCAGTTTTAATAGGTTTCATGGTCACATAGGCACCTCCAAGACCAAAGGCAATCATCCTTTTCCTAAGTTGAGAATTATCGACATATCTTGCAATGAGTTCACTGGCCTTTTGCCAACAAATTATATCAAACAATTTGGAGCTATGATGAATGTTGATGAACATAAAATAAAATTGAAATACATGGGCAACGACTATTATCAAGATTCTGTGGTGGTGGTGATTAAAGGATCTGAGATTGAATTATCAAGAATCTTAACAGTCTTGTCAATCATTGATTTTTCAAGAAATAAATTCCAAGGTGAGATTCTGAAATCCATTGGGAGGCTTAATTCACTTTGGGGTCTTAACTTATCCCATAACAACCTTGAAGGCCACATTCCAACTTCACTTGGAAATTTAACGAACCTTCAATCATTGGACCTTTCTTCAAACGAGCTTGTTGGGGTGATTCCTCAACAATTGACGAGTTTGATGTTTCTTGAGGTACTAAACCTTTCGGACAACCAACCCGCAGGACCAATTCCTCAAGGGAGCCAGTTTAATACATTTGGAAGTGATTCATACAGTGGGAAATTGGCCTTACGTGGATTCCCTTTATCAAAGAAATGTAAGGAACTACAGCCACTGCCACCTCTACCAACACTCCAACAAGACGAGAATTCAAACAAGTCAAGTGGATTTAGCTGGCAAGTTGTAGTGTTGTGGTATGGATGTGGATTTGTATTTGGAATGGTTATGGGATATATTATGTTTGTAACTCGAAGACCAGAATGGCTTATGAAAATTGTTGACAGAAAGCATCATACGAAGGTGAATAGGTCTAAGAATGGTGCCCACTGATGCAGTGAAAGAAGAAATCAACAAAGACAAATGGCATTATCAGGTAATTGGAATTTATCTTTGCAACATTACTTTGATGGATTATTTTTTATGGTTTCTATCTATAGGATATATTTTAGTTACTAATGCTTTTTATTTCAGAACTAGATATTTTTCTTAGTTGCACAATAAAGAAATGGAATCCAGTCGAAGGGGTGTCTCACCTAGCTGCTGCATTTGAGTGTATGTGCATCCAGATAGCAGCTACACAAGATCGCTTCAAAAGCTTTACCATTGTTGCTGTATTAAATTCTAAAGTTTTGTTAAGTCGTGTAGTTTTCTTAAAGCACAGAGTTAAATAAGAGTTTCATGTCATGACTTTTTTTTCTTCTTCTTCTTTTCTCTCATCGTGTAGCAACCTTTGGAGATTTTCACTTTTGTATGTAGTTGCTTTTAAATTGGATTTCAGTCATAAAAGACTAGGCGTTGCCAAGTTTTTATCTTTGAAATGCAATCTTACAAGTTACAACCATTCCCCTTGTTACATTCTTAATCATTTTGAATAATAGAAATGTTGGCTACTAGATAGAGAATTCGCATTGAAAATAATGTTATATGTTACTCTTTGAGCCGTGCTTTTACTCGTTGTTATTGTAGTCCAGCTGAGCTTTTGACATTTTTTTCTCTTTCACGCCTTTCTATCAATAGACAGAATTGATGATGATGATGATTATTATTTTTTTATTTTTTCATCTTCATTGGCGATTGGAGAATCAAACTAGAGATATTTACTAGCACTTGTTCTATAGACGTGGGAATTTTGTTATTAATTATAGTATGAAAATGGTGATATGGAGAGTATTAATTGAAAAGGTCGCTCATAGGCAAGAATGTTGTTGGGATTGTGAAGTCTGATTAATTAGTACTATACATTTAATTTTTAAGGAAAATTTTATACGATCATGGATCCAACTGATGTGACCATGTGATTTTAATGCATCGTTTTATTTTTTCTTTCCTTTTTTTTTTTTTCTCTTTTTTTTCTAGTTTATAGCTAAAAATGATAGTTTGATGTACTGAAACTGTTATTGTGTTCTAAGAAGTTAATTTTTTTTTTTTAATTTTAGAAATTTTTAATTCTGTCTTTTTATATTGTTGATGTTTCTCTGCCAATTCTCTCAAATACTATGGACTATTGATTGAAGGACTATGACTGCTATGAGCATTAAGGCTTTGTTTGGTTTAGGCTTAAATAACAATTTTTTTGATTATTTATGAAATAAAAAATTAACCCCCTTTGACAATGTCTTAAAAAAAAAAACAAAAAACAAAAAAAAAAACAAAATTTACTCATGTGAAGAGAATTCAAAATCTAAAAAATATTGATTAATTTATGTTTCAATATAAGTTTTTATTTTTCACTAAGCTCAAAATTTAGCTTTTTGATCAGATGCCAAAGGTAATTTTTTAAAAAAAAAATGAAAGGAAAAATTACATTGATTTTCCCTAAAATTTAGAGAAAATACAACAAATATCACAATTTAAACATAATTATACCACTTTCTCTTCTAACATAGTTGAAGGGATAAAATTATTACAGTCAATATAAAAGAGATGATAGTATCATTTTCCCATTCAAGCATGTCCAATTCTTAACTTTCTTTTTTGTTCATCAAATTAAAATTTGATAAAAAAAAATACTCAAAAAACTATCTGTAATCATTTAATCAAATGGTTATCAAATTAAGGAAACTTTTTTTTTCCATCAAATAAAAAATTCATCAAATCCTTTGTCAAATTTAAATTTAATGAAAACTTAAAATGATAAAACATTGGAGATGATTTTTGCATCAAAATTAAGAGAAATTTAGAATAAAAAGAACTTTTTAATGAAAAGATTGATTAACTCATATTACATCGAAATGTTTAAGGAAACAAATTTAAAACCAAATTAAATTAACTCATCATTCTATTCATATCCACAGTTTCTACAAATTGTTCACAATGTCATGCCTCAATTCTCAATCCATCAACATTCTTTCCTCGTTTGAACCCTTAAATTAGATTCCACTAAGAATTTCCCTAGAAATCTACGTTTCTCTTCTTGAAAACTTGCATGCGAGTTTGATATTAGGGTTTCTTGAGGTTTTTGTGAAGTGGGGAATTATTGTGGTTTTAATGCTTGTGAATTGGAGTTGACTTCTATAACTTTTCAATCTTACCGCACCTGCTCACATTACACCTCTAGTTACAAATTACAAGCTACCTTAATTTAAACCAAAATCCTAACTGAATTGCTAAAAGTTCATTCGAAAAAATTGACCATACAAATCAATCAATTTTCCTTGCAAATGTAACAAGATTTTATTTTCCAGTGTCAATTTTTTTTGTTTCCCAAGGCTATGTTTAGATTATGGATTTGGATCGGAATTTGAAAAAGAAAAGGAAAAAAGTGAGTGAAATGTAAATAAAATATAAGTTACATTTTTTCCTTCATTTCTTTTTCCAAGACTGCAAATGTGCTATGACTATGTAATAACATGTTAATGCCTTGTCACATGACTGCCTTTTATCCCAGTTGTTTCAGTAAATATATGCTTTGACAGTCATGAAGTCTCTGATGGAGTAGTAAATTACAAGCTTTTGAAAGGAAATTGTCATCTAATGTAAATGGAAATGAGTTGTCAATTGAAGATAGTTTCAAGCTTCACTAATCTATTAGTGTTCTAAAGAAACATTAGTTGTGTTATACAAAAAAGAGGATTCTTAACATTTTTTTCTCTCTTGTTGAGAAACCATTCAATTTTTAATTCCTTTCTCAAAAAAGAATCTGATTTGTACATGCAAAAAACAGGCTGATTTAGCCCTTTTTTGTTCAATTTCTCATGAAATGAAATTCTTATCGGTAGGAGTCAAGGGAATGGCCCCTTGCCCTCAAATTTCCATTTAAAGGTGGATGTCGATGTCAATCCTCGAGTGCAAGTAACATGGCGTTTCCTCGGAAATGTCATTGAGAGTTCACAAAAATAATAAATGAATGGTGATACCACGTGTTGATGATAACATGGTATAAGTGTTACATTGATTTTTTTTTTTCCCCCTCTTGTTTGTGATTGTCATAATTGGAAAATGTGTGACAAGAAAGAAGATATAGCACATTAACAGACCTCATCCAATATGTACAGATAAGGTTGTTTTATGATGGTTCACTCAAAATGAAGATTGTGGAGGAATTCTGTTAAAAGTATGTTTGCTATATTTTTATTTTAGGGTTTGGCTTCTTTCATGTTCACATCTCAACCTGAACACTTGAGGGGCTCGTGGGCCTACCATGGATCCCATTTCAATGATCTTTAACTACTCATTTTGTAGAGCCCTCAATGTATATCAACCATGAAAAAATTAGTTTGATCTTCGTAACCTTTTTATTTTTTCTCATTTGTCTTTAAAAAAGTGGATTATCCATTTTTAAAGATAAACACGATAAAATGAAAATGTTATGATTATCGGATCAACATAATTTTTTTTGGGGATAATATACATCGAGGGCCTTACAAAATGACCGATTCATATTACCAAAACGGAAATCGAGATGGGCCTCATTGGCCGCTTAAGTTCTCTCATGTTGAGATGCGAAAATAAGAAGCCTAACCCTTTATTTTATTTATTTATTTAGGTTCAAAATCTTCTTTTCCAGTTTTGCAAACAATTCACTGAAGCATACTATTGCCTAAAATATGGTATCTATTATTGTATATGTGTGTGTTTTAATTTTTATAGTTATGGGGCGATATTATAAAAGAAAATCGAGCGTAGAATCATCATCTTCACCGATTCATGACAAGTCTCCAAAACAGAATCGTATAGAAATCGACTTGCTAGACCTTCCTGAAGATTTGGGGCTACGACCTCAGATTACAGATTCTCATCCTATCATCTAAGAACAAGTTCGTAGGGTGTACTTATTAAAAGGCCCTTGTCAACCTCGTAATCACAATATTCCACGAAGGAAAATTGGGCAATCATCAAGAGGGTTTAACCCTTTATGGTTTGATGAATTTGGTAGTTGGTTGGAGTATAGCATAGCTAAAGATGCTGCATTTTGCCTTTGTTGTTACCTTTTTAAACCCATCATATAGGAGACCAAGGAGGTGGTAAGTCTTTCGTTGTTGATGGGTTTTCAAGTTGGAAGAAGAAAGAAGGGTTGCAAGGTCACGTGGGAGGTGTTAACAACTCTCACAATCAAGCTTGGAAAAAATGTTTGTACTTACTGAATCAAAAGCAACATATTGAAACAGTTTTCTCCAAGCTACTTGATGAAGCCAAGAGTGATTATAGAGTTTGATTGACTGCATCAATTGATTGCATTCGACTTCTTTTGCGACAAGGGAATCCATTGCATGGGCATGATGAATTTGAAGATTCAAGCAACCAAGGAAACTTTCTTGAGCCTTTGATGCTTCTTTCAGATCAAAATGAGAATCTCAGAGCTGTTTTGTCAAAAGATGCTCCTGAACACCTTAAGTTGACAGCACCTAGTATTCAAAAGGATATTGTTAATGCCATTGCGGTTGAAACTACCAATGTTATTGTTAGAGAACTTGGTGATGGCATGTTCTCTATTGTCTTTGATAAATCTTGGGATGCATTGATGGAGGAGCAATTGATTGTTTCTTTGAGATATGTGGATGGTAGGGGATATGTGATTGAGCATTTTTTGGGTATTAAGCAAATTTCTAGTTCTAGTGTTCTTTCACTTGAGAAGGACGTTGGAGACTTATTTTCTACACATATTGAAGACATATCTAGGTTGCGTGGACACAGTTATGATGAGGTTAATAATATTGATATGCATGGCGAGTTCAACAAATTCACCACACTTATAATGGAAGAGAATGAAAGTGCATATTATGTTCAATGTTTTGCTCATAAACTTGAATTAACTCTTGTGGAGGCAGCAAAGAGTCGTATCCATATTGCAACACTCTTTTACATGGTTTCTAAAGTAGTTAAGGTTGTTGGAGCTTCATGTAACCATCAAGATGTTCCTTGGGAGAAGTAAGTTGCTGAAGTTGTTCAAGCTCTAAAGAATGATGAGATTACAAGTGGGAAAGGTCTCAATCAAAAGGACACTCTTATTCTTGCGGGTGATATATGTTTGGGATCACATTATGGGACTTTGCTGAGTTTGATTAGTATGTTTTCAGATGTGCTTGATGCGATAGTAGACGATGGATCCTATTCCAACGACAGAGCAGAAGCATTCTACCTATTTGACCCATTACAATCCTTTGATTTTGTGTTTAATCTACATTTGATGAAATCCGTATTGGGAATTACAAATGATTTGTCACAAGCATTCCTAATATGGATGACTTGTATGTACCTCAAGGGAGATCAAGGTGTATAGATCAAGAAATGACAAACTCTTATCACTACTTCGTCAAGTTGTTCAATTTTGTCATTGATATGTAACTTCAAGAGCTGAATAATCATTTTAATGAGGTGAACATTGAGTTGCTTCATTGTGTTGCATTCCTAAATCCATCCAATTCATTTGTTGCTTTTGATATGACAAAATTGATTAGTTTTGCCCAATTTTATCTAAAAGACTTTCCAGCTATTGAGCTTACGGCACTTCCTATTCAACTTGAGAATTTTATCATTGATATGCAGTCTAGTCTTGAGTTTTCAAATTTAAAAGGAATCAGTGACCTTGCTTGGAAGATGGTTGAGACTAGAAAAGAGAGAATTTATTTCTTGGTTTACAAATTGTTGACTTTGGCACTGATTTTACCTATTGCGACTGCCACAATAGAGAGGGCATTTTCTGCGCCAAAGATTGTAAAGACCAGGCTGTGCGATGAAAATGGTGATCAGTTGATGAATGACAGCCTGGTTGTGTATATTGAGGGAGAGATATGTAATAGCAAACGAGGCTATCATGCATCGTTTCCAAAATATGGAAAGTCTTTGAGGTTATTTGTAATGAAACCCGTATCTTATCAATGAATATCTAAGTTTTTGCTTTGTTCTTAGTTCAAAATTTTTTCTTTTTTCGATTGTCAAATAGGAAAAAATTTCATGAATGATTCTAGGTAAGTGCTGACCCCCCTTGACAATAATCATAGTTTTGCCCTTGAGGATTGCTTGTTCAAGGAGACAGAGAGCATATAGAGTAAAAAGGCATTTGAGTGTTTAGTCAAAATGGATTAGTTCACTCTACTTGAGGGGAAAAAAATGAAGAAAAAAGAAACATAAAAATGAGCAGAAGCTACTAGGCATTTATTTTTTCTTGTATCCAACTTTGCTTGCATTTTCTTTTATTATTATTATTTTTATGTTTATTCTAGAATTTGTGGATGATGCTAGTGTGAATTAAATTTCTTGTTGCCCATTTATAAATGCTACTCATTTAAAATCCATTTATGAAATTAAAACAAATAAGTTTCAAACAAATAAAATTGGGCGTGGTTGACGGTTTCAAGTTGAGCTTGTCAATTCCAAATTGAGTATAAATTTCGTCATTTTGAAAGTTCAACAAATATCAACTTCAAAGTATTCCCTTATTTCCAAGAAGTTATCTTGTGGCTATATTTCTATCTTAAAACAATGAAACACATAATTAGTTTGTCTAATATATATATAAACTACTTACATATCTAATGCACTTTAATACAAGCCAGACTTATAAGATAATTATGACTTATATTTTCAGTCACATTCGTTAGAAATCTCCCACCACCCACCCAAGTTGGTTTTGTCATATTCTATCTCTAACAATTATTAAGAGGAAGTAGAGCAATACTATCCATTCAAAAATAAATTAATAAGTCTTATTTTCAAGTGTCAAATCATAAATTGAATCATCAATTGATTTTTTAATAAAATAAATGATGAATTTTCAGATTCACTTCATTTTATATTTTTAATAAAATATATACATAAAAAAATCATATATATAGTTCTTAAATTTTTTTTAAAAAAATCTATACATATAATATGAATTTGTGGATGATGCTAGTGTGAATTAAATTTCTTGTTGCCCATTTATAAATGCTACTCATTTATAATCCATTTTATGAAATTAAAACAAATAAGTTTCAAACGAATAAAATTGGGCGTGGTTGACGGTTTCAAGTTGAGCTTGTCAATACCAAATTGGGCCGTCATTTTGAAAGTTCAGCAAATGTCAACTTCAAAGTATTCCCTTATTTCCAAGAAGTTATCTCGTGGCTATATTTCTATCTTAAAACAATGAAATACATAGTTAGTTTGTCTAAAATATAATAATAAAAAAAAAAACTAATTACATATCTAATACACTTGAATATAGGCCAGATTTATAAGATAATTATGACTTATATTTCCAGTCACATTCCTTAAAAATCTCCCACCACCCACCCAAGTTGGTTTTGTCCTATTCTATCTCTAACAATTATTAAGAGGAAGTAGAGCAAGACTATCTATTCAAAAATATATTAATAAGTCTTATTTTCAAGTGTCAAATCATAAATTGATTTTTTAATAAAATAAATGATGAATTTTAAGATTCATTTCATTTTATATTTTTAATAAAATATATACATAAAAAATCATATATATAGTTCTTAAAATTAAAAAAAAAAAATCTATACATATAATATATAATGTTAAAGTGCAAGTGCACAATTATAGAATATATATATTAAATATAATATGAATTTTATTAATGTGTGTCCTTGAGACACGTGAAGAAATTTAAAAGTGCTATACATTATGAATAAAAATGAGTATAATAAATTAAATATAATACTTTTAATCTATTTACTAAACTAACACAAATTTAAATAAGTTTCAGACGAATAAAATTGGCCGTGCTTATTGGTTTCGAGTTAATCTTGTCAATTCTAAATTGAGTATGAATTCAGCCACTTTGAAAATTCAACATGTATAAACTTCACAATATCTCTTATTTCCAAAAAATTATCTGGTGGATCCATGCTTCAGCATAGCTGTGCTTTCATGGAATTGGGGAGCGTAGGCACAGTAGGCATAACATGGTGCTATAAGTCTCATTGGATCTTTGTCCCGAACTCATGTTATTGATTCAAACTTTTCATTGTGTAAGGTTTATTGGGTAAATTATCTATGAAAAAAATCAAATCAGTTGGTTATTTATAACCTTAAAATAACATCACATAATTTTTCAAAAATAAGTGATTAATATAATTTTAATAATTTATTTTATAGTAGTTAGGACTTGATTTTTTGCAATGATGATAGGTTCAACAAATCTTATAATATGAATTATTTAAATCATCAACTAGACCCGGGACAAGTCTTCATGAGACATCAAAATATGCATGATGTGCCACAAGGCACAACACGCACCTCATATCCATGTTTTCATCTTATAACAATGAAACACATAATTAATTTGTCTAAAATATAAAAATAAAATAAAAGAAAAGAAAAACTAATTATATAGGCTTCGTTTGGGATGTGGGTTGGCTTTTTGGCTTTTTAGTTATTTTAGCTTGGGGCTAAAAAATCTTGTTTGGGATGGACTTTTTGGCTTTTTTGATTTTTGTGAGAGAAAAAATGAAATGATTATGATTTGATAACATTTTGTTTTATTAAATTTTTAACCTATTTTATCTTTTTATGATTATTTTAGTTAAAAAAATCCAAAAACCTCATATGCCAAACGAGAGCCTAATACACTTGAATACAAGGCAAGATTTATAAGATAATTATGACTTATTTCTAGCCAGATACTTTAGAAATCTCCCACCACCCACCCAATTTCGTTTTGTTATATTCTATTTATCTCTAACAATTAGTCAGGGTAATGTAGTCCATTACTAAGTCTTATTTTCAAATTGTGAATCGTAAAATTCATTTTATATTTTTGATATAATAATATATACTTATATATTTACATATAAAATCATATATATGGTTCTTAAAATGAAAAAAAAAAAAACAATTTATATATATATAATTAAATATAATATGGATTTTATTAAGGATAAACTACCAATAGGTCCTATTTTGGAGACTTATTACCCAATAGGTCCTACTTTGGAGACTTAATACCCATTAAGTCCTATTTGATAAATTTATTAAGTGATAAAGATAAATTTATCAATCTTTTTTTTTTATGAATAAATTTATAGTGATAAATTTATCAGTCTCTTTGTTTTTATGAATAAATTTTTAGTGATAAATTTATCACTCTCTTATTTTTATAGTGTTAAATTCATTAGTTAGGACCTGTAGGTAAATAAGTCTAGTGAATAGGACTAATTGGTAAGTACCCCTTTTATTAATGTGTGTGTCCTTGAGATACATGTTAAGAAATTTAAAAATATTGCACATTGTGTATGAAAATGAGTTCAATAAATAAGATACAATATTTTTAAGTTCTCTCAATATTTACGCACACATTAACCAGACCAATTGGTTTGTATTTGTGAAACAATTTAAAAAAATAATTTTTGGGAAGAGTTTACAAAGTTTAAAATTTTGTTTGGTTGTATATTTTGAAATTAGTTTTGGAGTTTTAGAGTTTAGGATGATTTAATTTTTTTTTTTTTTATAATTGAATAGATGGGTGTAAGAGAAAAAGTGATTGATTGATATGTAAGATGTAAGAGAAAGAGAGAAGAAAGAGAAAAAAGTGATTGATTGATATATAGTAAAGAGAAAATTGATTTCGAATTTTTTTTTTCCGAAAAATTTCAACCGAACAAATTTTTAAAAATTTTTTTTATCAAAAATTATTTCTCAAGAGACAAACCAAACAAGGCCATTATTAAAGAAGAACATGCGCAATCTTTTTCAGCATAATATAATACTCTCACCAAACAAAGCGACCCACAAACAAAATCATAGAAGTCTTGCAAAAAACGACATGAACTAATATGAAATAAGATTTTCTGCAATATCTTTCTTCCAATAATCAAGATTATTGTAAGAATAATAGTATTTTAGACTTAAAGCATTTATTTACATTATCACTAATTAAGTTTTGAGCTTAAATTACTTATCTAAATTACCTTTGCAAGATTATTCCATGGGTGATTATGATTCTAGTTTGAAAAATATGAGACCCATGAAAATAACAATGAGAAAAAGACAACCATCTATCAAATAAACATTGCATAACTGTAGATTTTGGGTAGAAAAAGGACTATTGTGGCTTGGTCGACTAATTTGCTCCACTTCCATCTTTGATTCTGTAATTCGTTATGACCTAATTTCTTTCATCAACTGGTATGATATGTATCGATTTCTTCTATTATTTTATTTTTATTTTTTGTTGGGGGTCAAAGACACCAAACAAGGTCATTTAATAGCATTGGGAGTAAAAAATGAAAATAATTCGAATTGAATTCATTTCGATTCTACAATTCCATTATTGAATTGCACGATTCCAACAAATTTCTTATTCTTAGGAGCAATTTGTATTGCCCTATGTAAAACTCGTATAGAATTATACGAATCATATTGTGAATTGTATGATTCAAACCACTATTTCAATATTATTAATAAGTGTTACCAAATTTTAATTTGAACAATTAAGTCTTATTTTTCCTAATTTATTCTCAAACAAGTTCACGTCTCCTTAATAATATATTTCATTACAAATTTACCATTCTTATAAAAATATGAATAACAATTGTATAATTAATTTTAATTTACTTTAAGTATATATTCTTTAGTTGTAAAAATTATAAAAACTATATCAAACAAAACAATTTGATAAAATTAAAAAAAAAAAATACTATACATAATCCAGGTGGTTATGTGGGAGGAATTATTCTGTTTCGCATGTATCAACATGTATTAATTTCAAGGTATTCCCTAATTTCCAAGTTATCTAGTGGATCCATTCTACTAGGTGGTTATATGCGAGGAATTATTTTGTTTTGTGGGAATTTCATGTTGGTCGTGTGCTTAGCGAATAGCAGGGGCTAAATGAATACATGACTTCAAAGTAAGGAAATAATGGAGAAATTATAGAATATTATTGGACAGGCACATGGACACGCGGTATTCCAAACTTACTAAATAATTTTTAGTCATGTGCCGATTTTATAACAATGAGACACATAATTAGTTTGCCTCAAATGTAAGAGAAAATGTATCAAAAATTAATAATATGGCCTCATACACTTAGAAGGACAAACCACATAAAATTTAGGTTAGTCCTATAGAATAATTTTTGCTTATTTCCAATCACATTCCTTAGAAATCTCCCATCTCTAACAATTATCAAGGGAATTAGAGCAACGCAATGTGTTCAAAAATAAATTAAAAAAATTATCAATAAATCTTATTTTCAAGAGTATTAATGAGTCATTTTCAATGCAAACAATTAAGTCTTATTTATTCTAATTTATTCTAAAAAAGTTCACTTTTTCTTAATAATATATTTTATGTAACGCCCTCAAAATAAACCCATAAATCATACATTCGTGACATCCATAAACATAAGAGAAATAAACATATTTTCATTTATCAGAGTATTTAATCCAAAGGTATTACATGTTGACAACAAAAGTAAATATCCTACGGGCTTACAACTTTCCAAGCCAACACTTGGTTACAAAAAGGAGAGTATTAACTCAAAACACAAAATAAGCCCTTGGCTTGAATTACATGTAATGCACAAAATAATTACAAAAGTAAGCCTTCCGTTTCTAAAACCTCCCAAGCTAAGTCCTTGGAGGTTGCATATCACCTGGACCTGAAAATGATGTCCCATATAGGGTGAGCCAATGCCTAGTAGAGATATACTAAACCAGATATAAGCAATTACTAAAACAATAGCATTTGACAAAGGGTTAATACTTATAAACCAATTTCTAACACAATACAGTTCCATGACAATCATATCCATGTTACATTTCACTTTCCTTTACTTATCCAAATCATTTCATAAACATGGCTCAGAACCTGGCCAAACAATTAAATGGAAATGCATCCCATATTAAAACATTTCCTTTATTCACAATTCAGATGAGTCTACAACTCACATTAAAAACACTTCCAACCTTTCAATCTAATACACACATTTGCTGCATTAACACTTCAAGTGATACACATATTTGCTGTATCAATGGAGTCCATCCCCTATCTCCTCCCGAACAGGTTTGAGAGTCCATTCCCAATCTCCTCTCAAACCATGGAGTACATCCCCTATCTCCTCCAAAACAACATGCATATACAATGTATTTAACACTTGTCATATACAATAATCAATCAATACACATATTTGCTGTATTAACTCAACCGTCATATTCAATGACATATTCAATGTGATTAGTTTCAGTTTTCCCTAATCAACATGCAATGTCTACAACAATCATGACTATCCTCCACCGATAGCCCAAAGCAATTATTTCTAAACAAATAATAAATGCAACACACAGATATAATATCCACATTCTCATAGGTGAGTGATTAACTAATCCAACTACACCATTCAACTCCATAATTTCTCAATTTCATTATCCTCAACTCAATTCCACATTTCCCAAATTAATTATACAAATTAATTTATTACAATAATTAGGGTATTCCCCCCCTTATTTCTCAATATCAACCCTAAGGTTCGATTTCACCAAATTGACAACAATGATACCATTTTTCAATGTCTTACATACATATGGGTTTTGAGAATCCTAAGTGATTCGTGATTAGATCAAGATTAAAATATTCCAAATCCCAATTATTCAAAACACGCAATCTAAATCATCAAGCACTTACGAACGTGATTTAGATTGTTGTTTTTCTGAATAAACAATAAATCGACACAAACGATTTTTACGTGGAAAAAACCACAATTGAAGAACCTTCAATTGTAATAAAAAACCACGAGCGAAACGCCACTAATCAATCCACTACTAAAGAAAGAAAGATTACAAAGATAATACACAAATTACCCAACATAGTCAATTTGTTTTCACACCTTCTGTAACTCTTTCACCACGCCTTCGTCTCGGAACTGATTGATCTGAAGTTGAATCCACAACTTCGTTTGTCGAATAAATGACTACGTACAAAATCAAACTCCCTTGAAACTCCACGTTTGAATCTTCGGAATCCACCGAAGTGAACTCTCTTGTATGTATATGAACAATCTCCTTGATATGTGCTTCTCAATTCATGAGTTGAATACTCATTCAATTTTATCAAGGAAAACTCACAAAAATCTCCTGAAGAAAAACTCAGACAAAACCCTAAAAAACCTTAAACAAGATCTAGAAGAAGTTATAATAAAACAGACCCAACATGCGAATTTATAGAACCTGAGATCGCGTGGTCCGCTCGAGCGTGGGAATTCCCACTCGAGCAGAGACTGCATATTCCGCAATTCATACAAGGTCCACGCTCGAGCAGAAGTTTCCATGCTCGAGCGTGGAATCCCACTATCCAGTTTTTTTGCAGGCATGAGAGAGATACTGTGAGGGTCCAATCCCCGCTCGAGCGTCATTTTCCCCGCTCGAGCGGGAAGACCAAAACAAGAAAATCTGGAAAAATAAGAAATTGTTACAACCTTGGTTTTGGTCCATGGTTTGACAATAAAGGGTCCTAACAATCTCCCCCTTTGTCAAATCCCAGAAAAAACTACTCTAAAACAATTGTCCTAACAAAATCACTAAAACAATTTTCCTAACAAACACCAACAACCATGAAAACTGAAATCCATGCTTTTGATCAATTACCCTGAAAAAAAACAACCACACAAACCAACCAAAATCTGTGGAACTGTATTAATAGCAAAATATAAATCCATCCACAAAAAAAACATATGTATGTCCAACTGTACCAAATAACAAGTATAACCACAAAACCAAACAACGATCCAACTGTACCAAAGAAGGATATAAACAAAAGAACAAAAGAACTGTACCATCAATGACAAAACATATACCACTCCCCCTTTTTGGCCGGGAGGGATCAAAAATAAGAAAAGTAGAACAGAAGAACAAAGATCATGGAGCTGGTGGTGGAAACTGGAGCTGAAGCATAGACAAAATCTGATCCAGCTGAGATGAAGACTGTGCCACAGATGTCTCAATCCGCTGGGAAGAAGCCTTCAAGGCACTGAACCGGGAATCAGCGGTAGTCTCAAGATCGGTGAGCCTGGCCTCAAAGACATCCATCCTCTCCTTGAGATGGTCAAACCGGGAAGCAACAGATCTCTCAAAGGACTGAAGCTTACCACGAACCGTATGAACTGGAGGATGCTGCTCCCCCTCACCAATATCGCCGCCACCAGCAGTAGCATCATACTCGGCCTCCTCTGCCATGGCTGCGGCATCACTAGGACCTGCACCAGATCTACCTGAACCAGAAGAAACCCCCCGAATATGAGACTGACTCTGGGAGACAGTCTTCTTGGTGAAAGGCCGGGAAGGAGAGGCAAACTCATCCTCATCGAAAGCAGGGACCTCAAGTTTGGCAAGAAGCCGGTTTATAAGGCAGCCATAGGGTAAACCAAGATTGTTGCGCTCAAAAGCAGCAACCATCTTTTGAATGATCAATGTGGCAAGATCGATGGAACGATTTTGAGCAAGGCACTGAAGGACAAACCCTTGGTCTTGATTAATTTCGGAGCTATGGGTGGTAACAATGATATTGGCACACACAATTAGGTTAAGCAACCTAAATTGGGGAAGGAGCTCATTCTGTTTGATCAAAGAACCGGTAGGCCAAGAACGAGGAAAACCACACAAAGTATGGGCTACCGCATCGAAGTCACAAGTAGGGCGCACTGGAAAAGGATAGAAAATGGGAAATCTCTCAGTAATCCCTAACACCTCTCGAATAAGGTCGGTGGTAACTGTAATGGATTTAGACCGAACCCAAGTTTTGAAGGAGGGCCCAATATTGTCCAGACTACCCATGTTGCAATAGAATTCTCGCACCCATGTGACGTTTTGAGAACCAGAAAATAAAAGAACATGATCCCCTCCAAAGGGATCAAACAGTGAGCGGATAGGTATAGACTCAAACGTGGAGGGTTGAACATTTCGTTCAAGGTAAATGGAGCAAGCAGGATAAGACTCGCGGTACAACTAGGCTTTCTCAGCCGAGGGCAAACAGTCAGTGTTACATGGAGGGTGAGAGGCAGTAGACTTTCGTCTTTTAAAGGTTGACATGACTAAACCAAGTCAAAGAACCCCCAACCCAAAACCAAACAAAAACCAACAGAGAAACCACAAAACATTAGCAGCACAGTTGTGATATAGCAACATAAACAATGAAGGAACAATGTGGACTCAAGAGACCCAAAATGACAAATAGGTAACATGGTTAACAAAACATTATCAACTACATCAAGGACCTGAGCAGAAAACAAAATGAAATGACAACCAGGGCTGAGGGAACATCAAACAATGTAGCCAACATGATTATGGACTCAAGCAATGCAAGTGAAGAGATCACATTATCACAGGGCAAGCGAGATTAAAAACAAAAAAAAAAACCCAATTTAAATAATAAAAAAAATCTAACACAAAACCCAAAAGACGAACCCTGGATGCCAGAGAGAGACCAATACTAATACGAAATCATGACTAAACTAATACTAAATAAGCAAGACCAACAATGGAGAACCCTAGACATGATGAACAATAACAAAGTAAACCCATCTACACATTGTAAATCTAACGCAAGTAGACCCAAATTCGAATAGATCAAAGGGATAGAAATCTGGCACAAGAACAAAGGAGAATGAGAGGAGAGACATACCTGAGATGTGTAAACACACGAAAAAACACCAAGGAAACACCAAGGAAGTGCAGAGGACTGGTATCCCAAGGAAAGCCCTAGGAGAGAGAGAGCACTTTGGAAAAATGAACTGAAAGGACGAATGAGGGAGAATTTAAACAAACCAGTCCGCTCGAGCGTGGGTGTGAATGCTCAGCATGAGACAAACACATGGAGACACGCTCGAGCGTGAAAACGGACGATCGAGTGTCAATTCACCCTCCGCAGAACTGTAAAACTAAGAGCAAAATACTGCAAGGCTCAAAACCACGCTCGAGCGTGGGAATGTCCGCTCGAGGGGGGACAAAACAATTTTTTTTTTTTTTTTTAAATAAGATACTCAATATCATGAAGTGAGGCCTGGAACACAAGAAGATGATCACATTTAGGCAAAATTAAGACTAAAATGAAATAATCCAAACATCATGAAACCTGTAAACTTGCAATTTTGAAAAACAATGACACTGGAAATCATGAGCAAAGCAAATAAAATATTATCAGTGATCATAAGCTGCATGAGAATGTATAACTCAAAATCCAACATGAGAGCTCACAATATAAAGTGTGTGTGTGTGTGCAATCCATGAGAGTCCACTGAGCTAGAGTTAATCCTCGTAGTGATCGGATGGCTGGACCTCCAGCAAGAGTAACTGAATATCACAGAGAAAAGTCAAACCACTAAGAATCACAGGGTATTTGTTGAGTAAATGCGGAGGCTCCCCCTCAATCAATGAGTCCATTTTTTTTTTTTTTTTTTTTTCTTGTGGGCACTCACTGGTGGCATTCACGCTCAAGAGTATGGAAACCAAACTAGAGAAGAATGAAATAAAAAAGGATGGCCTGGTTGGTGCCTCTGAGGTAGCCTTTTCCTAATGCCCGGACTTCGAGGAACTGAGGGAGAAACCGTGGAAGTGAAAAATGATGGTAGATGGTTAAGAGACTCAACATCACCCATGATATACTAGTATCGGTCAATTCCACTGTAAAAGTACAAGAAACACTGTTAGTGATCCATAGAGAACTTTGATCACTTCTGCGGAAACCCCTGCCACAATTTACCTCAAGGATGTGTACAGAATGAGATCATGAGGTTAATGAGCATGGGCATTCAAAAATGAGCTATGAACAGAGAACAATGTGATCTTGTGAGCATCATGAGTAGTGTGCATATAAAGAAGTATGCAAGTAAAACAGGAATCAATGACAATCAGATTATAGCATCCAAGCACACATACTACCAAACACTCACACCTACTTTAGAAAACAGGAAACACCCTAGTTACTGAGCACTACACCCAAGATCTTTTTAAGAAACTCAAATTGAAGAAGATCAAGGGCTTTTGTAAAAATATCAGCTTTTTGATGCTCAGTAGGTACATGTTCCAAAACAACAAGGCCTTCTTCCACTAACTCTCGAATAAAATGATGACGAATGTCAATGTGTTTGGGGCGAGAGTGTTGGACAGGATTTTTTGAAATGTTTATGGCACTTGTGTTATCACAGAAAAGGGTGAGAGTGTTCTGTTCTATCCCATAATCATGAAGCATTTGCTTCATCCACAGCATTTGTGCACAACAACTCCCTGCAACAATGTACTCAACCTCAACAGTCGAAAGGGAGATGGCATTTTGCTTTTTACTATGCCAAGAAACAAGATTATTCCCAAGGTAGAAACACCCCCATGATGTGCTTTTCCTATCATCAGCACACCCTGCCCAGTCGGCATCAGAAAAACCAGTAATTTCAGCTGTAGTATCAGTAAAGAACCAAACTCCATAACCCAATGTCCCATTAACATATTTGACGATGCGTTTAACCGCAAAAAAATGAGACTCTTTAGGACTGGCTTGGTAACGGGCACAGACACCTACACTGATAGCAATATCAGGATGACTGGCTGTGAGGTAAAGAAGACTCCCTATCATACTCCTATAAAGGGTAGGATCAACATCAATACCAGAAGAATCTTTGGAAAGGTGAAGACTGGTGCTCATGGGAGTGCGTACATGTTTGGCTGACTCAAGACCAAACTTAGACACAAGATTTTTAGCATACTTAGACTGAGAAACAAACATACCTGAAGCAGACTATTTAATTTGCAGACCCAAAAAATAAAACAACTCTCCCATCATACTCATCTCAAACTCATGTGTCATGTAATCCGAAAAATATTTCACAAGATGTTCAGCAGTGGATCCAAACACAATATCATCAACATAAATCTGAGCAACAAGAATATGAGACTTAGTATGTTTCACAAATAAGGTCTTATCCACACTACCCCTTTGAAAATCATTATCAAGAAGAAAGGTAGTAAGTCTATCATACCAAGCCCGAGGGGCTTGTTTCAACCCATACAAAGCCTTGTCTAATTTGTAGACATGATTTGGACATTTAGGGTCCTCAAACCTTTTTGGTTGCTCAACATATGCCTCTTCTTTCAAGTACCTATTCAGGAAGGCACTTTTCACATCCATTTGAAACAATTTGAAACCAAGATAACATGCAACGCCAAGCAAAATACAAATAGATTCGAGACGTGCAACTGGGGCAAACGTCTCATCATAGTCAACACCCTCTACTTGTGTGTAGCCTTGAGCAACCAACCTGGCTTTATTCCTAACCACAGTACCATTCTCATCAGTTTTATTTTTAAAGATCCACTTGGTACCTATCACATTCATGTCTCTAGGTCTGGGAACTAGAGTCCAAACATTGTTACGTTTAAATTGACCTAATTCTTCATGCATAGCATTGACCCAACTATCATCTAGCAAGGCCTCTTTAAAATTCTTAGGTTCAATTAAAGAAACATAACACATATGTGATACCTCATCCCGAATCTGTTTTTGGGTTTTCATTCGATCCGATACACTTCCAATCACCTGTTGAGCTGGATGATTCAGTTTCACCCTTGCTGATGGTTTGAACTCAGGACTTACGGTGACAGAAGCATCAGGAGTGATGTTTCTTTGTGCACTCTTTGGACTTTGACTTACCTATGAGGATGGTGTCGTCTCAACTTCTTGTTCTTGGACCTCAGCTTCTCTTTGACTTTGTGGTTCAGTATCCAAGATTGGAGACTCACCATTGTCATCCTCATTTGTTGCTGGAGTAGGTGAACCTGTGTCATCTATAACCACATTGATTGATTCCATTAAAGAAGAAGTTCGCAGGTTATAGACTCGAAAAGCCCTACTTGTGGTTGAATACCCCAGAAAAATGCCTTCATCACTTCGGGAGTCAAATTTTCCCAAAGGCTCTCTATCTTTGAAAATGTAACACTTACTCCCAAAAGTTTTGAAGTATTTTACATTAGGTTTCAATCCCTTCCACAATTCATATGGAGTTTGTAGTGTGCCGGGCCTTAACTACACGCGATTTATGACATAAACAGCAGTATTTAGGGCTTCAGCCCAAAACTTTGGAGGAAGTTTTTTGCTAAGGAGCATGACCCTAGCCATTTCTTGAACAACTCTGTTCTTCCTCTCAACCACTCCATTTTGTTGTGGAGTAATAGGTGCATAAAATTTATGCTTGATTCCATGCATATCACAAAAATCCGAAAACGAAATGTTCTCAAATTCACTACCATGATCAGTTCGGATTCTTATGATACACCCAATGGAAACACCCTGTTCATTTTGAATTTTAAGGACTAAGGCCTGGACAACATCAAACGTATCAGATTTTTCTCTTAAAAAATTTATCCATGAAAATCGAGTAAAATCATCAACAGTTAAAAAAATATATCTTTTACCTCCAATGCTTTCAGTGCAAGTAGGACCCATTAAATCCATGTGAACCAATTCAAGAGGACGTTTGGTTGTAAAGCTGTTCACCTTTTTATGAGGGGCACGAGTTTGCTTTCCAAGTTGACATGGTCCACACACATGGCTCAAATTCTTACCCAGTTTAGGTACTCCTCTCACAAGCTCTTTGTTGGCTATCTTAGTTAGGTCTTTGAAATTCATATGACCTAATCTTTGATGCCACAAATCAATGTTACTTATGATGGCAGAGTGACAAGTGAGATCATTAGTAGTAACAATCCCATGGCAATTATTAGATGTGCGAACCCCATGCAAGACAGTATTTCCCTTTTCATCCAAAATTTCACATTTATTTTTTGAAAACAATACTTCATGGTGGGAATCACACATTTGACTAATGCTCAAAAGATTTGCTTTAAGGCCATCAATAAGAAGAGCATTTTCGAGCTTGGGAAGACCAGCAACACTTATAGAGCTCTTTCCAATGACTCTAGAAGTGCCGCCATCTCCAAAGGTAACAAGTCCTCCTTCATATTTTTCAAGGGAGGTGAAGTAGGATTTGTTACCGGACATGTGACGAGAGCACCCACTATCAAGATACCACATGTGTGAGTCACGTGCTTTTAGAGCAGTGTGAACAACTAAACAAGTCAAATCATCTTTTCTCACCCAAATCTTTTTGGTCTTGGTAAATGTCTTGGCGTTGTGAACACCCTCATGAATCTTGGTATTCCGCCTAGACATGTAAGGTTGTCTCCTAACCCAAAAAGTATTCGAATTTCTACCCTTTTGAGACACCTTACCAAACAATTCATAGCAATAAGGACGAATGTGGCCATACCTACCACAGTGATGACAAATAAAAACAGGTTTTACCTCCCTTTTATTGATCTTACCCCCTTTAGGTAGATGAAGAGAGGGATCGCCCTGAGCTACCTTCAGCTTTCCCTTTGCTTGAGTCTTCAGGTCATGTGAAGTATAGGCCTGTCCCTTGTGAGCTGTCGCACCATAGCCTAGCCACTTTTGTCACAACCCATTTGTTAAGACCCGAGGATGTCTTCTAAAGATTTGGAACCTTTGTTCCACATGGCAATAGTGGCTCTAGCAATACGGAGTTCTTCATCTTTCTGACAGACTGTCTCTTCCAATGTAGCTTGTGATATCTCAAGACTTTTAAGCTTCTCTTCATATGTGGAATACACCTTTAGAAGTTCATTCCTTTCAGTTTCACAAGATAGAAGTTTTCCACATAAGTCTTGCTTGTCACTTGAGATCTTGATGATATTCTGCTTTGCTGCTACAAGTTCTCCTTTCAGCTTGACATTCTCACTTTCACATGCTTTGAGTTTGAGAGTGAGTTTGTCATTGATTCTAGACAGATTCAGAGATTCATCATAAAGCTTTTCGTAAGCTTGTTGTAGATCATCACCGGTAATCTCATCATTGTCTTCAGATGTAGATGTTTCATCGTCATCTTTTTGCTCCTCATTCTTCTTGACCTCATCCAGTCGGGCAACTAAGGCAGAAAAGTTGCTGGATGGTGGTGAAGGTGAATCTCCTCTTTCATAGAATTGGCTCAGAATCTCCCATGCATCTTTAGCCTTTGTGCAGTGAGCAACCCATTCCTGTTCTTCATCAGAAATTGCACCATGAATAGAAATCAAGGCTCTCTGATTGCTCGGATTGTCAGCACTTTCTGTATCTTCTTCAATGGCTTGCCAGCCTTCTGGGTCAGAAGCTCTCAGAAACACCCTCATTCTGATCTTCCAATACAGGTAGTTACTCCCGTTAAAGGTGAGAAGATGATGCAGGTTCTGACCACAAGCTAATTCCGCTGGCTTTGGAAGAGGTTGAGTAAAAGTGAACCAAAATGCCATGAAAGCGCTATCCCCGTCTTCGTCGGATTCAGGTTCTTCGGGTTCTTGCTCCGACCCGCTTTCATCATCCCAAGTCACAGTGTAGACTTTCTTTAGATTCTTTTTCGACAGACATTCAAGGGCAATATGGCCAAACCCTTGACATTCATAGCACTTGACCCCTTGCCCCTTTACAATCTTCTTTTCAGTTTTTTGAGCAAGTTTTGGTGGAAAAGTTTTGGGTTTTTCACTATTCTTGTCTTTTAAAATAGGGTCTCTGAAATTAGGCTTTTTTTCTTCAAAATTTTTTTAAACTGTTTAGTAAACATAGCCGTCATCTCAGACTCTAAATCAAATTCAGTCTCCGGAGTTTTTGCAGTCTCATGAGCACTAGTGAAAGCCACACTATCTTTTTGTTTTTTCTTTGAAATCTGGTGGGCTTCATAAGTCTGCAAATTTCCAACCAACTGATCAAGCTTGAGGGTATCAACATTCTAAGCCTCCTCAATGGCTGTCACTTTTGATTAGAACCTCTCGGGTAAGGACCTCAAAATTTTTCCAACAACTTTAGCTTCCGGGATTTTTTCCTTGAGTGTGAAACAGGAATTCACGATATCACTAAGTTTTGCATAGAAATCATCGAACGTCTCATCATCGCGCATAAAAAGGGTTTTAAAGGCGGAGGTGAGACGTTGAAGTTTTGATCTTTTGACAGAAGTAGTACCTTCGTGAATCGTTTCACGAATGTCCCAAGCCTCTTTTGCTACCTCACACGTGCAGATACGACGAAATTCTTCAGGTGTGACAGAGCAAAACAGGGAATTGAGAGCCTTACTGTTCCAACTCGAGTTTTGGTAATCAGTTGTGCCCCATTTATCAAGGGGTTTAGGAATATCAACACCATCAATGGGTATCAGAGTGGGTCACTCTTTGTTTTTGTCAAAACTATAGGAGTGTGATTTTGTGTGACTAGTATTATGGATTCTATTCGTGAAGGTAACTCGACTCATAGACCTCCTTTACTTGACGGTACAAACTATTCTTATTAGAAAGCTCGTATGAGATACCAATTGAGAATCCTAAGTGATTCGTGATTAGATCAAGATTAAAATATTCCAAATCCTAATTATTCAAAACACGCAATCTAAATCATCAAGCACTTACGAACGTGATTTAGATTGTTGTTTTTCTGAATAAACAATAAATCGACACAAATGATTTTTACGTGGAAAAAACCACAATTGGAGAACCTTCAATTGTAATAAAAAACCACAGGTGAAACGCCACTAATCAATCCACTACTGAAGAAAGAAAGATTACAAAGATAATACACAAATTACCCAACACAGTCAATTTGTCTTCACACCTTCTGTAACTCTTTCACCACGCCTTCGTCTCGAAACTGATTGATCTGAAGTTGAATCCACAACTTCATTTGTCGAATAAACGACTACGTACAGAATCAAACTCCCTTGAAACTCCATGTTTGAATCTTCAAAATCCACCGAAGAGAACTCTCTTGTATGTATACGAACAATCTCCTTGATATGTGCTTCTCAATTCATGAGTTGAATACTCATTCAATTTTATCAAGGAAAACTCACAAAAATCTCCTGAAGAAAAACTCAGACAAAACCCTAAAAAACCTTAAACAAGATCTAGGAGAAGTTATACTAAAACAGACCCAACATGCGAATTGATAGAACCTGAGATCGCGTGGTCCGCTCAAGCGTGGGAATTCCCGCTCGAGCGGAGACTGCATATTCCGCAATTCATACAAGGTCCACGCTCGAGTGGAAGTTTCCACGCTCGTGCGTGGAATCCCACTATCCAGTATTTTTGCAGGCATAAGAGAGATACTGTGAGGGTCCAATCCCCGCTCGAGCGTCACTTTCCCGGCTCGAGCGGGAAGACCAAAACAAGAAAATCTGGAAAAATAAGAAATTGTTACAACCTTGGTTTTGGTCCATGGTTTGACAACAAAGGGTCCTAACAGGTTTTAACATTTGGAAACCCCTCTTTTATAAATTACACAACAACCCTAACTTTTCCAAAATTACCAAACAATACAATTTTTCCAAAATACACAATGTCTATGTCAAAACTCATAGAATGGAGTAGGAAATCCCTACCTCGGAATGGAGAGACCAAATGAAGAAGATGGTGAAAATCCAAAGTGCTCCAAACCCACAAATTTTCAAATTAAAAGAAAGCCCAAGTCACCCTCTATCTTTCTTACAAAGAGGTTAGGGTAGAAACACACTATAAGTAGATCAATCCCTAAAGAGAAGGTATATATAGAGAGAGAGAGTCGGTCCTAGGGTTTGTGTAAAAGGGGAGATGAAAAAGTGAAGTGTTATCCTGCTACTGCCAACTGAAATACACCAGGCTCGCTCGAGCAAAGGAGTGGTCGCACGAGCAACCAGACACAAAGGATACTCGCTCGAGCGTAGAAAGTCTCGCTCGAGCCAACAATTCGAAGCTTCAGGTCTACAACCAGAAGCACGCTCGAGCGAAGAAAAGCTTCCTCGAGCGAGGAAACCCAAAACATACAGCTCACTCGCTCGAGCGAAGGAAAGCTCGCTCGAGCCAAGAAATGCAACTCTCAGGTCCTGAACCAAACGCAGACGCAAACTCGAGCGCAAGACTTCTCGCTCAAGCCACCAGAAGCAAAACTCAACTTTGGCTCGAGCGAAGGAACCCTGGCTCGAGCGAAGGATCTAAAACACAGAGCTCGCTCGAGCGAAGGAGCAAAATTCTGGTTAGGAACTATTGGTTTAAACTCACAACCAACCTGTAACAAACCTGCCCAACACATCCTAAAACTCAAATATATAGAATTAAAGGACGGAAATGCAATACAGACAACAACAACTATCAATGGAACCGAATCCGGAATACAGTAAACATGAGAGGAAAACCGGGATCGCTATATTTTATTCTAATTATACCATAAACAACAATTACATAAACAATTTTAATTTTTTTTAAATATATATTTTTTAATTGCAAAATTGAATAAACTACATCAAACAAAATCATACTCAACAATTTGATGAAAATAACTATATCATAGGATTCATCATTTTCTGTTGCCTTGTACTATGAAAAATATATTTATCAAACAATCTAAAATGTCTATTTTTTAAAATATTCCATTAAAGAAATTGTGAAAAATAATACCCTAAAAAATTCATATTTTTTCTAACTGCGAGACAACAAAAAAAATAATGAATCTTACGTTTATGCTTTTGTTCAATTAAAAGCAAACCAGTCCCAAAATACTTTTAATTGATTTAAGGAAAACTATATTAGTAGTCTTTATATTTTTACTCTTGTGTTATTTTTGTTTTTATAATTTCAATTGACTCAATTTTGACATTAATTTATGATTTTATCTTAATTTAATCCAATTGATTACAACTTTTAGTATTTTCTTTTTATGAAAAATGTGCACATGAGTTACATATTTCATATTTTTATAGCTAAAAAATTGTAAACTTATTAAATTCAATTCTCAACTAACTCAATAACATTTTTTCTTTCAATGACCATAATCAGCGTTACCAATTATATCAAATTAATACAAAATGTAAAATTAAGAATTTGAATTAATTAAAATTACTCGAATTAAAATGACATGATAGACCAAATGTAAGGAAATTTTCCATTGGAATTAAAGACAAATAATCACTGTTGCAAACTTGGCAATCATGATGACTGATGGATAAAATTACGTAGTTGACGTGCTTGACGGGCTGGGCTGGGCTGTATAAGAATGAGTAATACATTTTCCTTCGCCATCATCAAACTACAATCCTTTTTACACTGCTCTGCTTTTCATATCTCTCTCTCTCTCTGAATCAAAATGAGTTGGCTTATGTTTCTTCATCAATTTCTTCTACTATTTCTCTTGTCTTCTTCTTCTACTTCTGCACGCCATACCTGCCTTGAGGACCAGAGATTTTCACTTCTCCAATTTAAAACAACATTTACCATAACTCCTAATGCCTCTTCTCTACGTTGTGAATCTGATTCTTATCCTAAAATGGTGTTCTGGAATGAGACTACTGATTGCTGCTCGTGGGAGGGGGTCATGTGCGACTGGTCAAATGGTCATGTGATTGGACTTGACCTCAGTTGCAGCCACCTTCACGACACCATCCAACCCAACACCACCCTCTTCCACCTTAATTACCTCCAAACCCTCAATCTTGCCTTCAATGACTTCAATTTCTCTACAATTTCACCTGATTTTTGCTCCTTTCCAAGTTTGACCCATCTCAACCTCTCTTACTCTAATTTTACAGGCCGAATTCCCTTAAAAATCTGCCATCTGTCCAAATTGGTTTCCCTTGATCTCTCTTATTTCAATTATTATCCTCAAATCCTTATGATTCTTCTTATTCTCTGGCGAGACTTGAACAACACACTTTCAATATGGTCGTTCAAAACCTAACCCAATTAAGAGAACTACACCTTGATTCGTTGAATATCTCTTCACCTTTACCTCATGCTTTGCTAAATCTATCTTCTTTGACATCTCTCAGTCTTCGCTATTGTCAACTGCGTGGGAAATTCTCAGAAAACATTTTTCACTTTCCAAACCTACGAGAGCTCTGTGTATCGGGAAATTCAGAACTCACAGGTAAACTTCTAGACTTCAATGTGACTAGTTCCCTTCAATTTCTTGATCTCTTTCATTGCAACTTTTCGGGGTCCATTCCAGCTTCTTTTGGGAACCTTACACAAATCACCTATATAGACTTCGGGTATAACAGTTTCGGTGGTCAAATCCCCTTATCAATTTCAAACCTTGCAAAGCTTAATCCCTTGTATCTTAACGGAAAAAACTTGACCAGACAAATACCGGATACCCTTGGCAACATGAGCCAACTTACTCTCTTGTATCTTTCCGGAAAGAATTTGAACGGACAAATACCTGATTCCCTTGGCAACATGAGCTAACTTACTAACTTGGATCTTTCCGGAAACAATTTGAACGGTCAAATACCGAATTCCCTTGGCAACATGAGCCAACCTACTAACTTGGATCTTTCCCAAAACAATTTGAACGGTCAAATACCGGATTCCCTTGGCAACATGAGCCAACTTACTCACTTGGGTCTTTCCGGAAATAATTTGAACGGTCAAATACCGGATCTCCTTGGCAACATGAGCCAACTTAGTCGCTTGTACCTTTCTTCTAATCAGCTAACTGGTACAATACCATCTTCATTGTTTGCTCTGCCTTCACTGGCAGATATAGATTTGAGTAACAATAAGCTATAGGGACCAATTCCAGGATTAGTTTATGAACACCAGAACCTAACATCCTTATCAGTTTCATCAAATAACTTAAGTGGTGTAGTGGATCTAGATAAGCTTCTAAAGCTTAAAAATCTGATCTCTCTTGATCTCTCATATAATGGTCTCTCATTGAGCATCAACAACAGTGTCAACTCTTCCTTGACCAACTTTGACACTATACAATTAGCTTCTTGCAACTTGAGCGAATTCCCAAACTTCTTGAAAGAACAAGCCAGTTTGTATTCACTAGACCTTTCAAACAACAAAATTCATGGTGAAGTTCCAAAATGGTTATTCAATGTGGGAAAAGATTCATTGTATAGTTTAAATCTTTCTCATAATTTACTTACAAGTTTAGAGCGTCTTCCATGGAAGAATCTATAGCTTATTGACTTGCACTCCAACTTACTCCAAGGACCAATCCCTGTTCCACCTAACACCACATATATTTTCTCTATCTCAAACAATAAATTGAGCGGGGGAAATCCCTCCATTGATTTGTAGTCTAAGTTCACTTCAAGTCCTTGATCTGTCTAATAATAGTTTTAGTGGCTTGATTCCACAATGTTTGGGAAACTTGAGCAACAGTCTCTCGGTGTTGAATTTAGGGATCAATAGCTTTTCTGGCACCTTTACTGCAACATTTACCAAAGGCAATTTGCTGAGGAATCTTAACTTGAATGGCAACCAAATTGAAGGACAAGTTCCGCGATCTTTGCTCAATTGTAAGTACTTGGAAATTCTAGATCTTGGAAAAAACATGATAAACGATACATTCCCCCACTGGTTGGAAACTCTTACAGAATTGCAGGTTCTTGTCTTGAGGTTTAATATGTTTTATGGTCACATAGGCGCCTCCAAGATCAAAGGCAAACATCCTTTTCCTAAGTTGAGAATTATTGACATATCTTGCAATGTGTTCACCGGCCTTTTGCCAACAAATTATATCAAACAATTTGGAGCTATGATGAATATTGATGAGCATGTGAAATTGAAATACATGGGCCAACAATATTATCAAGATTCTGTGGTGGTGGTGATTAAAGGATATGAGATTCAATTCTCAAGAATCTTAACAGTCTTCTCAATCATTGATTTTTCAAGAAATAAATTCCAAGGAGAGATTCCAAAATCCATTGGGAGGCTTAATTCACTTTGGGGTCTTAACTTATCCCATAATAACCTCGAAGGCCACATTTCAACTTCACTTGGAAATTTGAAAAATCTTGAATCATTGGATCTTTCCTCAAACAAGTTTGTTGGGGAGATTCCTCAGCAATTGAAAAGTTTGATGTTTCTCGACGTACTAAACCTTTCAAACAACCAACTAGCAGGACCAATTCCTTAAGGGAGCCAGTTTAATACATTTGGAAATGATTCATACAGTGGGAACTTGGCCTTACGTGGATTCCCTTTATCAAATAAATGTAAGGAACTACAGCCACTGCCACCTCCACAAACACTCCAACAATATGAGAATTCAGACAAGTCAAGCGGATTTAACTGGCAAGTTGTAGTGTTGGGGTATGGATGCGGATTTGTGTTTGCAATGGTTATAGGATATCTTATGTTTATAACACAAAGACCATAATGGTTTATGAAAATTGTTGAAGGAAAACATCATAAGAAGGTGAAAAGGTCTAAAAATGGTGCCCACTGATGCTGTGAAAGAAGAAATCAACAAAGACAAATGGCGTTATCCGGTAATTGGAATTTATCTTTGTAGCATTACTTTGTTGAATTATCTTTTATGGTTTCTACTTATATGCGTTATTTGAGTTATTGATGTTCTTATTTCAAAACTAGGTCTGTTCCATTAAGTAGCACAATAAAGCAATGGTATCCACTTTGAAGGGGTGTTTCACCTAGCTACTACATTTGAGTGGGTGAGCATCTAGATAACAGCCATACAGGACCACTTCAAAAGCTTTACCCTTGCTACTATATTGAATTCTAAAGCTTTGTTAAGTTGCTTAGTTTTCTTAAAGCACTGAGTTAAATAAGAGTTTCTTGTCATGACTCTTTCTTGGTTTTTTTCTCACATCGTTTAGCAACCTTTTGGAGATTTTCACTTTTGTATGTAGTTGCTTTCAAATTGGATTTCAGTCATGGAAGACCGGGACATGCCAAGTTTTTAACTTTGAAATGCAATCTTACAAGTTACAACTCAAACCATTCCCCTTGTTACATTCTTAATCATTTTGAGTAATAGAAATGTTGGCTACTAGATAGAGAATTCACATTGAAAATAATGTTATATGTTAATCTTTGAGCAGTGCTTTTACTCATTGCTATTTTAGTCTATTATATTTTTTTCTTTCATCTTCAATGGTGATTAGGGGATCAAACTGGAGATATTTACTAGCACTTGTTCTATAGACGTGGGAATTTTGTGATTAATTGTAGTATGAAAATGATGATATGGAGAGTATTGATTGAAAAGGTCGCTCATATTTATTTTTTTGTGAAATTTTACTGGTGCAAGTGTTGTCATGAATAGGAACATATTAGATATTTTAAAAATTCAAGTTGTTGAGTTTATGCCAGGTTGTTTGATAAGTAAAAATATTAGCTTAGCAAATTCATGTTTGAATTTGGTATGTGTATCATTAAAAATATTAGTTAATCTATCAAGGAGATAAAAGGATTTGTGTAGTTTTATTGGTTGGCCACAAGCTCACACATCCAATGAAGATATTAATCTCCACATTTAAGAATAATTTTGGTATCCTGCAACCTAAAACCCTAGTGGCAATAATTAGGGAGCTTGGGTAGCAAGTCGTGTGGTTTAGGGACCAATGAAGAAGTAAACGTCACATACGAGACCATAAGATTTACATGCCTAAGGTTATATAGTTACCTTTTATGATTTGGCTTTGAAAAGGTGAAAGAAAGGTTCTAGACTTTGAAGCGTTTGAAAGAGCTAGAATAGACTTGGATTTAAAGGGGTAATAGGCTGTTAAAATTTTATTACTGTGGCAAGAATTTTTTAAACAAAATTTTGGGATCCCAGTTTGTGTTCTGGTGGATGATAACTGGAATGACACGCGTTAATGCCTTCTGTCACTTGTGGGGGTCGGATTATGGTTAGCATTTGGATTTTGTCACTTTTTTCATGTGGCTTTGTTCTAGGAATCTTCATTAAATACTTTATGACAAAAAATAATTTTTTGAAGTTGAAGTGGTGGAAATGAGCATAGGTTGGGTTGTCTCCACTTTGTTTTTTAAATACTAAATAATTACTTGGTGTTACTTTAATGCTATCAATATTTAAATGTTGGCTGGCCTAGCTTGTTTGAAAGGTGGTTGATAAAATAATTGTCGTCCTTGAAGAGTGGATGAAAAAAAAAATTCAGCTCAAATTTGTTGTTAATTGGAGCATAGCCCAAGTTCAATTTATTGAGCTCGAGGCTGCCTTGGACACACAAAATTAGGTTAGAGATCGGGCTTGGGGGCCTCAAGCAACTCTCAAAACAACTGTGATAACTCTTCAATCTTACTGCACGCGCTTACGTTGTACCTCTAGTTACAAATTACAAGCTACCTTAATTTAAACCAAAATCCTAACTAAATTGCTAAAAGTTCATTCGAAAAAATTGGCCATACAAATCAATCAATTTTCATTGCAAATGTAATAAGATTTTATTTCACAGTGTTAAATTTTTTTGTTTCCTAAGTCTGTGTTTGGATCATGGATTTGGGTCAGGATTTGAAAATGAAAAAGAGAAAAGCGAGTGAAATGCAAATAAAATATAAGTTACATTTTTTTCTTCATTTCTTTTTTCCAAGACTGCAAATGTGCTATGACTATGTAATAGCATGTTAATGCCTTGTCACATGACTGCCTTTTGACTTTGTTGTTTCAGTAAATATATGCTTTGACAGTGATGAAGTCTCTGTTAGAGTAGTAACTTACAAGCTTTTGAATGGAAATTGTCATCTAATGTAAATTGTCACGCCCCACTTTTTATTACTCGAAGTCAATACCAAGTTCATTAACTTAATTCAATTTCAAAGATAACATGCGGAAATAAACTCAAATGTTCAACTAGAAGGAGTGAACAACAACTCTCTCTTCCGAATGCTACTTAAATACAACATGAGTATTCTAAGTTGCCCTCAGGCTTACAACATTAAATAATCAAATGAAGGGTACAACCCTTTTACATATATGGCATTCTGCCTACAACAAAGAGGCCCCGTGGCCAACAAATAAGAAGATCCAAATCTTGTAGCACATCCTGCTAAACACCTGAAAAAGATTCAACAACGTAGGATGAACATATAGTCCAGTAGAGATCTCAACATGATCCTCAACAATAACAACTTACAGATATCTATGATCATGAACACTCATTCTCGTACTAGAACAGTAATGTGACAATTTATACAAAATATATATATGTATGAACTTTTCTCGAAAACAACCATTTCATTCAACGCTATAAGTGATTCATCTTTCTTTTCCTTTCATTAACCCCCGTTCCCAATCTTTCATAACATTAACAATTTCTTAGGAAATAAATTCACTAAGCCACTACTCTCTTCCATTTTCCACACATACAACAAATGTGCCTTTTCAAAACATATTTCTAAAATGTTCAATTTTCTTTACACTTCCAAAAGACAAAAGGGCATTTCAGTTCAGTCTCAATTCTATCATAGTTATACATGCATACCTTTATAAACGGGAGATAACAACTCAACTACATGTATAAGATAAACCAATGAGGCAACTCGGCCCTCCAAAACTGTAACCAACACAATCCACAATGTTCCCAGATACACTGAAACAATAACAACAAAACTTTGCTCTACTAGCTATGTGCGTAGTAAGCCAAAGATACACTTCTCACAACAATCTACCAGTTTACCAGGCGCTAGCTGGAAGGGTATGGTGCCTTCGATTATCAGCGCAGTCAGTTCTCCAGGCGCTAGCTGGAAGGTAACGGTACCTCTGATTCTCAGCGCAGGGTACAACACCAACAACCACAATACAACAAGGCATAACCAACATGTGTACTACATACACATAAACCATCAAGATACCAGCAATGTGTTAAAGTAGATGAACACATAGGTGTAATGCATACACGACAATTCAACACAACCGTGTCATCCTCCACCGGTGACCAAGGACAAAACCTCTAGATGCATGTATTTAGTACATCTATTAAAAGACTCAATAATCATGAGATCACAAACCCAACAATGGCATTAACATGGAAGTTAAAGATACAACCCTCACATATGTGTGTTCAACACTCAAAATACAACAACCCAATTCTTATACTTATTTCAGAAATACTTTTCCCATTTCACAAAACGAATTCCACTTTCTCTTGTTTTCACAAAACCAACTCCATCCCTTTTGTTTCCACAAAACCGATTCCATTCCTTTTGTTTTCACAAAACAAATTTCAAAGACAATAAAGCCACAACTCATTTTAATCCACTACATTCTTTTCAAAGCCATTCCAAATTAATTATGCAAATTAAGTCATAATCATTAAATTAGGGTTTTCCTCCCTCTTCCTCAATATTGACCAAAAAGGCTCAATCATCTACAACAAACAACAATGACTTCATTTAAAAATCCAAAATACATAAGTATTTGCCCAAAGATCAAAACCCCTCTATTAATTTATTAAATCAAATAAAAGTTAGAGTTTCCTCTCCTTTCAACAACAACATGCTAATTAACACACCAATTAGCCCAAACCACAACTAATGATAATAAACCCATATTCAAACAACCAACCCAAGGTTCAATCTCATGATTTTCAACAAATCCAACATGATATAATTTTCATGCAATACAAAAACTACCACATGTCTATCTATAGACGGAGTATTGAAAAAGAGCAAGGAGAATCCCTACCTCAAATGGAGAACTCAAATGGAGAAGATGACCCGAAATCAAAATGCTCCAAATCCACTATTTTTCAGATTAGAACGAAGCCCAAGCCACCCTCTATCTTTCTTACAAAGAGCCTAGGATGGATTCTCACTAGAAGGAGATGAAAACCTAGAGAGAAGATGAGTTTAGAGAGAGAGAGTCTCGGATCTAGGGTTTTAAAACAAAAAGGGGATGAAAAAGTGATATTTTCCCCGCTGCTGCCTACTAATATAAAACAGGCTCGCTCGAGCGAAGACTTGGTCGCTCGAGCGACCAAACACAGAAAACTCTCGCTCGAGCCAAGAAGATCTCGCTCGAGCCAATAACTTAGAAGGACGCTCGAGCGACAGAATGCTCGCTCGAGCCAACAACTCAAATCCTCAAGTCTGCAACCAGACGCACGCTCGAGCGATGGACTGCTTGCTCGAGTGAATAACAAACCAGATCGCTCGAGCGAAGAAAATCTCGCTCGAGCCAAGAAATGTAACTCTCAGGTCCAGAACCAAACGCAATCGCTCGCTCGAGCGAAGCCACTCTGGCTCGATCTACCAGGCACAAGACTCCACTCTCGCTCGAGTGACCAAACCCTGGCTCGAGTGAATAACCAAAACAAGAGCTCGCTCGAGCGACCAACTGCTCGCTCGAGCGAAGGTCCAAAATTCTGGACAGCAACCCAAGGCTCCCAAACACAACCAACCTGAAACAAACCTGCCCAACACATCCTATAACTCAAATACGAAGTATGAAAGGATGTAAACAAGATATAAACAACTGCTAACATCTACGGAACCAAGTCCGGATCACTGTACAACAAGAGGTAAAACCCGGGATCGCTATATAAATGGAAATGAGTTGTCAATTGAAGATAGTTTCAAGCTTCACTAATCTATTAGTGTTCTGAAGAAACATCAGTTGTGTTACAGAAAAAAGAGGATTCTTGACATTTTTTTCTCTTTTGCTGAGAAACCATTCCATCTTTAGTTCCTTTCTCAAAAAAGAATTCAATTTGTACATGCAAGAAATAGGTTGATTCAGCCCATTTTTGTTCAATTTCTCATGGAGTAAAACTCTTATTAGTAGGAGTCAAGGGAATGGCCGCTTGCCCTCAAATTTCCATTTAAAGGTGGATGTCGATGTCAATCCTCGAGTGCAAGCAACTTGGCGTTTCCTCGGAAATGTCATTGAGAGTTAAAAAATTATAAATGAATGGTGATACCACGTGTTGATGATAACATGGTATAATTGTTACATTGATTTTTTCCCCCTCTTGTTTGTGATTGTCATAATTGGAAAATGTGTGACAAGAAAGAAGATATAGCACATCAACAAACTTCATCCAATATGTAGAGATAAGGTTGTTTTATGATTGTTCACTCAAAATTAAGATTGTGGAGGAATTCTTCAATTGTTCAGCTTGCAAATTAGCTTTTCTCTGAATGGGAGGACATGGTTGATAATAGGAGGAGAAAGTATGCTGAATAATTTAATTTTCTGAATTGCTAAAGTTCTTGCAATTGAGTTTGCTCACTAGGCTACATTCCAAGCTGTGTTGTTTTTTCTTTCTCTGCTCTGTTCTGTTTCCTTCTTTCTGTGTTTGGATAACCAGAAAAGAAAATTTGGTACGACATTGTGTCGATGTACATGCCTCAAGCTAAAATTTGATCCTATAATTGCTGAAATGATAAAGACAATGGGCCAGAAGTGCAGGAGAAATAAAGCAAACCATAACTTTTTGATGATGGAAGTAGCCAGTTCTTCACAATTTCAGCATCTATGCTTCTAGTATCTTTCCTGATACAACACAAACCTATCTTATGTCACATTTCTCGGCCATTTTCTTTTTCCTTCACAAATTGTTCTCCAAATCCATGACCCAAACACAAACACAGTCTTACGATTACTAGAGTCAAATGACTCAGCTAAGGAAATATTTTATGAGCATTATAAAATGTAACAAAATATAGTAGAAATTGAATTATTGTGAGAATCTAGTGGCAAGTGTTTGTTTTCCCTACACAACAGGTTGTGTGTTGTAAGTCTTGAACATGTGATTTTTTATTTTTTATTTTATTTTTGTAATCACTTTCACACTCTGCACAGTTTTCACATGGCCACTCAAATTTGACTCAAATTTATTTAATAATGTGATGCTATGAATGTATAACTCACATGGACAAATTAGTGACTATGGCCCATACCATTTACAACTTTTCATATTTGGCAAAGTAGTAAAAGCCATGCCAAGTGTGTTGACTGTGTTTCTTATAGTAATTTACATGGGATAAATTGTGGGCAATCTTTCTCGGTGTACACCCGGACTTAATGGTTGGTGGGTGATGCTTCTGAATTTACTTTGTAGAAATGGATTCAATGTATTCTTCTCTAGTTTAGCAGAAATATATTTTATAAAATAATTTTCATATATTTTTTAAACAGAAATCAACGAAAAACAAATTTACTGAAAATATAAAAAAACCTATTTTTACTTAAAATATTTTTTACCAAATCGAACGTGGGGTTGCTTGTAAAATATTCATTGGCTATCAATTATGTGGGTTTATGATGATACAATGTCTTCTTATGTCATATGTGTCTTACTTAGATTTTTCAGTCGGTATAGGCAAAAACCATCAACCTAAGGTTGTCATGGTGTTCTAAAATATGGCCCCTACTACATAGAAAAATTTCCACTGGAAATTCAAAGTTTAGCCCCCAAGCAGAGATTAAAAAAGCAAAGAAATTAGGGGGTCCCTATTACAACTTTTTGAGTTAATCATACAAGTCATTAATGGCAACAACAATGACTGAAAAACAAAAAACTATACTATAAAAGACATGTCTTCTAGCAAGCTCATAACACTCTCTTCAACCTTAGTTTCCTTCAATATGGAGCTCCAATTCCCACCCATTCCTCTCCTCTTAGCCTCCCTCCTATTCATCTTCATTCTAGTCAAGAACATGAAGAGATTCAAACCCAAAAACTCTATTCCCAAACTACCCCCAGGTCCAAGGAAACTACCTCTCATAGGAAACATTCACCAACTTCTTGTCTCATCACTAGCCCATCACACATTGAAAAAATTGGCCACAAAATTTGGACCCTTGATGCACCTCCAACTCGGCAAAATGTCCACCATCGTCATCTCTTCCAGAAATCGCCAGAGAGGTTATGATCAATCCTCTTTTTTCTGTTGAGTAAGAAAACAAAGAATATATGTTAGATGCTAATTTTGTATTGTACACACTACTCTACATGAGAGAATTCTAAAATAATGTCAATATTTCAAATGAGTGATTGTTTTAACAGATCATATGTATGTGTTTTTTGATTGGCAGATCATATGTATGTATGTTCAATCAATTTATGCTTTTTTTATATAGTAGAAGTTTATGAGGAGCTTTAAGTTGATGAAAATCTAACTTACCAATAGCAAACTCAAAAAATGCAAAAATAATATTTTATTAGCCCACATATTAGAACTAAACCAAAGCAGTAGTTTTATACAAAGCTAAACATATCCTACCCAATAGCAAACTTAAAAGTGTTCAAGACTCGTAAAAAAAAATAAAAAATAAAAATAAATTCACAATAGACTTTGCCAACATACTTTAATCTTGGAGGCCAATCTCGATTCAAACTACCAACATTCCTCTCCTTCTTCCCTCTTTCTTATTGGTACATTCAGTTATCTTCAGAACGAAAACAAATTTGCTCACCCACTTGACAGATATGTGAATATTGCTTTCTTTTTCATTTAATTCTTACATAGCTCCCGACTCCTTGCGTTGGAGTTTTCTCACTATCGACATAGATTTGCTATCTTAATTGTCTAAGTGTTGGAGTGATTAATTGATTAATTAATAATTAAATTTTAAATTTGCTTGAGATCAATTCATCACTGGTGAATTGTTAAGATTGCTATTGATTCCCCTTGATTGTATTCATCCCTCTCGATGGATGAAGATGAAATTTAATTTGTGGACTAAATAGTTAAAATTTAAAGAAAATTTAATAACTCCAAATGATTATATTTTGGAAAAATTTCATGTCAGTGGGCTTATCAGAAAATTATGGAAAATATTATATTTTTAATTATTGATGTGTATAAAGTTTATCATTTTTTGTAATTCTTTTTAAAACATTACACTGAATTGAAATTCCCCCTTATATTTTCATACAAGTATGAGTGAGTACAATTGAGAACTATACTTTCACTTATACCGAATACAAATAGACTTGCACTTTTAGAAAAGTTATAAATTTTTAAAGTATATTTTTAAAATTACTACTTTAAAAATTGATAGTCTGATGATCAATGCTAAAAATGCAATTTTATTATTTTTTAGTAGATTTTTATTTTATTTTTACTTCATTTTACATTTTAAATCCGTTCAAAATAAAATCCTAAAAAATATAAATAATAAAAATTTCATTAAAGAAAAAAAAAACAATTCAATTTTTTTTTTCTTTTTTTGTACTTTTCGAACAAGGTGAGAGTTTCTTACAAAAATGATTTTTTAATGAGTAAGACCATCTCTAATCCAAATTTATATTTTTCATCAAATTTAAATTTGATAAAAATTTGATGAAAACGGTATTTCAACTGTTTCACTAAATTAGTATCAAATGAAGGGAGCCATACTTTTTTCATCAAATCAAAGGAGCGTTTATCATTTCATCAAATCTCGCAGGTGATCGTTGGTGAATGACCAGGTGGATGACTGGCCGGTTAGCCAAGTCGACGATCGGATTGGAAAATTTTTGATGAAAATTTATACTAGGCCGGACGACCGGTCGACTGACCGACCAAACGACCAGCTAAATATTATTAAACGATTGGAACATATCATATTAAATCAAACTTTTACTCAAATTTGATGAACATTTTGAATTACAAATGCTCTGAACAAATCAAAACCAAACTTTTAAATTTTTTCTTAAACAATCAAAAAAATCATAAATTTTTTTTAGTTGAAACCAAAGAGATTATCTTTTTAATCTTTCTAATAATTTGATTTTCCATCGGAAAAAAATCTCGACTGATTTCATTTTGCCGCGCTCGGACTTCATCATCACATTTGCCCCCCCTTTAAGTTCTTAGGGTTAGGGTTTCCCATCTCTTTTTCTCTCTCAAAAAACCTTCTTTAAGCTTGAAGAACCCTAACTTGATTCTACGTAGTTTCGGGCATCAGAGGTCAGTTTCCCAACTTTCACACTGATTGTGTTAGTTTTTACTTTAAGGTCTTCAATGTTTGTTGTAAAATTTCAGTAGGGATTCAATTTTATTTTATTTTTTTAGATAAAAAGGGAAAAAGTTGAACTTGATGTTTTCTGTTAAAAGCATGTTATTTATTTAATTTATATTTGGTTCAAAGTCTTTTTCTTTTTCTTTTTTTCTTTTTTTTTTCTTTTTTTTTTTTTTCCAGTTTTGCTAACAATTCATTAAAATGTGGATTTTTTTTTTAGGGTCCCTAGTATTAAGATTTTATAACATAAAGGATATCCAATATTTTCATAATGTTTAAGGTCCCTCAACATTGATCCAGAGAAAATTTGATTGAGAGAAATTCTCTAATCCAGAGAATTTCTCTAGATTTTCAGAGAATTTCTCTAGTTTTCGCAAGAATTTCTCTGGGTTCAAACCAAGGAAAATTATACATGGCAAAGAAAATTAAACATGGTAGAGAAAATTAAACATGCTAGAGAAAATTACACATGGCAGAGAAATTAAACATGGTAGAGAAAATTACACATGGCAAAGAAAATTAAATATGCCAGAGAAAATTACACACATGAGAGTGTTAAGTGGCAATTCTCTCTTCTCTTCCAACTTCATCCCAAATTCTCTGGTTTGCTCATAAATTTCTCTGTGTTTTGATCAAACTAAAGAAAATTGTGTTTTGACTCAACCAGAGAAAATTGATCAAAAAGCCAACACAAAGCGATTTCAACAAATAGAAAATTGTGTTGCACTAGTGCTGCAACTCTTGTTTGTTACAATGATTCGTCAAAAATCAGAACTGTTGCTGAAATTAATGACTCACTTTGAACAAACTTCACACAAATCCATGGCACTGAACCACTCACAAATTTCACAACATTGTTGTACTTTTAGTGATCAAGTTAGTTTTGTAGCTAGGAAAATTCAATATAGCATCAAAGCCATACAAGACTTGCAGCCTTATCATAAGAAAGTGCAACGTCAACAACATTAGAGAAAGTTCCCAACCAAAGAAAATTTTTCAATTTCTTTGACTCTCTATGTTTTTAAATTTTTCACTGTATTTTCATATTTATTTGGTTTGAAATTTCTCTGATTTACTCACAAATTTCTCTGTATTTTGACCAAATTTTTTTTATTTTCTCATAATTTTCTCTGTGTTTTAACTAAACCAGAGAAAATTGTGTCTTTTCATTAAAAAATTTCAAGCAACCTTCAACAAACATATACACAAAAAGAGATTGAGAATTGAAAATGCTCTTACTCAAATTTGTACTTGAATATGAGTTCGTCCATTAAGTAGTCAAATTGAGTATAATGACAAACTCATATGAACAAATATATGCGTAGCTCTGTTTGAGGAATATGAATAACAAACTATGAACAATCGTTTAAAAAAAAAAACTCATATGAACAAATATATATATTTATATATGTTGCATAGACCTCTTCGTTGAGCTTGAAGGTCTAAGTGAGCTATTGGAGAGGGATTAGATGAACCAAGATGACATTGACAAACCCTCAGACATGTTTGGAACCACGATCGTCAGCCATGAGTCTGTGAAACTCCAAGCTGATCTTGCCTAGGGTTTTCATTGGAGAGAGATTGCGACAGTCGTGATCTAGGTTCGGTGCATCTGGTTATGAAGAGAGAGAATAGACAAAGTGAGAGTGAGAGAGAGAGAGAGTGGGTTTAGAAGAAATGAGAGAAACACACTACCTATTACGGGTGAGGGACCTAAGGGACCTTAGGCTTAAAAAAAAGTATTATGGACCTCTTCAATTATCAAAAGTTAGAGAGGGATGTTAGACTAATAACCCCTATTATAAATGAACATCGAGCGTAGAATCACCATCTTCACCAGTTCATGACGAGTCTCCAAAACAGAGTCGTATAGAAATCGACTTGCTAGAACTTCCTAAAGATCCGGGGCTACAACCCCAAATTGCGAATTATCATCGTAGCATCCAAGAACAAGTTCGTAGGGTGTACTTATTAAAAGGCCCTTGTCAACCTCGTAATCACAATTTTCGACGAAGGAAAATCGGGCAATCATCAAGATGGTTTAACCCTTCATGTTTTGATGAATTTGGTAGTTAGTTGGAGTATCATAGCTAAAGATACTGCATTTTGCCTTTGTTGTTACCGTGTGAGTGAATTTCTGACCACACTGCCAACTCAGTATTCAGCTGGAAAGCACTGGCAGAATAGATGGCGCCTGAATGACTTGCAACAGAAAGAAGAGATTCTGGCGGTGGTTCGTCCACCCGGGGGCACTCCGATGATTAAGTCAGTAATCAAATATCTCTCAAAGATAATCAATAGTGCTTAACTCACTGTTCTAAATATAAATTGCGTACCTTAGACCCATGGGGGGTGCTTCTTTTTTATAGCCAACTCAATCCTAGTCCCAATAAAAGCCTAGCTTCAATGGACTTCTGTTCAGTGCTTATCTTGGACTCCCCAATGGATTAAGATAAACTCCCTAAGAGCTTTATCCTTATCCAGGCTGAAGTCCTTCCTCATTCTAGGACTCTTGTCCTTTATCCGTTTATCCCGGACTCCGATATCTTCGGAGATAACCTCGGCCTAGCCGAGATCACCTCGGCATCACGACCAGGACACGTGGCACCTCGGCTGACACGTCAGCGTCACCTTGGCCACGTGTTGGTACTCAGAAAATACATCCCCACAGTTACCTTTTTAAATCCGTCGTAGGAGACCAAGGAGGTGGTAAGACTTTTGGTTGTTGATGGGTTTTCAAGTTGAAAGAAGAAAGAAAGGTTGCAAGGTCGTGGGAGGTGTTAACGGCTCTCATAATCAAGCTTGGAGAAAATGTCAGTACTTACTGAATCAAAAGCAACATATTGAAACAGTTATCTCCAAGCTACCTGATGAAGCCAAGAGTGATTATAGAGTTCAATTGACTGCATCAATTGATTGCATCCGACTTCTTTTGTGACAAGGGATTCCGTTACATTGGCATTATGAATTTGAAGATTCAAGCAACCAAGGAAACTTTCTTGAGCTTTTGATGTTTTTTTCATATCAAAATGACTTAGAGTGAACACCTTAAGTTGACAGCACCTAGTATTCAAAAGAATATTGTTAATGCCATTGCGGCTGAAACTACCAATGCTATTGTTAGAGAACTTGGTGATGGCATGTTCTCTATTGTCTTTGATAAATCTTGGGATGCATCGATGGAGGAGCAATTGATTGTTTCTTTGAGATATGTGGATAGCAGGGGATATGTGATTGAGCATTTTTGGGTATTAAGCAAATTACTAGTTCTAGTGTTCTTTCAATTAAGAAGGCGGTTGAAGACTTATTTTCTACACATGGCTTAAGCATATCCAGGTTGCGTGGACAAAGTTATGATGAGGTTAATAATATTGATATGCAGGGTGAATTCAACAAACTCACGACACTTACAATGGAAGAGAATGAAAGTGCGTATTATGTTCATTGTTTTGCTCCTAAACTTGAATTAACTCTTGTGGAAGCAGCAAAGAGTCATATCCATATTGCAACACTCTTTTATGTGGTTTCAAAAGCTTAAGCCATGTGTAGAAAGAAGCATCACTTCAAAAGCTTTACCCTTGTTGCTGTATTGAGTTCTAAAGCTTTGCTAAGTTATTTAGTTTTCTTAAATGTCATGACTCTTTTTTGTTTCTTTCTCGCATTATGTAGCAACCTTTTAATATTTTCACTTTTTGTATGTAGGTGCTTTTAAACTAGATTTCAGTCAAACTTGGCCTTGCTGAGTTTTTTGACTTAGAAAAGCAATCTTACAAGTTACAATTCAAACCACTTCCCTTGTTTCGTTCTTAATCATTTTTAAATGACAGAATTGTTGGCTACGTGATAGAGAATTCACATTGAAAATAATGATGTGTTACTCCTTTGTAAAATGTTGCCAAGTTTGCTTGTTGAGAGGTAGAAACATTATCAATTCAATAGCGACTAAGGGATCACACTGGAGATATTGACTAGCACTTGTTTCTATTGAGAAGTGGAAATTTTGTGATAAGTTACAGTAGGCAAATTGCAATATGGAGAGTATTGAATGGAAATGTTGTTCATAAGCAAGAAAACAACCTTGGAATTAATTGCTAATTGTATATGACAGTGTTGGAAGAATAAAGGAAACTTGGCACACACTACCTAATTCAATCATCAAATCTTACATTCTTAAATAGTTTGTACCTCTCTTATTTGCAACTTTTTAGTTTCGTCATTTTTTTATAATGATTTTTACCATAGAAAAACACATACATAATTCAACAACTTTTAACATTAAAAGTAAAGTAAAATGATATTAAAATACTACTTTTTTATTTTAAAATACACATCTCAAAACAATATCATTTGAATTTCCCTTTAAGCTTATAAGATATCTTCATCCACTTCGCAGGGTCTATTAGAGGTTAAACAACTCACTAACTTTGATATTTCTAAAAACAATTTGAATGGATGGATACCAGATATTTCTATTTATTTATTTATTTATTTGTATAAACGTTGGGTAATGGGTTTTTAAGCTTAAAAGGTGATAAATGACTCCGACGTTTTATGAGATTTAAAAAAAAAAAAAATTTACAATTTTAGTATAATTATATCAACATTTCTTTTATAAGGCTAAAATCCTTAACTAACGTAGATGGTGTGAAAATATAAAAATAGGTAAAAAATACATAAAAAAAGATAATAATATTATTTTTTATCGGACTTATATATTTCTCCAAAACTTGAGAGAGAGAGAGAGAGAGAGAGAGAGAGAGAGAGAGAGAGGGAGAGGTGTAATTTATACCAAAAAAAAATATATTATAATGTGTTTGGTTAGCCAAGTTCAAGAAAAAGAAAAGAAAAGAAAATATTAGACCTGTCTAACTTTTAGTATAAATCTTTTTTGAGTTTTAAAAATAATTTTAAAATTTTTAATTTGTATTTTTTATATTTTTAATATTTTACATGTGTTTCACTTTTTTTTTAACAAAAAAAATTAAATTATTATTCTTTAAACAAATTGGTTTAGAGGTTGGACTTAGTCAAGTTTGGACAACTCTAAGTACAACTTGAGAAACCCCTCAACCCAATCGAATATGCTTGAGTTGCACCCGTAGTTAAAAATTATAAGCTATCTTAATTTAAACCAAAAATCCTAATTGAATTGCTAAAAGTGCATGCGAAAAAATTGGTCATACAAATCAATTGGGATGCGGGTTGACTTTTTGGCTATTTTAGCCTGTGACTAAAAAGTCTCGTTTGGAATGGACTTTTTGATTTTTTTAACTTTTGTAAAATAAAAAATAATAATAATAATTATAGTTTGGATGTGACATTTTGTCTAGTTGACTTTTTAATTTATTTTATCTTTTTATGCCTATTTTAATCCCGTAATCTCTTCCCAAACGAGTGCTTTGTAAATGTAACAAGATTTCATTTCACATTGTCAAATTTTTGTTTCCTTAATTGTCTGTGGCTTGAAAGTACATCTATAACCAAATCTGAAACTCTAAAGAATTGAAAATTTTGATCATAAAAATGATATCTCAATATTTCACCAAAATTAAAATGGAAATAATTGTAACACAAGGTTGGAAAAAGTTGATATAAAGAGACTGCTGTTAGATGACTTGGAAATCTCTCTCTCTCTCTCTGCCTCTCTCTCCCTCAGTACGAGTTCGGCCACTTTGAAAGTTTAACAAGTGTCAACTTCAAACTACTTATGTCCAGTCAGTACGAGTTCGGCCACTTTGAAAGTTCAACATGTGTCAACTTCAAACTACTTATGTCCAGCCATTCCATAAGAAATATCCCACCAACTTGAACTTGGAAGTCATGGCTGATGGATAAATAACGTAGTTGCAGTCCTTGACGGGCTGCACAGCTCATTGTACACGCTTTCTAATACCAACTCCAACTTTTTCTTGATTGACCAATCGCTTTGGGACCATTGGCGACTCCAAAATTTTTTATCAGTGGTATCAATCAAAAACTTAAATGTCATATATTTTATAAAAAATTCACATTAATCATTATATTATCTATGGAGAAAAAAATCAACAAATTAATTTAAGTTTTGAAATTATAAACAAAAAATATTTCAATATATTGATATTATTGTTTAAACAAAAAGACATATTGATACACGAGCTTCTACAATTGACCACAATAAGATTTCATATTTTGAAATCGTTGCATAATAAACTCATTATCAACATAATCAAATACATCTTTCTCAATATATGTAACCAAACAATCATTCAACTATTGATCTCCCATTTGGTTACGCAATTGATTCTTTATGAATTTCATTGCTGAAAATGCTTTTTCCACTGTTGTAGTCATAATTTTAGCCCCAGGTTAAAATAGTCAAAAAAGTCAAAAAGCCAACCCACTTCCCAGACGAAGCCTTGGTAAGCTTTTTTCATTGATGGGTTCAAAGTCTTAGGACTAAAAACTATGGATTCAAAGTAGTATTTTAATGGGTTCAGTTGCTGATTTTTTTTTCTAGAATCTAACACTTAATAATAATAAATAAATAAATAAAATCATCCAGGGGTTCGGGTGACACCCATGTGTTGGAGCCACCCCTGTTTGGAATCACTAAAATTATCGCCTAAAATATATTTAGACAAATTATATCAATAGTTTATGTATTAATTTTTGAGAACAAAAGCGTTTATCAATTTTCTAATAAAATGAATAATAAATCATATGACTAACTTTATTTTATTAATTAATATAATATTTACATATAAAATGATATATATAGTTCCTAAATTGAAAAAAAAGTAACAATAGTTTATTAATTAATTATATGTATCCTACCACAAAATAAGTAACGTTATTATAAAATTTTGTAACATCAATCACAAAATGTGTAATTTTGTCATAAATTGGCATAACAAAATGTCTAATTTTTTTTTAAAAAAAATATATCAATAAATCTTGTTTTCAAGAGTATTATTGAGTCCTATTAAATTTCAATGTAGACAATTAAGTCGTGTTTTTTCTAGTTTATTCTAAAAAAGTTCACTTTTCCCTAATAATTTCTTTTATTCCAATTATACCATTCTTATTAAAATATGAACAACAATTATATAAATAATTTTAATTTACTTTTAAAAAAAATTAATTGAAAAAATTGAATAAACTTTTTTTAATCAAATCATACTCAACGATTTGATCAAAAGAACTATTCATCATTTTCTATTGCCTTGTACTATGAAAAATATATTTAGTAAATAATCCAAAAGGTCTATTTTTTTAATATTTCATTAAAGAAATTGTGAAAAATAATACCCTGAGAGATTTATCTATTTTTCAAATTGTATGATAACAAAAAAAAAAAAAAAGCGATGAATCTTAAGCTTATGCTTTTGTTCAATAAAAAAGCAAAGCAACAAAAATGTTCCATTACTTGCTTTGTAAATAGCTAGGGCAATTACCAACTTTTAATTGATTCATGACAATTTATATTAGTAATCCCTAATTCATATATTTTTGCTCTTACGTCATTTCTATCTTTATAATTTCAATAGACTTGATTTTGATATGAATTTATAATTTTGTCTCAATTTAATTCAATTAATTACAACTTTAAATTATTTTTGATGAAAAATGGGCACATGAGTGGCACGTTTCATATTTTTCTAAGCAAAAATTTATAAATTTGTTCAATTCAATGATTTAATCTCAACCAATTCAATAACATTTTTCTTTCCGGAACCTTATTCAGAATTATCAATTGAACCAAATTAACACAAAATTTAATATTTAAAATTCAAAATCAAGCAAATTAAAATTACTCAAACCAAAATGATGCAATGGAAAAATAACAATACTACAAATCTACCCTTATCAACTCAAAATTTACTCAGAAAAAAAAATTAATGATTCAAATTCATTACATATGTGAACTTCATACTTTATCAATTCAATATCTATGAGAATAAATTTGGGGCCCGTAAAATGGGTTTCTAGCATTTTTCATGGAAAAATATACGAGTAGTGATGTAATTTGACGGTGGTTTTATGGCAAACCATTAGTAATGGCTTTGGGACCACTGGAATTAAAGATAAAAAGACTCACTGTAGCCAACTTCGAAGTCATGGCTGATGGAGGAAGATTTTGCTCTGTAGCCAACTTCGAAGTCGTGGTTGCCGTGCTTGACGGGCTGGGCTGCTCCACCACCACCATAGAAAGACTTTGCTCTGTATAAGATTGAGTAATTCATTTACTCCTCCATCATCAAACTACTATCCATCTTACTCTACTCTCCTGTTCATATCTCTCTGAATCCTCCTACCTATAAGAAAACAAAATGAGTTTGCATATGTTTCTTCTTCATCAATTTCTTCTGCTATTTCTCTTGTCTTCTTCTTCTACTTGTGCACGCCATACCTGCCTTGAGGACCAGAGATTTTCACTTCTCCAATTTAAAACAACATTTACCACAACTGCTAATGCCTCTTCTCCACGTTGTGAATTTGATTCTCATCCTAAAATGGTGTTCTGGAATGAGACTAGTGATTGCTGCTCGTGGGAGGGGGTCACGTGCGACTGGTCCAATGGTCATGTGATTGGACTTGACCTCAGTTGCAGCCACCTTCAGGGCACCATCCAACCCAACACCACCCTCTTCCACCTTCGTCACCTCCAAACCCTCAATCTTGCCTTCAATGACTTCAATTTCTCTACAATTTCACCTGATTTTGGCTCCTTTCCAAGTTTGACCCATCTCAACCTCTCTTACTCTAATTTTACAGGCCGAATTCCCTCAAAAATCTGCCATCTGTCCAAATTGGTTTCCCTGGATCTCTCTTATTTCAATTATTATCCTCAAAATCCTTATGATTCTTCTTATTCTCTGGTGAGACTTGAACAACACACTTTCAATATGCTCCTTCGAAACCTAACCCAATTAAGAGAACTACACCTTGATTCGTTGAATATCTCTTCACCTTTACCTCATGCTTTGCTAAATCTATCTTCTTTGACATCTCTCAGTCTTCGCTATTGTCAACTGCATGGGAAATTCTCAGAAAACATTTTTCACTTTCCAAACCTACGAGAGCTCTGTGTATCGGGAAATTCGGAACTCACAGGTAAACTTCCATACTTCAATGTGACTACTTCCTTTCAGTTTCTTGATCTCTATGGTTGCAACTTTTCGGGGTCCATTCTAGCTTCTCTTGGGAACCTTACACAAATCACCTATCTAGACTTCGGGTCTAATAGTTTCGGCGGTCAAATCCCCTCATCAATTTCAAACCTTGCAAAGCTTAATACCTTGTATCTTGATGGAAACAATTTGACCGGACAAATACCGGATTCCCTTGGCAACATGAGCCAACTTACTATCTTGTATCTTTCCGGAAACAATTTGAATGGACAAATACCGGATTCCCTTGGCAACATGAGCCAACTTACTATCTTGTTTCTTTCCGGAAACAATTTGAACGGACAAATACCGGATTACGTTGGCAACATGAGCCAACTTACTATCTTGTATCTTTCCGGAAACAATTTGAACGGACAAATACCGGATTCGCTTGGCAACATGAGCCAACTTACTAACTTGGGTCTTTCCAGAAACAATTTGAACGGTCAAATACCGGATTCCCTTGGCAACATGAGCCAACTTACTAACTTGGGTCTTTCCAGAAACAATTTGAACGGTCAAATACCGGATTCCCTTGGCAACATGAGCCAACTTACTCACTTGTACCTTTCTTCTAATCAGCTAACTGGTACAATACCATCTTCGTTGTTTGCTCTGCCTTCACTGGCTCATGTAGATTTGAGTAATAATAAGCTGCAGGGACCAATTCCAGGATTAGTTTATGAACTCCAGAACCTAACAGGATTATGGCTTTCATCAAATAACTTAAGTGGTGTAGTGGAGCTAGATAAGCTGCTTAATCTAAAATATTTGTCCTATCTTGATCTCTCATATAATGGTCTCTCATTGAACATCAACAACAGTGTCAACTCTACCTTGACCAACTTTGACACTATACAATTAGCTTCTTGCAACTTGAGCGAATTCCCAAACTTCTTGAGAGAACAAGCCAGATTGAGTTATCTAGACCTTTCAAACAACAAAATTCATGGTGAAGTTCCAAAATGGTTATTCAATGTGGGGAAAGATTCATTGTATAGTTTAAATCTTTCTCATAATTTACTTACAAGTTTAGAGCGTCTTCCATGGAAGAATCTACAACTTATTGACCTGCACTCCAACTTACTCCGAGGACCACTCCCTGTTCCACCTAACACCACATATATTTTCTCTATCTCAAACAATAAATTGAGCAGGGAAATCCCTCCATTGATTTGCAGTCTGAGTTCACTTCAAGTCCTTGATCTGTCTAATAATAGTTTTAGTGGCTTGATTCCACAATGTTTGGGAAACTTGAGCAACAGTCTCTCGGTGTTGAATTTAGGGATCAATAGCTTTTCTGGCACCTTTACTGCAACATTTACCAAAGGCAATTTGCTGAGGAATCTTAACTTGAATGGCAACCAAATTGAAGGACAAGTTCCGCGATCTTTGCTCAATTGTAAGTACTTGGAAATTCTAGATCTTGGAAAAAACAAGATAAACGATACATTCCCCCACTGGTTGGAAACTCTTACAGAATTGCAGGTTCTTGTCTTGAGGTTTAATATGTTTCATGGTCACATAGGCGCCTCCAAGATCAAAGGCAAACATCCTTTTCCTAAGTTGAGAATTATTGACATATCTTGCAATGAGTTCACCGGCCTTTTGCCAACAAATTATATCAAACAATTTGGAGCTATGATGAATATTGATGAGCATGTGAAATTGAAATACATGGGCCAACAATATTATCAAGATTCTGTGGTGGTGGTGATTAAAGGATATGAGATTCAATTCTCAAGAATCTTAACAGTCTTCTCAATCATTGATTTTTCAAGAAATAAATTCCAAGGAGAGATTCCAAAATCCATTGGGAGGCTTAATTCACTTCGGGGTCTTAACTTATCCCATAATAACCTCGAAGGCCACATTCCAACTTCACTTGGAAATTTGAAAAATCTTGAATCATTGGATCTTTCCTCAAACAAGTTTGTTGGGGAGATTCCTCAGCAATTGAAAAGTTTGATGTTTCTTGAGGTACTAAACCTTTCAAACAACCAACTAGCAGGACCAATTCCTCAAGGGAGCCAGTTTAATACATTTGGAAATGATTCATACAGTGGGAACTTGGCCTTATGTGGATTCCCTTTATCAAAGAAATGTAAGGAACTACAGCCACTGCCACCTCCACAAACACTCCAACAATATGAGAATTCAGACAAGTCAAGCGGATTTAACTGGCAAGTTGTAGTGTTGGGGTATGGATGCGGATTTGTGTTTGGAATGGTTATGGGATATCTTATGTTTATAACTCAAAGACCAGAATGGTTTATGAAAATTGTTGAAGGAAAACATCATAAGAAGGTGAAAAGGTCTAAAAAGGGTGCCCACTGATGCTGTGAAAGAAGAAATCAACAAAGACAAATGGCGTTATCCGGTAATTGGAATTTATCTTTGTAGCATTACTTTGTTGAATTATCTTTTATGGTTTCTACTTATATGTGTTATTTGAGTTATTGATGTTCTTATTTCAAAACTAGGTCTGTTCCATTAAGTAGCACAATAAAGCAATGGTATCCACTTTGAAGGGGTGTTTCACCTAGCTACTACATTTGAGTGGGTGAGCATCTAGATAACAGCCATACAGGACCACTTCAAAAGCTTTACCCTTGCTACTGTATTGAATTCTAAGGCTTTGTTAAATTGTTTAGTTTTCTTAAAGCACTGAGTTAAATTAGAGTTTCTTGTCATCACTCTTTCTTGGTTTTTTTCTCGCATCGTTTAGCAACCTTTTGGAGATTTTCACTTTTGTATGTAGTTGCTTTTAAATTGGATTTCAGTCATGGAAGACTAGGACTTGCCAAGTTTTTAACTTTGAAATGCAATCTTACAAGTTACAACTCAAACCATTCCCCTTGTTACATTCTTAATCATTTTGAGTGATAGAAATTTTGGCTACTAGATAGAGAATTCACATTGAAAATGATGTTATATGTTAATCTTTGAGCAGTGCTTTTACTCGTTGCTATTTTAGTCTATTATATTTTTTTCTTTCATCTTCAATGGTGATTGGGGGATCAAACTGGAGATATTTACTAGCACTTGTTCTATAGACGTGGGAATTTTGTGATTAATTGTAGTATGAAAATGATGATATGGAGAGTATTGATTGAAAAGGTCGCTCATATTTATTTTTTTGTGAAATTTTACTGGTGCAAGTGTTGTCATGAATAGGAACATATTAGATATTTTAAAAATTCAAGTTGTTGAGTTTATGCCAGGTTGTTTGATAAGTAAAAATATTGGCTTACCAAATTCATGTTTGAATTTGGTATGTGTATCATTAAAAATATTAGTTAATCCATCAAGGAGATAAAAGGATTTGTGTAGTTTTATTGGCTGGCCACAAGCTCACACATCCAATGAAGATATTAATCTCCACATTTAAGAATAGTTTTGGTATCCTGCAACCCAAAACCCTGGTGGCAATAATTAGGGAGCTTGGGTAGCAAGTCGTGTGGTTTAGGGACCAATGAAGAAGTAAACGTCACATACGAGACCATAGGATTTACATGCCTAAGGTTATATAGTTATCTTTTATGATTTGGCTTTGAAAAGGTGAAAGAAAGGTTCTAGACTTTGAAGCATTTGAAAGAGCTAGAATAGACTTGGATTTAAAGGGGTGATAGGCTGTTAAAATTTTATTACTGTGGCAAGAATTTTTTAAACAAAATTTTGGGATCCCAGTTTGTGTTCTGGTGGATGATAAGTGGAATGACACGCGTTAATGCCTTCTGTCACTTGTGGGGTTCGGATTATGGTTAGCATTTGGATTTTGTCACTTTTTTCATGTGGCTTTGTTCTAGGAATCTTCATTAAATACTTTATGACAAAAAATAATTTTTTGAAGTTGAAGTGGTGGAAATGAGCATAGGTTTGGTTGTCTCCACTATGTTTTTTAAATACTAAATAATTACTTGGTGTTACTTTAATGCTATCAATATTTAAATGTTGGCTGGCCTAGCTTGTTTGAAAGGTGGTTGATAAAATAATTGTCGTCCTTGAAGAGTGGATGAAAAAAAAAAATTCAGCTCAAATTTGTTGTTAATTGGAGCATAGCCCAAGTTCAATTTATTGAGCTCGAGGCTGCCTTGGACACACAAAATTAGGTTAGAGATCGGGCTTGGGGGCCTCAAGCAACTCTCAAAACAATTGTGATAACTCTTCAATCTTACTGCACGCGCTTACGTTGCACCTCTAGTTACAAATTACAAGCTACCTTAATTTAAACCAAAATCCTAACTAAATTGCTAAAAGTTCATTTGAAAAAATTGGCCATACAAATTTCCATGACGGCAAATGTGCTATGACTATGTAATAACATGTTAATGCCTTGTCACATGACTGCCCAGTAAATATATGCTTTGGCAGTGATGAAGTCTCTGTTAGAGTAGTAAATTACAAGGCTTTTGAATGGAAATTGTCATCTAATGTAAATGGAAATGAGTTGTCAATTGAAGATAGTTTTCAAGCTTCACTAATCTATTAGTGTTATGAAGAAACATCAGTTGTGTTACCAGAAAAAAGAGGATTCTTGACATTTTTTTCTCTCTTGCTGAGAAACCATTCCATCTTTAGTTCCTTTCTCAAAAAAGAATTCAATTTGTACATGCAAGAAATAGGCTGATTCAGCCAATTTTTGTTCAATTTCTCATGGAGTAAAATTCTTATTAGTAGGAGTCAAGGGCATGGCCGCTTTGCCCTCAAATTTCCATTTAAAGGTGGATGTCGATGTCAATCCTCGAGTGCAAGCAACTTGGCGTTTCCTCGGAAATGTCATTGAGAGTTAAAAAATTATAAATGAATGGTGATACCACGTGTTGACGATAACATGGTATAATTGTTACATTGATTTTTTCCCCCTCTTGTTTGTGATTGTCATAATTGGAAAATGTGTGACAAGAAAGAAGATATAGCACATCAACAGACTTCATCCAATATGTAGAGATAAGTAGTTTCTTTTATGATTGTTCACTCAAAATTAAGATTGTGGAGGAATTCTTTGATTGTTCAGCTTGCAAATTAGCTTTTCTCTGAATGGGAGGACATGGTTGATAATAGGAGGAGAAAGTATGCTGAATAATTTAATTTTCTGAATCGCTAAAGTTCTTGCGATTGAGTTTGCTCACTGGGCCTACATTCCAAGCTGTGTTGTTTTTTCTTTCTCTGCTCTGTTCTGTTTCCTTCTTTCTGTGTTTGGATGACCAGAAAAGAAAATTTGGTACGACATTGTGTCGATGTACATGCCTCAAGCTAAAATTTGATCCTATAATTGCTACAATGATAAAGACAATAGGCTAGAAGTGCAGGAGAAATAAAGCAAACCATAACTTTTTGATGATGGAAGTAGCCAGTTCTTCACAATTTCAGCATCTTTGCTTCTAGTATCTTTCCAGATACAACACAAACCTATCTTATTTCACATTTCTCGTCCATTTTCTTTTTCCTTCACAAATTGTTCTCCAAATCCATGACCCAAACACAAACATAGTCTTACGATTACTAGAGTCAAATGACTCAGCTAAGGAAATATTTTATGAGCATTATAAAATGTAACAAAATATAGTAGAAATTGAATTATTGTGAGAATCTAGTGGCAAGTGTTTGTTTTCCCTACACAACAGGTTGTGTGTTTTAAGTCTTGAACATGTGAATTTTAATTTTTTATTTTATTTTTGTAATCACTTTCACCACTCTGCACAGTTTTCACATTGGCCACTCAAATTTGACTAGAATTTATTTAATAATGTGATGCTATGAATGTATAACTCACATGGACAAATTAGTGACTATGTGCCCATACCATTTACAACTTTTCATATTTGGCAAAGTAGTAAAAGCCATGCAAGTGTGTTGACTGTGTTTCTTAATAGTAATTTACATGGGATAAATTGTGTACCACTCGGACTTAATGGTTGGTGGGTGATTGCTTCTGAATTTACTTTGTAGAAATGGATTCAATGTATTCTTCTCTAGTTGAGCAGAAATATATTTTTGCAAAATAATTTTCATATATTTTTGAAACAGAAATCAACGAAAAACAAATTTACTGAAAATATAAAAAAACCTATTTTTACTAAAAATATTTTTTGCCAAATCGAACGTTGGGGGTTACTTGTAAAATATTCATTGGCTATCAATTATGTGGGTTTATGATAATACACTGTCTTCTTATGTCATATGTGTCTGACTTAGATTTTTCAAGTCAGTATAGGCAAAAACCATCAACCTAAGGTTGTCATGGTGTTCTAAAATATGGCCCCTACTGCATAGAAAATTTTTCCTCTGGAAATTCAAAGTTTAGCCCCCAAGCAGAGATTAAAAAAGCAAAGAAATTAGGGGGTCCCCTATTACCAACTTTTTGAGTTAATCATACAAGTCATTAATGGCAACAACAATGACTGTGAAAAACAAAAACTATACTATAAAAGACATGTCTTCTAGCCAAGACTCATAACACCCTCTTCACACCTCAGTTTCCTTCAATATGGAGCTCCAATTCCCACCCATTCCTCTCCTCTTAGCCTCCCTCCTATTCATCTTCATTCTAGTCAAGAACATGAAGAGATTCAAACCCAAAAACTCTATTCCCAAACTACACCCCAGGTCCAAGGAAACTACCTCCTCATAGGAAACATTCACCAACTTCTTGGCTCATCACTGAGGCCCATCACACATTGAAAAGATTGGCCACAAAATTTGGACCCTTGATGCGCCTCCAACTCAGCAAAATGTCCACCATCGTCATCTCTTCCAGAAATCGCCAGAGAGGTCATGAAAACTCTACGACATAGTCTTTGCTCAAAGGCCTTACTCTTTTGCTTCAAGGATTCTCTCTTATAATTCTCAAAACATTGCCTTTTCCCCCCGTATGGCAATTATTGGAGGCAAATGCGAAAAAATGTGTATAATGGAGCTTATGAGCATGAAGCAAGTCCAATCATTTTGAGCAATTAGGAATAGGAAGTCTTGAATCTAGTAAAATTGATTTCTTTAAACAAGTACATCGCCGATCAATCCTAGAAGAAGATTTTCTCGCTCACGTATGGCATTATTGCTAGAGCGGACTTTTAGGGGGAAAACTAAAAGCCAAGAAGAGTTTGTTTCGATTGTGGAGGAAGTTGCAGACTTGATAGGTGGTTTCACCATTGTTGACATGTACCCATCGGTGAAATTGTTTCAAGTGAGCAGTGGAATAAGAGGTACACTCGAAAAGATGCATAAAAGGATTGATCAGATACTTGAAAAACATTGTGAATGTGCATAGAGAAAGAAAGAGAATAACAGAAAGTGGTAAAGGGGAAGAAGAAGATCTAGTTGATGTTCTTTTGAGAATTCAAAAGCATGGTGACCTTGAATTTCCATTGACAGACAACCACATCAAAGCAGTCATCTTGGTCAGTATTTTTATTTGTCTTTCATTTCAATGTTCACACAAAATATAAAAAAATTATTTTCATAGCTCATGATATAATAATAATTAATTGCCAAGCAAAAGTGACACCATGGTCTAGAAAATAGGTAATGATTTGATTAAGCAGTCTATGAGCAATCTGATGAAAGTTATGAGCAATCAAATTGAGTTTGATTTCCAACATTCCCTCAAACTCATTTTGCTGGATTCCTTCATGCCAAGCAATCTCAAGCTTATAATGTTCAACACAATCCTCACTCACACTCTGCAATTTTATCTTTGCTTTTGTTTTTTGTGTTTTTCTTTTTGGGTGTTGTGTGAAGAGTAAAGTCTTTTTTGTTGCAATCCCAAAGTGGGAAGTATGTCTTGGCATGAAATTCAGTAGATCCCCGGTTTTCTTCTATTTCATTGAATTCTTGGCAGTGTCAATAACCTGCACTAAAGTACATCAATCCAATTAATTTCAGGAAATTTTCAAGTGCGGGAAGCGAGACATTCATCAACAATCATAGATTGGGCAATGTCAGAAATGCTGAAAAAACCCCAAGTAATGAAAAGAGCACAAGCCGAAGTACGAAGTGTCTGACAAAAAAGGAAATGTCGATGAGACATGCCTTACATCCCTCAGCTCCATTGTTAGTTCCAAGAGAAAGCAGTGAACAATTTACGATTAATGGAATATGACATGCCTGCCAAGACCAAAGTCATTGTCCATGCTTGGGCAATTGGCCAAGACCCCAAATATTGGAATGAAGCACAGAAATTTGATCCCAAGAGATTTCTTGACAGTGAAATTGATTTCAAGGGGAGAGATTTTGAGTTCATTCCGTTTGGTGCTGGAATGAGGATATGCCACCGGGACATGTTTGCAATTCCTAATATTGAGCTTCCACTCGCACAATTGTTGTATCATTTTGATTGGAAACTCCCCCGATGGAAAGAAGTGTGAAGAACTAGACATAGAAGAGGACCTTGGTTTGATTGTGAGAAGAAAGAATGATCTGATCTTGATTCCCATTCCTTATGATCAATCCTCTTTTTTCTGTTGAGTAAGAACACAGAATATATGTTAGATGCTAATTTTGTATTGTAACGCACTACTCTACATGGGAGAATTCTAAAATAATGTCAATGTTTCAAATGAGTGATTGTTTTAACAGATCATATTGTATGTGTTTTTTGATTGGCAGATCATATGTATGTATGTTCAATCAATTTATGCTTTTTTTTATATAGTAGAAGTGTGTGAGGAGCTTTAAGTAGATGAAAATCTCTAACTTGTCCAATAGCCAAACTCAAAAAAAAGCAAAAATTACATTTTATTAGCCCACATATCAGAACTAAACCAAAGCCAGTAGTTTTATCCCAAAGCCTAAACATATCCCAATAGCAACCTTAAAAGTGTTCAAGACTCGTAAAAAAAATAAAAAATAAAAAATAAATTCACAATAGACTTGCCAACATACTTTAATCTTGGAGGCCAATCTCGATTCAAACTACCAACCTTCCTCTCCTTCATCCCTCTTGTCTTATTGCTCTCTTCTTCATTTAATTCTTACAGAAGGGTCTCCGGAGAAGAAAGTCAAAATATCTAGGATTTACATAGCTCCCCGACTCCTTGCATTGGAGTTTTCTCACTATCGACATAGATTTGCTATCTTAAATTGTCTAAGCGTTGGAGTGATTAATTGATTAATTAAACAATTAAATTTTCAATTTGCTTGAGATCAATTCATCACTAGTGAATTGTTAAAATTGGCATTGATTCCCCTTGATTGTATTCATCCATCTCGATGGATGAAGATGAAATTTAATTTGTGGACTAAATAGTTAAAATTTAAAGAAAATTTAATAACTCCGAATGATTATTTTTGGAAAAAATTACATGTCAGTAGGCTTATCAGAAAATTATGGAAAATTTTATATTTTTTAATTATTGATGTGTATAAAGTTTATCATTTTTTGTAATTCTTTTTAAAACATTACACTGAATTGAGAACTATACTTTCACTTATACCGAATACAAGTAGACTTGCGCTTTTAGAAAATAGTCTGATGATGAATGCTAAAAATGCAATTTTATTATTTTTTAGTAGATTTTTATTTTATTTTTACTTCATTTTAGATTTTAAATCCGTTCAAAATAAAATCCTAAAAAAAATAAATAATAAAAATTTCATTAAAGAAAAAAAAAACACTTCAATCATTTATTTATTTTTTCTTTTTTTGTACTTTTCAAACAAGGTGAGAGTTTCTTACAAAAATGATTTTTTAATGAGTAAGACCATCTCTAATCCAAATTCATATTTTTCATCAAATTTAAATTTGATAAAAATTTGATGAAAACGGTGTTTCAACTGTTTCACTAAATTAGTATCAAATGAAGGGAGCCATACTTTTTTCATCAAATCAAATGAGCGTGTATCATTTCATCAAATCTCGCAGGTGACTGTTGGTGAATGACCAGGTGGATGACTGGCCAGTCAACCGAGTCGACAATCGGATTGGATAATTTTTGATGAAAATTTATACTAGGCCGGACGACCAGTCGAATGACTGACCAAATGACCGGCTAAATGTAATTAAACGATTGGAACATATCATATTAAATCAAACTTTTACTCAAATTTGATGAACATTTTGAATTAGAAATGCTCTAAACAAATCAAAACCAAACTTTTAAATTTTTTCTTAAACAATCAAAAAAATTATAATTGTTTTTTAGTTGAAACCAAAGAGATTATCAAATAAAATATATCTTTTTAATCTTTCTAATAATTTGATTTTCCATCGGAAAAAAATCTCGACTGATTTCATTTTGCCACGCTTGGACTTCATTATCACATTTGCCCCCCTTTAAGTTCTTAGGATTAGGGTTTCCCATCTCTTTTTCTCTCTCAAAAAACCTTCTTTAAGCTTGAAAAACCCTAACTTGATTCTACGTAGTTTCGGGCATCAGAGGTCAGTTTCCCAACTTTCACACTGATTATGTTAGTTTTTACTTTAAGGTCTTCAATATTTGTTGTTAATTTTCAGTAGGGATTCAATTTTATTTTATTTTTTTATATAGAAAGGGAAAAAGTTGAACTTGATGTTTTATGTTAAAAGCATGTTATTTATTTAATTTATATTTGGTTCAAAGTCTTTTTCTTTTTTTTTCAGTTTTGCTAACAATTCATTAAAATCGGGATTTTTTTTTTTAGGGTCCCTAGTATTAAGATTTTATAGCATAAATGACATCCAGTATTTTCATAATGTCTAAGGTTCCTCAATATCGATCTAGAGAAAATTCGATTTAGAGAAATTCTCTAATCTAGAGAATTTCTCTAGTTTTCGCAAGAATTTCTCTGGGTTCAAACCAAAAAAAATTACACATGGAAAAGAAAACTAAGCATGCTGGAGAAAATTACACATGGCAGAGAAATTAAATATGGTAGAGAAAATTACACATGGCAAAGAAAATTAAACATGCTAGAGAAAATTACACACATGAGAGTGTTAAGTGGTAGTTCTCTCTTCTCTTCCAACTTCATTCCTCATCTTTCCCAAATTCTCTGGTTTGCTCATAAATTTCTCTGTGTTTTGATCAAACTAAAGAAAATTGTGTTTTGACTCATCCAGAGAAAATTGATCAAAAAGCCAACACAAAGCGATTTCAACACATAGAAAATTGTGTTGCACTAGTGTTGCAACTCTTGTTTGTTACAGTGATTCGTCAAAAATCAGAACTGTTGCTGAAATTAATGACTCACTTTGAACAAACTTCACATAAATCCGTGGCACTGAACCACTCACAAATTACACAACATTGTTGTACTTTTAGTGATCAAGTTAGTTTTGTAGCTAGGAAAATTCAATATAGCATCAAAGCCATACAAGACTTGCAGCCTTATCATAAGAAAGTGCAACATCAACAGCATTAGAGAAAGTTCCCAACCAGAGAAAATTTCAATTTCTTTGACTTTCTCTATGTTTTTAAATTTTCTCTGTATTTTCATATTTATCTGGTTTGAAATTTCTATAATTTACTCACAAATTTCTCTGTATTTTGACCAATTTTTTTTTTTATTTGCTCATAATTTTCTCTGTGTTTTAACTAAATCAGAGAAAATTGTGTCTTTTCATTAAAAAATTTCAGGCAACCTTCAACAAACATATACACAAAAAGAGATTGAGAATTGAAAATGCTCTTACTCAAATTTGTACTTGAATATGAGTTCGTCTGTTAAGTAGTCAAATTGAGTACAATGACAAACTCATATGAACAAATATATGCATAGCTCTGTTTGAGGAATATGAATAACAAACCCATATGAACAATCGTTTAAAAAAAAAAAAAAAAAACTCATATGAACAAATATATATATTTATATATATTGCATAGATCTCTTCGTTGAGCTTGAAGGTCTAAGTGAGCTATCGGAGAGGGATTAGATGAACCAAGATGACATTGACAAACTCTCAGACAGGTTTGGAACCACGATCGTCGGCCATGAGTCTGTGAAACTCCAAGCTGATCTTGCCTAGGGTTTTCATTGGAGAGAGATTGCGACAGTCATGATCTAGGTTCGATGCATCTGGTTATGAAGAGAGAGAATAGAAAGAGAAAGAGAGAGGATGATGATGATGAAGAAAGAGAGAGTGGGTTTAGAAGAAATGAGAGAAACACATTACCTATTACGGGTGAGGGACCTAAGGGACCTTAGGCTTAAAAAAAAAATATTATGGACCTCTTCAATTATCAAAGTTAGAGAGGGATGTTAGACTAATAACCCCTATTATAAATGAAAATCGAGCGTAGAATCACCATCTTCACCAGTTCATGACGAGTCTCCAAAACAGAGTGGTATAGAAATTGACTTGCTAGACCTTCCTAAAGATCCGGGGCTATGACCCCAAATTGCGAATTATCACCGTAGCATCCAAGAACAAGTTCGTAGGGTGTACTTATTAAAAGGCCCTTGTCAACCTCGTAATCACAATTTTCCACGAAGGAAAATCGGGCAATCATCAAGATGGTTTAACCCTTCATGTTTTGATGAATTTGGTAGTTGGTTGGAGTAGCATAGCTAAAGATACTGCATTTTTCCTTTGTTGTTACCTTTTTAAACCCGTCGTAGGAGACCAAGGAGGTGGTAAGTCTTTTGGTTGTTGATGGGTTTTCAAGTTGAAAGAAGAAAGAAAGGTTGCAAGGTCGTGGGAGGTGTTAACGGCTCTCATAATCAAGCTTGGAGAAAATGTTAGTACTTACTAAATCAAAAGCAACATATTGCAACAGTTATCTCCAAGCTACCTGATGAAGTCAAGAGTGATTATAGAGTTCGATTGACTGCATCAATTGATTGCATCCGACTTCTTTTGTGACAAGGGATTCCGTTACATTGGCATTATGAATTTGAAGATTCAAGCAACCAAGGAAACTTGCTTGAGCTTTTGATGCTTTTTTCAAATCAAAATGACTCAGAGTGAACACCTTAAGTTGACAGCACCTAGTATTCAAAAGAATATTGTTAATGCCATTGCGGCTGAAACTACCAATGCTATTGTTAGAGAACTTGGTGATGGCATGTTCTCTATTGTGTTTGATAAATCTTGGGATGCATCGATGGAGGAGCAATTGATTGTTTCTTTGAGATATGTGGATAGCAGGGGATATGTGATTGAGCATTTTTGGGTATTAAGCAAATTACTAGTCCTAGTGTTCTTTCAATTAAGAAGGCGGTTGAAGACTTATTTTCTACACATGGCTTAAGCATATCCAGGTTGCGTGGACAAAGTTATGATGAGGTTAATAATATTGATATGCAGGGTGAGTTCAACAAACTCACGACACTTACAATGGAAGAGAATGAAAGTGCGTATTATGTTCATTGTTTTACTCATAAACTTGAATTAACTCTTGCGGAAGCAGCAAAGAGTCATATCCATATTGCAACACTCTTTTATGTGGTTTCAAAAGCTTAAGCCATGTGTAGAAAGAAGCATCACTTCAAAAGCTTTACCCTCGTTGCTGTATTGAGTTCTAAAGCTTTGCTAAGTTGTTTAGTTTTCTTAAATGTCATGACTCTTTTTTGTTTCTTTCTCACATCATGTAGCAACCTTTTAATATTTTTACTTTTGTATGCAGGTGCTTTTAAATTAGATTTCAGTCAAAATTGGCCTTACTAAGTTTTTTGACTTAGAAAAGCAATCTTACCAGTTACGACTCAAACCATTTCCCTTGTTTCATTCTTAATCATTTTTGAATGATATACTTGATAGAGAATTCACATTGAAAATAATGACGTGTTACTCCTTTGTAAAATGTTGCCAAGTTTGCTTGTTGAGAGGTAGAAACATTCTCAATTCAATAGCGACTAAGGGATCACATTGGAGATATTGACTAGCACTTGTTTCTATTGAGAAGTGGAAATTTTGTGATTAACTACAGTAGGCAAATTGCAATATGGAGAGTATTGAATGGAAATGTTGTTCATAAGCAAGAAAACAACCTTGGAATTAATTGCTAATTGTATATGACAGTGTTGGAAGAATAAAGGAAACTTGGCACACACTACCTAATTCAATCATCAATCTTACATTCTTAAATAGTTTGTACCTCTCTTATTTGCAACTTTTTAGTTTTGTCATTTTTTTATAATGATTTTTACCATAGAAAAACACATACATAATTCAACAACTTTTAACATTAAAAGTAAAGTAAAATGATATTAAAATACTACTTTTTTATTTTAAAATACACATCTCAAAACAATATCATTTTAATTTGACTTTAAGCTTATAAGATATCTTCATCCACTTCGTAGGGTCTATTAGAGGTTAAACAACTCACAAACTTTGATATTTCTAAAAACAATTTGAATGGATGGATACCAGATATTTCTATTTATTTATTTATTTATTTTTTAATTTGTATAAACGTTGGGTAATGGGTTTTAAGCTTAAAAGGTGATAAATGACGTTTTATGAGATTTTAAATAAATAAAAAAAATTATACTTTTAGTATAATTATATCAACATTTCTTTTATAAGGCTAAAATCCTTAACTAACGTAAATGGTGTGAAAATATAAAGATAAGTAAAAAATACATAAAAAAAGATAATAATATTATTTTTTATCGGACTTATATATTTCTCCAAAACTTGAGAGAGAGAGAGAGAGAGAGAGAGAGGTGTAATTTATACCCAAAAAAAATATTATAATGTGTTTGGTTAGCCAAGTTCAAGAAAAAGAAAAGAAAAGAAAATATTAGACCTGTCTAACTTTTAGTGTAAATCTTTTTTGAGTTTTAAAAATAATTTTAAAATTTTTAATTTGTATTTTTTATATTTTACATGTGTTTCACTTTTTTTTTAACAAAAAAAATTAAATTATTATTTTTTAAACAAATTGGTTTAGAGGTCAGACTCAGTCAGGTTTGGATAACTCTAAGTACAACTTGAGAAACCTCTCAACCCAATCGAATCTGCTTGAGTTGCACCCATAGTTAAAAATTATTAGCTATCTTAATTTAAACCAAAAATCCTAATTGAATTGCTAAAAGTGCATGCGAAAAAATTGGTCATACAAATCAATTGGGATGTGGGTCGATTTTTTGGCTATTTTAGCCTGTGACTAAAAAGTCTCGTTTGGAATGGACTTTTTGAATTTTTTAACTTTTGTAAAATAAAAAATAATAATAATAATTATAGTTTGGATGTGACATTTTGTCTAGTTGACTTTTTAATTTATTTTATCTTTTTATGCCTATTTTAATCCCATAACCTCTTCCCAAACGAGTGCTTTGTGAATGTAACAAGATTTCATTTCACATTGTCAAATTTTTGTTTCCTTAATTGTCTGTGGCTTGAAAGTACATCTATAACCAAATCTGAAACTCTAAAGAATTGAAAATTTTGATCATAAAAATGAGTACATGAGATCATATCTCAATATTTCACCAAAATTAAAATGGAAATAATTGTAACACAAGGTTGGAAAAAGTTGATATAAAGAGACTGATGCTAGATGACTTGGAAATCTCTCTCTCTCTCTCCCTCTCAGTACGAGTTCGGCCACTTTGAAAGTTCAACATGTGTCAACTTCAAACTACTTATGTCCAGTCAGTACGAGTTTGGCCACTTTGAAAGTTCAACATGTGTCAACTTCAAACTACTTATGTCCAACCATTCCATAAGAAATATCCCACCAACTTGAACTTGGAAGTCATGGCTGATGGATAAATAACGTAGTTGCAGTCCTTGACGGGCTGCACAGCTCATTGTACACGCTTTCTAATACCAACTCCAACTTTTTCTTGACTGACCAATCGCTTTGGGACCATTGGCGACTCCAAAATTTTTTATCAGTGGTATCAATCAAAAACTTAAATGTCATATATCTTATAGAAAATTCACATTAATCATTATATTATCTATGGAGAAAAAAATCAACAAATTAATTTAAGTTTTGAAATTATAAACAAAAAATATTTCAATATATTAATATTATTGTTTAAACAAAAAGAATACTGATACACGAGCTTCTACAATTCACCACAATAAGATTTCATATTTTGAAATCGTTGCATAATAAACTCATTATCAACATAATCAAATACATCTTTTTCAATATATGTAACCAAACAATCATTCAACTATTGATCTCCCATTTGGTTACGCAATTGATTCTTTATGAATTTCATTGCTGAAAATACTCTTTCCACTATTGTAGTCATAATTTTAGTCTCAGGCTAAAATAGTCAAAAAAGCCAAAAAGCCAACCCACTTCCCAGACAAAGCCTTGGTAAGCTTTTTTCATTGATGGGTTCAAAGTCTTGGGACTGAAAACTATGGATTCAAAGTAGTATTTTAATTGGTTCAGTTGCTGATTTTTTTTTCTAGAATCTAACACTTAATAATAATAAATAAATAAATAAATAAATAAAATCATCCAGGGGTTCGGGTGACACCCATGTGTTGGAGCCTCCCCTGTTTGGAACCACTAAAATTATCGCCTAAAATATATTTAGACAAATTATATCAATAGTTTATGTACTAATTTTTGAGAACAAAAGCGTTTATCAATTTTCTAATAAAATGAATAATAAATCATAAGACTAACTTTATTTTATTAATTAATATAATATTTACATATAAAATGATATATATAGTTCCTAAAATGAAAAAAAAGTAACATTAGTTTATTAATTAATTATATGTATCCTACCAAAAAATAAGTAACGTTACTATAAAATTTTGTAACATCAATCACAAAATGTGTAATTTTGTCATAAATTGGCATAACAAAATGTCTAATTTTTTTTTAAAAAAAATATATCAATAAATCTTGTTTTCAAGAGTATTATTGAGTCCTATTAAATTTCAATGTAGACAATTAAGTCTTGTTTTTTCTAGTTTATTCTAAAAAAGTTCACTTTTCCCTAATAATTTCTTTTATTCCAATTATACCATTCTTATTAAAATATGAACAACAATTATATAAATAATTTTAATTTACTTTAAAAAAAATTAATTGAAAAAATTGAATAAACTTTTTTTTAATCAAATCATACTCAACGATTTGATCAAAAGAACTATTCATCATTTTCTATTGCCTTGTACTATGAAAAATATATTTAGTAAATAATCCAAAAGGTCTATTTTTTTAATATTTCATTAAAGAAACTGTGAAAAATAATACCCTGACAAATTTATATATTTTTCAAATTGTATGATAACAAAAAAAAAAAAAAGAAGAGAAAAAAAAAGCGATGAATCTTAAGCTTATGCTTTTGTTCAATAAAAAAGCAAAGCAACAAAAATGTTCCATTACTTGCTTTGTAAATAGCTAGGGCAATTACCAACTTTTAATTGATTCATGACAATTTATATTAGTAATCCTTAATTCATATATTTTTGCTCTTACGTCATTTCTGTCTTTATAATTTCAATAGACTTGATTTTGATATGAATTTATAATTTTGTCTCAATTTAATTCAATTAATTACAATTTTAAATTATTTTTGATGAAAAATGGGCACATGAGTGACACGTTTCATATTTTTCTAAGCAAAAATTTATAAATTTGTTCAATTCAATGATTTAATCTCAACCAATTCAATAACATTTTTCTTTCAGGAACCTTATTCAGAATTATCAATTGAACCAAATTAACACAAAATTTAATATTTAAAATTCAAAATCAAGCAAATTAAAATTATTCAAACCAAAATGATGCAATGGAAAAATAACAATACTACAAATCTACCCTTATCAACTCAAAATTTACTCAGAAAAAAAAATTAATGATTCAAATTCATTACATATGTGAACTTCATACTTTATCAATTCAATATCTATGAGAATAAATTTGGGGTCCGTAAAATGGGTTTCTAGCATTTTTCATGGAAAAATATACGAGTAGTGATGTAATTTGACGGTGGTTTTATGGCAAACCATTAGTAGTGGCTTTGGGACCACTGGAATTAAAGATAAAAAGACTCACTGTAGCCAACTTCGAAGTCATGGCTGATGGAGGAAGACTTTGCTCTGTAGCCAACTTCGAAGTCGTGGTTGCCGTGCTTGACGGGCTGGGCTGCTCCACCACCACCATAAAAAGACTTTGCTCTGTATAAGAATGAGTAATTCATTTACTCCTCCATCATCAAACTACTATCCATCTTACTCTACTCTCCTTTTCATATCTCTCTGAATCCTCCTACCTATAAGAAAACAAAATGAGTTTGCATATGTTTCTTCTTCATCAATTTCTTCTGCTATTTCTCTTGTCTTCTTCTTCTACTTGTGCACGCCATACCTGCCTTGAGGACCAGAGATTTTCACTTCTCCAATTTAAAACAACATTTACCATAACTACTAATGCCTCTTCTCCATGTTGTGAATCTGATTCTCATCCTAAAATGGTGTTTTGGAATGAGACTAGTGATTGCTGCTCGTGGGAGGGGGTCACGTGCGACTGGTCCAATGGTCATGTGATTGGACTTGACCTCAGTTGCAGCCACCTTCAGGGCACCATCCAACCCAACACCACCCTCTTCCACCTTCGTCACCTCCAAACCCTCAATCTTGCCTTCAATGACTTCAATTTCTCTACAATTTCACCTGATTTTGGCTCCTTTCCAAGTTTGACCCATCTCAACCTCTCTTACTCTAATTTTACAGGCCGAATTCCCTCAAAAATCTGCCATCTATCCAAATTGGTTTCCCTTGATCTCTCTTATTTCAATTATTATCCTCAAAATCCTTATGATTCTTCTTATTCTCTGGCGAGACTTGAACAACACACTTTCAATATGCTCCTTCGAAACCTAACCCAATTAAGAGAACTACACCTTGATTCGTTGAATATCTCTTCACCTTTACCTCATGCTTTGCTAAATCTATCTTCTTTGACATCTCTCAGTCTTCGCTATTGTCAACTGCATGGGAAATTCTCAGAAAACATTTTTCACTTTCAAAACCTACGAGAGCTCTGTGTATCGGGAAATTCGGAACTCACAGGTAAACTTCCATACTTCAATGTGACTAGTTCCCTTCAGTTTCTTGATCTCTTTCGTTGCAACTTTTCGGGGTCCATTCCAACTTCTCTTGCGAACCTTACACAAATCACCTATCTAGACTTGGGGTCTAACAGTTTCGGCGGTCAAAACCCCTCATCAATTTCAAACCTTGCAAAGCTTAATACCTTGTATCTTGACGGAAACAATTTGACCGGACAAATACCGCATTCCCTTGGCAACATGAGCCAACTTACTCTCTTGTATCTTTCCGGAAACAATTTGAACGGACAAATACCGGATTCCCTTGGCAACATGAGCCAACTTACTCTCTTGTATCTTTCCGGAAACAATTTGAACGGACAAATACCGGATTCCCTTGGCAACATGAGCCAACTTACTCTCTTGTATCTTCCCGAAAACAATTTGAACGGACAAATACCGGATTCCCTTGGCAACATGAGCCAACTTACTCAGTTGTATCTTTACAGAAACAATTTGAACGGTCAAATTCCGGATTCCCTTGGCAACATGAGCCAACTTACTGTCTTGGTTCTTTCCGGAAACAATTTGAACGGTCAAATACCGGATTCCCTTGGCAACATGAGCCAACTTACTCACTTGTACCTTTCTTCTAATCAGCTAACTGGTACAATACCATCTTCGTTGTTTGCTTTGCCTTCACTGGCTAATATAGATTTGAGTAACAATAAGCTACGGGGACCAATTCCAGGATTAGTTTATGAACACCATAACCTAACATCCTTGTCGGTTTCATCAAATAACTTAAGTGGTGTAGTGGATCTAGATAAGCTTCTAAAGCTTAAAAATCTGATCTCTCATATAATGGTCTCTCATTGAGCATCAACAACAGTGTCAACTCTACCTTCACCAACTTTGACACTATACAATTAGCTTCTTGCAACTTGAGCGAATTCCCAAACTTCTTGAGAGAACAAGCCAGATTGAGTTATCTAGACCTTTCAAACAACAAAATTCATGGTGAAGTTCCAAAATGGTTATTCAATGTGGGGAAAGATTCATTGTATAGTTTAAATCTTTCTCATAATTTACTTACAAGTTTAGAGCGTCTTCCATGGAAGAATCTACAGCTTATTGACCTACACTCCAACTTACTCCGAGGACCACTCCCTGTTCCACCTAACACCACATATGTTTTCTCTATCTCAAACAATAAATTGAGCGGGGAAATCCCTCCATTGATTTGCAGTCTGAGTTCACTTCAAGTCCTTGATTTGTCTAATAATAGTTTTAGTGGCTTGATTCCACAATGTTTGGGAAACTTGAGCAATAGTCTCTCGGTGTTGAATTTAGGGATCAATAGCTTTTCTGGCACCTTTACTGCAACATTTACCAAAGGCAATTTGCTGAGGAATCTTAACTTGAATGGCAACCAAATTGAAGGACAAGTTCCACGATCTTTGCTCAATTGTAAGTACTTGGAAATTCTAGATCTTGGAAAAAACAAGATAAACGATACATTCCCCCACTGGTTGGAAACTCTTACAGAATTGTAGGTTCTTGTCTTGAGGTTTAATATGTTTCATGGTCACATAGGCACCTCCAAGATCAAAGGCAAACATCCTTTTCCTAAGTTGAGAATTATTGACATATCTTGCAATGAGTTCACCGGCCTTTTGCCAACAAATTATATCAAACAATTTGGAGCTATGATGAATATTGATGAGCATGTGAAATTGAAATACATGGGCCAACAATATTATCAAGATTCTGTGGTGGTGGTGATTAAAGGATATGAGATTCAATTCTCAAGAATCTTAACAGTCTTCTCAATCATTGATTTTTCAAGAAATAAATTCCAAGGAGAGATTCCAAAATCCATTGGGAGGCTTAATTCACTTCGGGGTCTTAACTTATCCCATAATAACCTCGAAGGCCACATTCCAACTTCACTTGGAAATTTGAAAAATCTTGAATCGTTGGATCTTTCCTCAAACAAGTTTGTTGGGGGAGATTCCTCAACAATTGAAAAGTTTGATGTTTCTTGAGGTACTAAACCTTTCAAACAACCAACTAGAAGGACCAATTCCTCAAGGGAGCCAGTTTAATACATTTGGAAATGATTCCTACAGTGGGAACTTGGCCTTATGTGGATTCCCTTTATCAAAGAAATGTAAGGAACTACAGCCACTGCCACCTCCACAAACACTCCAACAATATGAGAATTCAGACAAGTCAAGCGGATTTAACTGGCAGGTTGTAGTGTTGGGGTATGGATGCGGATTTGTGTTTGGAATGGTTATGGGATATCTTATGTTTATAACTCAAAGACCAGAATGGTTTATGAAAATTGTTGAAGGAAAACATCATAAGAAGGTGAAAAGGTCTAAAAAGGGTGCCCACTGATGCTGTGAAAGAAGTAATCAACAAAGACAAATGGCGTTATCCGGTAATTGGAATTTATCTTTGTAGCATTACTTTGTTGAATTATCTTTTATGGTTTCTACTTATATGCGTTATTTGAGTTATTGATGTTCTTATTTCAAAACTAGGTCTGTTCCATTAAGTAGCACAATAAAGCAATGGTATCCACTTTGAAGGGGTGTTTCACCTAGCTACTACATTTGAGTGGGTGAGCATCTAGATAACAGCCATACAGGACCACTTCAAAAGCTTTACCCTTGCTACTGTATTGAATTCTAAGGCTTTGTTAAATTGTTTAGTTTTCTTAAAGCACTGAGTTAAATAAGAGTTTCTTGTCATGACTCTTTCTTGGTTTTTTTCTCGCATCGTTTAGCAACCTTTTGGAGATTTTCTCTTTTTTATGTAGTTGCTTTTAAATTGGATTTCAATCATGGAAGACTGGGACTTGCCAAGTTTTTAACTTTGAAATGTAATCTTACAAGTTACAGCTCAAACCATTCCCCTTGTTACATTCCTAATCATTTTGAGTAATAGAAATTTTGGCTACTAGATAGAGAATTCACATTGAAAATAATGTTATATGTTAATCTTTGAGCAGTGCTTTTACTCGTTGCTATTTTAGTCTATTATATTTTTTTCTTTCATCTTCAATGGTGATTGGGGGATCAAACTGGAGATATTTACTAGCACTTGTTCTATAGACGTGGGAATTTTGTGATTAATTGTAGTATGAAAATGGTGATATGGAGAGTATTGATTGAAAAGGTCGCTCATATTTATTTTTTTGTGAAATTTTACTGGTGCAAGTGTTGTCATGAATAGGAACATATTAGATATTTTAAAAATTCAAGTTGTTGAGTTTATGCCAGGTTGTTTGATAAGTAAAAATATTGGCTTACCAAATTCATGTTTGAATTTGGTATGTGTATCATTAAAAATATTAGTTAATCCATCAAGGAGATAAAAGGATTTGTGTAGTTTTATTGGCTGGCTACAAGCTCACACATCCAATGAAGATATTAATCTCCACATTTAAGAATAGTTTTGGTATCCTGCAACCCAAAACCCTGGTGGCAATAATTAGGGAGCTTGGGTAGCAAGTCGTGTGGTTTAGGGACCAATGAAGAAGTAAACGTCACATACGAGACCATAGGATTTACATGCCTAAGGTTATACAGTTATCTTTTATGATTTGGCTTTGAAAAGGTGAAAGAAAGGTTCTAGACTTTGAAGCATTTGAAAGAGCTAGAATAGACTTGGATTTAAAGGGGTGATAGGCTGTTAAAATTTTATTACTGTGGCAAGAATTTTTTAAACAAAATTTTGGGATCCCAGTTTGTGTTCTGGTGGATGATAACTGGAATGACACGCGTTAATGCCTTCTGTCACTTGTGGGGTTCGGATTATGGTTAGCATTTGGCTTTTGTCACTTTTTTCATGTGGCTTTGTTCTAGAAATCTTCATTAAATACTTTATGACAAAAAATAATTTTTTGAATTTGAAGTGGTGGGAATGAGCATAGGTTTGGTTGTCTCCACTATGTTTTTTAAGTACTAAATAATTACTTGGTGTTACTTTAATGCTATCAATATTTAAATGTTGGCTGGCCTAGCTTGTTTGAAAGGTGGTTGATAAAATAATTGTCGTCCTTGAAGAGTGGATGAAAAAAAAAAAATTCAGCTCAAATTTGTTGTTAATTGGAGCATAGCCCAAGTTCAATTTATTGAGCTCGAGGCTGCCTTGGACACACAAAATTAAGTTAGAGATCGGGCTTGGGGGCCTCAAGCAACTCTCAAAACAACTGTGATAACTCTTCAATCTTACTGTCACGACCCAAATCCGGCCCTATGGGTTTAGCACCAGTCTCAGTTTCATAAGTAATTTCCCCCGTTAAGTTACAGAGATTCGATCCATTCAATTTCGAGTCTTTCATTCAGTCTTTGTCCAATCCGGTTCTCAGTTCAATAATCCATCACAGTCAGTCCAGTTCATTCGGGAGTTATTGGGGACATAAGGCGATTTTGTACGTTACTCCCATAGCAGTAGGCAGAATTTCGAAGTAAGTATTCATTTACTATTCATCAGTTCCAGTCCCCGCAGATTCGGTCATAGTACATATCAATACAAAAACAGTCATACAGATTACGTATACTTCCGGTCAGTCAGAGTTTATGATCAAAACAGTCTGTTGTCAACAGATCCCATCAGTTCTGAAGTACAGTAATCACCAAAACAATCATTTCCTAGTCAAACAAGTTCATAGTCATAACAGTATTACCGGGTAGGTAATCACATGGCATGTACCCAGTTTTCCCCACATTGTAAGCAATAAGGTAATAGCTCTCAATAAGAGTTTTCTCAAGTCAAATCGATGAACGTTCGACTAGGTCATTTCAGATGTAAGTTCTGTCCGATCATATCAAGTAAAGGTTCGAAGCGTAAGCATCAATCAGAAGTTCCATTAGTTACACAAAGGGTCTCATCAACCCACGGTTCCGTCAGATTAGATCAGATCAAAGTTCCATCCTTATCATTTCCAGATCAGTTAACATTAGTTTATACTCCGGTCATTTCGGGACACAGTCAGTAGTTTCACAATTAGTCTGAGTTCATCAATGGTCAAACTTACATTAGAGTTCGGTACTATTACAGTTCATATCAAAGCAGTACAGGTCATATACTATGTGTTCCTCCCAATAGGTTCACAGGCAAATGCACAGGCATGCAGTTATTCACATTGAGAGGTAAGTATCACAGTCAATATAGCAATTTCCAAACAAATTCTTCATAAGGGCACACGGTACACAGTAATACATCACATGAGGTTCTCGGTGACACACAATAATGAGTTGCCCTACGAGGGTTCCAAATCAGTCTTACAGTCATTAAAGCATAGGCTCGCAGGTTCAATCGAGCAGTCATGTCAATTTTCCACAATCACAATTCACAGTCTAGAGTTCATCAGTTGGGGTCTTTATTCAGTCATGCAGTTACAGGGTCATAGTCCCAACGGTTACATTATCGATAAGTAACTTAACAATCATTCCGAGCAAGAGTATCATCATATGAGTGCATGTTCAGAATCTACTAACAGTCCTGAGAGGGAAAATAATGATTTGGTACCGTGCCGGACAGATTTGGTCGGACAGTGTTACGCCGGACAAGATTTTGGCCGGGCAGGTATCGGGCCGAGAAGATTTGGCCCTGCCGGATAAAAGGTGCTCTGGTAAGGCAATGCTCGGTTAGACCGAGCTGCGTGCATGGCACAGGCGAAGCCAGTCAGGTTGGCTGAACAGCGCCCGGAAAGGCGTCATCAACCGAGGTACCTGCCTGCTCGGCAAGAAGGCCAACCAGCCAAGTTGAATGACCGGCGTCCGGAAAGGCGCAGTCAGCCGAGATATTCGTTTGCTCGGCAGGAAGGGCGGCCACCGGTGAGGTGCTGCCAGCCCGGTTCTCGTTGGACCTAGCCAGTAAAGTGCTTGGACATGAAGCACAGCACGGCCGTTGTCAGCCGAGATGATGTTGCCCGGCTGCCGAGCTCCCAGTAGAGTGGGCTGGCAGTCGGGTTAGGTAATGTTCAGTAAGGTTTATGCTGACAGATGGGATAGTAGAGCCACGCGTCAGGAGATGACTGGGAGTGGATATGGGGCGCAGAGGGTATATAAGCATGTCTGCGCCCCCCATACGCGAGAAACGAACACTTTTGTAAGGAAACTCTTACACTCAAACACTCTCCCTTCTCTCTATCCCAAGGTGTGTGCTAACTTGATCGTCGGAGGGTTTTTCCGGCCACACACCGCCGGGTAGCTCACCGCCGTTGTGCTTTCAGGTGATCGGACAGAGACGGAGCTCAGAAGAAAGGAGTACGGGCCTGCCTGGATATTTGCTCCCCGTACAATTGGCGCCGTCTGTGGGAAACTTGCAGATAAAACCTTGTCTTCCAGGCTCATCTGATCGCCGTTTATGGCGAACAACGAGGAGATTCCGTTGTCCGCCATCGACGGAGTTATCCCGGAGTCGGGCAGACGAAGAGAAAAACATCCCGACATTCTTCCGATGGCGAACCTGGAGACACTCCCAGGAGGACAGTCGAGAGACGCGCGGGATAATCGCGAGAGAAGCTATGGTCATTCACGGAGTCCAGACGGACACCGGCGGCGGAGAGAATCGCACGCCAGGCGTCTGGAACACAAGCTAAAGGACTAAGACGCCGCCATCCAGAGAATGGCGACGGAGATGGAGTACCTCAAGCGGCATGTCAAGGGTAAGGGTGTAGCTGGAGTAGGAGACCACAGTAAGCACACCCAACCCCGCCGTTCAGGCAGCCAGAGCCAGCGGCATACTCCAACCCTCTCCATCACCAGAAGTTACAAGGTTGGAGATTCCGACGCGCACGTAGAGAAGTCTAGCGCGTAAGACAGTACTTATCAACCCTCACGTCCGGCGACGATGTCGAGGTATTCTTATTCCACTCATTCAGAGGATTTGAGGGTGGTCCTGAAGGAGCGGGCTCGCCGGCGGGAATCTCAGAGGGTGCCGGCGTTCCAGTGACGAGGTCGTAATGCCTCCACCCCGCCTAGTTGTGCTTCTTCCTCTAGACACAGACTTGACGAGGGCAAGCTAGGGGCAAGCTAGGAAGGGCAATACAAGATAACCGATCAGGCGGGCTAGGGGGCATACCACTTAGAAGATTTGGATGGCGAAGGCGTACCCCGGCCACGAAGTGAATTACTTTTGCCGAAGAACTTTAATGTGTCCGAAATAATATAGAGAATAAGGGACCTAGCTCGCCTTCCTTGGAGTTCCTTGGCCGAGCTTCTTGTCTGCCAAGTAGGAAGTCGCGGAGCGGACCTTGCTCGCCTTCCTTGGAGTTCCTTGGCCGAGCTTCTTGTCCGCCAAGTAGGAAGTCGCGAAGCGGACCTAGCTCGCCTTCCTTGGAGTTCCTTGGCCGAGCTTCTTGTCCGCCAAGTAGGAAGTCGCGGAGCGGACCTTGCTCGCCTTCCTTGGAGTTCTTTGGCCGAGCTTCTTGTCCGCCAAGAAGGAAGTCGCGGAGCGGAGCTTGCTCGCCTTCCTTGGAGTTCCTTGGCCGAGCTTCTTGTCCGCCAAGAAGGAAGTCGCGGAGCGGATCTAGCTCGCCTTCCTTGGAGTTCCTTGGCCGAACTTTTTTTCCGCCAAGTAGGAAGTCGCGGAGCGGACCTAGCTTGCCTTCCTTGGAGTTCCTTGGCCGAGCTTCTTGTCTGCCAAGTAGGAAGTCGCGGAGCGGACCTTGCTCGCCTTCCTTGGAGTTCCTTGGCCGAGCTTCTTGTCCGCCAAGTAGGAAGTCGCGGAGCGGACCTTGCTCGCCTTCCTTGGAGTTCCTTGGTCGAGCTTCTTGTCCGCCAAGAAAGAAGTCGCGGAGCGGACCTTGCTCGCCTTCTTTGGCCAAAGAAAGTGGATCAACTAAGGAATTCCAGCCGAGATGACTTACTCCGGCTGAAGAGTTGATGGTTAGCTCAACTACTGAAATCCAGCCGTGATGACTTACTCCGGCTGAAGAGTTGATGGTTAGCTCAACTAAAGAATTCCAGCCGAGATGACTTACTCCGGCCGAAGAGTTGATGATTAGCTCAACTAAGGAATTCCAGCCGAGATGATTTGCTCCGGCTGAAGAGTTGATGGTTAGCTCAACTAAGGAATTCCAGCCGAGATGACTTACTCCGGCTGAAGAGTTGATGGTTAGCTCAACTAAGGAATTCCAGCCGAGATGACTTACTCCGGCCGAAGAGTTGATGGTTAGCTCAACTAAGGAATTCCAGCCGAGATGATTTGCTCCGGCTGAAGAGTTGATGGTTAGCTCAACTACTGAAATCCAGCCGAGATGACTTACTCCGGCCGAAGAGTTGATGGTTTGCTCAACTCCGCGGTTCCAGCCGTGATGATTTACTCCGGCTGAAGAGTTGATGGTTAGCTCAACTACTGAAATCCAGCCGAGATGATTTACTCCGGCTGAAGAGTTGATGGTTTGCTCAACTCCGCGGTTCCAGCCGTGATGATTTACTCCGGCTGAAGAGTTGATGGTTTGCTCAACTCCGCGGTTCCAGCCGGGATGACTTACTCCCGCTGAAGAGTTGACGGTATGCTAACGGAGGCCGAGGAAGAGTTTATCCCGGTCGGAACAGGTAATCCCGGTCACGCTAGCGCGGATGGAATTAAGGGGCAATTGAGAGGGAAAATAATGATTTGGTACCGTGCCGGATAGATTTGGTCGGACAGTGTTACGCCGGACAAGATTTTGGCCGGGCAGGTATCGGGCCGAGAAGATTTGGCCCTGCCGGATAAAAGGTGCTCTGGTAAGGCAATGCTCGGTTAGACCGAGCTGCGTGCATGGCACAGGCGAAGCCAGTCAGGTTGGCTGAACAGCGCCCGGAAAGGCATCATCAACCGAGGTACCTGCCTGCTCGGCAAGAAGGCCAACCAGCCAAGTTGAATGACCGGCGTCCGGAAAGGCGCAGTCAGCCGAGATATTCGTTTGCTCGGCAGGAAGGGCGGCCACCGGTGAGGTGCTGCCAGCCCGGTTCTCCTTGGACCTAGCCAGTAAAGTGCTTGGACATGAAGCACAGCACGGCCGTTGTCAGCCGAGATGATGTTGCCCGGCTACCGAGCTCCCAGTAGAGTGGGCTGGCAGTCGGGTTAGGTAATGTTCAGCAAGGTTTATGCTGACAGATGGGATAGTAGAGCCACGTGTCAGGAGATGACTGGGAGTGGATATGGGGCGCAGAGGGTATATAAGCATGTCTGCGCCCCCCATACGCGAGAAACGAACACTTTTGTAAGGAAACTCTTACACTCAAACACTCTCCCTTCTCTCTATCCCAAGGTGTGTGCTAACTTGATCGTCGGAGGGTTTTTCCGGCCACACACCGCCGGGTAGCTCACCGCCGTTGTGCTTTCAGGTGATCGGACAGAGACGGAGCTCGGAAGAAAGGAGTACGGGCCTGCCTGGATATTTGCTCCCCGTACAAGTCCCAATACAGATTTCACAAGTTCAGTGCACAATACAAATTAGTTCATCCGGGTGTGATAATGAAGATAATCAGTCATACGTCCACCCAGTTTAAAGCAAAGGTATGCAGATATGCACATAAGTCTAACAGTCTTCATAGCATAGGTAATTGTGAACATAAGGTTTTACAGTGTCGTACATATAGTTCGCATCAACAGTAGATTTCAAGGGATTCATTATCCACAGTCCATTCCTCTCAGTCTTAACAGGATTACAAGCATAGGAACATATATACAGGTGTGAGTTCCAAAATCAGTTTTCATGTAGGCATTCATTCACAATTCATAGGCAGAAGTTCACCTTAACATGTCAATAGAGGTTCTCAGTGTCGGTAGTCTCACACACAAACAGTTAAGGACACTGGTAGGGTATCCTATTCACTCCCATGGAATTTACCAAGGATTTCTGATTCGAAGCAACGTTGGCCGAACGTGATTCCAATCAGACTTTCCAGGTCATTCAACAAAGGCATGAGACTCTATGGTTTAACATGTCACCAAAAATAGGTTTCCTCAATGTCACATATTCTCATAGTTCAACAGTTCCGGTACAGTTCAAAAGGTCACCTTCAGTTGTTACAATACGGTACAAGGACCTAATTCAGCAAGTTCTCGCCGTGCACAAGTCCTACAATTTTCAGTGTATGGTTCATAATTTCAGTAGTTCAATCAGTTCAGTCAATATGTTCGCAGTCTGTACCAAGTTACGGAGTATACGATTCCCACACAAACGTTCGTATAAGCAATTTCATCTATTTAATGTAATACCTGCGCCAGTCATTTTAGTATTCCAAACATTCGGAACTAGGGTCTAGATTTAGGCTCATTGTTATTCAGTTGAGTCTGTGGGCAAGATTTAGGCAAGCGTCCTTCCTGTCCACATCCAAAATAAGTTGCAGATAGGTGGCGGCGACGCCCCAGTGGTATTTCCCACATACAGTACAGATAGGTATATCATTGTTCACATTACTCCTTCGACCTTCATTGGTCAAAGCTATTGCCGGAGATTTTTCCATTTACGGAGGTCATCGATTTACCAGTCATTTTCACTTCCTGTTACCTTTGTTTCATTCCTTCGGATTCAGTTAACGATGTTGATTTGGATATTTCAAAGCTGCCACGTTGACTCAGGCATTATACTCTATCCAGGACATCCACACTTTGACGGTTTTAAAAAACGTCGATTCAGTCAAACACATTTAGGTCACGCCCACCTTCAGTTCTTTTCTAATCTTTTACAGTCAGTATCTATCATGTGGGGTGCCTATCGAACTAGTTAGGTAAATTTTACCTCATATTCAATCACAGTCTTATCACTTCACTCAAGGTGTTCAACCTCAGGTACTTTCCTATCTCAGATGCATTCGGGAAAGTATTTTTCGAAGAAAACTTCACATATTTTCTCAGTTTCTAAACCCAAGTCTCAGTTTTCAGCGGTTCGGTACCTTCCAGAAATTCCGGTGGTCTCAGTTTGTTGGGTTTCTGTATCAGTGTCATCAGATCATGTTCAGTTGGTGCAGGCACGTATGTCTGCCTTTACTCTCTCAGATTTTCGATTAAGGCCTCAATCATTCATTCTTTTTAGCCTATTGATCCTCAGGTCGGAAGATTCAGTTTCATCCACATTCCTCCCCCTTTCCCTTATTTACACACAAACAGGGTGATTAACAGTACATGAGAGGTTCTTACAAATTTCACATTTCGTTTCATATCGGACGTGTGTATTCTTTCATTTCAATTTAGGTACGGTCACGTGACCCTTTACTTTCACACGTTCATTTTCTTATAGATTTCCACAATCGGTGGTAACATTAACATTACATGTTATTCCATTTAACTTCTTTAGGTATGCATATGGGTTTCACTTCATTTCACATAAACAGTACAGTAATCATAAACATAAACAGTAATCATACACATAGACAGTTGCATACTTAAACAGTTTATCCCATTAGCACATAATCTTTCATATCATAGCCACACACACTTTTCATGTTCATGCAATGCCCTAAATTCTTTTCTAGGACATCCTATAGCTCACTTGGACACGTGTGTGCGGTATAACTCGTGGTAAGTATCGCTCTGATACCACTCTGTCACGACCCAAACCCGGCCCTATGGGTTTAGCACCGTAACCGGCCAGTAATCCGAGATTACCAAAGGCCTGCTTAACAGTAATACAGTAAAACAGAGTACAGGGCCATGGCGGAAGCCAATACAGTAAGTAAACAATGTCCAATGAGCTGTGACAGTCTGTATGCGAAAAGATTTTTCATGCATTCACACATTCGGTACGGAACAGTATGCACAATATTAGCAGTCAGTCAGAACAGGGACCTAATCCCTACACTACAGTAAACGGTGCAGTACAGTACAGTACTATCAGTCCATACGGTACAGTAACAGTCTATACAGTGCAAAGACAGTTGGGTAGAGCTAAGACACTCCAAAAGCAGTCTAAGCTTGATTATACTCGGAACCTCACAGTGAGGCACAGTGGTTGGCTGACAAAACAAAAGCTTGCCTAACGTTCCTAGCTGCAGTCTGGTGCCTGACACCTACATATATATATATATGAGCAGTGAGCTAAAGCCCAGTGAATAAGATAAAGCGTAAAGAGGTTATGAATGAATGTCCTTACAGTACAGTAATGAAAACAGTTCATTAAACAGTAGTTCAGTCTTTCAGTATTTCAGTCAAACAGTCATATGTGGTACATCTAATAGCCTATAACAGTAGGTCCAAAAGGACCGGGCCTTGACAGACCCAACAGTAGTGATGGCCATCAATCAGTAAACAGTACAGTTCCACAAGGGAACCTACAGAGCTCTGTAACAGTATCAGTAAACAGTCTGCTAAGGATGCCACAATACAGTTCACAATACAGGACATACATTCATTCAGTAAATAATATCAGTTCGGTAAACAGTTCAGTAAACAGTTTAATTCAGTATTCAAAAGATAACCATTTTGAATATATCTTTACACATCTGTTACTCACAGAGTTCTGGGCTACAGTAAGCTAGAGCGTCTCCTCGGAATGCCAACCCTACACAGTATACAGGATGAACACACACTAAGCTATACAGTTGGGAAAGATCAATAACTTAAACCCTAATTTGCCTCGGTGTGTTCTACATCTATATCCTCATTAAGATGCCTTAAACTAGGCCTAAGAATGCCTAGAATGGAATGAGGATGCAAAGATGCACTCAGAAAACAGTTTCAGAATTTTTGCAAAAAAACAGTTCCCCGCTCGAGCGCAGGTTCACCCGCTCGAGCTCACAGGCAAAAACATTACCCGCTCGAGCGTGATTTCTTCCGCTCGAGCGTAAAGCAAAATATACTGGATGCTCGAATTTCCCGCTCGAGCGTGCATCACTCCGCTCGAGCGGACTGTAAAACAGGTCAAGGTACTGGGAGCTCGATTTCTCCGCTCGAGCGCTACTTCCTCCGCTCGAGCGGACGACTGAAATCTGGAAATTCCAGATTTGAGTCTCCAGCTCAAAACCAATCTTTCAAACACCAAAATCGATCCTCTTGGGCCCATTTTCTGGAAAACTCTTTTAAACACATAGAATAACATGTTTCCAAAACTCAATTTAAGGAATCAAAGCCCAAGGGTGTTTAATCAAACTCATTTTCAAACCATTTTTCAAGAACAATGTTCAAATAGAACATGCATGGATTAAGACCATTCCAAAGCTCCAATTCTTGCTCCAAAGAGCTCAATCTTTTCAAAACAAGATGAAAACATGGATTTAAATATGATTATGAACATGCATGTGGCATTTGACCATGGAATCAACTTCAAACTCACTAAAACCAACATGCATGCAACAATTAAGCTTCAATCTTACATGCTAAGCTTAAAACATGACTTAGCTCATAAATTTAACATGAAACATGCAAAATCAACTCAAATATACAATGAAGGAGGTCAATGATCTACCTTAGGTCTTGTAGTTCAAGCCTAGAAGTTCATTTTGCCAACACATACCTCAATTTTTCAAGTTTTCCTAACAATGCACAAGGTTGAAGCCAAGTCTCCCTCAATTCTCTCCTTCTCACTCTAATTTCGGTGGAAACAAGGAAATGAAGCTGATGAATGTTTTGATTCAATGCAATAAGGCTCAATATATGTGAATAAACAAATGCCCCACTAGATGGCAAAGTGGTAAATACGTCAAACTCTTTAATTAGCCCAACTTAATCTCATTTAATCCAGTTTAATCATGCCAAATCAATTTCGGATAATTACACCATAAAATCACATAAATTATGGCAATCCTAAAACACTAAACGATTTTCAGTTCGGCCGCCGATAAGGCCTTCAATTAGCAGTTTAAACGTAAACACGCGAACAGATAATTAAACAATCCAACAGATGGAAACGCAATACAATAGACACACTCAGTCAATTCAGTTCCGGTTTTCAATCAGTCTGTTCAGTATTTCAGTTGATCCCATTATCAGTCTTCATTTAACAGTAATCGGCAATAAATCAGTGGTCAGTGATTAATCAGTAATCGGTAACGAGGGTTGTTACACTTACTGCACGCGCTCACGTTGCACCTCTAGTTACAAATTACAAGCTACCTTAATTTAAACCAAAATCCTAACTAAATTGCTAAAAGTTCATTTGAAAAAATTGGCCATACAAATTTCAAAGACGGCAAATGTGCTATGACTATGTAATAACATGTTAATGCCTTGTCACATGACTGCCTTTTGACTTTGTTGTTTCAGTAAATATATGCTTTGGCAGTGATGAAGTCTCTGTTAGAGTAGTAAATTACAAGCTTTTGAATGGAAATTGTCATCTAATGTAAATGGAAATGAGTTGTCAATTGAAGATAGTTTCAAGCTTCACTAATCTATTAGTGTTATGAAGAAACATCAGGTGTGTTACAGAAAAAAGAGGATTCTTGACATTTTTTTTCTCTCTTGCTGAGAAACCATTCCATCTTTAGTTCCTTTCTCAAAAAAGAATTCAATTTGTACATGCAAGGAATAGGCTGATTCAGCCCATTTTTGTTCAATTTCTCATGGAGTAAAATTCTTATTAGTAGGAGTCAAGGACATGGCCGCTTGCCCTCAAATTTCCATTTAAAAGTGGCTGTCGATGTCAATCCTCGAGTGCAAGCAACTTGGCGTTTCCTCGGAAATGTCATTGAGAGTTAAAAAATTATAAATGAATGGTGATACCACATGTTGACGATAACATGGTATAATTGTTACATTGATTTTTTCCCCCTCTTGTTTGTGATTGTCATAATTGGAAAATGTGTGACAAGAAAGAAGATATAGCACATCAACAGACTTCATCCAATATGTAGAGATGAGGTTGTTTTATGATTGTTCACTCAAAATTAAGATTGTAGAGGAATTCTTTGATTGTTCAGCTTGCAAATTAGCTTTTCTCTGAATGGGAGGACATGGTTGATAATAGGAGGAGAAAGTATGCTGAATAATTTAATTTTCTGAATTGCTAAAGTTCTTGCAATTGAGTTTGCTCACTGGGCTGCATTCCAAGCTGTGTTGTTTTTTCTTTCTCTGCTCTGTTCTGTTTCCTTCTTTCTGTGTTTGGATGACCAGAAAAGAAAATTTGGTACGACATTGTGTCGATGTACATGCCTCAAGCTAAAATTTGATCCTATAATTGCTGCAATGATAAAGACAATAAGCCAGAAGTGCAGGAGAAATAAAGCAAACCATAACTTTTTGATGATGGAAGTAGCCAGTTCTTCACAATTTCAGCATCTTTGCTTCTAGTATCTTTCCAGATACAACACAAACCTATCTTATTTCACATTTCTCATCCATTTTCTTTTTCCTTCACAAATTGTTCTCTAAATCCATGACCCAAACACAAACACAGTCTTACGATTGCTAGAGTCAAATGACTAAGGAAATATTTTATGAGCATTATAAAATGTAACAAAATATAGTAGAAATTGAATTATTGTGAGAATCTAGTGGCAAGTGTTTGTTTTCCCTACACAACAAGTTGTGTGTTTTAAGTCTTGAACATGTGAATTTTATTTTTTTATTTTATTTTTGTAATCACTTTCACACTCTGCACAGTTTTCACATGGCCACTCAAATTTGACTAGAATTTATTTAATAATGTGATGCTATAAATGTATAACTCACACGGACAAATTAGTGACTATGGTCCACACCATTTACAACTTTTCATATTTGGCAAAGTAGTAAAAGCCATGCCAAGTGTGTTGACTGTGTTTCTTATAGTAATTTACATGGGATAAATTGTGGCAATCTTTCTCGGTGTACACTCGGACTTAATGGTTGGTGGGTAATTGCTTCTGAATTTACTTTGTAGAAAGGATTCAATGTATTCGTCTCTAGTTGAGCAGAAATATATTTTGTAAAATAATTTTCATATATTTTTGAAACAGAAATCAACGAAAAACAAATTTACTGAAAATATAAAAAAACCTATTTTTACTAAAAATATTTTTTTGCCAAATCGAATTTGGGGTTACTTGTAAAATATTCATTGGCTATCAATTATGTGGGCTTATGATAATACACTGTCTTCTTATGTCATATGTGTCTGACTTAGATTTTTCAGTCGGTATAGGCAAAAACCATCAACCTAAGGTTGTCATGGTGTTCTAAAATATGGCCCCTACTGCATAGAAAATTTTCCTCTGGAAATTCAAAGTTTAGCCCCCAAGTAGAGATTAAAAAAGCAAAAAAATTAGGGGGTCCCTATTACAACTTTTTGAGTTAATCATACAAGTCATTAATGGCAACAACACTGACTGTGAAAAACAAAAACTATACTATAAAAGACATGTCTTCTAGCAAGCTCATAACACCCTCTTCAACCTCAGTTTCCTTCAATATGGAGCTCCAATTCCCACCCATTCCTCTCCTCTTAGCCTCCCTCCTATTCATCTTCATTCTAGTCAAGAACATGAAGAGATTCAAACCCAAAAACTCTATTCCCAAACTACCCCCAGGTCCAAGGAAACTACCTCTCATAGGAAACATTCACCAACTACTAGCCCATCACACATTGAAAAAATTGGCCACAAAATTTGGACCCTTGATGCACCTCCAACTCGGCAAATTGTCCACCATCGTCATCTCTTCCAGAAATCGCCAGAGAGGTCATGAAAACTCACGACATAGTCTTTGCTCAAAGGCCTTACTCTTTTGCTTCAAGGATTCTTTCTTATAATTCTCAAAACATTGCCTTTTCCCCCGTATGGCAATTATTGGAGGCAAATGCGAAAAATTTGTATAATGGAGCTTATGAGCATGAAGCAAGTCCAATCATTTTGAGCAATTAGGAATAGGAAGTCTTGAATCTAGTAAAATTGATTTCTTTAAACAAGACATCGCCGATCAATCCTAGAAGAAGATTTTCTTGCTCACGTATGGCATTATTGCTAGAGCGGCTTTTAGGGGGAAAACTAGAAGCCAAGAAGAGTTTGTTTCGATTGTGGAGGAAGTTGCAGACTTGATAGGTGGTTTCACCATTGTTGACATGTACCCATCGGTGAAATTGTTTCAAGTGAGCAGTGGAATAAGAGGTACACTCGAAAAGATGCATAAAAGGATTGATCAGATACTTGAAAACATTGTGAATGAGCATAGAGAAAGAAAGAGAATAACAGAAAGTGGTAAAGGGAAAGAAGAAGATCTAGTTGATGTTCTTTTGAGAATTCAAAAGCATGGTGACCTTGAATTTCCATTGACAGACAACCACATCAAAGCAGTCATCTTGGTCAGCATTTTTATTTGTCTATATCATTTCAATGTTCACACAAAATATAAAAATTTATTTTCAAAGCTCATGATATAATAATAATTAATTGCCAAGCAAAAGTGACACCATGGTCTAGAAAATAGGTAATGATTTGATTAAGCAGTCTATGAGCAATCTGATGAAAGTATGAGCAATCAAATTGAGTTTGATTTCCAACATCCCCTCAAACTCAATTTGCTGGATTCTTTCATTCCAAGCAATTTTCAAGCTTATAATTTCAACACAATCCTCACTCACACATTGCAATTTTATCTTTTGCTTTTGTTTTTTGTGTTTTTCTTTTTGGGTGTTGTGAAGAGTGAAAGTCTTTTTTGTGCAATCCCAAAGTGGGAAGTATGTCTTGGCACGAAATTCAGTAAATCCCCGATTTTCTTCTATTTCATTGAATTCTTGGCAGTGTCAATAACCTGAACTAAAGTACATCAATCCAATTAATTTCAGGACATTTTCAGTGCGGGAAGCGAGACATCATCAACAATCGTAGATTGGGCAATGTCAGAAATGCTGAAAACCCACAAGTAATGAAAAGAGCACAAGCCGAAGTACGATGTGTCTTTGACAAAAAAGGAAATGTCAATGAAACATGCCTTCATGAACTAAAATACCTAACTCAGTTATCAAAGAGACCTTGAGGCTACATACCTCAGCTCCATTGTTAGTTCCAAGAGAAAGCGGTGAACAATGTACAATTAATGGATACAGCATACCTGCCAAGACCAAAGTCATTGTCAATGCTTGGGCAATCGGCCAAGGCCCCAAATATTGGAATGAAGCAAAGAAATTTGATCCCGAGAGATTTCTTGACAGTGAAATTGATTTCAATGGGAGAGATTTTGAGTTCATTCCATTTGGTGCTGGAAGGAGGATATGCCCCGGGATATCGTTTGCGATTCCTAATAGTGAGCTTCCACTTGCACAATTGTTGTATCATTTTGACTGGAAACTCCCTGACGGAAAGAAGTATGAAGAACTAGACATGGAAGAGGACCTTGGTTTGATCGTGAGAAGAAAGAATGATCTGATCTTGATTCCCATTCCTTATGATCAATCCTCTTTTTTCTGTTGAGTAAGAAAACAAAGAATATATGTTAGATGCTAATTTTGTTTTGTACACACTACTCTACATGAGAGGAATTCTAAAATAATGTCAATGTTTCAAATGAGTGATTGTTTTAACAGATCATATGTATGTGTTTTTTGATTGGCAGATCGTATGTATGTATGTTCAATCAATTTATGCTTTTTTTTATATAGTAGAAGTGTATGAGGAGCTTTAAGTTGATGAAAATCTAACTTACCAATAGCAAACTCAAAAAAAGCAAAAATTACATTTTATTAGCCCACATATCAGAACTAAACCAAAGCAGTGGGTTTTATCCAAAGCTAAACATATCCTACCCAATAGCAACCTTAAAAGTGTACAAGACTCATAAAAAAAATAAAAAAAATAAAAAAAAAATTCACAATAGACTTTGCCAACATACTTTAATCTTGGAGGCCAATCTCGATGGCCAATCTCGATTCAAACTACCAACCTTCCTCTCCTTCATCCCTCTTTCTTATTGCTCTCTTCTTCATTTAATTCTTACAGAAGGGTCTCCGGAGAAGAAAGTCAAAATATCTAGGATTTACATAGCTCCCGACTCCTTGCATTGGAGTTTTCTCACTATCGACATAGATTTGCTATCTTAATTGTCTAAGCGTTGGAGTGATTAATTGATTAATTAAACAATTAAATTTTAAATTTGCTTGAGATCAATTCATCACTAGTGAATTGTTAAAATTGGTATTGATTCCCCTTGATTGTATTCATCCATCTCGATGGATGAAGATGAAATTTAACTTGTGGACTAAATAGTTAAAATTTAAAGAAAATTTAATAACTCCTACTGATTATTTTCGGAAAAATTACATGTCAGTGGGCTTATCAGAAAATTATGGAAAATTTTATATTTTTAATTATTGATGTGTATAAAGTTTATCATTTTTTGTAATTCTTTTTAAAACATTATGTTAGGTTTTTATTCTTGGCAATCCCGTTTGACAAAACTCTTTTGAGTTGTAATTTTATTCGCAGTTTTTATTTTTGTAAGGATAATGAGTTTATTAGTTGCAAATCCAACCGAATCAAGCCTTGCAGAGAAGATTGTGATGATAGTACTCCGTTTCTGTCAAATCCGCATACAGATTTTGTGTTGCAAAAGTTGGGAAAAAAATTTGGAATTTTTGTCTTCCCGCTCGAGCGGGGACATGTGCGCTCGAGCGGAGAACAGATGGTCTCAGCATTTTGTCTCGACTGAAAAAATACTGGAGCATGTAATTGTGCGCTCGAGCGGGGTCTGAAGCGCTCGAGCGGACCTCTGGGTTTTCACGCGCATTTTTGGCTGAAGCCGCTTGAGCGGGCGTTGGGGCGCTCGAGCGGAGATCGCGGAAATTGGGTGATTTGTTTTATCTGTTTAAGTTATTTTTTGGGATGACTTTGGGATTTCTTCTCCTAGATTTTAGGGAATTATAAGAAGTTGGTAATCTTCCAAGACCAGGTTTACTTTGGAGATTCTACAAGGAGTTGGTTTTCTATCCCAACTAGGATTACTTTTGGTTCTCTATAAATACTTGGTTTTCTCCCAAAACTAAGGAATTTTGATTGAAGTCCTCCAGATCTTCTTTTTGGTTCTTAAAGGTTTATATCTGGGGATATTTTATTATTTTTCTTTGATGTCTTATTGAGTATTCAACTCATGGTTTAAAGAGGATACATCAAAGGTTTGTTTGTTTGTTCTACAAAAGAGAGAGTTGTTCTTCAGTTGTGAATTCTGAAGAATTCGAGCCTGAAGCTTTGGTGGAATCCGGAGTGGCTCATCAGAAAGGCAATTCCGTGCTGAAGATGGGGTTGGAAGAGGCACATAGAGGTTGGTTCAATTAGGCGTTATGGCTAGATAATTGAGAGTGATACCTGTGTAATTCCTTTATATCTTCTTAGTGGATTGTTCTTGTGGCTGTTGCCCGTGGTTTTTTTGATCACAATTGGAAGGCGTCCAATTGTGGTTTTTCCACGTAACATCTTTATGTCTCTTTCTCTTGATTGTTTGATTGGGATTGTTATATTTTGCTTAAAATTGGTACATAATCACAAATCAACATCTAGGGTTTCTAGATTTTTCAATTGGTATCAGAGCGGGTCGTTCTATTTTTTTTTTTTTTTTTTTTTTTAAAAAAAATTCTTTTAGAACACTCTATTTTTTTTTATAAAAAAAAAAAAATTCTTTTAGAACGAGACCTTGTTTGATTTGTGATAATGGATACAATTCGTGATGATGAATCCTTGGAGAGTGATCATGAAGAGCTTGAGCAAGCTTATGAAAAATTGTATAAGGGAGTCTCTTAATTTATTCAAATTGAATGACAAACTCACAAAGAAACTCAAAGCATGTGAAAGTGAGAATGTCAAACTTAAGGAGGAGATTTCCTTGGCTCGGATTAATGCCATCAAGATAGCTGGTGATCAACAAGTTCTTTGTGCAAAACTGTTGACTTGTGAGACAGAGAGGGATGAGCTACAGGAAACTCATGCCATGTATGAAGAAAAGATTGAATCTCTCGAGATGTCACAAGTTGCCTTGGAAGAACTAATGATCAAGAAAGAGGAAGAGCTCAAGTGTGCCATGGTTACCATTGGTCTTTGGAACAAAGGATCAAAGACTTTGGAGGATATTATTGGGTCTCAACAAATCTGTTCTGACAAGAGTGGCATTGGCTTTGGAGGTAAGAAAGAGCAACAACAGAGTGCATCCACATCTCATGATACAAGAACTCAAGGAAAAGGAGAACAAAAGATTCAACATGAGGATAGACTTCTCAAACTTCCTAGAGTTGGTAAGGTAAAAGAAAAGAAGGTACACCCTGTTTTTATTTGTCATCATTGTGGTATGCATGGTCATATTCGCCCTTATTGTTATAAGTTGCATGGTGAGAGTGTCTCAAAAGGGTAGAAATTCGAATACTTTTTGGGTTAGTAGACAACCTTACATGTCCAGGCGGAATACCAAGATTCATGAGGGTGTTCACAACACCACGACATTTACCAAGACCGCTAGACCTAATTTTGTTAAGATCAAAAAGATTTGGGTGAAAAAACTTGACTTGTGTTAATGTGTTTACTCTTTTTAGTTTTTTTTTTGAAAAAAATTGTGTGCATGTTTGTTTTTTTTTGTCTTGTTTTTTTGTTGAAAAAAAAAAAATCCAAAAAGATTTTCTTAGTATGGTTTTGCAAGCTCGAAATTTTTGATGGTCCTTGGTGCATATTGGAATTGATGAGAATAACCATTACATGTTAATATATGTGTGCTTTCTGTGGTCATTACTCATATTGGAGTGTGTGTTTTTTGATTAGTATGTCTCATTCTGTACACACTCTTGGATTAGCAAATATGGGAGTCTTCCGCCTTAGTGTTTATTTTTTTTATGGACTTCTAGCATTGTATCTTTTGCTTTTCTAGAGGAATTGACCTATACTAGCATATCATGGGTGATGTTGAGTCTCTTAACCACCTTCCATCTTTTTGCATCTCCATGGCTTTCTCCTCTATTCTTTGTAGTCTAGACATGAGGAAAAGGCTACCTCAGAGTCACCAACCAGGCCATCATTATTATATCCATGCTTCTCTGGTTCGGTTTCCATACTCTTGAGCGTGTCAGCCACCGATGAGTGTGCAAAAGAAAGAAAAAAAAAATGCACAAGAAAGAAAAGAAAGAAAAGAACAAAATGTGCAAAAGAAAGAAAAGAAAAAAATTGTGAAAAAAAAAAAAAAGGATTCATTGATTGAGGGGGAGCCTCCGCTTTTACTCACCAAATACCCCTTGATTCCTAGTGGTTTGACTTTCCTTAGTTGTGCTTAGATTCTCTTGTCGAAGGTCCAACTTTCATATCATATCACTACTAGGATTTGAATCTTGTGTTTGTCGAACTCCAAGAGTCACACACACACCTATTATCATGGGATCTATGCTTTTCACATAATGCATCACTTTCTTTTATGAGGATTTTCTAGAGGCTGTGCACATTGTGTTTTCAAGTAATTGTGCTTCTTGGATAGTCTTGTGTGTTTTAAGGTCCAAATCTGAAATTTCTTACTTGCTCCACCATATTATTTTTTGTTGTTTTCTTCTTGTTCACTATTTTCAGTGTTTGTGGTTGCTTTTAGTAAGGGGGAGAAGTTGTTTTTTCATGTGTCTTAGGATTTCATGTGTTTATGCCATATGTCGGGTTCAGGTTTTCATGCTACATGTTCTTAAAATCTCCAAAGTTGTATCTTCATGTTATTCATGTTTTTCATCTCATGTTTCAAGATAGTCTTATATTGTTATTTTCATATACTCTTGTGGGACTAATATTTGTTTTGGAGATTGTGGCACTAATAGCTGTTTTGCAGATCATGACCTTGAGAAAGAAGTTTGTTTTTGTTGGCTGTAATGGGTTGGGGTGATTAGGAATTTTATTTGTTAGGTGTGTTTTGTCACGGCATTGCCAAAGGGGGAGATTGTTAGGTTTTTATTCTTGGCAATCCCGTTTGACAAAACTCTTTTGAGTTGTAATTTTATTCGCAGTTTTTATTTTTGTAAGGATATGAGTTTATTAGTTGCAAATCCAACTGAATCAAGCCTTGCAGAGAAGATTGTGATGATAGTACTCCGTTTCTGTCAAATCCGCATACAGATTTTGTGTTGCAAAAGTTGGGAAAAAATTTGGAATTTTTGTCTTCCCGCTCGAGCGGGGACATGTGCGCTCGAGCGGAGAACAGATGGTCTCAGCATTTTGTCTCGACTGAAAAAATACTGGAGCATGTAATTGTGCGCTCGAGCGGGGTCTGAAGCGCTCGAGCGGACCTCTGGGTTTTCACGCGCATTTTTGGCTGAAGCCGCTCGAGCGGGCGTTGGGGCGCTCGAGCGGAGATCGCGGAAATTGGGTGATTTGTTTTATCTGTTTAAGTTATTTTTTGGGATGACTTTGGGATTTCTTCTCCTAGATTTTAGGGAATTATAAGAAGTTGGTATTCTTCCAAGACCAGGTTTACTTTGGAGATTCTACAAGGAGTTGGTTTTCTGTCCCAACTAGGATTACTTTTGGTTCTCTATAAATACTTGGTTTTCTCCCAAAACTAAGGAATTTTGATTGAAGTCCTCCAGATCTTCTTTTTGGTTCTTAAAGGTTTATATCTGGGGATATTTTATTATTTTTCTTTGATGTCTTATTGAGTATTCAACTCATGGTTTAAAGAGGATACATCAAAGGTTTGTTTGTTTGTTCTACAAAAGAGAGAGTTGTTCTTCAGTTGTGAATTCTGAAGAATTCGAGCCTGAAGCTTTGGTGGAATCCGGAGTGGCTCATCAGAAAGGCAATTCCGTGCTGAAGATGGGGTTGGAAGAGGCACATAGAGGTTGGTTCAATTAGGCGTTATGGCTAGATAATTGAGAGTGATACCTGTGTAATTCCTTTATATCTTCTTAGTGGATTGTTCTTGTGGCTGTTGCCCGTGGTTTTTTGATCACAATTGGAAGGCGTCCAATTGTGGTTTTTCCACGTAACATCTTTATGTCTCTTTCTCTTGATTGTTTGATTGGGATTGTTATATTTTGCTTAAAATTGGTACATAATCACAAATCAACATCTAGGGTTTCTAGATTTTTCACATTACACTGGATTGAAATTCCCCCTTATATTTTCATACAAGTATGAGTGAGTACAATTGAGAACTATACTTTCACTTATACCGAATACAAATAGACTTGCACTTTTAGAAAAGTTATAAATTTTTGAAGTACATTTTTAAAATTACTACTTTAAAAATTGATAGTCTGATGATGAATGCTAAAAATGCAATTTTTTTATTTTTTAGTAGATTTTTATTTTATTTTTACTTCATTTTAGATTTTAAATCCGTTCAAAATAAAATCCTAAAAAACATAAATAATAAAAATTTCATTAAACAAAAAAAAAACACTTCAAAATTTTTTTTTTCTTTTTTTGTACTTTTCAAACAAGGTGAGAGTTTCTTACAAAAATGATTTTTTAATGAGTAAGACCATCTCTAATCCAAATTTATATTTTTCATCAAATTTAAATTTGATAAAAATTTGATGAAAACGATGTTTCAACTGTTTCACTAAATTAGTATCAAATGAAGGGAGCCATACTTTTTTCATCAAATCAAAGGAGCGTTTATCATTTCATCAAATCTCGCAGGTGACCATTGGTGAATGACCAGATGGATGACTGGCCGGTCAGCCGAGTCGACAATCGGATTGGAAAATTTTTTATGAAAATTTATACTAGGCCGGACGACCGGTCGAATGACCGACCAAACGACCAGATAAATATAATTAAACGATTGGAACATATCATATTAAATCAAACTTTTACTCAAATTTGATGAACATTTTGAATTAGAAATGCTCTAAACAAATCAAAACCAAACTTTTAAGTTTTTTCTTAAACAATCAAAAAAAATTATAAATTTTTTTTAGTTGAAACCAAAGAGATTATCAAATAAAATATATCTTTTTAATCTTTCTAATAATTTGATTTTCCATTGGAAAAAAATCTCGACTGATTTCATTTTGCCGCGCTCAGACTTCATTATCATATTTGCCCCCCTTTAAGTTCTTAGGGTTAGGGTTTCCCATCTCTTTTTCTCTCTCAAAAAACCTTCTTTAAGCTTGAAGAACCCTAACTTGATTCTACATAGTTTCGGGCATCAGAGGTCAGTTTCCCAACTTTCACACTGATTGTGTTAGTTTTTACTTTAAGGTCTTCAATATTTGTTGTAAAATTTCAGTAGGGATTCAATTTAATTTTATTTTATTTTTTTATATAGAAAGGGAAAAAGTTGAACTTGATGTTTTCTGTTAAAAGCATGTTATTTATTTAATTTATATTTGGTTCAAAGTCTTTTTTTTTTTTTTTTTTTTCCAGTTTTGCTAACAATTCATTAAAATGTGGATTTTTTTTTAGGGTCCCTAGTATTAAGATTTTATAACATAAAGGACATCCAATATTTTCATAATGTCTAAGTTCCCTCAACATTGATCCAGAGAAAATTCGATTTAGAGAAATTCTCTAATCCAGAGAATTTCTCTGGCTTCAAATCAGAGAAAATTACACATGGCAAAGAAAATTAAACATGGTAGAGAAAATTAAACATGCCAGAGAAAATTACACATGGCAGAGAAATTAAACATGGTAGAGAAATTACACATGGCAAAGAAAATTAAATATGCCAGAGAAAATTACACACATGAGAGTGTTAAGTGGCAGCTCTCTCTTCTCTTCCAACTTCATTCCTCATCTTTCCCAAATTCTCTTGTTTGCTCATAAATTTCTCTATGTTTTGATCAAACTAAAGAAAATTGTGTTTTGACTCAACCAGAGAAAATTGATCAAAAAGCCAACACAAAGCGATTTCAACAAATAGAAAATTGTGTTGCACTAGTGCTGCAACCCTTGTTTGTTACAGTGATTCGTCAAAAATCAGAACTGTTGTTGAAATTAATGACTCACTTTGAACAAACTTCACACAAATCCATGGCACTGAACCACTCACAAATTTCACAACATTGTTGTACTTTTAGTGATCAAGTTAGTTTTGTAGCTAGGAAAATTCAATATAGCATCAAAGCCATACAAGACTTGCAGCCTTATCATAAGAAAGTGCAACATCAATAGCATTAGAGAAAGTTCCCAACCAGAGAAAATTTTTCAATTTCTTTGACTCTCTATGTTTTTAAATTTTTCCCTGTATTTTCATATTTATTTGGTTTGAAATTTCTCTGATTTACTCACAAATTTCTCTGTATTTTGACCAAAATTTTTTTATTTGCTCATAATTTTCTCTATGTTTTAACTAAACCAGAGAAAATTGTGTCTTTTCATTAAAAAATTTCAAGCAACCTTCAACAAATATATACACAGAGATTGAGAATTAAAAATGCTCTTACTCAAATTTGTACTTAAATATGAGTTCGTCCATTAAGTAGTCAAATTGAGTATAATGACAAACTCATATGAACAAATATATGCGTAGCTCTGTTTGAGAAATATGAATAACAAACTCATATGAACAATCGTTTAAAAAAAAAAAAAACTCATATGAATAAATATATATATTTATATATGTTGCATAGACCTCTTCGTTGAGCTTGAAGGTCTAGGTGAGCTATCGGAGAGGGATTAGATGAACCAAGATGACATTGACGAACTCTCAGACAGGTTTGGAACCATGATCGTCAGCCATGAGTCTGTGAAACTCCAAGCTGATCTTGCCTAGGGTTTTCATTGGAGAGAGATTGCGACAGTCGTGATCTAGGTTCGGTGCATCTGGTTATGAAGAGAGAGAATAGAAAGAGTGAGAGAGAGAAAGCGAGAGGATGATGATGAAGAGAGAGAGAGTGGGTTTAGAAGAAATGAGAGAAACACACTACCTATTACGAGTGAGGGACCTCAGGGACCTCAGGCTTAAAAAAAAATATTATGGACCTCTTCAATTATCAAAAGTTAGAGAGGGATGTTAGACTAATAACCCCTATTATAAATGAAAATCGAGCATAGAATCACCATCTTCACCAGTTCATGATGAGTCTCCAAAACAGAGTCGTATAGAAATCGACTTGCTAGACCTTCCTAAAGATCCGGGGCTACAACCCCAAATTGCGAAATATCATCGTAGCATCCAAGAACAAGTTCGTAGGGTGTACTTATTAAAAGGCCCTTGTCAACCTCGTAATCACAATTTTCGATGAAGGAAGATCGGGCAATCATCAAGATGGTTTAACCCTTCATGTTTTGATGAATTTGGTAGTTGGTTGGAGTAGCATAGCTAAAGATACTGCATTTTGCCTTTGTTGTTACTGTGTGAGTGAATTTCTGACCACATTGCCAACTCAGTATTTAGCTGGAAAGCACTGGCAGAATAGATGGCGTCTGAATGACTTGCATCAGAAAGAAGAGATTCCGGCGGTGGTTCGTCCACCCGGGGGCACTCTAATGATTAAGTCAGTAATCAAATATCTCTCAAAGATAATCAATAGTGCTTAACTCACTGTTCTGAATATAAATTGCATATCTTAGACCCATGGGGGATGCCTCTCTTTTATAGCCAACTCAATCCTAGTCCCAATAGAAGCCTAGCTTCAATGGACTTCTGCTCAGTGCTTATCTTGGACTCCCCAATGGATTAAGATAAACTCCCTAAGAGCTTTATCCTTATCCAGGATGAAATCCTTCCTCATTCTAGGACTCTTGTCCTTTATCCGTTTATCCCGGACTCCGATATCTTTGGAGATAACCTCGGCCTAGCCGAGATCACCTCGGCGTCACGACCAGGACACGTGGCACCTCAGCTGACACGTCGGCGTCACCTTGGCCACGTGTTGGTACTCAGAAAATACATCCCCACAGTTACCTTTTTAAATCCGTCGTAGGAGACCAAGGAGGTGGTAAGACTTTTGGTTGTTGATGGGTTTTCAAGTTGAAAGAAGAAAGAAAGGTTGCAAGGTCCTGGGAGGTATTAACGGTTCTCATAATCAAGCTTGGAGAAAATGTCAGTACTTACTAAATCAAAAGCAACATATTGAAACAGTTATCTCCAAGCTACCTGATGAAGCCAAGAGTGATTATAGAGTTCGATTGACTGCATCAATTGATTGCATCCGACTTCTTTTGTGACAAGGGATTCCGTTACATTGGCATTATGAATTTGAAGATTCAAGCAACCAAGGAAACTTTCTTGAGCTTTTGATGCTTTTTTCAGATCAAAATGACTTAGAGTGAACACCTTAAGTTGACAGCACCTAGTATTCAAAAGAATATTGTTAATGCCATTGCGGCTGAAACTACCAATGCTATTGTTAGAGAACTTGGTGATGGCATGTTCTCTATTGTCTTTGATAAATCTTGGGATGCATCGATGGAGGAGCAATTGATTGTTTCTTTGAGATATGTGGATAGCAGGGGATATGTGATTGAGCATTTTTGGGTATTAAGCAAATTACTAGTTCTAGTGTTCTTTCAATTAAGAAGGCGGTTGAAGACTTATTTTCTACACATGGCTTAAGCATATCTAGGTTGCGTGGACAAAGTTATGATGGGGTTAATAATATTGATATGCAGGGTGAATTCAACAAACTCACGACACTTACAATGGAAGAGAATGAAAGTGCGTATTATGTTTATTGTTTTGCTCCTAAACTTGAATTAACTCTTGTGGAAGCAGCAAAGAGTCATATCCATATTGCAACACTCTTTTATGTGGTTTCAAAAGCTTAAGCCATGTGTAGAAAGAAGCATCACTTCAAAAGCTTTACCCTTGTTGCTGTATTGAGTTCTAAAGCTTTGCTAAGTTGTTTAGTTTTCTTAACTGTCATGACTCTGTTTTGTTTCTTTCTCGCATTATGTAGCAACCTTTTAATATTTTCACTTTTTGTATGTAGGTGCTTTTAAACTAGATTTCAGTCAAACTTGGCCTTGTTGAGTTTTTTGACTTAGAAAAGCAATCTTACAAGTTACAACTCAAACCATTTCCCTTGTTTCGTTCTTAATCATTTTTGAATGACAGAATTGTTGGCTACTTGATAGAGAATTCACATTGAAAATAATATGTGTTACTCCTTTGTAAAATGTTGCCAAGTTTGCTTGTTGAGAGGTAGAAACATTCTCAATTCAATAGCGACTAAGGGATCACACTGGAGATATTGACTAGCACTTGTTTCTATTGAGAAGTGGAAATTTTGTGATAAATTACAGTAGGCAAATTGCAATATGGAGAGTATTGAATGGAAATGTTGTTCATAAGCAAGAAAACAACCTTGGAATTAATTGCTAATTGTATATGACAATGTTGGAAGAATAAAGGAAACTTGGCACACACTACCTAATTCAATCATCAATTCTTACATTCTTAAATAGTTTGTACCTCTCTTATTTGCAACTTTTTAGTTTCGTCATTTTTTTATAATGATTTTTACCATAGAAAAACACATACATAATTCAACAACTTTTAACATTAAAAGTAAAGTAAAATGATATTAAAATACTACTTTTTTATTTTAAAATACACATCTCAAAACAATATCATTTTAATTTACCTTTAAGCTTATAAGATATCTTCATCCACTTCGCAGGGTCTATTAGAGGTTAAACAACTCACTAACTTTGATATTTCTAAAAACAATTTGAATGGATGGATACCAGATATTTCTATTTATTTATTAATTTGTATAAACGTTGGGTAATGGGTTTTTAAGCTTAAAAGGTAATAAATGACTCCGACGTTTTATGAGATTTAAAAAAAAAAAAAAAAATTTACAATTTTAGTATAATTATATCAACATTTCTTTTATAAGGCTAAAATCCTTAACTAACGTAAATGGTGTGAAAATATAAAAATAGGTAAAAAAATACATAAAAAAGATAATAATATTATTTTTTATCGGACTTATATATTTCTCCAAAACTTGAGAGAGAGAGAGAGAGAGAGCAAGAGAGAGGTGTAATTTATACGAAAAAAAAAAATATTATAATGTGTTTGGTTAGCCAAGTTCAAGAAAAAGAAAAGAAAATATTAGACCTGTTTAACTTTTAGTGTAAATCTTTTTTGAGTTTTAAAAATAATTTTAAAATTTTTAATTTGTATTTTTTATATTTTTAATATTTTACATGTGTTTCACTTTTTTTTTAACAAAAAAAATTAAATTATTATTTTTTAAACAAATTGGTTTAGAGGTTGGACTTATTCAAGTTTGGACAACTCTAAGTACAACTCGAGAAACCCCTCAACCCAATCGAATCTGCTTGAGTTGCACCCGTAGTTAAAAATTATTAGCTATCTTAATTTAAACCAAAAATCCTAATTGAATTGCTAAAAGTGCATGCGAAAAAATTGGTCATACAAATCAATTGGGATGCAGGTCGACTTTTTGGCTATTTTAACCCGTGACTAAAAAGTATCTTTTAGAATGGATTTTTTGGTTTTTTTAACTTTTGTAAAAAAAAAAAAATGAAATAATTATAGTTTGGATGTGACATTTTGTCTAATTGATTTTTTAACTTATTTTATCTTTTTATGCCTATTTTAATCCCGTAATCTCTTCCCAAATGAGTGCTTTGTAAATGTAACAAGATTTCATTTCACATTGTCAAATTTTTGTTTCCTTAATTGTCTGTGGCTTGAAAGTACATCTATAACCAAATCTGAAACTCTAAAGAATTGAAAATTTTGATCATAAAAATGAGTACATGAGATCATATCTCAATATTTCACCAAAATTAAAATGGAAATAATTGTAACACAAGGTTGGAAAAAGTTGATATAAAGAGACTGATGCTAGATGACTTGGAAATCTCTCTCTCTCTCTCCCTCTCAGTACGAGTTCGGCCACTTTGAAAGTTCAACATGTGTCAACTTCAAACTACTTATGTCCAGTCAGTACGAGTTTGGCCACTTTGAAAGTTCAACATGTGTCAACTTCAAACTACTTATGTCCAACCATTCCACAAGAAATATCCCACCAACTTGAACTTGGAAGTCATGGCTGATGGATAAATAACGTAGTTGCAGTCCTTGACGGGCTGCACAGCTCATTGTACACGCTTTCTAATACCAACTCCAACTTTTTCTTGACTGACCAATCGCTTTGGGACCATTGGCGACTCCAAAATTTTTTATCAGTGGTATCAATCAAAAACTTAAATGTCATATATCTTATAGAAAATTCACATTAATCATTATATTATCTATGGAGAAAAAAATCAACAAATTAATTTAAGTTTTGAAATTATAAACAAAAAATATTTCAATATATTAATATTATTGTTTAAACAAAAAGAATACTGATACACGAGCTTCTACAATTGACCACAATAAGATTTCATATTTTGAAATCGTTGCATAATAAACTCATTATCAACATAATCAAATACATCTTTTTCAATATATGTAACCAAACAATCATTCAACTATTGATCTCCCATTTGGTTACGCAATTGATTCTTTATGAATTTCATTGCTGAAAATACTCTTTCCACTATTGTAGTCATAATTTTAGTCTCAGGCTAAAATAGTCAAAAAAGCCAAAAAGCCAACCCACTTCCCAGACAAAGCCTTGGTAAGCTTTTTTCATTGATGGGTTCAAAGTCTTGGGACTGAAAACTATGGATTCAAAGTAGTATTTTAATTGGTTCAGTTGCTGATTTTTTTTTCTAGAATCTAACACTTAATAATAATAAATAAATAAATAAATAAAATCATCCAGGGGTTCGGGTGACACCCATGTGTTGGAGCCTCCCCTGTTTGGAACCACTAAAATTATCGCCTAAAATATATTTAGACAAATTATATCAATAGTTTATGTACTAATTTTTGAGAACAAAAGCGTTTATCAATTTTCTAATAAAATGAATAATAAATCATAAGACTAACTTTATTTTATTAATTAATATAATATTTACATATAAAATGATATATTTAGTTCCTAAAATGAAAAAAAAAAGTAACAATAGTTTATTAATTAATTATATGTATCCTACCACAAAATAAGTAACGTTACTATAAAATTTTGTAACATCAATCACAAAATGTGTAATTTTGTCATAAATTGGCATAACAAAATGTCTACTTTTTTTTAAAAAAAAATATATCAATAAATCTTGTTTTCAAGAGTATTATTGAGTCCTATAAAAATTTCAATGTAGACAATTAAGTCTTGTTTTTTATAGTTTATTCTAAAAAAGTTCACTTTTCCCTAATAATTTCTTTTATTCCAATTATACCATTCTTATTAAAATATGAACAACAATTATATAAATAATTTTAATTTACTTTAAAAAAAAATTAATTGAAAAAATTGAATAAACTTTTTTTAATCAAATCATACTCAACGATTTGATCAAAAGAATTATTCATCATTTTCTATTGCCTTGTACTATGAAAAATATATTTAGTAAATAATCCAAAAGGTCTATTTTTTTAATATTTCATTAAAGAAATTGTGAAAAATAATACCCTGACAAATTTATATATTTTTCAAATTGTATGATAACAAAAAAAAAAAAAAAGAAACAAGAAAAAAAAAGCGATAAATCTTAAGCTTATGCTTTTGTTCAATAAAAAAGCAAAGCAACAAAAATGTTCCATTACTTACTTTGTAAATAGCTAATGCTTTTGTTCAATAAAAAAGCAAAGCAACAAAAATGTTCCATTACTTGCTTTGTAAATAGCTAGGGCAGTTACCAACTTTTAATTGATTCATGACAATTTATATTAGTAATCCTTAATTCATATATTTTTGCTCTTACGTCATTTCTGTCTTTATAATTTCAATAGACTTGATTTTGATATGAATTTATAATTTTGTCTCAATTTAATTCAATTAATTACAACTTTAAATTATTTTTGATGAAAAATGGGCACATGAGTGGCACGTTTCATATTTTTCTAAGCAAAAATTTATAAATTTGTTCAATTCAATGATTTAATCTCAACCAATTCAATAACATTTTTCTTTCAGGAACCTTATTCAGCATTATCAATTAGACTAAATTAACAAAAAATTTAATATTTAGAATTCAACATCAAGCAAATTAAAATTACTCAAACTAAAATGACACAATGAAAAAATAACAATACTACAAATCTACCCTTATCAGCCCAAAATTTACTTAGAAAAAAAAAAATTAATGATTCAAATTCATTACATATGTGAACTTCATATTTTATCAATTCAATATATATGAGGATAAATTTGGGGTCCGTAAAATGGGTTTCTAGCATTTTTCATGGAAAAATATACGAGTAGTGATGTAATTTGACGGTGGTTTTATGGCAAACCATTAGTAATGCCTTTGGGACCACTGGAATTAAAGATAAAAAGACTCACTGTAGCCAACTTCGAAGTCATGGCTGATGGAGGAAGACTTTGCTCTGTAGCCAACTTCGAAGTCGTGGTTGCCGTGCTTGACGGGCTGGGCTGCTCCACCACCACCACAAAAAGACTTTGCTCTGTATAAGAATAAGTAATTCATTTACTCCTCCATCATCAAACTACTGTCCATCTTACTCTACTCTCCTTTTCATATCTCTCTGAATCCTCCTACCTATAAGAAAACAAAATGAGTTTGCATATGTTTCTTCTTCATCAATTTCTTCTGCTATTTCTCTTGTCTTCTTCTTCTACTTCTGCACGCCATACCTGCCTTGAGGACCAGGGATTTTCACTTCTCCAATTTAAAACAACATTTACGATAACTGCTAATGCCTCTTCTCCACGTTGTGAATATGATTCTCAGCCTAAAATGGTGTTCTGGAATGAGACTACTGATTGTTGCTCGTGGGAGGGGGTCACGTGCGACTTGTCCAGTGGTCATGTGATTGGACTTGACCTCAGTTGCAGCCACCTTCAGGGCACCATCCAACCCAACACCACCCTCTTCCACCTTCGTCACCTCCAAACCCTCAATCTTGCCTTCAATGACTTCAATTTCTCTACAATTTCACCTGATTTTGGCTCCTTTCCAAGTTTGACCCATCTCAACCTCTCTTACTCTAATTTTACAGGCCAAATTCCCTCAAAAATCTGCCATCTGTCCAAATTGGTTTCCCTTGATCTCTCTTATTTCAATTATTATCCTCAAAATCCTTATGATTCTTCTTATTCTCTGGCGAGACTTGAACAACACACTTTCAATATGCTCCTTCGAAACCTAACCCAATTAAGAGAACTACACCTTGATTCGTTGAATATCTCTTCACCTTTACCTCATGCTTTGCTAAATCTATCTTCTTTGACATCTCTCAGTCTTCGCTATTGTCAACTGCATGGGAAATTCTCAGAAAACATTTTTCACTTTCCAAACCTACGAGAGCTCTGTGTATCGGGAAATTCGGAACTCACAGGTAAACTTCCATACTTCAATGTGACTACTTCCCTTCAGTTTCTTGATCTCTATAGTTGTAACTTTTCGGGGTCCATTCCAGCTTCTCTTGGGAACCTTACACAAATCACCTATCTAGACTTCGGGTCTAACAGTTTCGGCGGTCAAATCCCCTCATCAATTTCAAACCTTGCAAAGCTTAATACCTTGTATCTTGATGGAAACAATTTGACCGGACAAATACTGGATTCCCTTGGCAACATGAGCCAACTTACTATCTTGTATCTTTCCGGAAACAATTTGAACGGACAAATACCGGATTCCCTTGGCAACATGAGCCAACTTACTATCTTGTATCTTTCCGGAAACAATTTGAACGGACAAATACCGGATTCCCTTGGCAACATGAGCCAACTTACTAACTTGGGTCTTTCCAGAAACAATTTGAACGGTCAAATACCGGATTCCCTTGGCAACATGAGCCAACTTACTAACTTGGATCTTTCCGCAAACAATTTGAACGGTCAAATACCGGATTCCCTTGGCAACATGAGCCAACTTACTATCTTGCATCTTTTTGGAAATAATTTGACTGGACAAATACCGGATTCCCTTGGCAACATGACCCAACTTACTCACTTGTACCTTTCTTCTAATCAGCTAACTGGTACAATACCATCTTCGTTGTTTGCTCTGCCTTCACTAGTTGAGATAGATTTTAGTAACAATAAGCTGCAGGGACCAATTCCAGGATTAGTTTATGAACTCCAAAACCTAACATCTTTGCTGCTTTCATCAAATAACTTAAGTGGTGTAGTGGAGCTAGATAAGTTTCTTAGTTTAAAATATTTGTCCTATCTTGATCTCTCATATAATGGTCTCTCATTGAACATCCACAACAGTGTCAACTCTACCTTGACCAACATTGACACTATAAGATTAGCTTCTTGCAACTTGAGCGAATTCCCAATCTTCTTGAGAGAACAAGCCAGTTTGTCTTCACTAGACCTTTCAAACAACAAAATTCATGGTAAAGTTCCAAAATGGTTATTCGATGTGGGGAAAGATTCATTGTATAATTTAACTCTTTCTCATAATTTCCTTACAAGTTTAGAGCGTCTTCCATGGAAGAATCTGGCATATATTGACCTGCACTCCAACTTACTCCGAGGACCACTCCCTGTTCCACCTAACACCACAAATGTTTTCTCCATCTCAAACAACAAATTGACCGGAGAAATCCCTCCATTGATTTGCGATTTGAAATCACTTGTAGTTCTTGATTTGTCTAATAACAGTTTGAGTGGATTGATTCCACAATGTTTGGGAAACTTGAGCAACAAACTCTCGGTGCTGAATTTAGGGATCAATAGCTTTCGTGGCACATTTACTGCAACATTTACCAAAGGCAACATGCTAAGGAATCTTAACTTGAATGGCAACCAAATTGAAGGAAAAGTTCCGCGATCGTTGCTCAATTGTAGACACTTGGAAGTTCTAGATCTTGGAAAAAACAAGATAAATGATAGATTCCCCCACTGGTTGGGAACTCTTCGAAACTTGCAGGTTCTTGTCTTGAGATTTAATATGTTTCATGGTCCCATAGGCACCTTCAAGACCAAGGGCAAACATCCTTTCCCTAAGTTGAGAATTATCGACATATCTTACAATGAGTTCACTGGGCTTTTGCCAACAAACTATATCAAACAATTTGAAGCTATGATGAATGCGGATAAACATCAAATGAAATTGAAATACATGGGTGAATACTATTATCAAGATTCTGTGGTGGTAATGATGAAAGGATATGAAATTGAATATTCAAGAATCTTAACGGTCTTCTCAATCATTGATTTTTCAAGCAACAAATTCCAAGGAGACATTCCGAAATCCATTGGGAGGCTTAATTCGCTTCGGGGTCTTAACTTATCCCATAACAACCTCAAAGGTCACATCCCAACTTTATTTGGAAATTTAATGAACCTTGAATCATTGGACCTTTCCTCAAACGAGTTTGTTGGGAAGATTCCGCAGCAACTGGCAAGTCTAACGTTTCTTGAGGTACTAAATCTTTCAGATAACCAACTAGTGGGGCGAATTCCTCAAGGGAGCCAATTTAATACATTTGGGAATGATTCATACAATGGGAACTTGGCCTTGTGTGGATTCCCCTTATCAAAGAAATGTGAGGAACAACAACCATTGCCACCTCCACCAACACTGCAACATGATGAAAATTCAGATTGGGAGGCCAGATTTAACTGGAAAGTTGTTGTTATGGGGTATGGATGTGGCTTTGTATTTGGAATGGTTATGGGATATCTTATGTTAGTAACTCGAAGTCCAGAATGGCTGATGAAAATTGTTGAAGGAAAACAATATAAGAAGGTGAAAAGGTCCAAGAAGAGTGCCCATTGATGTAGTAAAGGAAGAAATCAGCAAAAAACAAATGGCGTCATTTAGGTAAGTAGAATTTATCTTTGAAGCATTACTTTGTTGAATTATCTTTTATGGTTTCTATGTATATGCTATTATTGAGTTGCTAATGTTTTTATTTCAAAACTAGATCTGTTCCATCAAGTAGCACAATAAAGCAATGGTGTCCACTTGAAGGGGTGTCTCATGTAACTGTTGCATTTGAGTCCATGTGCATCCGGATAGCAGCTATACAGGATCACTTCAAAAGGTGGTACCCTTGTTGTTGTATTGAGTTCTAAAGCTTTGTTATGTTGTTTAATTTTCTTAAAGCACGAGTCAAATAAGAGTTGCATATCATGACTCCTTGTTTCTTTTCTTGCATCATGTAGCAACCTTTAAAGATTTGTAATTTTTTTATGTAGCTGCTTTTAAATTGGATTTTAGTCAAACTTGGCCTTGCTGAGTTTTTTAACCTTAAAATGCAATCTTAAAAGTTACAACTCAAACCATTCCCCTTGTTTCATTCTTAATCATTTTTGAATGACAAAATTGTTGGCTACCTGATAGAGAATTTGCACTGAAAATAATGATGTGTTACTCCATTTTAAAATATTGCCAAGTTAGCTTGTTGGAAGGTAAAAACATTCTCAATTCAATGGCGACTAAGGGATCACACTGGAGATATAGTCTAGCACTTGTTTCTATTGAGATGTGGGAATTTCGTGATTAATTACAGTAGGAAAATGGCGATTCTGAGAGTATTGATTGGAAATGTTGTTCATAAGCAAGAAAAGAATCATCAAAATACAATCAACAGTGGGGTTTACCTTTTTCAATTACGATAGTTTAGTGTACTATATTGTTGTATTTTCTCTGCCAACTCTCCCAAATATAATAAACTATAACTTGAATGATCGTTATAAACATTAAAAAAGAAGATGGCAGTTATTTGCAAGTCAACTGATCTTAATGTGTCTTGTTGTTCCCTTCAGTTTCTGGCTATGGGTGGAGCTTCTCCAGTTTGGATGTCCATATTCCACAACCAATTCGGATATTCAAACTGGGCATTTAGTTTAGTATGAGCAATAGATGTTTTTCATATTGACACTTCTTTTAAATTAATGGTTAAGATTTTGTCTACTTATTTACAAATTCATAATTAGATCTAAATAAAAAACTTGACCCAATATTTAATATGTGTTGACACCATATTTTATTTTCTGTTGATTTTGGCCTGTCAATAGGCCAAATCAAATCTAATTAGCTATGGCCTGCCAATTATGAACAAATCCAATTTTATTGATTGTGGCTTGTTGATTATAGCCAAATCTAATCTCATTGAGTGTGGTCTGTTGATTTTGATCTGTAGATTCAGATCATAAATTATCTTTTTAAAAGATTATGGCCATATTATTATTATTATTATTATGCAAGTAAGTTTCATTCAAACCCACCAAATAGCAGGTCATGCATGGGCAAAATGGGGCATAGAGAAATAGTGCCAATTTGGCTTGATATGATGATTATGGGCAGTTAGTTACTATTTGTGGCAAACATTACGCAACTATTGAGTTGAAGAAACTGCCTTTGAACAATTGGTAATTAAGCCATGGGACTTTGCCTATAAATAGGCAAAGAAGAGAAGATCAAAAGGGATCAACAAAACATCAAACTCATGAGAGTTCTTTATCTAGGAGTAGTCTATCTTAACTTAGGAGTAGATTACCTTAATTTAGGAGTAGTTTTTAGCAGTTAGTTTTGGTTCTTGTAACCTTTCTAATTCCTGTCGATTGTGTAACAAAGATTGTGTTTGTTGTTTGATTAATGCAATTGAGTAACAAGTTTCAATTTGATTACCAATTTGTAGTTTGTTTACACTTGTTTCTTCACATTGCAACCTCCAAAGAAGTCCTTAAAACTGTCAAGGCATACGACACCAACCACAATTGCTTGATGTGTTTGTTGTTTGTAAAAACTGGTTTCTTTGTCGATTTTCTTCTGTCGATTCCATCCAAACCAGATTTTTGATAACAATATGTTAATGGGTAGACAATGTGGCGACCAACCTTCTTTTTCCCTTGCCTTTTTCTTTCTTTGCTTCGTTCTCTTCTTATTTCCGTTGGATGGAAATGTCCGGAAATGTTTTCCTAGTTCTTATTTCCTTCGGTGTTGAATTTTGATTGTTCCAGATGGTGCACGGGTGAGTCCGGGGTGCCCAGGGACGGAGTGGAAATTGTGAGCTGCTGGGCCGGGGCCGCACGTGCGGAATTGGGCCACTCGAGTGGTGAGAGGGGCCGCACGAGCGGCCAAGCTTGACACCCAGAAATTTTGATTCTGTCTAAGGGCGCACGAGCGAAGAAAATCAGCCTCACGAGCGGTCAAGGTGGACCGCTCGAGCGGTGGGGAAAGCCGCACAAGCGGCCAACTGGGCAGTCCGTGCCCTGTTTTCTTATAACGTTTTGGTCCGAATACATCGCCCATTATACTCATCTCCCTCTCACTCTAAACCCTATATTTCTTCCCCTTCTCTCTAGAAAACACCTCAAACATCTAAAACTCTTTGATTTTGCTAATCTTGGGTCAAGATCTTCATCATCTCTCTCAAGATCTTGAAGATTCAAAGCTAGGGCTTCTTTGGGTGGAGGAAAATCCAAGGCTCTCTCTCATCTTCTAACTCTAGGGTTTCATCTCTTCATCAAGAGCTTGAGGTAGGGTTCTCCTTTGAGTTATATATATGTTTATGTGGGTTTTTATTTGTTGATTTTGGTGAGTTCCTCCTCCTATTTCGAAAATGTTCTTGGTGGTTCAAGAAATTGAATGATTTGTAGATCAAACCACTATATTGTGTTCATTTAAAGACTTTTCTTGAAACTTTGAACAAAATGGGTTGAGATTGAAGTTGGTGAAAAGATTTCCTAAAAGGGATGGGCATTTTTAGGGTTTTTGTGAAAAACCTAGAAATTTGGGGGTTTTGGGAATGTTGGGTAAATCAAGGGATTTTCTTGAGACTAATGAAAGGGTGAGTGGAAATTTCTTATTTGTGTTGTGTCATGAAGACTCTAGTTGCATATAAGTTGGAAACCTCACTTGATTTGTTGGCAAGATATATATGTGTGTGTGTGTGTGTGTGTGTGATTACAAATTGTACAATGTTGGTTCCATGATGTATGAGTATTGTAGTATATGGAAATTAGTTTTCAAGCATTGGTATGACTTTGGGATATTTAGAATGTGAAATTATATGAATGATAATTTTGTTATTGTATAAAGATCCATGATAGCAAATCTTGGACTATATCATGAAATGACATCAAGAAGAGAGAATGAGAAATGTGATAGCTTGACAATGTTGCTGGAATAACTTGAAATTTGAGGAAAACCCATGGGTTATGAACAAATGATTGCATTGCATTTTCCTTCATTTGGTAATTTGCATCTTGGAATTGAAATTGGAAATATTCACTTTGTAAAAAGTTATACATACGTCTTGTGAAATGAGAACTTATGGAAATGTTAAAGGGGTAAATACGTTGGTAAGTCCGGATAGGGGGTGTAGTTGAACTTGATAAGTTGGCCTTAGTGTCCATGGTGAAAGACCAGAAAACCGCGTGGATAGGTGTTGAGCCTTCCGGTTAATACCGGTAAAAATGACAGTTTGGTAGTACTTGTTTGGTCTACTTGTAGACACCAGCTTAGGGATTACCAGAGTCGTATTTACCGCCCCTCTTGAGTAAATTGGATGTTGGAATCAATGAGGAAAAAAAAAAATGTTGTTGAAGGCATGATGATTTTCCTAATAAGCATGGCATACGATTACATTTTTTTTAAAGAACATGGCATGGCATCTCATTGCATTAAATGTTAGGCATCTTACATAAACGTATATACTTTGTTAAGAATTCTCTACTGGGCTTTATGCTCACTCCTATGGGTTTTGGTGCAGGTAAAAATGTGGTGCTCCCGCCAAATTGAGGGCGTGGAAATAATTTGAGAAGAGTAGTGCGCTCTTATTTTTGTTGTGATTATTTGTAAAGCCAAGGGCTATTTTTGGTATGGGTCGGAGAGACCACTTTTGTGTAAGTAGGCTTCAGCCTCGAAAGTTGTAGCCGTAAGGGCATTTAATTTAGTCTTGGAACTAGATGTTTCACATGCTATAGATTCAGGTGTTCTTTTATCTTGTTGAATGTATACCGCATGTGGGACTTTTGTATTAAACTCTTTTAATCAAATATGGAAAGATGGAAGGATTATTGTTATTATCTAGTGAATGTTCATTAATGTGGGTAGTTCATGTTGATATATTTTCGGGGCATTATAGACAATCTGAGTGCTCAAACAACATTCTTTAGTTCATATTTAGACTGGAAAGAAGCCATTCTTTTTGAATTATCTGCAGGAGCATTGGATAGTTTTTCTTCTCAAACTAGTTTTTTTTCTAACCAACTACCTAATTCAATCAACAATCTTTGATCCTTAAGTTGTTTGTACCTCTCATATTTTGCAACTTTTTAGTATTGTCATTTTTTTAAATAATGATTTTGTTATGATTTTTACCATAGTAAAACATGTTTGTGAAATACATAATTCAGCAACATAACATTAAAATTAAAGTAAAATGATATTAAAATATTACATTTTTATTTTAAACTACACATCCTAAAATGATATCATTTTAGTTTAGCTTTAAGCTTATAAGATATATTCATCCACTTTTTAGGGTCCATTAGAGATTGCACAACTTACTAACTTTAACATTTCTAAAAACAATTTAAATGAATGGATATCAGATATTTCTTGGATAATCTTAAGATTGTATTTTGATCGTAAATTTATGAAAAAATTTGTGTAGTTGTGAAGAAAGAAAATACAGAAAATAAGGGTTGTTTTCTTGGGCACTACCAAGTGGGTGAACTAGTTTTCTTTTTTCCAAATATCAAAACTTGGAAAAAAAGGTAGTTTTAACACCTAAAGTATGGGATCTTTTTTATTTTAGTCCCTTGAGTTTCAATTTTGTCATTTTGGTCCTCAAAATTGTCAATTTGAATCAATTTGGTCATAGCTCTAACGTCCGTCTATATTATTAACGGAACAGTATGGCTAAAAGATAGTTTTAGCCCCTAAAATCGTTCCTTATCATTTTAGTCCCTTAAGTTTTAATTTTTATCATTTTGATTCTCAAAGTTATCAATTTGAGTCAATTTAGTCTTAGCTCCAATCATATTATGCCACATGTCTATTTACCTTGAATATATACCTTATTGTACTTTATCACCATACACAACATCTTCCTCATTTTTTTTGATGACTAAAATACCATTTTCCCGTCCATTTTACATAACAAAAACAGACAAATGGTTTAGGCCACTTTGAAAGTTCAACATATGTCCATCTCAAACTACTTATTTCCAGCCACATTCCTTAAGAAATATCCCACCTACCCAGGTTGCTTTTTCTTCCATCTCTCTAACAATTCCAGTCTCAAACTATTGCATTACTTGCTTAGTAATACCAACTCCAACTTTTTTCGTGACTTATGGCCAACCTTTGCTAGCTTTGGGACCATTAGAATTACCACTCTATTTGTTTGGGTAAAATATATTTAGTTACTGAAAACGTTTATTACAAATAAAAAACAAATATTTTTCAACATTTTAAAATTAATATGCTAGTGATTGTGGTAGTGGTGGCGGCAATGATAAGGCAGAAATTGTGGTGGTAGTGTTGGCAGTAATAGTGGTAGGGTGGTGGAGATGGAGGTCGTCTGACGTCATTGGTAGGACAGGAGTTTAGTTCAAAAAATATTTTTCACCCAAATAAACTTTTTTTCATGATCAACGGAAAATGTATCAGTTGATATTCATTTTCCATCATGCCAAACATTGATGGAAGACAAGCTTGTTTGAATAGTGGATAATTACAATTTACATGGTTGCCTTACTTGACAGGCTGCACCAGAGAAAGACTTACTGTTACTTATACATTTTCTCTTATCCTTCTCCATCATCAAATATCCAACTTTTTCATTTTGATATCTTTGATTCCCATGAGGAGAAATGAGTTGGCTAATATTGTTTCATCAATTTCTGTTGTTTCTCTCATTTTCTCAAGTTCTTGCATGTTCATCATCATGGTCTTCTTCTACTTCTGCACGCCCCACATGCCTTGAGGATCGGAGATTCCCACTACTCCAATTTAAAAAAACATTTGTCACAAGTGTCTTTACATTTTTACAGTGTAAATCTTATTCTCATCCTAAAATGGAATTCTGGAATGAGAGTACTGATTGCTGCTCATGGGAGGGGGTCATGTGCGACTGGTTGAATAGTCATGTAATTGGACTTGAGCTCGGTTGTAGTGAGCTTCAGGGCACCATCCAAACCACTAGCAGCCTCCTTCGACCTTCGTCAGCTCCAGAGGCTCAATCTTGTCTTCAATGACTTTAGATTCTCTAGAATATCATCTAAGTTTGGCTCATTCATGATTTTGACCCATCTCAACCTCGCAACCTCTTTATTTTCAAGTCGAATTCCTTCAGAAATCTCCCACCTGTCCAAATTGATTTCGCTCGATTTTTCTGGTATTCATGAGGGGAGACTTGAACAACACACTTTCAATATGCTCCTTCAGAACCTAATCCAGTTAAGAGAACTACATCTTGATGCATTGGATATCTCTTTACCTTTACCTCTTGCTTTGTTAAATCAATTTGCTTTGACATTTCTTAGTCCTGCATTTGTCAACTGCGTGGGAATTCCCAGAAAACATTTTCCACCTCCCAAACCTACAAAAAGCTCGAGGTATGGGATAACAGAAACCTCACAGGAAAGTTCCAAACTTTAATATAACTAGTTCCCTTCAGATTTTTGATCTCTCCAAGACAAGTTTTTCTGGACAAGTGCCTAATTCAATCAGCAATCTTAAAGCCTTGAACAGTGTGTACCTCATTGAGTGCAACTTTTCAGGGTCCATTCCAACTTCTCTTGGGAACCTTAACAAATCACCAATTTGTACTTCTTGTATAATAGTTTTAGCGGTCAAATCCCCTAATTGATTTCAAACCTTGCAAAGTTTACTCACTTGTTTCTTTCTAATAACAATTTGAACGGACAAATACCAGATTGCATTGGCAACATGAGCCAACTTGCTTTCTTGGACCTTTCTGGAAATCAGCTAATAGGTCCCATTCCTTTGTATGCAATTGGGCTTTCCAAGTTAGCTTACCTTGATTTAAAAAATAACTCACTCAATGGGACAATACCATCTTGGTTATTTACTCTACCTTCACTGGTTTCTATAGAATTGAGAGGCAATAAGTTGCAAGGACAAATTCCAGGATCTTTTTATGAACTTGCAAACTTGACACACTTGTCACTTTCATCAAATAACTTAGGTGGTATAGTGGAGCTAGATAAGCTTTTAACGCTAAAATATCTCTCTCATCTTGACCTTTCACATAATATTCTCTCATTGAGCATCAACAACAGTGTCAACTCTACCATGTCTAAATTTTACACAATACGATTAGCTTCTTGCAAGCGAATTTCCAAACTTCTTGAGAGTGCAGGCTGAATTGCTTTCTCTAGACCTTTCAAACAACAAAATTGGTGGTGAAGTTCCAAAATGGGTATTAGATGTGGGGAAAAATTCATCGACGGATTTAAATCTTTCTAATAATTTCTTACTAGTTTAGAGAAACTTCCATGGCAAACACTACAATTTATTGACCTACACTCCAACTTACTCCATGGACCACTCCCTATTCCACCTATCACCACAATTGCTTTCTCTATCTCAAACAATAAATTGACAGGAGAAATCCTTCCTTTAATTTGCAGTCTAAACTCACTTAAAGTTCTTGATCTGTCTAATAACAATTTCAGAGGAATTATTCCACATTGTTTGGGAAACTTCAGCAATAGTCTCTCAGTGTTGAATAGCTTTCATGGAACCTTTACTGCAGCATTTACAAAAGGTAACATGCTGAGGAATCTTAACTTGAATGGCAACCATATTGAAGGACAAGTCCCGCCATCTTTGCTCAATTGTGAACACGTGGAAGTTCTAGATCTTGGAATAAACAAGATAAATGATACATTCCCCCATTGGCTAGGAACTCTTCTGGAGTTGCGGGTCTGGTCTTGAGATTTAATAGGTTTCATGGTCACATTGACGCCTTTAAGACCAAGAGTAAAGTTCTTTTCACTAAGTTGAGGATTATTGGCATATGTTACAATGAGTTCAGTAGCCCTTTGCCAACCAATTATATCGAAAAATTTGAAGCTATGATGAATGTGATGGGTGAGATATATTATCAAGATTCTGTGGTGGTGGTGGTGGTGATGATGAAAGGATTTGAAATTGAATATTCAAGAATCTTGATGGTCTTTTCAATCATTGATTTATCAAGCAATAATTTCCAAGGAGATATTCCGAAATCCATTGCGAAGCTTAATTCGCTTCGAGGTCTCAATTTATCTCATAACAACCCCATATCCCAACTTCACTTGCCAATTTAAGGAACCTTGAATCATTGAACCTTTCCTCAAACAAGCTTGTTGGGGAGATTCCTTGGCAATTGACAAGTTTGATGTTTCTTGAGGTACTAAACCTTTTGGACAACCAACTCGCAGGATCAATTCCGCAAGGGAGGCAGGTTAATTCATTTGGAAATGATTCATGCAGTGGGAACTTGGCTTTATGTGGAATTCCACTGCCACCTCCACCAACATTCCAACAAGACGAGAATCTAGACAAGTCAAACGGATTTAGCTGGCAAGTTGTAGTGATGGGGTATGAATGTGGATTTGTATTTGGAATGGTTATGGGATATCTTATGTTTGTAACTCGAAGACTAGAATGGCTTATGAAAATTGTTGAAGGAAAACAATATAAGAAGGTGAAAAGGTCTAATAAGGGTGCCCACTGATGCAATAAAGGAAGAAATCAACAAAATCAAATGGTGTTACCAAGTAAGCGGAATTTATCTTTGAAGCTTTATTTTGTTGGATTATCTCTTGTGGTTTCTATTTATAAACAAAATTAGAGTTACTTATGTTTTATTTCAAAACTAGCTCCATACCTTTAAGTAGCACAATAAAGCAATAGTATCTACTTGAAGGGGTGTCTCAGTGTCTGTCTTAGTTGTTGCATAATGAGTCTATGTGCATTTTTCCTCCTAAAGAGAAGTTTTTCTGGTTGAGTGCCTATTTTGCAGCTTTTCACTTTTGCCTTTTTTTTTTTTTTCTCCCTTTGCAATGATTTTTTTATGGTTTTTAGCACAACAAGAACATAATTCAACTTCCTTAGTTTGAAAATAATTTAAAATGACATCAGCTTGTTTGTTTCATTCTCAAAATATTTTTTGCTCGAAAAATTAGAACTAGATTCGTGCGGGGAAGAAAAAAGGAAAAAAAAGTATCTATTTTGATTTTTATTTATGCCAACTGCTTCAGCACTTTCTGTGAAATAGTTTAAGCAGCCAGTTCCTCTGTTTTGTAGCCAACATGATCAGTCAACTTTGCTTCCTTAGATCTTTCTAAGAATCAGCACTTTTTTTTAATAAAAATAATAATAATAAAAGTAAATTATGGACTCTTTAATGTTTGAATGACAGAAGTTTTGTGTTTGGAAAGTTGGATAATACAGCAATTGCTTTTGTTCATCTTGTTCAATAGTTGAAATTATACATTAGTGGTTGAGGGCCAAGTTTAGTCAAATTTTATGATCTCATGTCTCATAATATTTATAGTCAATGAATTATATAAGAATGTTAAGATATGAATATTTGGAGATATAATTTAACAACTGTGAATGTTTTTCAATAGAGAAATAAAAAATTTCACGATAAAAAAGAACTTGTGTGTTGATGGTGTGAAGATATTATTGTGTTGTAGGGATGGGAAGAAGTTGAAGGCCTTGGGAAACAGAAGCAAGGGATCAAAGGATATGTCAGAGTTAAGAACAAACAGGACATTGCAGCTTCTTTCTTTTCTTTTCTTTTTTCCCTCTGATTTTTTGTTTATTCATCAAATTCATGCTCTATTTTGTTGCCTAGAACATAAAGTTTATTTATTTTAATTGTCTTCTAAATCAAAGGAGCTAATAAGCTTAACCTTATTGTGGGATGAGTTTTTCATAAATAAGGAGTTCATGACATATAGAGCAGTTTGACAGTTCAATAGGTACTGGGACATAATTGTTCAAAATTACAACAGGTATTGGTGTAGATGAGGGCATTCAATACATCATAGTTTGACAGCATCCTCAAGAGATTGAAAGTGTAATTGTGACATTTATCCTTCGAATTAGATTTAATAAGCTTTAAAAAAAATTGTTCTTGCATTTTTCTGTTTCTGACTCTTCTTTTTATTTTTTCAGGAAGCTGCAGAAATCAAGGATGAAGGTACATCAAGATAAAATTGAATGTCTATTGCACTTAATATCATTATATGTTTTGATGAGGATCATCTTTGTATGCATATTGCAGCTGTTGAAAAGGATGATGTTCAAGAGGTTGATACCGATGTCACCATAGAGACTAATACAGTTGTCAACTCTACTCAGCCCCAAGGAAGGTCAATATGGTTGCACACATCAATGCTAGATCGATTTTGAGTTTTTTTTTTCTAATTTTTATAAATTTATTTATTTGTTTATTTTTGTTTCTTCCTTTAATAATCACCAGGTATAAGAAAAGAGAGAGGGAAACTTGACCATGCATATTCTTCTGAGGATCTTGGAGGAATACTTGTGAGTTACTAACCTTAGGAACTTAGGTCCCCAAGTTTTTTCATATAGAGTTGATTAAAACAGGTATTGTGAGGTAGTTATTTTGTGGTGCCTCAATTTTAAGTGAAGAATTTATTATTTGGGTCACTGTGTTGTCTGAAGGTGCCAAATTATTTTCAAAAAATGGAGTTCTAAGATTTTTGAGTTCTTCCATCTGCCCTTATTTTCTTAATATGTTAATTGTACAGTTTTCAGACGTTGCCTCTGTCTTCTTATTTTGGCTGTAATTTTTAATAGATTGCTGTAATTCTATGTAGAAAATCATAGCTAAATTGATTGTTTGGGACCATCGCTTTAAAATTTTCCTAATTTACTCGAGTTTCACAAGAGTTAGATTCAGATTGGTTGATTGAATTTGAATTGATCAAGTTTCAGATAGCAAAAAATTGGCTATAAATTCTGAATATTTGGTGAAATTGGCATTCTGGAAAAGAATGGCTTTCTTATATTGTCTATTAGTTTGGTTGGAATTTCAGTTAAATTTCAAAAAATCTGTTAATTATTGAAAGAATTTAAAGATTGTATAGTAGTTAATGGAAATCTATTTTTGTAGTGAGGTTTCAGTAAGGTGTTGTGATTAGGAAGCTGGACTTATTTAATAAGGCGATATTAGAAAATGGCTATTGAGATTCGCACTAAAGAGGTGTTGGGATCCGGGATCCCCCCAAGACCTTTGCGGAAATTAAACCAAGCAGAAATACACACCCACACACAAGGAGACACAATATTTTACGTGGTTCGGCCTCAATGCCTACGTCCACGGGAGAGTAGCCGGTTTTCACTATACCAATTTGGAGATTACAGAAAGATTACAATAGAGGAGGAGCTCACACTCTCCTCACTCACACACTCCCGTCTCCCTCGCTCACACCGAGGGAGACGGGTCTCTCCGTCTCACATCTCACCCTCACTGATATGCTCACTCTTGGCTCCCACACTCTCACATTTTCTTCCTCCTCTCTACATCTATATATATACACATGGAGAAGAGAGGACAACAAACATTGGTGAGTGGTCAACCACCCCACTCCCTTGCTAAGTGCTCCACTCCCTTGCTAAGTGCTCCATTCTCTAATGGGGTGGGTGAAGTGGTGACCATTAGCTAGTGGGTGCTCATAGTGGATTCTCCACAATGGGTGATATCTTAACAAATCACCCCCTCAGCCCATGTGAGGTGATCCACTGCACACACTGCTGCTAATCTTGTTACGCCCAAAATTCAACATAGTCTTCATCTCTTCACTGAGACGCTGCATCCCCTGAAAGCTAGAGATAATACACCAGAGATACAAGAGGAGGAGGGAATCCTACATCCTCAACTCAACTCACACCACTCTCTGATTTGGAGAGAGCCTCTGCTCCTATCTCCCACAGATCTCTTCCACGCTTCCTGTCTCGGATGTCTTCAGCATAGTCTGCATCTCCTCACTGAGATGCTTGCACCCCCTGAAGCTAGAGATAATACACCAGAGATATAAGAGGATGAGGGAATCCTACATCCTCAACTCAACTCACACCACTCTCTGTGTTGGAGAGAGCCTCTGCTCCTATCTCCCCCAGATCTCTTCCACGCTTCTGTCTCGGATGTCTATACCTGCTATGCTTGAACTTGCGCAACCAAGATATCCGACACCCCCTGATTGGATGTCCTGCACCCCCTGCTAGAATGCCCTTGACTGTTATGCATTACCTCGCAAGACCAGTCATTAGAGCAATAGAAAACTCGTTGTTTATCCCATCAACGTCCTCTGTCTTCTTTGCTCGGAGCTTTTCCTCTGAACTTTCAGCCTTTGCCCTCTGCACTTCTGAACAACCTCCTAGCGTTTCCAAATACGCTTGTTGTCTGTGCCTTTGCAATCCCTGATGTACTGTCCAGTAGATTGATGGTTTGACAGTAGCTCCATCTGTCAAAGCATCGTCAGCTATGCACTTCCTTGCATAGGGAACACGGAAGCAACTAGAAAAAGAGTTTGACACATCAACATCCTCAATTTTTCTTGCTCGGAGCTTATTTCTTTGAACAACCAGCCTTTGCCTCTGCACTTCAGAACAACTTCCCAGCGATCTCATACGCCCGTTGTCTGTGCTGCAATCCCTGATGTTCGGTTCTGTCTCACTTGTATGTCCGTACTGATGTTTGACAGTTAGCCCTTCTGCCAAGACAACTTCCACCGGTCTGTACAAGTTACCACTATGCAACTCTGGGCATAGTACTCGCACCCATGGCTCTTGAGTGCTCATCGTGGCTCCATCTCTCCTCCTGCGCTCGAGCTCGCCTGAGAGATCCGCAACTACTCTGTTTCATTAAGAGGTGCGTTCGCTGCCACAAACATAAAGAAACCACCATAGAGAAAAAGACTTGCCACTCCTTGGCGTGCGCCCTTGCGTCTTATCTGTCTTAATTTCTCTGTCTGGAAGTTCCTGTGAACTTTCAACAACCCGCTGCTGCACACTCTTCTGGCGCCTCTGTACGATACTCTACCGTACCCTTGCACTACTGCACGTCTGCATTTGTGCCCCTGCGCTTAGTATGCTCCTCTGCAACTATTGTTCTACACGTCCACATACCACCAGTACTTACTCGTATACAGTAGCTCCAACAGCCACAGCATTTCACTGAGCCTGAACTGGTTGCCAAATCATCTATCCGTCGATGAATGGTCTTCTCTTTTGATTGAACCAGATCCTCCGATGACGTCAACAGCCAGGAAAGTTCCCAGGAAAGACTGGTGGGGTCACACTCGGTCCCACTTAAGAACCAGTCTCCTTAGACACTGTCTTTTTGACAGAACTTTCCTAGACATTGTTGCTCTTGAGATAATCATACCTGCAATCCTCTGATCGCCCCTGACCAATCCTGATTTCCCTCGATCTGCCATCAAGCCTGATCTCCTCTGGTCTTCAATGATCTATCTCGAGTTGTACCTGGTTGTCCAATCTGGTCAGAATCTGTCCATTCTAACCTCTTCAGTGACACTGCAGCGTTCCACAATATCCGGCAACCTCCCTCCGAGTATTAAAGATGACAAACTCCCATGTTTTACCAATCTTTAAAAACCGTTCAGAATTTCACTATTCTGACCTCGCGGTTGCGTCCGGAACGGTCCGATTAGCTAGGACCAACCTTCGCTGTATTTTCGGGGACCTTACTGAAAAATATCCCCGAAAGCTGGGCCACACCACAATATTCTGAAAATTCTGGGCCACAATTACAATTTTCAGAAGTTCAGGGAATATTCCGTGTACTAACAGAATATTCCGTCCACTGCATTTGATGCCGTCCGTCTCTTCAATCTGCCTTCTTTTTACAGAAACTCTGTCTCTAAAATCTGACCGTACAGATGTGTCCGGAATACTCCAAATAGTCAGAAACCACTATTGGATCGCCAAAAACGGACTCCAAATGGCTTCGATCTAGCCAAAACATTTTGTACGCCTCAGATCTGCGGCTGCACCATAGCCGCGAAGCACTGGATCCTTCCCCTGCGGTTGTACCATTGCCGCGTCGCACTAGATCCCACCCTGCCTCTGGTTGACCGGTCAACCCATTGCTGACGTGGCAGATGACGTGGCGGCCCCTCACTGGCCCACGGTGCCACGTGTCACTGACGTGGCACGCCACGTGGCGCTGACGTGGCAAGATGACATGGTAGACACGGACCTATCTTGCTGACGTGTCCTGCCACGTGCCTGCGCGTGCCTAGCGCGCGTGTGCTGCACGCGCTGCCCTTCCACTCGTCTTCCTCCTCTGCGCGCGCGTGTGGCGCGTGGCCGCGCGTGAGCCGACGCGCCGGTTCCTCCAACGGCGCGTGGGGCGCGTGCCTGCGAGTGGGCCTCACGCGCCACCTTCTACGGGCGCGTGAAGGCGCGTCCGGCCTCCTCTGGGTGTCTGCTTTATGTTTCTGGACTCCTCTCGCCGAGCCCTTGCTCCTGGTATGCTCAAAACTCAATTTCGAGCAATTCGATTTCTGGGCAGATTCGGACATCGCACTGTTTTTGTGCCGAAACGCCACCGACGAGGCTCTGATACCAATTGTTGGGATCCGGGATCCCCCCAAGACCTTTGCGGAAATTAAACCAAGCAGAAATACACACCCACACACAAGGAGACACAATATTTTACGTGGTTCGGCCTCAATGCCTACGTCCACGGGAGAGTAGCCGGTTTTCACTATACCAATTTGGAGATTACAGAAAGATTACAATAGAGGAGGAGCTCACACTCTCCTCACTCACACACTCCCGTCTCCCTCGCTCACACCGAGGGAGACGGGTCTCTCCGTCTCACATCTCACCATCACTGATATGCTCACTCTTGGCTCCCACACTCTCACATTTTCTTCCTCCTCTCTACATCTATATATATACACATGGAGAAGAGAGGACAACAAACATTGGTGAGTGGTCAACCACCCCACTCCCTTGCTAAGTGCTCCACTCCCTTGCTAAGTGCTCCATTCTCTAATGGGGTGGGTGAAGTGGTGACCATTAGCTAGTGGGTGCTCATAGTGGATTCTCCACAATGGGTGATATCTTAACAAGAGGCATAGTCTTTGGAGCAGATTGATTGAGGGGAGATATGGCAGCTTGTTTGGTGGGTAGAGGATTTATACTATTAGAGGTCCGTATGGGGGTGGGCCTTTGGAAGAGTATTCGCTCAATTTTTAATTTCTTTACATTAATTATTGGCATTTGGATTGATAACCAGAGCTTCTTATGGAAATTATTTAGTTTTTCATTCCTTTACTCATCAATATTTAGACCCTTTTTTGTTTTTTGTCTCAATTTTGTTCGTTCGTTGGTAGGCTTATCTAGATCACGATCTTAACAGTTGGATTGTTCAGTATATGAATTTTAGTATTGTTTGGATTGGTGGGTATGATTTAGATTTTGATAAATTTGTTTGAATTTTGCAAAATTGATATATTTATTGACCTTTTCTTTGGCAGTTTTGTTGTGTCCAATTCATTAAATTGCCACAAAAATGAAATGTTTGGGAATTCTTCTGAATTATTGTTCATCTAGTCAATTGGGTCAGCGTTGTTTTGGTGAATTTTGGTTTGAATTTGTGATTTGGTTTTTCAGGGGAGGGGTTTGAATTCAATTACTTGGAAAATGGGGGTTATGTCGAGGCGGGTTTTGCTCATTTGTGGTAAAGTCTGTTTCTTCTATCCTTCCCTGCGACCAAGGTCGAGACAGCTTGTGAAGCGGTACAAAAATCTTCTTGCTGATATCTTCCCTCGGTCTTAGGTGAGTATTTGGCTTCCCTTGTATCAGTTTTACTTGATTGTTATGTCTCTTTGAAGTAATGTCAATAATTTTTGTTGCTTCAGAGGTCAGTTGGCGTGACTTTTTGCAATTCTTGTGCTTCTGTATGTTGAGGATGATTACTTCGAAGTATTCTATCAAGTACATTGTTATTGAGTACTCAACAAAAAGAGAAAAAAAGGAAAAAAGTACTTAGTGTTTGACATTGATCTGGTTGATTTATATGCTCTGGGGATTCAAATGTGTTCTGAAAATGGTGGGAAATTTTAGAGAGATGTTGATTGGGATAATCTGCTTTTGAGGGTAAAAATGGAAAGGGCAACTTATCATTGCACGAGGCCTTGATGAACGGTCACCAAGTTGTAGCTTATCATTTGATAGATCTAGAAGTGTTATATTATCTGAACAATGGAGTGAAATCAGCTCTGTTTCTAGCTGCTGAAGTAGGGTTTTTGGAACTTGTCACGCATATTCTATGTGACACAGTTGGGATTGAAAATACAAATGAAAGACTTAAAGGGTAATCACCTATTCATGCTGCCATTTTAAAAAGAAACCGAGGTAATTCTAACACTTATTCTTGATTTCTCTTTGGCTTTTGCATTTTTGTTTCTCAATTTATTTTAAAATCCCTGGTGTTTTAGATGCCTTATTGAAATCAGAACCAAGGTTAATTCGATTAAGAGATGAAGGAAGGACTCCACTTCACTTGATTGCATGATTGGGCTATCTTGAAGAAGTTCAGTACTTGTTAGGAAGACAGAGTTCAGGTGCTATTGCAAGGGACAACAATGGCTTACTTTCTATTCATTTAGCATCAATTAAAGGCCACGTTGATGTTGTCCGGGCGTTGCTTCAGTATTGTCCTGATTCAAGGGAACTGCTCAACTGTCATGGTCAAAATATTCTTCATGTTGCTGCCAAGAGCAGAGGACATAACATGGTTAGTTACATTCTCCAAACTCCTGAGCTCGAGAAGCTTAATAAACATGAGGGGGATAAGCATGGAAACACACCCTTGCATTTGGCCACCATGGATTGGCATCCAAAGATTGTTAGGGTATGTCTACTCTTGATTCTGCTGAATACTACATGGAAAGAATGCCCTCATTTCGAAAGGTATGCACCCAGCTAATTAAATAACCCTACACTTCAGATACCTAATCAAACATAACAAAATGAGGGTATGTCTGCTCTTGATTCTTCTTGTTGTTTATTTATTTTTATTTGCATCAACTCCACTTACATTAATATGTCAAAATAGGGTCCAAGCAAAGCTATATCTATTGTTATTCATGATTAATGTTTTGTAATGGTAGCTATTGAGAATCTTGTGCCAGTCCATATATACAATCTTGAAATGCTTCTTCACTTGTAGTGCCAAAGCTGAAGTTCTCCAAAGGTTGTCTCTGTGTGAACATTCCTTTTCATAGTACTATGAATTATTATTTAGCATTGACTGGAAGGAATTTTAATGGCCTGTTATTTCAATAGCCATTAGGTGGTCATAGCTTAAATTTGTGGGACATTTTTATCTTGCAACAGTTAACATGGACTGCATTGAAGGCCACTGGTGCACCACAAGCTTACTGTAGAAAAGCCCTCAATGCTAAAAAGAAACAAGCATCTATGCAACTGGAGCAAGTGAACATAGATAGCTATAAGGACCGATTCAACACTCTTCTATTGGTGTCCACCCTCGTTGCCACTGTAACTTTTGCAGCCAGTTGCACAATACCCGGTGGCTATTACGACAATGAACTTGACCAAGGCATGCCAACTATGCTAAAACACAAGTGGTTTCACATGTTCATTTTCTGCGACACCATAGCAATGTATAGCTCCATTATTACTGCTGTTACCCTCATACGGGCAAAATAGGGGACCTCAATTTGGTGCTTACTACCTACAGATTGGCAGTGCCACTACTGGGGGTCGCTCTCACCAAAGCAAGGAGGAAATGATATCAACAGAGATATTTCCTTGTTTAATTTATTTGATTTGTTGGTCAATTGAGTTGTGTTTTTCTTTTGTTTGCCTTTGGTCTTATGTGATGGTATCTAAGTATCTTGCCAGCAAGTATGTAATGGTATGTAATGTTTTGATATTTTGGTGTTTTATAGTTATGTGGCTGTTATATGTTGGAAATGTGTGGTTTTTTTCTTGTTTCTCCCCAATATATACTCATTTTATTAATAAATTTTTTGTTGGTAAAATAAAAAAATTTAAAAATAAAGAAAAAGAACTCATCTTGTATATATAGAAATTTTCTAAATATGCATTGGGTCTAACTAGTAGAAAGAAATACGTAGAGAAAAATCAATGCATGGCTTAGATTTGTTCTAGGTGCAAAGGGAATTAAATTCAAAATAAAATGAGATATATTGATTTTTTTTTTTGTGGGTAAAATTCATTTTATTCTTTGTGGTTTAATAAGATACGGCTGATATGGTTTTGGGCTAAATTGCAACACCTAACTCTGTTAACAAAATTAAAAATTTACGATTTTACCCTCTTGAACAAGTGTGTCAACTAACTACATATACACAGGTTTACACAAAGGATTTTACTGAGTTAATTCATTATATATATACATACACAGGTTTACATATACACATTACATAGAATTTCCTTTAATACATATAGGTTTATTTATACCCAATTTTTTATATGTGTGTATATAATCAAATTGGGTATTGATTTGGTTGAATATCGATTAGTCTGACCATAATCGATAGAGCGTGAGGTACGAACTCTGTTTATTTGGATGGAAATATTGACGGTGAAGAGGTAAATTGTAAAATGATCCAAATCACATGGGGATAATTGACTATTTTTAAAATATAGGAGATAAAGTGCTTTACAGTTAAACCACAAAGGGGTTAAATGAATTTTATCCCTTTTTTTTTGGTGCATGTAACATTGTCGGAAAAGTTAAGGCCGAGAGAGTTAAATTAAATTTCTTGTTATCCAATTAAGCAGTTAAAAATAAGGTTGCTACACAGGCAGCCCAAACTGAGCAACATGTGTCCAACTTGAATTTTTAAGGATTTGACAATATATTTTTAAAATATAGGTTTATGCAGCAATTTAAAAGCCCGAATTAAATTCAAGGCTAGGCGTAGACAAAGATTTTCAGCAACCTAAAACTTGAATTACAAATTTAAATATAAATATATAAAAATATTAAATATACATATTAATTGTTACAATTTCAATTTGATTTGCATTAATTGAATTGTTTTGACTTTCTTTGTTTTTTTTCTTCTTCAAATTACTAGGAGATGGAATTGAGGATTAGAGACTAAAGAAGTGAATGAACTACTGCAACATTCGTTTTAAGTTTATGTTTGTGTTAGTAAAATTTTTGTTAAGTCTTCTTGATCAACAAAGATTTAATAACAATTTTAATTAAACAATCAAATGGAAAAATCAGATGAATATGTAAAGGTTCTAATGCCTTGAAAGCACGATAACTTCTTTAGAACAATTAACAATCGAAAGAGTAAAATAAACGCATACATTTTTTTTATTGAAATCTTTTAAGTTTATAATGTTACAAACTATTGAAAGCTACTACTAAAAGTTGAGATATTCCCAATAAAAAATAATAAATAAATAAAAAAGACTGATGAGTTTGATGACTTCTAGATTTTGTTTCTTTGTTTCATCCTTGCCTATTTATAGGCTTGAAACCGTCCTCCTCTTGTAACTGCTGAAAGCAGCCCACTTTCACATCAAGTTATATTCCACTACTTCACTTTGTAAGCAACATCTTCCATAGTCACCCACGTTGCCAAGTTCTTTGCTATTCTTTGCACATCATGGGTTCACAACCACCTTTATGCCCCACGTCTGCTACACACTGCACAAAATCAGTAGCAAAAACAACAACAACAACAACAACAACAACAATAATAATAACAACAAAATATATGCTTATAATCACTTAAAAAGATAATTTTAGTCTGAATCGACAGACTAAAATTGATAGTCCACAATCAATAAGATTAGATTTGACCATGATCGACAGGCCACAATCAATAAAATTGAATTTGGTCACAATCGACATGCTACAATTGACAGAAAATAATTTATAGTGCAAACAATTTGTAATGTGAACTTATTGCCTATTACTTGGGATTATTGGCCAGTCTAGCCTAGTGATATTTGCTTAGAGCAATTCCAGCCGTACTCTTCATTTTTCATTAACTAAAATATAAAAAATGTATGTTCTTTATTTTACTTAATTTCTTTTTTATTTATGTACTCCAACGTTACTATACATGCAAACTGTTTAAAGAGCCTCTCAAGACTCTTCAAATGTAGCTAATTTTGAAGAATTTTGTTAAAATAACTATTGTAATAGTTAGCCCATTGAAGTGACTAAAATATACGGATGATAGGTATAATAGCTAACAAGTTTCATTTAAAGAGTCCATTGAAAATGTTCTTAGTAGTATTAATGTGGCTAGGATGTTTAATTTGTTTTGATGTTATTTCATAGTTTATACTTATGTTTCTTATTTTGTTACTTGTTAGGATGTTTTATAAAAATTCAACTCAAATTTGTGGGTAATTCGGTTCAATTTATTGAGCTCGAACTAGCCTTGGGCATACAAAATTAGGTTAGAGGTTGGACTTGGGCGGGGTTAGACAACACTGAACACTACTTAGATAACCCTCAACTTACTGAATTTGTTTGAGTTGCACCCCTAGTCAAAAATTATGAGCTACCTTAATTTATACTAAATGTAATGATTGAGACCCCCACAGGACCACCATAAATCTGGATCATTTATGATGTGGACCCACATATACATAGAGGCCAGTATCACTTTGGGGTTGTGGGGGTCATTCCCAAAGGGAGTCCCAAACATTTTCCTTATAATCCTAATGTAATACAAATCAATTAATTTTCATTCCAAATGTACCAAGATGTCATTTCCTAGTGTAAATTTTTTCTCCCTATCTTGTGTTTGGATCATAAATTTGGATAGAGATTTGAAAAAGAAAGAAAAAAAATAAGTAAAATGTGATTTAAATATAAGTTAAAGTTTTTCTCTATTTTCCTTTCCTTTTTTCTTTTTAAATTTTTATCTAAATCCATAATCTAAACAACTGTTTTATAAGTAGACTCTTCACATTTATAAACTCATATGTATGATGAAATGAAAATTTTGATCATAAAATGAGTACATAAGATCAATATTTAACCCAAAAAAATGGAAAAAATTATAACATAATGATTGGAAAGGTTTAATTAAAGTTGACATAAAGAGCCTGAGGCTAGACCTTGTATTGGTTGGATGACTTTGAAATATTTCTCCCTTTTATCCCACCAACCCAAAGTTGGTTTGTCTTCCATTTCTTTAACAAAATGTTCCATTCACTCTTGCTTTCTAATACCAACTCCAAGTTTTTCTTCACTTACACCAACCTTGTTGACTTTGCTTTGGGACCACTAGAATCAACGCTTAAAATATATTTGGGCAAATTATTTGGGGCACTAGTCTTTGTATTTTGAGTTTTATATTATTTGGACTACGTAAATTTGTTGTGACAAATGTGATTATCGATTTTTCAATAAAATGAACCGTGAATCATGAGACTTAGTATAATATCCTGTCAAATTTATTTTTCAAATTTTGAGACAACAAAAAATAATGAATCTTAAAATTATGCTATAAAAAAGCAAAACAATCTCAAAATTGCCAACTTTTAATTAATTCAGACAAATTATATTAGCAGTCTTTATATTTTTACTTTTATGTCATTTTTGTTCTTATAATTTCAATGGATTCGGTTTTGATTTGAATTTATAATTTTGTCTCAATTTAGTTTAATTAATGACAACTTTTAGTTTTTTTTGATGAAAAATGGGCACATGAGTGACATGTGTTATGTTTTTATACACAAAAAATTGTAAACTTGTTCAATTCTATGAATTAACTTCAATCAATTCAATAATATTTTCTTCTAAGAACCCTAATCAGTACTATTGTTGGCTTTTTGGCTTTTCGAAGGGTATTTTTGTAAATGCGAGCGTGCCAGCAAGGATCAATTAGTCCTTACAGAAATTATAATTGCCAACCAATTATCAGACGATTGTGTTTTAGTTCTTTCAGCCTCAATGAAGAGGACTTTTACTGGTGGCTTGACTTAGGAGAAATTAAGAGAAATAACAGTTAATATGAAGAACAATCGAAGTATTTCATTAAAATGAACACTTACAATAGTCCAAACTCAGCCTCGAAGAGGTTTACAGCAACAGTCTACTCGAATCTACTTGAAACTACTCCTATGAATCGAAGTGCAGTACGGGTATTTAAAGTGCAGGTATTTAAATAACAGGTATTTAAAGTGCAGGAATTTAAAGTACAGAAAATGTAAAACTAGAAAGGAAAATATGAAGTAAAAGACTAGCTTGTATGATCTGAGTCTGGGGGTTTTTTCTGGGGGCTTCCCTGCTATTTATACTTGTCAAGGATGACCTTCGAACTGCACTTCAAACCGTCAAACTACTCCTCCATGATCGCTGATCATGCTGCCTTAGAAGTAGTTCCACTACGCCATCACTTGCAGTTGAGCTTCCCTCCTGTATTTGAATTTGAATATGAGTAACCGTTGAAGCCACGTCATCTTGCATCTCTTTACTGATCTAGTGCCACTCAGATCACGTGAGAACCAATTGTCATCGCCACGTGTATGATCAGGATCGAAGACTTGAATCATCTTCCCATAATACCCCTATTCTGCCACGTGTCGAATTGTTACTGGCTTTTACAAAATATGTAGCCAACATTACCCCCCACACTAATATACCCAATACTTGGTGATATTAGTGGATCAAAAGCTTTTCCCGCGCTTTTGGGACGTGCATGGAAGCTATCTTCAGGAAACATAACCGTCACCTATTTGGTGATCATTTGCATTAACTCTCAATTTGTTGAACATCCCAATATCTCAGCATTCGAACGGACTATGGTTCAATCAACTTCTCTTTCCATTGATCAAGCATACGAAGAGCCATTGAGTAATGCTGCTTCCCCTCGAAAGAATCTCCACGCATTCATTAGCCACCTTTACCCGCCTTCTATATTCAGGTTATGGGGGCTTTCGCAAATTATCAACCTTTGGACTTCGAACACATTGCTCTTAATCCTTCGATTCATAAATCTGCAGATACAACTGTTCTCAAGCCTTTGCTTCGACAAGTCGCAAATATGGACTTGAGAAATTCTTCTTCACAAACCTCTGCATGGGACGAAACTACAACTTCTTCATATTCTGGGGTTTCCGGCTGGACAAGCTAGTCAACACCTGAGTCCTGGGACTTGAGGGAACGAATCCACCACCATTTTGTTGAGTTCACTGACCCTTTAGATTTTCCTTCTTACGCTCGAAGTTCAGTGGTCTATCCTTACGTGCCCATTGACCTTCGACGTAGTTTGGAGGGGAATCTGCTTGTGGCCTGGTACACATCCTCTATGCCCACAACGACAGTTCTTGTTGCCCGACGCCCAGAAGAGGCACAAGGGTACAACCCATCATTTTTAGCCAAGAAGGCGAAGATTTGTTCTTCTGACTGGCTTGATTTCATTAATGCCTTTGTTCCTTCCGCTCTCGTGCCACCTCCCATAACAGAAGCATCCACATCTTCTTCTCCATTTTCTGAAGTTGAAGCATCTACACCTTCTTCATCTTCTGAAGCAGAACCATCTATTCCTCCTTCTCCCACTCTTTCCTGGACAGAGAAACTAAGGCTTGCCCTTCCCATGGACAAAGTCTTTCCACCTTACAGACCTCCATTATCCCCTACTCCAGCTGAGCGAAAACAAGCTCAACTTCTACTTGCGGCTTTCTCTCACTTGCCCTTCAATGTTCTTGAGGATGACATCCCTTTCAAGAACTTTCGATGGGCTTGTGATATTCTGACTAGGGGCCATGTCCTTAATCCCACTGCCCAAGCAGAACTTCACATGTTCCTGGACTAACTTCCGGTGCTCCTCTATTGGCATCGGAATTCTAAGGTCACCACACAATCTTTGGATCAACTTTCGTCTCTCCGAATTCATGCCCAATACGAAGCAGAGAACTTCATCGAAGAGTTCGATGACTTCAAGAATAAAGATTCTGTGTATTGGGATGATTTGGTTATAGATGAGTTGGAACAAAAATTGAGGGAAGAGGCTTTCGAGATAAAGGCCGAGGAGCTCTACTATGAAGTGAGAGCACACCAACTTATGCAGCCAATATTAGAGAAGATAGAAGATATAATAAAGAAAGAACAAAAATTCATTGATCATTGTTGGACAAAATTTCATGATCTTGTTATTTATTCTATTCCTTATTTTTATGAGCTTGAGTTTGTACCCAGATAGGGTTACTCGATGTAATTGTCTTGGCTTTAATACAAACAAAGTCCTTCTGTATTTGACACTGTTTGACTCTGTTTCCTTTTGCATTTAAAAGCCAATTCAGAGCTTCGAATTGAACAATCTTATCCTTCGAATCTTGACTCAATCATTTTTAATGAAACACTAGAAGGAACCAATCATGTCTTTTTCCAATTTATGGAGTAAAGTTGACAATTCTGGCTGATATCATCTAGACTTAGTGTTTCGAATTTAACAACTTTACCCTTCAACACAAAATATAACCAATATATGGTTATGGTTAATATAGCCAATCAATTTAAAATTGATCAATTTTGCTTCGAAGAACAGTCTGTGCTGTTTTAGTTCAAAAGGCAATTCCCTTTTATAGATATAAAAACCAACGATTGGTTTTGATGTTTCGAACAGTGCTCCTCATCTTTAAATAGTCCTAGGGTTTGCTCCGAATGTCGTTACTTTCATTAATAACCCTCAAACAGGTCTTTAAACCCTTTGAAGTAAACCAATACTCGAACATTCTAGCATCTTTAAGCATGTAGTATGTTTCGAAGCCGGCTTCTATACTTCGAAGCCGTTGTTGTTCGAATTTTGGCGCCACAATTTGGCTTCGAAGCCAAATATCTTGCTTCGAAGCTGGCATCAGCATCCGGAATGTGCTCTTCCCTCCAGAAATTATCAATATTGGAAGAGATTCCTCGTATTCGTACGTTTTTAGTACTTAACGACTTATGAGATATATTTCCGGACACGAAGGCTTTTAAAACCCTTCTGCTCACTTACGCATACAAACCCTCATCAGTCTTCCACCTTCGAAGCAATCTTCTTATCTTGCTCTGCTTCTAGGTTCTTTAGTTCAACATCTTTACCCTCCTCCTCATAGACAAAATTTGTCCATAAGGCATCCTCCTCCTGTATCTCCTGGACCTTTGTCTCAATGTCCAATGCACAGTATTTACCAAGGGTCAAAATTCTGACCTGTGGCTGCTTCTGTTTACAGCCAATTATCATGGCTTCTCTTTCTTGCTCCTGTACTTTCTAGACTATTGCTTTTACGTCCAATGTTGAGAATTTAATCAGAGCCAAGGACTTGGCTTCTAGTTCTTCACCTCTTTGCCTATAACCAGGCATCATTGTCATCTTTCACGACAACCTCTTCATCAGCACTCTCTTGGACTAAGTGCTTCAGGTGTGTCACTTCCTCATCAGCCGTCACTTCGGCTGAGCCATCAGCTTTCCTAAGTATACTGAGTGGTGTCACTCCCTCAATATACAATTTGGCCTCTGCAAAGTCTGCACAGGCTATGAAGGGTTGAGGATCTGCATCAATCTCCTCTGTCTCTCCATTGCCCAAAGCCATCATGATTTTCTGATGCAAAGAGGAAGATACACATTTGTTAGTGTGGATCCAATCTCTCCCAAGTAAAGCATTGTATTTAGCATTGCTGTCGATTACGAAGAATACTGTCATGCAGTCCCTGGTTCCCACACTCAAGTTAATGGGTAGAATCCCCTAAGCCATCTGCTTGTCTCCAGCAAAGCTAGCGATGGTTGTGCTGGTTGGGATCAACCTGGGATTCTTTTTCCCTAGTTTCTTCAAAGAAGATTTCGGTAACAAGTTTACTGCTGCCCCATTGTCTATTAGGACTCGATTCAGTTGTATCCCATCGAAGAAAGCCTTGATGTACAAAGGCTTGACATGTTGTGTCATAGAATTCGAGGGATATTCAAAAGGATATGAGAGGTTGATGCTCACCTCTTCCTCGCTCTCACATTCAGTTTCCATCGGAGTAGCCATTCCAGGATCATCCTGTACCATGCTCACTTGTGACTCTTCACTAGAGACAGGAATAGGATCCATGTCTTGGTCATCTTGGTCCTCATTTCCAGCCTGGAACTCATGAGGCAGTATGTGTACCATATTGACAGACACTGGAGGAAATGAGCCAAATTGGATGGCTGGCTGTACTTTCTTCCCCCTTTGGCTACCTTGCTCAGTGACTTCAACAGCATCCTCCATGCTGCACTCTGGCACTTCGTTGCTAACTGATCCCTTCGAAGGATCTTTCTCAACTGGCTCTTCAGTCAGAAATGTTTGTTCAGCCATGAAGGCTTCGAACATTTCTTCTTCTGTCATTTCCTTCTTTTGGCTCATGCCAACCTCTTCTTCCGTTTCGCTATCACTTTCCATCAGGGCCTTCTCCAACCCTGCCAAACTAGACTTCACTCTGGCCTTTAGTTCAGAATGAACCTGGGCCAACTGTTCTCTGCTACAAACCACTTTGCTTTGTAGAGTCGGCTTTGGAGTATGGTCTGACTTCGAAGTCTTCTTTCCTTCTGTCTTGACCAGTGAAGAACTCTCTCCACTTTCTTTCAAATCTTGCTGGTACTGGGTGTACCTGCGCTGAATCTTTCTCCTTTGTGATTTGGAAATGACTGGAACCATATCTGGTTCCTTTGTCTTTGGGTGTTTCAGCAATACCTAGTTGTTCGGAGCCACCAAAGGAGGCTTGACCATTCTACCTGGGATTCCAACATCTCTCCTGGCAGGCACTTCCCTAGGTTTGTTTTGCATTACAAGCTAGTCTGGAACTCCAGGTACCCAAGAGCTTACTGACTCAGATGTTGAACCGCCCTTTTCTACCTTCGAAGCCATCTTCGAAACTGGCTGTGGAGGTAAGTATTTGGTTCTGATCTCATGTTTCGAGCCTGATTCTAGCCTTCGATGGAGGTGGCCACCTTCTGTTCTGCGTGAGGTTGGTCTAGGGGACCAATCTCTGGCTTTAGTCCCATAACCTGAACTCCTCTCCAATCTTCTTTCAGAATGGCTGCTCTCCATTTTGTAGTAGTTAGGTGGCCTAGACTCATACAAGGGCCTCTTGCCTTTAGCATGCATTCTGTCTACTGCAGGCTCAAGCCCTAATGGTCGCTGCCTATCACTAGCCGGATACGGCCTTTTGTTGTAAGCATTGATTGATTTAGGACGTCTCTGAACATCCCTATAGTATTGCTTCCCATCAATTGGAAGCCCCTTCAATCATTTGTAACTCAGTCTGCACCTGGGACACATCCTCTGTATTACAGCTGCTTCCAGGGAATCATCATCCAGTGCTTCTTCATCAGAGTGTTCCCTTTGACGTGAGAAACCTTGGCCAATAGTTGGTGGGTTCCCAGTCTCCTTCTTGGCAGTTGTCTGGTTGGCAATGTGCATCTGCACATTAACTTCTTCCAATTCTTGGAGAGATAGATTCTGAAAGTTTGGTACAACCACATTAGCTGCGCTTTCTCCAACTTCTGGAAACGGGTTACTGTCAATCCCCATGACCTTTTCTGTCTTGGCTGGGAATTTCAAACTTCCTTTCCGGATTTGCTTCTGGATCCTGTCTCGAAAAATAATGCAGTTTTTAGTCGAGTGAGACCAAGAGTTATGCCATTTATAGTATACTTTTCCCTTAAGTTCATCTGGAGATGGCAGTTTTACTCCTTTTGGTAACTTAAGGAAATTGGCGGCAAGCAAATGATCAAAAATGTCATCTGCTTTTGTTAAATCGAAAGAGTACTTTCTGTGAAAGTCTTTCTTTTTAAACTGCTGGTCGATGGTTGTATCCTTATGAATTAATGCTTCACAGATTACAGGTTCTTTACCCCCAATCTCTGCTGCATCGATCTCATAATTGGGATCTCTATAATATGTCTTATACGAGGCATTACTTCGATCTTGTTCCTCCTCAAGTAATGCTTCATATCGAGACACCTTATAGGTTAATTCGACCAAATCCCTGAATTCAGTTGAGTCAAACTTCTTTCGAAGCCTGAACTCTAAACCGTTTTGAGCCAATCTTACAAATTCTGGCTCTGGAAGGATGACTCTACATTTATTTCGAGCCCTTTTAAATCTGGCAATAAACTGAGTAGCCTTTTCTTCAGGCCTTTGACTCAATCTTGCCAAGTCTGCCATAGAAACCTCTGGCTCCGACTGGAAGAATTGGGCATGAAATGCCTCTTCCATTTGTTGTCAATTTTGAATGGAGCCAGGTGTAAGGTTGATGTACCATACAAATGCTCCCCCAGTTAGAGAATTTGGAAATAATCTCAGTTTCATATAGTCATGATTAGTGAATTCACCGCATTGAGCAGCAAATCTAGCAATATGCTCTACTGTTGACTGATTTCCAGTTCCATAGAATAGGGTAAAATCTGGTATTCTGAATCCTCTTGGGTATCAATGTACCCTATCTACCCATTCTGGGTATGGTTTTTTGAATACAGGAGTCTGGACCCCCCGAGCCATCGGTCTACACATCTCCCTAACAATATCAACAATTTGGTCCCTAGGGACCATGTTCTGTGCCTGCTGAACCACTACTGGAGGAACAAACACAGGGTTTGGTGGGCAAACTTGCGCTTGTGGTCCTCTTGGTCCATAAGGTGGTACATTTGGGACTGGTTGCCCCTGTGGTGCAGGTTGCTGTTGGGGGTATGGGTAACCCCTTTGAGCCTGTCCTGCGAAAGGACCTGTGAAAGGTGCTAGAACAGGTGTTGTGTCCCTTCCATTTGTGGGAAAACCTTCCAACCCCCCGGGTATAAATTCGAATAAGGGATTATTATACCCCCTAGTGCCAGGTATGGCTTCGAACATAGGATTTGTAACCATTCTTACGCCAGTTTCCTGTACTTGGCCAGATCCACCAACTTGTGTGGCTTCATTGTTAAGTATTGAGGCATTCTGGCCTGCTATAGGCCTCGAAATGGGTTCATACCAAGACTGAGGTGATGGTCTTTCATGATTTTGATTACTAGTTTGACCATTAGAATGCCCATTAACTTGCATAGGCTGTTTATCTCTAGCCAATCTTTGCTGAGGGACATTTAAAACTTCCTCTGTGTGTCTTATGTTTGTTGGTTGGTGGTTATTCATTCGATCCAAAAAGGATGTTGCCCACCTTTCCATCGTGTTCATTAATTGTTGTCCCATAGCATCTACTAAGCCATCCCATGGATTTGTTGGCTGAGTAGACGGAACGGTGGATGGTCCAATTCCTTGGTTTCGTCCAATATTATGAACATATGGTTCTTGTCCAGAAGTACTGGTCTGTTCGACCAAAGGTTCTGAAAACATGGGAGTCTCCACAGGATGTGTTACCACATTCTCCTCTGGATTAGGTATCTCTACCTCTTCTTCTACGCCTTCTTCCAAGTATTCATTTTCTCCTTGTCGTCTTCATCTAGCCATTTTTAAATTAGTCCCACCGGGCGTGCCAAAAATATATGTTGACTTTTTGGCTTTTCGAAGGGTATTTTTGTAAATGCGAGCGTGCCAGCAAGGATCAATTAGTCCTTACAGAAATTATAATTGCCAACCAATTATCAGACGATTGTGTTTTAGTTCTTTCAGCCTCAATGAAGAGGACTTTTACTGGTGGCTTGACTTAGGAGAAATTAAGAGAAATAATAGTTAATATGAAGAACAATCGAAGTATTTCATTAAAATGAACACTTACAATAGTCCAAACTCAGCCTCGAAGAGGTTTACAGCAACAGTCTACTCGAATCTACTTGAAACTACTCCTATGAATCGAAGTGCAGTGCGGGTATTTAAAGTGCAGGTATTTAAAGAACAGGTATTTAAAGTGCAGGAATTTAAAGTACAGAAAATGTAAAACTGGAAAGGAAAATATGAAGTAAAGACTGGTTTGTATGATTTGAGTCTGGGGGTTTTTTCTGGGGGCTTCCCTGCTATTTATACTTGTCAAGGATGACCTTCGAACTGCACTTCAAACCGTCGAATTGCTCCTCCATGATCGCTGATCATGCTGCCTTAGAAGTAGTTCCACTACGCCATCACTTGCAGTTGAGCTTCCCTCCTGTATTTGAATTTGAATATGAATAACCGTTGAAGCCACATCATCTTGCATCTCTTTACTGATCTAGTGCCACTCAGATCACGTGAGAACCAATTGTCATCGCCACGTGTATGATCAGGATCGAAGACTTGAATCATCTTCCCATAATACCCCTATTCTGCCACGTGTCGAATTGTTACTGGCTTTTACAAAATATATAGCCAACAACTATCAATTGAACCAAATTAACAAAAAATTTAAAATTAAGAATTCAAAATAGGGCTAATTAAAATTATTCAGACTAAAAATCACACAAGGAACAAAATGTAAGGATTACCAATATAATTTCTCATTCGGTGTATGGAAAACCATTACTAATAGCTTTGGGACCACTGGAATTAAAGACAAAAGACTTGCTGCTGCGAACTTGAAAGTCATGATGGCTGATGGATATAAAAATTACATAGTTGCCATGCTTGACCACCACCACCATAGAAAGACTTAGCAGTGTGTATAAGAATGAGTAATACAATTATTCCTTCTCCATCTATCACCAAACTACTATCCTTCTTACTCTCCTTTTCATCTCTCTCTGAATCCTCCTACCTATAAGAAAACAAAATGAGTTGGCTTATGTTTCTTCATCAATTTCTTCTGCTATTTCACTTGTCTTCTTCTTCTTCCTCTTCTTCTGCACACCATACCTGCCTTGAGGACCAGAGATTTTCACTTCTCCAATTTAAAACAACATTTACCATAACTCCTGATGCCTTTTCATATTGTGAATCTGATTCTCATCCTAAAATGGTGTTCTGGAATGAGAGTACTGATTGTTGCTCGTGGGAGGGGGTCACGTGCGACTGGTCGAATGGTTATGTGATTGGACTTGACCTCAGTTACAGCCATCTTCAGGGCACCATCCAACCCAACACCACCCTCTTCCACATTCGTCACCTCCAAACCCTCAATCTTGCCTTCAATGACTTCAATTTCTTTACAATTTCACCTGATTTTGGCTCCTTTCCTAGTTTGACCCATCTCAACCTCTCTTACTCTAATTTTACAGGCCCAATTCCTTCACAAATCTCCCATCTGTCCAAATTGATTTCCCTAGATCTTTCTTATTTTAATTATTATTATTATCCTCCTTAGGGGAGACTTGAACAACACACTTTCAATATGCTCCTTCGAAACCTAACCCAATTAAGAGAACTACACCTTGATGAGTTGAATATCTCTTCACCTTTACCTCATGCTTTGCTAAATCTATCTTCTTTGACATCTCTCAGTCTTGCTGATTGTCAACTGCGTGGAAAATTCTCAAAAAATATTTTTCACCTTCCAAACCTACGGGAGCTTAATGTACGGTGAAATTCGGAACTCACAAGTAAACTTCCATACTTCAATGTGACTAGTTCCTTTCAGTATCTTCATCTCTCCTTCATAAGTTTTTCTGGCCAATTGCTTGATTCAATCAGCAATCTTAAAGCCTTGAATATTTTGTACCTCTTTAGCTGCAACTTTTCGGGGTCCATTCCAGCTTCTCTTGGGAACCTTACACAAATCACCATTTTAAGCTTACAGTATAATAGTTTCAGCGGTCAAATCCCCTCATCAATTTCAAACCTTGCAAAGCTTAATGGCTTGTCTCTTGTCGGAAACAATTTGAACGGACAAATACCGAATTTCCTTGGCAACATGAGCCAACTAACTGATCTCGAGTTGCATGATAACTCACTCAATGGAACAATACCATCTTCGTTGTTTGCTCTGCCTTCACTGGTTGCTATAGGATTGAGTAATAATAAGCTACAGGGACCAATTCTAGGATTAGTTTATGAACTCCAGAACCTAACGTACTTGCTGCTTTCATCAAATAAGTTAAGTGGTGTAGTGGATCTAGATAAGCTTCTAAAGCTTAAAAATCTGATCTCTCTTGATCTCTCATATAATGGTCTCTCATTGAGCATCAACAACAGTGTTAACTCTACCTTGACCAACTTTCACACTATAGGATTAGCTTCTTGCAACTTGAGCGAATTCCCAAATTTCTTGAAAGAACAAGCCAGTTTGTATTCACTAGACCTTTCAAACAACAAAATTCATGGTGAAGTTCCAAAATGGTTATTCAATGTGGGGAAAGATTCATTGCAAAATTTAAATGTTTCTCATAATTTCCTTACAAGTTTAGAGCGTCTTCCATGGAAGAATCTACAGTGTATTGACCTGCACTCCAACTTACTCCGAGGACCACTCCCTGTTCCACCAAACATCACATATGTTTTCTCTATCTCAAACAATAAATTGACTGGAGAAATCCCTACATTGATTTGCAATCTGAGGTGGCTTGAAGTTCTTGATTTGTCTAATAACAATTTGAGTGGTTTGATTCCACAATGTTTGGGAAACTTCAGCAATAGTCTATCGGTGCTGAATTTAGGGATCAATAGCTTTCGTGGCACGTTTACTGCAACATATACCAAAGGCAACATGTTAAGGAATCTCAACTTGAATGGCAACCAAATTGAAGGACAAGTTCCGCGATCTTTGCTCAATTGTAGACACTTGGAAGTTTTAGATCTTGGAAAAAACAAGATAAATGATACATTCCGCCACTGGTTGGGAACTCTTCGAAACTTGCAGGTTCTTGTCTTGAGATTTAATAGGTTTCATGGTCACATAGGCACCTTCAAGATCAAGAGCAAACATGCTTTCCTAAGTTGAGAATTATCGACATATCTTGCAATGAGTTCACTGGCCTTTTTCCAACAAATTATATCAAACAATTTGGACCTATGATGAATGTCGATGAACATGTGAAATTGAAATACATGGGCCAAACATATTATCAAGATTCTGTGGTGGTGATGATTAAAGGATATGAGATTGAATTATCAAGAATCTTAACAGTCTTCTCAATCATTGATTTTTCAAGAAATAAATTCCAAGGAGAGATTCTGAAATCCATTGGGAGGCTTAATTCACTTCGGGATCTTAACTTATCCCATAACAACCTCGAAGGCCACATTCCAACTTCACTTGGAAATTTGAAAAACCTTGAATCATTGGATCTTTCCTCAAACAAGTTTGTTGGGGAGATTCCTCAGCAATTGAAAAGTTTGATGTTTCTTGAGATACTAAACCTTTCGGACAACCAACTAGCAGGACTAATTCCTCAAGGGAGCCAGTTTAATACATTTGGAAATGATTCATACAATCGGAACTTGGCCTTATGTGGATTCCCTTTATCAAAGAAATGTAAGGAACTACAGCCACTACCACCTCCACCAACACTCCAACAAGATGAGAATTCAGACAAGTCAAGCGGATTTAACTGGCAAGCTGTAGTGTTGGTGTATGGATGCGGATTTTTATTTGGAATGGTTATGGGATGTCTTATGTTTGTAACTCGAAGACCAAAATGGCTTATGAAAATTGTTGAAGGAAAACATCATAAGAAGGTGAAAAGGTCTAAGAAGGGTGCCCACTGATGCAGTGAATGAAGAAATCAACAAAGACAAATGGCGTTATCCGGTAATTGATATTTATCTTTGAAGCATTACTTTGTTGAATTATCTTTTATGGTTTCTACTTATATGCTATATTTGAGTTATTGATGTTCTTATTTCAAAACTAGGTATGTTTCATTAAGTAGCACAAAGCAATGGTATCCACTTGAAGGGGTGTTTCACCTAGCTACTGCATTTGAGTGGGTGAGCATCTGGATAACAGCCATATAGGGCCACTTCAAAAGCTTTACCCTTGCTGTTGTATTGAATTCTAAAGGTTTGTTAAGTTGTTTAGTTTTCTTAAAGCACCAAGTTAAATAAGAGTTTCAAGTCATGACTCTTTCTTGTTTTTTTTCTCGCATCGTTTAGCAACCTTTTGGAGATTTTCACTTTTGTATTTAAGTTGCTTTTAAATTGGATTTCAGACACAGAAGACTGGGCCTTGCCAAGTTTTTAACTTTGAAATGCAATCTTACAAGTTACAACTCAAGCCATTTCCCTTGTTACATTCTTAATCATTTTGGGTAATATAAATGTTGGCTACTAGATAGAGAATTCACATTGAAAATCATGTTACATGTTAATCTTTGAGCAGTGCTTTTACTCGTTGCTATTGTAGTCTATTCTATTTTTTTAATTTTTTTTTTCATATTCAATGGCGATTGAGGGATCAAACAGGAGATATTTACTAGCACTTGTTCTATAGACGTGGGAATTTTGTAATTAATTGTAGTATGAAAATGGTGATATGGAGAGTATTGATTGAAAAGGTTGCTCATATTTATTTTTTTGTGAAATTTTATTGGGGCAAGTGTTGTCATGAATAGGAATATATTAGATTTTTTAAAAATTCAAGTTGTTTAGTTTATGCCAGGTTGTTTGATAAGTAAAAAATTTGGTGTTGCAAATTCATGTTTGAGTTTGGTATGTGTGTATCATTAAAAATATTAGTTACTCCATGAAGGAGATTAAAGGATTTGTGTAGTTTTATTGGCTGGCCACAAGCTCACACATCCAATGAAGATATTAATCTCCACATTTAAGAGTAGTTTTGGTTTCCTGCAACCCAAAACCCTGGTCGCAATAATTAGTGAGCTTGGGTACCAGTGTGGATTAGGGACCAGTGAAGAAGTAAACGTCACACACGAGACCATAGGATTTACATGCCTAAGGTAAGGTTATATAGTTATCTTCTATGATTTGGCTTTGAAAAGGTGAAAGAAAGGTTCTAGACTTTGTAGCGAGTGAAAACTTGGATTTAAAAGGGTGATAGGCTGTTAAAATTTTATAATTGTGGCAAAAAAAATTTAAATAGAATTTTGGGATCCCAGTTTGTGTTCTGGTGGATGATGACTGGAATGACACGCATTAATGCCTTTTGTCACTTGTGGGAGTCGCATTATGGTTAGCATTTGGATTTTGTCACCTTTTTCATGTGGCTTTGTTCTAGGAATCTTCATTAAATACTTTATGACAAAAAATAATTTTTTGAAGTTGAAATGGTGGAAATGAGCATAGGTTTTGTTGTCTCCACTTTGTTTTTTAAATACTAAATAATTACTTGGTGATACTTTAGTGCTATCAATATTTAAATGTTGGTCTAGCTTGTTTGAAGAGTGGATGATAAAATAATTGTCGTCCTTGAAGGGTGGATGAGAAAAATAATTCGGCTCAAATTTGTTGGTAATTTGAGCATAACCCAAGTTCAATTTATTGAGATTGAGCCAGCCTTGGGTAGACAAAATTAGCTTAGAGGTCAGGCTTAGGGGGCTTAGGCAACCCCCAAAACAATTTGGGTAACTCTTCATCTTACTGCATCCGCTGAAGTTGCACCCCTAGTTACAAATTACTAGCTACCTTAATTTAAACCAAAATCGTAATTTAATTGCTGAACTTAATCATTTTTCATTGCACATCTAACAAGACTTCATTTCTCAGTGTTAAATTCTTTTGTTTCTTTTGGATCATGAATTTTGGTGAAGATTTGAAAAGGATGAAAAAAGTGATTGAATAAAATATAAATTAATTTTTTCTTTATTTCTTTTTCCATTTCTAATTCACTATCTAAATTTATGATTCAACCACAACATTAATGACTGTGTTTGAAAAGTAGACTCTTCACATCTACAACATAATCTGGAACTCAGATGAATTGAAAATGTTGATCATAAAAATGAGTGTACATGAGATCATATCTCAATAGTTAAACAAAATTAAAATGGAAAATAATTGTAACATAATGGTGGAAAAGGTTTTGCATAAAGTTAATAAAGAGGCAGAAGCTAGCTAGACCTTGTATTAAATTTGTAAGTTCAACATGTGTCAACTTCAAACTCCTTATTTCCAACTACATTTCTTTAGAAATATCCCCCACCTACCCAGGTTAGGTTGGTTTGTCTCCCATCTCTCAACAATTTCATTAGTCTCAAACAAATTATTTTTCAACATTTGATTTCGGTTTTAAAATTAATGTGCATAAGATATATTGCAATAGAATCGAATGGAGAAAGGATTTATGTAGCCAACTCCATTTGATGGGACTTAACTTAAGACTTGGTTTGGTTTGGTTTGGTTTATAAGATATGTTGCAACATGGAATTCAAGGCTTATGGAAGACCAGCTTGTTTGAAGGGTCTGGATAATTTATTAAATAATTGTCGTCCTTGACAGGCTTCACCATAGCTAATACTTACTGTTACTTTGCAGTGTGTATCAGATTGAATCATCATCAACTATCCAATACTTGCTCTTTCCTTTTGATATCTCTCTGATTCCAACCTATATAAGGAGAAAATGAGTTGGCTAATATGGCTTCATCAACTTCTTCTGGTATTTATCTTGGTTTCTCAACTAGTAGTTATTACTACATATTCATCTTCATCATCATGGTCTTCTTCTACTTCTGCATGCCATATGTGCCTTGAGGACCAGAGATTCGCACTACTCCAATTTAAGAGAACATTTACCATAACTGATTTTTCCTTCCCTCAGTATGAATTTGATTCTCTCCCTAAAATGATGTTCTGGAATGAGAGTACTGATTGCTGCCCGTGGGAGTGGGTCACCTACGACTGGTTGAATGGTCATGTGATTGGGCTTGACTTCAGTTACAGCGCTCTACATGGCACCATTAAAGCCAACAACACCCTTTTTTTTTTTTGATAAATAAAGCCAACAGCACCCTCTTCCACCTTCATCAGCTCCAGAGGCTCAATCTTGCCTTGAATTACTTCAAATTTTCTAGAATTTCATCTGAGGTTGGCTCGTTTGCAAGTTTTATCCATCTCAACCTCTCCAACTCTTTATTTGCAAGCAGAGTTCCTTCAGAAATCTGTCATCTATCCAAATTGATTTCCTTTGATTTGTCTCTTTTTCATTATGAGGTGAGTCTTGAACAGCACACTTTCAATATGCTCCTTCGGAACCTAAACCAATTAAGAGAACTACACCTTGATGAGTTGGATATTCCTTCACCTTAGCTCATGCTTTGCTAAATGTATCTTCTTTGACATTTCTCAGTCTTGCTTCTTGTCAACTAAGTGGGAAATTTCCAGAAAAAATTTTCCAACTTCCAAACCTACGAAAGCTTAATGTACAGGATAATTTGGGCATCACAGATAAACTTCCAAACTTCAATGTGACTAGTTCTCTTCAGTTTCTTGATCTCTCCCTGACAAGTTTTTTTGGGCGACTTCCTAATTCAATCAGCAATCTTAAAGGCTTGAATAGTTTGTACCTCTTTGAGTGCAGCTTTTTGGGGTCCATTTCCAACTTCTCTTGGGAATCTTACACAAATCACCAATTTGGACTTCTGGGCTAACAACTTCAGCTGTCAAATCCCTTCATCAATTTCAAACCTTGCAAAGTTTACTTACTTGGATCTTTCCAAGAACAATTTGAATGGGCAAATTCCGGATTCCCTTGGCAACTTAAGCCAACTTGCTTTCTTGACCCTTCTGAAAATCAGCAAACAGGTCCCATTCCTTTGTATGCTGTTGGGATTTCAAAGCTAACTTACATCGGATTGCAAAAAACTCACTCAATGGGACAATACCATCTTGGATGTTTGCTCAACCTTCATTGATTTCTATAGATTTGGGCAACAATATGCTACAGGGACCAATTCCAGGATCAGTATATGAACTCTAGAACCTAACATACTTGAGGCTTTCATCAAATAACTTCAGTGGTGTAATTGAGCTAGATAAGTTCCTTAAGCTAAAATATATGTACTATCTTGATCTCTCATATAATGGTCTCTCATTGAACATCAACAACAGTGCCAACTCTACCTTGCATTACTTTGAGACTATAGGATTAGCTTCTTGCTACTTAAGCGAATTCCCAAACTTCTTAAGAGTACTGCATCTGCATGATTTGATTGCATTAGACCTTTCAAACAACAAAATTCATGGTGAAGTTCCAAAATGGATATTCGACGTGGGAAAAAATACATTGGATACTTTAGATCTTTCTCATAATTTCCTTACAAGTTTAGAGTGTCTTCCATGGAAGAATCTAGAACATATTAACCTGCACTCCAACTTACTCCGAGGACCACTCCCTATTCCACTTATCACCACAATTGTTTTCTCTATCTCAAACAATAAATTGACAGGAGAAATCCCAACTTTGATTTGCAGTCTGATGTCACTTGAAGTTCTTGATCTATCAAATAACAGTATGAGTGGTGCGATTCCACAATGTTTGGGAAACATAAGCATTAAACTCTCGGTGTTGAGTTTACGGATGAATAGCTTCCGTGGCATCTTTACTACAGCATTTGCGAAAGGCAACATGCTGAGGAGTCTTTACTTGAAGGACAACCAAATTGAAGGACATGTTCCACGATCTCTGCTGAATTGTAGACACTTGGAAGTTCTAGATCTTGGAAAAAACAAGATAAATGATACATTCCCCCACTGGTTGGAAACTCTTCCAGAATTGCAGGTTCTTGTCTTGAGGTTTAATAGGTTTCATGGTCACATGGGCACCTCCAAGACCAAGAGCAAACATCCTTTTCCGAAGTTGTTATTGACATATCGTGCAATGAGTTCACTGGCCTTTTGCCAACAAATTATATTAGACAATTTGAAGACATGATGAATGTTGATGAATATGAAAGGAAATTGAAATACATGGGCCAAACATATTATCAAGATTCTATGGTGGTGGTGTTTAAAGGATACGAGATTGAATTATCAAGAATCTTAACAATCTTCTCAATCATTGATTGTTCAAGAAATAAATTCCAAGGAGAGATTCCAATATCCATTGAGAGGCTTAATTCGCTTTGTGGTCTTAACTTATCTAATAACAACCTCAAAGGCCACATCCCAACTTAACTTGGAAATTTGAAAAACTTTGAATCGTTGGATCTTTCCTCAAATGAGTTTGTGGGGGAGATTCCTCAGTAATTGACAAGTTTGATGTTTCTTGAGGTACTAAAACTTTCGGATAACCAACTAGTAGGACCAATTCCTCAAGGGAGCTAGTTTAACACATTTGGAAATGATTCATACAGCAGGAACTTGGCTTTATGTGGATTTCCCTTATCCAAGAAATGTAAAGAACCATAGCCACTGCCACCTACACCAACACTCCAACAAGACAAAAATTTAGACTGGTCAAGCTAGTTTAGCTGGAAAGTTGTAGTGATGTGGTATGGATGTGGATTTGTATTTGGAATGGTTATGGGATATCTCTTATGTTTGTGACTCAAAGGCTAGAATGGCTAATGAAAATAGTTGAAGGAAAACAACATAAGAAGGTGAAAAGGCCCAACAAGGGTGCGCATTGATGCAATGAAAGAATAAATTAGAAAAAACAGGTTGCATTATTAGGGTAAGTGCAATTTATCTCTAAAGCATTACTTTGTTGATTACCTTTTGTGGTTTCTATCTATAAGCTATATTTGAGTGACTAATGATTTTTATTTCAAAACTAGATATGTTCCATTTAGTAGCACTATGAAGCAATGGTATCCACTTGAAGGAGTGTCTCACCTAGCTGTTGCATTTGAATGTATAGCAGCTATACTGGATCACTTAAAAAGCTTTACCCTTGTTGCTGTATTGAGTTCTAAAGCTTTGTTAACTTTTTTAGCTTTATTTAGCACAAGTTAAATAAGAGTTGCATGTCATGACTCTTTATTGTTTCTTTTCTTGGATCATTTAGCAGCCTTTAGAGATTTGTAATTTTGTATGTAATTGTTTTTAAATTCCATTTCAGTCACTGAAAACTTGGCCTTGCCAAATTTTTTACTCTGAAATGCAATCTTACAAGTTACAACTCAAACCATTCCCCCCTTGTTACATTCTTAATCATTTTGAATGATAGAAATGTTGGCTACTAGATAGGGAATTCGCATTGGAAAAAATGTTATATGCTACTCTTTCAGCAGTGTTTTTACCCGTTGCTATTGTAGTCCAGTTGACGTCCTACATCTTGTCTCTTCCACACCTTTATATCACTAAACAGAATTGATGATAATTAGTTATTTTTTCTTCTTTTTTTCATCTTCAATGGAGATTGGGGTATCAAACTGGAGATATTTTCTAGCACTTGTTTTTATAGAGATGTGGGATTTTTGTGATTAATTATAGTAGGAAAATGTTGATATGTATTGATTGAAAAGTTCGCTCATGGCAAGAAAACTTTTGGGATTGTGAAGCCTGATTAGTGTTGTACTCCTCTTACTCGATCGCGGATCTTTGTGTCATGTTTTTTTGTTTGTGATTGATTCATTTTGCTAGTGCTTGTATCTGTGGTTTATTCCATTTCCATTTGCTAAGGAAAACTTGACACACACACACACAGAGTTGGGTTTTCTTTTTTTTCTTATTCTCTGTTTTCAATTGTTTATGGCTAAATGTGGTAGTTTGGTGTACTGAGATTGTCATTCATTACATCCTCCTGAGAAGCTAATCTGTCTTTTTATATTGTTGCAGTTTCTCTGCCAACTCTCTCAAATACAATGAACTATTGAATGACTGCTTATGACCATTAAGGCCTTGTTTGGCTTCGTCTAAAATAGCTATTTTTTTGGCTATTTGAGCAAAAAAGAAATAGCCCTTTTGCCATTGGCTTATTTAGCTGACCAAAAGAAAAAAAATTCACAATTTTTTTTTTTAAACTTCCCCAAGCATACAAAAGCTTCAGATGTGAAGAGTAGGATGCTGATTTTCACATTCAAAAGCCAAAAAAAATTAACTGTTGTTTCAATATAAGTTTTTTCTTTTTACTAAGCTTGAAATTTAATTTTTTATCTGGTTACAAACATAATGGCAAATTTCATTGATTTTTTTTTTGAGATTTGGTGAAAATACGATAAATTTTATAATTTTGACATAATTATATTGATTTCATTTCACGAATAAGAACATCTCTAACCTTTCATTACTTTTTGTTATTTTTGATCTAATTTGATTTCAATTTTGAATAAAAATTTTGATTTAATATGAACTATTTCAATCCTTTCATCAATTTTTTTATCAAAATCTTTTTAAAAATTCTCATTTATTCCAAAATTTTATTTTCTTTAAATTTGTTGAAAAAATCATATCCACCGATACCTTATATTTTTAAATTTTCATCAAATTGAAGTTAATAAAAAAAATGTTTCTCCCTTAATTTGATAAACATTTGATAAAAAAAATTAGAGATTATTTTTTAACATTTTTATTGAATTTAAATTTTAAAAAAATAAAAAAATAAAGAGGTCATTTGATAATAGGCTGATTTTAGTTCAAACAAAATCAAAAAATTATTTAAAAATTTAAAAATCAAAAAGACTTGCAAAAAGCCAAAGATTCTTCTCATTCTTCTATTTTTTACACATTTTTTTGATAAAAAGCAAAAGTATTTTCCAAACCCTTTCAATTCTTTCAACTCATATTTTAATTTGGATAAATTACAAAAACACCCACTAAAATTTGCTTAAAAAATGATTTGCTCTATGTGGTTTTGAAAATTACATCTTACTCCTTGAAGTTTCTAATTCATAACAAATGATTATTTTTATTAATAAATCATTAAGTCAATTAACAGTTTTTAATGATGTCAAAAAATTATTTTAATTAATACTTTAGGTAGTTTTATCATTGTATAAGAAAGCAGTTAGAAATCTTATTTTTTTTAATTAATTATGTTAAATAAAAAATTCTAACAAGTGGGTATTTATAATTTTTTAAATTATATGGTGTAATCCGTATTTTAAATAGGTGTAATTATAATTTATCCTTTTAATTTTAACCAAAAAAAAAAGAAAAAAAGAAGACAAATTACAAATACACTTTCCGAAATTTGGTTAAAATATGATTTATCTTATGCGTTTTAGAAATTACATCTCATCTCTTGAAATTCATAATTTCATAATAAATGATCATTTTTATTAATAAATTATAAAATCAATTAACAGTTTTTAAAAATATTATAAATTTATTTCAATTAATAATTTAAATAATTTTATTATTATATAGGAGAACAATTAGAATTTTTTTTTTAGTTAATTTTATTGAATAAAAAATTTCTGATAGAATAATATTTATAATTTTTAAAATTATAAGAAATTATTCATATTTTAAATAAATCATAAAAAATATATTTATAATTTATCCAAAAAAAAAAAAAAAACTAGACGGCACCAAAATAAACGACTTCCCAAACAAACCTGGGAATGGAAGGTACTCTATAAATTTGTGTTCGTTGGCGTACTCCCGGTTGGTTCGAAAACTTGTTCCACAGTTCGAACTGGTCCGAGATGATGAACACAACCAGTTCAGTAGCATCACACTCTCTTCACCCTCTTTAGCCCTAATCACTCTCTCTCTCTCTCTCGTAGCTACAGTTTCTGCAGATTGTTCAGAATTCTCATGGAAGTAGCAGCCGAATCCGCACTTCTCAATCCATCAACATTTTTCCCTCGTTCCAACCCTTCATTTCTCGCTGCCTCTCACCCTCAGATCAGATTACCCACCAAGAATTTCCCTTCAAATCTGCTTTTCTCTTCTCGAATTCCCACCAATTGCATCGTCCCGTATGCTCGCAACGACTTGTTCAGTTCCAGATTCCAACAAAATCGGAGTTTTGTTTGCAGATTCCAACAAAGTGAGGTTCATGGCGTTGAAGACTCGATTACGAGTTTGAAATTAGGGTTTTTTGTAAATCGGAGAATTATTGTGTTGTCTGCTACTGTTATTGGGGTTTTAGTGTTTGGTTGCCGAAGAGTTTTTGCGGTGGAAGAGGTTGTGGATTCTTGTTATGGGGTTATAGGACAGAACATATTGTTATTGAAGAGTTATTGGCCGAAACTTTCGCAGGTTCTTCGGGTTTTCAAAGAGCAAGGTTTGGTTTTGGCTGCACTTTTGGGTCTCTCTGCGTTTTTCTCTATGGCTGAAACTTCAATTACCACTCTTTGGCCTTGGAAGGTACATATTTTATACTCTTAATGGGGATTAGTTTTATTTTTATTCTTTGCATATTATATTAGATTTTTATCTTGTGATAGGAATGAACTCTTAAGAATTCAAGTTGTTGGGTTTATGCCAATTTAATGTTGTTTGTACTTAAGAGTGTAATTTGTGAATGAAAGCACTTCTCAATTTTCTTTATCCGCAGCAGCTTCTTATGCCTGAATTTTGTTGTTAGTTTTTCTTGAGAAATGGTAAAGTGTAATTTGTACATATTTTTCTATTGCTTAATTGCATTTGTTGGAGACGAGTGTTGGCTAGTTGATGTAGTGCTACCCTACGGGGTGCATTTATTGGAGTCCAAGAGTTGGCTGGTCTCATCTCTGTATGATGCAGTTTTCCATTCTCCTGTTCCCCCACTTACTTATTTTTAAAAATAAAAATAAAAATAATTGCATTTACTGGTCAGAATGCCTTGTTTGACTAATAGTAAGATGTTATGTATGGCCCGAAACCAATTAATATGTTGGAGAGAATGCAACATGTAGTCCTTCCAGGGGTCAAAAGAACCTCTTTTCATTTTGTAGAGCAGAATTTTTTTCTTCACTGCATGTGTTGTGTGATATCTTCTATGATTTGGCTTTCAAAGGGTGAAAGAAAGGTTCTAGACTTTGTAGCGTGAGCAAGAGCCGGAATAGACTTGGATTTAAAGGCTGTTAAAATTTCATAACTGACAAGAATTTTTACAACAATTTTGGGTAGTTGGTGTTAAGTTGTACAAGGCAGGGAGAGAGTTGAGGTTGAGGAATTAGGTTTTAGGTTGAAAAATCAATGGATAGTGGAGCTAGTTGTGATTGAATGGAAAATACGTTTTGCATATAATGATGTAGAATAACAGTCAGAAGTTTAATAGCCATGTGCAACATTTAATTTGCAGTTAAGGCTTACAATGGTCTGTGGTTTTAAGGTTTTTGAAGACAGAAGGGATGTATTATTGTGCTTATAAAAAAGGGATGTACTATTGTATGTAAACCATCATTGGTTGCTTTTATGTTTGAGGCTGCTGTTCTTTTTAATACATGTTCATGCAATCGGGTGCTTCTATGTTTATAGGCTACTATTATCTTTTAATGATCATAGAAAAGAATGCAGCCTGTAGAAATTTTGCAATCTTGTGTGCATGTGCACACATGCATGTTGTTTTTTTCTTTTAAAATTAGGAACTTGTCATTGTTTATTTGATATTGATGTATACCAGGTGCGAGAGTTGGCTGAAAAGGAATCTGAGGATGGTGTTTTCAAAATGCTTAGCATTGATGTTACACGGTTCCTAACAACTATACTTATTGGCACAACGTATTGCCCTTCCTGTACTTGCAATCATCATTGGTGCTGTTCTCTCCACTTGATTCTGAATATTATGTCTTATTGTAGATTTTATTTATGTACAGTGTGGTAAACATTGGAGCAACTGCACTTGTCACAAAAGCAGCAACGACAATATTTGGTGAAGCTGGTGTGAGTGCAGCTACTGGGGTGATGACTGTATGTCTCAGTTTCCTTGTTTAATTATTTATCCAAAAAAAAGTTTCCTTGTTTAATTAGTTGAAGGACATATATTCAATAGCGAAAAATTTGGGATAAAAATAAAGCGTGAGATTTCAAATGCCCAAACATGCTATCATTAATGCTTTAGGCCATAGAAGATTATTCTCCAAATGTCAAATCCATATAGCTGTTAGTGGGTCTCCTAATTTAGAATTTGTCAGTCTAAAGTTGCTGAGATTTTATTTGCCATAAATACATATTTGGCTTTCTTGTATTCTAGCTAGTAGTTAGTACCTGCATAGAAACTCGTTTATGTATTGATGTGTGTCATAAACCAGATATTATCCCTTTAATGATATATCAGGTTGCTGTTTTGCTCCTCACTGAAATTACTCCAAAAAGCATAGCTGTTCACAACGCCACTGAGGTTGCTAGGTTTGTGGTAAGTCTTGAAGTTGCTTCTTTCTTTTGAATTGAACCAAAGATCACTTGGAGTTTTTTACAGTCAGCATAAAAGAGTTCTTTTTGTCTCTTGTGTGATGGGTTGATATGAGTGCTTTAAATTAATTTAACCTGTGTCACTTGCAATGCCTCTAGGTCAGGCCAGTGGCATGGCTTTCCTTAATATTATATCCTGTGGGAAGAGTTGTTACATGTCTATCAATGGGAATGCTAAAAATGCTTGGTCTGAAAGGAAGAAGGTGTGCTTTATCCTGAACCTGCTTTGATCTCCTTGTAACTTCTATGTCATGTTGTATCTAGTATCTTTATCGAAAGAGGGAAGAAAAGATAGCTGCTTTTGATGATTTCTTTTGGTCTTTATGGTCTGTTGTTTTATTGGTGATGTTTCCAGTGTTGTTCAAGTTTCTATTAGTATTTTGGATAAATTACCAATAGGTCCTAATAGTTTGACTTACATCCCATCAAGTCCTATTAAAGATAAGTCCTAGTAAAATCGTTGCTAAAAATAATTTTTTATGTCAGTTGTCGCTAAAAATTGACAATTAGTGACCTTTTTTTGTCACGATTTTTTATAAATTGTCGCTAAAACTTACCATTAATGACGTTTCTCTGTGATAAATTTTTCAAACTGTCGCTGAAAGTTGAAAATTAGTGATATTTTTTTGTAACGATTTCTTTAAATTATCGCTAAAACTTATAATTAGTGGTGTTTTTTGTGACAAAATTTTCAAACTGTCGCTGAAATTAACAATTAGTGACGTTTTTTAAATAGTGTTTGATGAAAAATGTCATTAATTACCATATGATCTACTGGACAATAAGTCCATCTATGAGGACCTAAACGTAACTCCCTCTAGTATTTTCTTGGATGTTTTTGTTGTTTCTTTAAGGCAATTTTTCATCAACAATGATTATTAATTTCAAGGATTTGGTGAGGCAAATAAATTTAGAAAAATCATGAATAAGACATTTTCTGTAGGATGCCTTGACAATATCTGAACTTTTGTTACCTTGCAATTTTTATTATTGGTGGTTATAAGGATGTTCCAGTTGTTTGTGTGGTGTTTTGCATCACAAGTCATGTGAATAGTGAATATAAGCAGTAGGAGAGGATGAAAGAAGTTGTTTGCAGTGAATACAAGTCATGTGAATCTGTATGCTTATCATTTATTTTTTTACTTCCTATATGGTATTCTGTTCTGCATGTTTTCTGCGTGTGGCTAATTTTTTGTTCGATACTCAATTATAAACTTTCAGTGTTATTGGTTGGCAATTTTTTCATGAAATTGTGGCTATAAGATAATGCTGTCAATTGACCTTGTCAATTTTGAGGTACTAGTGAACCATATGTTACTGAAGATGAACTGAAGTTGATGTTGCGAGGAGCAGAATTAAGTGGGACAATAGAGGAGGAAGAACAGGTAAAGGAATATGCTTCTTTTGAGTTTCCAATGTTTATGTTTGTTCTTGGTTTCATTATATGTTCTGAAATACTGACAATGTCATCTGTAAAATACATGAAACTGACATTTATAATATATTGGCGTAACAAAAATATGTGATAAGTATTTGCACAGCTAATTATCGCTCAACATGCTCTAAATGAGATAAGGACTTATTAAGATTTATAACAAAACACTTAATTAATCTAGACTCTGAAAAGATAAATAACATAAAACTTCCGTATCACCCCCTATCTAGAAAATTGCAAAAATAGTATTGATCAAAGAAAATTCTTCCTTTTTTCATCTTATAGCGTATATTTTAAGGGTTGATCACCATCAAAATCATATATATATATATATATATTTCCAGATGAATTTTACTTTCTACTTTCCAGAAAATCTTTACTGAACTATTTATATTTTCAAGTATAATGTGATAAATTCTGTGAAGTCTATTGCAGGATATGATTGAAAATGTGTTAGAGATAAAAGATACCCATGTTAGAGAAGTAATGACACCTCTTGTGGATGTTGTTGCCATTGATGCCAGTGCAACACTCGTTGATTTTCACAACTTGTGGGTGACTCATCAGTATTCTAGGTATGTCAAACTTGTTTGTTTGCATATGTTAAATAACAATTCCTATCAACATTCTAAAAATTGTATAAACACATTCATAGGGTGCCTGTTTTTGAGCAGCGTGTTGATAATATAGTGGGTATTGCTTATGCTATGGATCTTCTGGATTCTGTTCAAAAGGTCGGTTACTACCATTCATCTCTCTCTTTAAGTTATTGTTGCCATATTTTTTAATTATATATGTGTGCAGAATTATAATCTGTTTGATTTTGAAGGGGGAGCTACTAGAGAGTTCTGTTGTGGGACATATAGCACACAAACCTGCATATTTTGTTCCTGGTAAGTTTTTGGTTGGCACTAACTATTGTTTTTGTTGAAATGTCCTGTAGATTGTTTATGGCTTATTTTTCTTTAGCACTTCTTAGGCCATCTCCAACGTTGCATCAGATCTTTCATCAAATTCAAATTTGATGAAAAATTGATGAAAACAGTACTCCAACTGTTTCATCAGATTGGTATCAAAAAAAGGGAGCAGTACTTTTTTTCATCAAATGAAGGGAGTGTTTATCCTTCACCAAATTTGTAGGTGACGATTGGGCCGGATGTCCTCCCGGACAACCAGGCTTTCTTTATTTGAACCCAATTTTTTCTCATGTCCGGATGTTCGCCCGAACGTCCTCCCAGACATCATCCCAAACAACTGGGCATTTGATGAAAATTTTGAATTTAACATTGGAGTACACTATATCAGATCAAACTTTTCATCAAATTTTTACTTAAATTTAAATTTGATGAAAAGTTTAATGCAACGTTGGAGAGGCTCTTAAGAACGAAATTTAGATACACACATCATTTGGCAGTTCTCTAGGTATAATTTATGTGGTTGCCTAGGTATTGGCATGATGTGGTCCTTGTTAGGTATAGACAATAAGGTTGAGAGTCGCCAATATATTTAAAATTTGTTATATGGTTAAAACTACTGTAGATAATTTGTTTGTCACTTCCTCTTCCTCTGGGTCAGATGTGACATGGCATGCCTCGTCCATAGAAGTGTCTGTGCTTCTTAGGTGGCGATTATGAATTTATGATGACTATTTTTACAACTCATGGAAAGATGATTGTATCTTGGGGTGTATCCATGTGTCTGTGTTTGTGTATGTGTCTGTGTCATGTCCCCAACATGTCCAACTGGAGAAAAATTATTGAAAAAATGGGACACTCCTTGTGCCTTGTCCGAGGCATGTCAGTGTTGGACACGTGGAAAATATGCCTATGCTTCATAGTGGCCAATAGAATTTGTAGTTAATAATTGAATTAATTATATGAATAATGTTGCGATGAAACATCTGAGGCCAAATTAACATTTGCTATGCTACTCAATCTCCATGCATTCGTAACTTTTGTGTTTTAGGGTTTCTAAATCAAATTATTGCTCAGATTCTAGTAATTCATTGGTTGAAACAAATCAATGCAAACTCTAAAGTTTGATCATCTGGTTTTATTTGTGAAATTTATTAGACTGTCTTGTGAAGAAGGGTGGACTTCTTATTTTCAAGTTTTTGTTTAGTGTCCTTTTTTGACTTGATAAACATACAATCATAGAAGTAAATGAATTACATATGGATTTGCTGTCAATATTCCAGATTCAATGTCAGTCTGGAACCTTCTCAGAGAGTTTCGCATCAGGAAGGTCCACATGGCTGTGGTACTTAATGAATATGGTGGAACTGT